>OY747718.1:15416388-16151388 GCA_963556495.2 Valencia hispanica | reverse complement strand
TGGTTTAAACTAAGGTCACTTCAAATCCTGCTGAATCGCCTGGCTTTCTGCCACAGGATTACTGCTCTGTAACACACTGAGTCACTCAGGATTTATGTCCACCACAAAGCGGTTCATAAACTAACTCAGACACACTGCTGCACCTTATTTTGATTCACAATTAATAATTCAACTGTTGTCCATTAGAAAGTCATACAGTGCAACCAATCCAGGGTCTGTTTGTGAGAACATCGCTCTTTATTTAGGTCGTCGTCGCAACATACCAAAACAAATCTGTGTAAAACAACATCTAGTATAAGCAAGAATGGTGGGTGGGAATACAAAGGCAGAGAGGCCGACGCTTGCAGAACCGGGTCAACAATATAACAGCTAGTGTCCGTATCTGAAAACATGACAGAGACAAGATGATGTGGCGTCAGTACGGCTGTTGGTTTCAACAGGAATATTCAGAGCCAACAGCAACAGCAAAATATTTAAATGAACAACCGATCATACTCACTTCTGAAACTCCCACTCTCTGTTGTCCAGAGGACACACCTGTCTGGTTTTCAGCCAACGGGAAATACAGTGAAAATGAAAGGCATGCTGTGGAGCAAAAATAAATAAATACATCGAGTTAAAACCCAGAATGGAAGCAACTTGATTACCTCATTTAAGTGTTTTTTCTGCAAACTTGACAAGTCTCTTACATTTTGGCTCACCATAGTGCTGTTTTTTTTTTTTTTTTTTTATATGTTCCCAAACATCTAAAATAAAGAGCTCAAATTTTTTAATCTGAAACCAGCAGCCAAACATGTACAACAGTTTTCTGCTGAAAAGCCCATCAAATGTAATATTCTGTTAAGAAAAACAATTCAAATCTAATTTCTTCTTTTTTTTTTCTTTTAAAAAGTCACCGTCGGTAGTGCAATTAGAAATGAACACATAACTGTTCATACGGGTCAAATGTTTCTCCGCCTCTGCGGCAATTTCAAGCGCAGATGATTTAAAACAATGATTTCCACATTGTTCAAGAAAAGCAGTAAAGAGAAACCATCTGACGTTTGAGGTGAAAACATCCTGACAAATTCAGAGACAGACGAGGAGCTCACATTGCAGACCCCCCAGGCTACGGTGCACTCCTCCGATGTCGCAGAAGCCTGGTTGGCCTGGCACTCTATGCCTGAAAGAGGACGGGAAAAATGTTGTCAGGAGCGTTACGGCCAAAAAAACAAAATGGCATGCGACAAAGGTGTCCGACGTCAGATTTGCGTGAACTCACAGAGATCCATGATGTGGTTCCTACAGATGGCGCAATTATCCACCACTATGTCCCAGGCCCACAGCGCAACGGCGTTCCACTGGAGACCAGAAGAAATGGTGACAATTATCCAGACGGCCTGAGGTACGCTACCTGCTGTCCAACAAGAACTTTAAAGTGTACAAAGCTATATCTAAACCAACCAGGCATAACATTATGACCAGTTACAGATTTAGCAAAAAAGACAAATTATTTTTTTTTATCATGGCACCTGTTAGAGGGTGGGATATATTAGGCAGCTAGTGGGCAAGAGCAGGAAGCTGACCGTGTTTCACCGAGATCCCCCCACATGTCCTCTGATGCATCTAGGATGCAAAATGGAAGGCCCGTGTGGTCCAATTCAACAGATGAGCTGCTGTAGCTCAGACTGCTTAAAAAAAGTCAAACCTGTGCATCGCAGTTTAACGGCATCTCGCAGCAGGGTACTGTGCCCTGGTCCTCAAGGCACTCTGCCCTGCATGTTTTAGAGGTCCCCCCCACGCTTTAACACGCCTTATTCATCCTTCAAATGACTGCAGTTCGGAAAAAGCAACCAATTGAAATCGGTTGTGATGAAGCATGGACGGCCACCTAAAACATGCAGGGCGGCGTGCCTCGAGGACCAGGGTTGAAAAACACAGCACTAAAGGATCCGTGGGATGTGCTGGACAAACAAGTTGGATCCATGGAAGTCCCACCACAGAACTTAAACTCAGAGCACATACTAAAAGATTTCTTTAGCCAGATTTTACCCACAATTCCCATTTTGGTAAAGTCCGCACGATTTGGGAACAGTTGGCATCTTTACACCACCTAAAGAATCGTCCGCTAACGCCTTGGTGCTAGATCCCACAGCAGCCATGCTTTAATGAAAACACGACTAAGCAGGTGGTCATTATGTTATGCCTGATAAGTGTATACCTAACAAATGGCTATTATTTCTGTAAATAACCTCCTTAAGGTCTTCCAATACAAATTTGTGCAAATTCAGAACCAGTATCGTTGGAACCTGAAAATATATCGCCGCTTCCTTCAGTAACCATAGCAACGCAGGTCTGTCTGACTGTAATGTGCCAGAATGAAAGCAAAGCAGAGGTTTGAGCTTCTTTCTTGATGAAGATGATGGTTTAAAACCTACTCAGACGTGCCAACCCCGCCAACACTACAATAAATAACCTGACATGTTCATTAGAAAATAAGCAGAGATGACATTGGTAAGGCTTAAATAAACACTAAGACCAAACAAAAACAAACAAATAAGAACACAAATTATATATTTTCTTTACAGTTTGAGGAATCTTGACAGTTGAAGCTAGCTGACTAAGCTAATGTAGCATTTAGCATTGATTTATCTTTAGTCAAGGGCAGTTTATCTGCTTAGGCTAAATATAGTGATTAATGTAGAGCTACTAATAAAACTAATGATTTAAAAAAATTGTAGATTCGAGGCATTTTTCTTATAAGCATGACGCATTCAAATTCACAATGTGCTATGCTAACAGTTTCGTAGATAGTGCTAGCTATTTAAAGGAGCTTAGGCTGCTCGTAGCGCTGAGATGTAGCTCGCAGCCTCCTGCCACTGGTACCGACGTGAAACAATAGTTTAATTTGACCACAGCTCCTTAATACAAAGATACCTTTTTGACTTCAAACCGCTTCTTGCTCGCTCCGCTGTTAGTACCGCTCGGTGTGTCAACATCCATCGCTGCAGCCATCTTGGATAATCGGGGAAGCTTAGCTTAGTCACCCGGAAGTTACGACAATTGAAGTATTCTATGAGAGTATTTTCTCACAATTTAGGTCAAGGAAATGAGACTTGTGGTGTAAAATAATTTTGGTTCATCAATTTGTAAATGACAATCCCGAGAAGATTTGAGGAAGAAAAAAAAAAAAGACAGGTAGGAAAAAAAAAAAAGACAGGTTCCACCGAGATTTGAACTCGGATCGCTGGATTCAGAGTCCAGAGTGCTAACCATTACACCATGGAACCCCATGCTTACTGCGACGGCAGGACCAGTTTATGACCTGGCAGTAAACGCCTATCTCAACTTAATTTTATCACGTATACTTCTTCGGACTAAATCGGAACATTTTGAGGTTCATTGAAGTGTAATTTAACGACACTTTAAGTATCCTACAATAAACTAAAATCTGAACTGAAGATGTTCCAATTTAGTGCAAAGTATACTCGATCAAATTAACTTTAACTATACTACTTTTTGCTATTTGTATTTTTTGATAATTGAAATGACGTGGTGCAGCAGGGATACATCTAAAACATGCTTATATCTTATTTGATGTCACCAGAGGCATGTCTAGTTGTTTTTTTTTTTTGGTGGGTAGTTTTCATAGGATTCAATAATTATCTATGACAAAAGAGCAAAACAAATCAAATAGACAAACTGTCCACGACCTGTTCTTCTATAGGGGATAAACTATTTCTAAAGTGAATTTGACTGATTTTGCTAAACGGTCTGGTTAGCAGCTTTAAGAATCCTACCACTGATGTCCCTATTATGGAATGAATTTAACACACTGTTTTGTATTATTACCATTTATATAACCAGTTTCTGGGTTAAGAAAACCATGTTAGACATCTGTTAACGACCAACAATGGCAGTAAAATCCTAATAAGTATGGATAGACCTTAACCAGGCTTGTTGTCCTTGATTTTGAATGAAATTAACAGCCTCCACCTAAGTCTTAACCTCTTTAATCGTGGCAGAATAGAGGGGCTCTAACTTTTGATTGGAGCTTGGAGTGAGAAGATGGTCTAGGTGGGATCAAAGTTAAAAAAGAACCAGACTTAGCATTCAAAGTGAGAGATACTAATTGTTTCAGAAATTTAATGGGGCCCATAATTTAGACAGCAAAAGTCAACAAAACATGTCAGCGAGAGATGCATAAAAGACCTAGACGAGGTCTCTTCTCTAAATACTGATAGGTCATGAAAAACATATTTAAAGATGAATTTACTACATAAATTCCTTTTTAAGCTAATTTATTAATTATGGTTAGATAGTAAAGTAATTACTAAAACATGAATCTACAATAAATTAACAGCAGGACTAGTCTACAATGAAACAGCTCATTGAAAAAAAAAATAAATAACACAAACTCAGTTTCCTCTATTTGCTTTGCTCATCTTCTTGTTTTTGGCCTCCTCATGTTTCGCAGCCTTTCTCCGATGCTGGTTCCTGGTTAGTTTGTCCAATTTGGGCTTTTCTGGCCCTTTTCTCGCTCTGGTGGATTTTATTTTTACAGGTCTGGGTTCTAAAGGAGCCGCCTCAGCCGGAGAAGTAGTGTTTTCTGGACAGGTTGCGAAGACATTGGTGTCTCTCACCTGCTGACCTTTAAGGTCAAGAGGGTGACCACATGTTGCTGAAACCTCCAACCTCACCTTCTCCATCCACCTGAGCAAACGAGACAAAGAAATTGAGACGTTAGAAAACCACTGAGACAGAGAATACAGTCGGATGTTTACATGCGGTTGTAATATGCATGAATGTCACATTTATTTGGAGCATCATGATGAATTTGAACTATTTTTTTCAGGGTGGAACAATTGATCTGTAGGATAATGTTAGCCTGCTCTGTCCATTACAAAACCAGTTTTGGTTTGGGATCAATGTCCTGTTGGAACATCTAGTTCACCCACACATGCAGCACAGAATACGGAGTAAGTTTGGGAACACAGTTTTTCCCCATCATTGTTGCAGTTCTTTCAACCCGTCTCATCCCCTTACTTTTCCTCTATTATCCTCCCTCCTCACGCTGAACCTAAGAGACAAAAAGAAAAAAAATTTTTTTTTTTAAAGACAAGTAAAAAATACATACATATTGAGGCTGTGTCTTCCAACTTGTGCTTCTGTCTATTTTACGTAACTGAAGATTTTTTTTAAACTTTTGCTAAACCAAATATGGTTGTTATTGCATTGGGCTGAAGAGTAACCTTCAGTGACCACCAGATTTTTCAGGACTGGGCATGACCAGAACACGTGGGTTAAACTGGCTGGACTGTTGCCATGCCTGCCACTGAGTTTAAATTGCAGTACCTCTACGTCTTTTAACTCCACCTCATAAAGCACACTAATATTACATTTATGGAACTGCCTTCTCCAAACTTCAATCTGATTGAAACTATATAGATTACACCTAAAGCACCAATCTACCAACTGTAATGCACTCTATTAGCTGTGATAAAAATTATACCAAAAGCTTGGATCATTATAAAAGGTGAGTGGTAGTTTAACAACCCGTTGAGGGACATTTGTGTATTTGTACCTGGATTAGAGAACATCTGCAATACATTCAATCTTATTGTTTTTCAAATTCATTGAACTTGTACATTTTATAAAAGAACTATGTAAATGAAACAGTAAAATAACCAGATTGACACTTCTGACAATGATGAGGGGATGGACGTTTCTAGCCAGAGCTGCGAATATCCTGGAAGACTTTATCAGTTTAGCACCAAATCGGAGACATTTCAGATTTTCCCAAGACCTGCGAAGGGGCAGCAGAGCACAGTCACACAGCAGAGGGTTGTCCCGCAGGTCGATCATCTCAAGGCCGGTGAGCGGGCTCAGGTCAGGAAGCTCCTCCAGCTGGTTTCCTCTCACTGTCAGAACTTTCAGTCGGGGACCCAGGCCCAGCAGGGCTTCCTTCGACATCTAACCACAGATGCAATATTCAGATATAGACGATTGACCTTCATCATGGAGATGGGTTTTTACTTGCTTCTCATTTTCACACATATAAACTTTACCTCTTCAATCCCCATCTGATCCATGTATATCCTCCTTAGACTCTGCGGTATGTCCTGGAATGTCTCGGGTCCGACCCAGCGAACCGTGTTTCGGGACAGGTTCAGCTCCTCCAGGTGTGTCAGGTCAGTCAGAGCGTCAGCAGGCACCTCGGTCAGCTGGTTTGAATCCAGGTGAAGCGTTTCAATGAGAGCAGAGCTCAGGACACCTTTGGCGATTACGCTGATGTTGTTGTTGCCCAAGTACAGCTCCATCAGCGTAGGAGCAGCTGAGGACAGTAGACCTGCAGGCTCCAGCTTTGAGATGGAGTTTCGCTCCAGATGTAAAACAAACACATTTGGTAAGAGTGACAGGGCTGCAGAGGGACGAAAAGAAAACATCAACTTTGCTTTGGATCTTTAAGTGGATGCAATTGAAATTCTAAGAACTTTAATCTGACCTGCTCCAGGGAATTGTGTTAGTCGATTCCCCTCCAGGTGAAGATAGGTGAGCTTTGAGACTCCAGCGAAAGCTTTGGGCTCCAAGGACGTGAGGTCATTGTCAGACAGATACAAATACAGCAGGTTTCTCATCCCCTGGAAGGCCCCGCCTTCGATCACGCGGATCTTGCAGAACTCCAGGTGAAGAGACACAACTCGGCCGGTCCCCGGGAAGCTGCTGGAGGGGATGAAGTGGAAGTGGTTGCGACGGAGATCGAGCAGCTGAGTCCTGGGGGGGAAGCCCCGGGGGACTTTGTTATGACCACGGCTCTCACACGTGGCGTGATGGGCTTGAGTCTGAGGGTAAAAATCAGATTACTGTCAGCATCTTATCTGTTATCTTCCTGTTACAGGAAAACGTTTCCTGCCTACGGTCTCTGGTTGCTTGCCAAGAAAGTTTTTGGACCCCACATTATTCACAGGTTAACATATGATTCTTAAAATCTTCAACCAAACAAATCAGAACATTATTATCCCAATGTACTGTAGACCTAACAGAAGAAAATGAGCACAAGGCACCAAGAAGAGTGGATCTGTTTAATTAAAATGAAGCTAATCGTTGCCAGGGCTGGATTATAACTAGGGATGTTGAATATAATTGGCCAATATTGGCATTTAAATGTATTATCGGAAAATACTGGTATCGGTTTTTACTTTTTTAATGCCACAACTTTTATACCTTACTTTCATACAATGCGCATATTATACATCAACCTTTTCAGCTACTTCTCCTCTCACTCAAAATGTCAAAATATGACAGATCCAAGGTTTATTTTTTAAAAATATTTTTGCTTGTTTGGCAAAACTCGCAATATACCCTGTGGCGCAGACGTCTATAAGGGATGGGCGATATGGCCTCAAATCTATATGGCGATATAATCCGAAGAATGTCAGGTAACGATATTTATTTCAGTATATTAATTTCTTCTTTTTATATATGTCAAAATGACTTTTTTATTTACATTCTCACATTCCAGATAAATTGCAGCACAACAACTACTTCAAAAAACTATAGAGGGTAATTTGAAGAACATTCACTGTGCAAAATGCATGTAAAAAATCTTCAAATCTTTTTCCGAACAATGCAACACAGAAATCTCACAACATAAATAAAGATGAAGATATTTTAAATGAAATACAAACTACACTAACACAAAGTTCAAAATTGTTCAAACTAAAGTACAAAATGTAAAAAGAGAAATAAAATGTATTTCTGCTTTCCTGATTACTTATTCATAAATTTAATATTGCACAAAAATAAAGCTGCACCTGTTTGAATTGCAAATGTTTCAAGTTCAACAGGTTTCTTTTTCGGTAAATAGAAAACAACAAATTTTAAACTTGCAATATCTAGAGTGAATACGAACACTGAATATCAGTATTTATCCTCCTTCCATACCTGGTACAAAGTACGTAGGGCCAGCTTGATGACATCATCATCCTCATCTGCCTTATACAGTTTATATCGCCCATTACTAACATCTATCGGCAGTCTGTGTCAGAAATTACGATTTAGACCATATCGGTATATCGGATATCGGTAAGAAAAGCAGTTATCGAACATCCCTAATCATAACGTGCATATCAACACTAGATTAAACTAAAACATTGTCTCTTTCTCTGTAATCATTAAGTGAAATAAAACATACATCACATTCACAGTTAAGCGGACACTTGACTGCCTGCTTCGGTTTGGCAGTGGCTGTGATATTTCCTTTACTCTCCCGACTCTCTTTCTCTTCCTCCTTTTCGCCCTTCCGAGCCCCAGGCCTGCTGCGGCAGCGCAGATCCAGGGAGGTCACAGCCTGCAGCGGCTCATCAGAGAGGTGAGGTGGTCCTGCACAGGCTCCCAGCAGCTTCACTCCTCCAACAGTCGCCCATTCCTTCAGTGGCCTCATGTAGCAGTTACAGTAGATCGGGTTGCCTTTAAAAGAAATCCAAGTTGCTGTCCAGGGCTTTGCAAAAGTGTTTTCACTCGTGTTTCGAGAAAGCCATAACAAGTCCAAACAGCCACAAAGCTATTTAAACAATACAGCCAATGAGAAACTAATATAAAGGAATATCTTAAAAGATCTCAAACGAAAGCATGTTGAATAAGAATAACTTGAGCTGCTTTTTAAAATACTCCAGACCCTGAAAACAGCATGAAGACAAAGAAAACAAATTCCTCTGTTCAGTTCTTGGGACAATGAGTGGATTTTGGTTTGGCGCTCAAGTTTTGTAGAATTTGTAGCTTTAACAATTCAGTAATCTAGGACGCCTGACCATGCTGAGCCCTGAAAGTTAAAGTCAGGATTTTTAAAGGAATTCTAAAATGAACAGATAATTAGTGGAAAAACATTAAAACTGGATTGATGTGAACTCTTCTGTTTGTTCCAGTCTTACTGCACATATATTAGAGTTAGATAAGTGAGAAAAAAGCATTTTGTAACCAGCCAAGTCATTCTCCTGATCTGGCAGCAGTCTGTTTGCTTTGGCGTAGCATAAACAATGTAAGTGAATGGGAGCAACTAGCATTTTGTGTGCAAAATTGATTAAAATTACTCAAAAATTATCCAAATTATTCCTGGTGAACTAAATAATCATATCAACTGCTTTTTATAAGTTAGAAGTCACACGAAAGAATTACAGGAGCCAATTTAGACTTGGGACTACATTACGACAAAGCACCACTGTAAGCCGCCGCTGGAAGGACATGACACAGCGCCCGCCAAAGCCATCAACCTTTCATCTGGAAAAAAATGTGTTATCCTTCCACTTCTCTAATATACAATACTTTGTGTTTGTTTACCATATCAAATCTTAATAAAATATATTAAACTTAGTGTTGAAAAATCAAGGGATTTAAATACTTTTTCAAGACACTTTAAATGTTGTAGTTGAGACTTTACATTTCCTTGTTAAACTTTAAGTAAAGGTATTTTAACCATGGCAACTGTTCATGTCAACCTTCTTTTCCCTAGAGTGTGAGTGCGGAGCTGTACCGGTCAGGTTAAGGATTCCCAATTTCGTTGGACCCGAGAGAGGTTCCAGGTATCGAAGCTGATTGTGGCCAAGGTCAACGTGGGACAGGAGCCGGGCCTGGGAAAATGCCTGGTCTGACAGATCCTGAAGGGACATGTGATCCAGGTAGAGGTGTATCAGCCTCCCCATCGAGACAGACTCTTCTCCGAGGTAGGTCATGGGGTTAAAGCTCAGCTCCAGCCGTTTAACTTCCGGGAGCCTTAACAGGAAGAACAAATCAAGCGTCAGTCAATCTCCAAATCGACATAATCTTAAATCAAATAGAGGTTTCCGAAGAATACTGAAACTCCCTCTGTGTAGTGCCTAGATAAAACACCAGTGTGTAACCTTGTCATTGTCTGCGTGGGGAAGAATTGCAGCTCATTGTGATCCAGGCTGAGGCGACTGAGAGTGAACAGCCCTGCAAACGCTTCAGGTGCCAGGTTGTTCAGGGAGTTGTAGCTGAGACGAAGCCACTTCATGTTTTGCAAGCCCTGAAAGAAAAGTTATGTGATGGTAGAAACATCTCTCTATGGGTATGCGAGTGCTGCTATTGGTGATTTAAGTACCTGGAACGCCATGTTGGGGATGTAAACCAGGTGGTTGTGGGTGAGGCCCAGCATGGTGAGAAAGCCGAGCTGCATGAAGGCTCCAGGCTGGATCTCCTCGATACGATTGTGGTCCAGGTGCAGCTCTTTTAAGGATGAGAGGCCATCAAAGGATTCCTGCACAGCATAAAACCAAAGTGGTCTAGTTCCACCTCAGTTGAAAAGCGGAGAGGAAACTCCTTTCCCTTCTCATCTCACCTGGTAAAGGATGTCAATTTTGTTGTAGGCCAGGTTTAAGGAGACCGCTCGACCAAGACCTCGAAAGGCGCCCTCCTTTACCTTGAGGATATTGCACCGCTGAAGACTGAGGTGAGTGAGGTACGGTGTGTGAAGAAACGCACCTCTGGGTAGCATCTGGAAGTTGTTGTTCTTCAGGTCCAGTTTAACTGTTATCTGTAAGCATGAGAAATCAGATTGGAGGGGTGTTATCTATGGATGGTGTGATGGAAAAACTTTTTAATGCTTACTTTTTAATTATATGCTTACTTTGTGATGATCTTATATGTGCAAAAGGAGTACTTGTTTTGATAAATAGTTTGTGCATGGCCTAATACAGAGATGAAAAATGTGCTGCTCCTTTGCATAGCTGTGTATGATGACAACGTGAAGTCCGTGAATATAGTTTAGAATTATGGACTCGCCTGACCTTTAAGGTCAAGTACAAAGTAACTTGTTGCTGTGCAAAGCGGGATGGAAGGAGGAACGGAACTGATTAAGTCCACATGTGCAGAATGTGAATGTGAGACTGTTATCTGTGAGTGTGCTCATTATAATCTTCCTGTTGCTGGGAAAATACTCCTGTTAATCTAACTTGAGCATGTTGAGATGTATATAACACATGCAAATGCTCTGAATCGGGGCTCTGCTCTCTGACTTGCTCAGTGACAGAGTCTTCGAACGCCGTTTGCCTTCGAGTAAATCACAGACAAAGATCGATCCTTCTCAAAGTGTTTTTAACATTGTCTCATCCATAATTCCACAACAATGGACAAGCAGATGAATGCCAGAAGATGTATGGTTGGAAGGATGTCAGACAAACCTACAGTGGTGTGAAGAAAAAATAAAGAAAAGCGTTTGCCCCCTTCCTGATTTCTTTCTCTTTTTTGTGTGCAAATTTGTCATACTTAAATGTTTTAGATCATCAAACAACTTTAAATGGTCAAAGACAACATGTGGTAAATGTTTACAAAGACAATATGTGAGTGAAGGTTTTTATTTTTAAAAAGCCCCCAATAAAACAGTGGTTCATCACACCTGATTAAATTTCTCTAGCCACACCCAGGCCTGATTACTGCCACACCTGATCTCAACCAAGAAATCAGTTAAATAAGTAATTGAGTTCTATGAGTCTGCAAAAAGGTTATGAAGCCGTTTCTAAAGCTTTGGGACTCCAGAGAACCACAGTGAGAGCCATTATCCACAGATGGAGAAAACGTGACACAGTGGTGAACCTTCCCAGGAGGGGCCGGCTGACCTAAATTACCCCAAGAGCGCAGCGAAGACTCATCCAAGAGGTCGCCAAAGACCCCACATTAACATCAAAAGAACTTCAGGCCTCACTTGGCTCAGTTAAGGTCAGAGGTCATGAATCCATCATAAGAAAGAGACTAGACAAAAATGGGCTGCATAGCAGAGTTCCATGAAGAAAACCACTGCTGAGCAAAAAGAACATTAAGGCACGTCTCAATAAAGCCAGAAAACATCCTGATGATCCCCAAGACTTCTGGGAAAATCCTCGTTGGACTGACGAGACAAAAGCTGAACTTTCTGGAAGGTGTGTGTCTCGTTACATCTGGTGTAAAAGTAACACGCCATTTCAGAAAAAGAACATCAGACCAACAGTAAAACATGGTGGTGGTAGTGTGATGGTCTGGGGCTGCTTTTGCTGCTTCTATACCTGGAAGACTTACTGTGATAAACGGAACCATGAATTCTGCTGTTTACCAAACATCCTGAAGCAGAATGTCCGGTGACCTCAAGCTGAAACCAACTTGGGTTCTGCAGCAGGACAATCATCCAAAACACACCAGCAAGTCCACCTCTGATTGGCTGAAGAAAAACTAAATGAAGACGTTGGAGTGGCCTAGTCAAAGTCCTGACCTGCGTCCTATTGAAATACTCTGGCATGGCCTTAAAGAGGCGGTTCATGCTGGAAAACCCTCCAATGTGGCTGAACTACAACAATTCTGCAAAGATGAGTTGGTCAAAATTCTTCTACACCTGGAGAAGACTCACTGCAAGTTATCACAAACACTTTATTGCAGTTGTTGCTGCTGAGGGTGGCTCAACCAGTTACTGGGTTTAGGGGGCAATCACTGTCACACAGGGCCATGTAGGTTTGGATTCGTTTTCTCCCTTGATAAAAACCTTTATTTAAAAACTGCATTTTTGTTTACTTGTGCTGTCTAAGACTAATATTGACATTTATTTGATGATCTGAAATATTTGAGTGAGATATACATGCAAAGAAAATCAAATAGGGGGCAAACACATTTTCACACCTCAGTATAGAAAGAAGGATGGAGAGGGATGGAGTGATGTTCAACAAATGGATAAATGATCACGAATGGACAAATAGATGGATGGAAAGATGATAGTAAAAAGATAAGTGTTGGATAAATTGATTGATAAATGGATGTCAGAAAGACCTGGAAAGTGTTTTCCCAGCCTGGATATGTGGAAACTGCAGAAATGTCTTGACAGCAGATGAACCATGTCTAACAGCTGAAATCAGGACAGGATACGAAGTAGAAAAATCCAACTCATTAAAAAAAATGACCTTTATAAATATACAGGCCTAAACACCCGAGGTTACTAAACATATTCCATCTGTTTCATTCAGAGTTTCAGAGAAAAACACAAAGACTCTAAACAGGGTTGAAATTCCTCACCTCATCTACACCCAGGGGAATCTCCGTGAAGTTCTTGCTGACACAGGCCACTGTGAGTTTGGTGTCATCACAGCTGCAATCTCTGGGACATTTTCTTGCTTCGATGGTTGAGCTCGAAGTTAAAATGATCACGAAAAAAGCTGCAAAGAAGAATGGCATCTGCACCAGTAGAGCATGTTAGAATCATTATCTTTCACGATTTTTTCTGTATATTCTTCTTTGTTGTTGTTGTATGCAGCCTGATCAAAGGACAAAGTTAATCTATAGAGTACAAGTGTTGCTGAAGTTTGGATCACTTTGGTGTTTCCACCCCCCCCCAATTTACCTTTACAGAAGTTGAACTGTTTTACTCTTATTGGGAAAAAGTTTTAATATATACATTTTTGGTTATCAGACATTCTATTTACTAATAAATATGTCAGTGTTGGACTATTTGGTGAGGAAGATCCAAAGTCCAACCAAAGTCTGACTCAAGTTAGGTATCATTTAAAAGTTAAAAAACAAAGACATAAAACACCTTACCTTAGAACTGAATCCATTAACAGTTTCCATGGAGTGGTTTCGATACTTGACTGTGGCGGACCAGTTATCTGCAGAAGTACACACCTTTTTCTGTGTCCAGAACTTTCTCTCTGTGGTCCGGCAGCCCAACAAACAAGGCTTTGGTAAATTCCTTTGGCGTGACCCCTGATCTCTAACCTACTTCAAACATTTACACACCGACTTCCCATTTTCAGCCAAGTCAGAGAACAGAACATAAGAATGAAGCCCTTTGGGTTTTAATATGCTTCAACATTTGTCTAAAATTTTCGTTTGGAAAGTCTCTTTATAGGTGAGGGAAGAAATAACCAACAGTTGGTAACAAATGCCATTTGCAATTTTTTTTAAATGAAGATTTTAGATACAGAAGACTCAAAGCCATCAAACAATCAAATGTTTTATTTTTGCGAATCAAATTCAAAAACACAGAACCCTGGGCTACAAAAGACAGTAAAGACATCAGCTTCTAAATGCACTTTGATTGGTTTAACTTACCATCCCTTGGTCACTGATATTTTTATCAACATTTGTTGACCATATTTGCTGCGTTCGTAAACTTTTTCTGAAATCTGAAATAGGAGAATATTACTCTTATTCATTAAATATAAAACCAAGAATAGCTAAAGATTCAGACTCAGTCAGAGCTCATTCTGATAACACTACAGTGTAATGTGTGATAAGGTCAGGTAGGTGTTATTAACTTAACTTGTTATTAATTGCAGAATATGTTCAGGGTGCAGGTTATATTTGGTGTACAGAAGTACGGTACTTCACAAAATAAGAGCTGATTCATTTCCAAACAAGGTTAATGAAGCAGAGGTTTCAGATGAACTGCTGTGACGTTGCTTGTTGTGGCAGAAAGCAAATCTTCTCAAGTGCAGCTTTTGGGTTCCTGTGTGCAGCTTTTTAAAAGGTCCATCAGTGAATAATGTCCAGTCTGTGTCTCAGCTCTGAGATCGAACTCTCTGCAGTGTTGATTGGAGGCCGTTTCTGGCATTTCCACATGACTCCAAGGATTTGTTGCTCCTATGGATGAAAGCACAGATTTCCTTATGTTTTTTAACCAATAATTTAACCCACATAATAGCCCACTTTTATGCACTAGTTTCTCCTGCACTACAGTGCCTTGCAGAAGCATTTGTTTCTCTGTTTCCAAATGATAGCACCACAAAATGGTGCATAAATCGTAAAATGGAAGGAAAATGATGCATGATTAAAAGAATATCGTAATAAAAAAAATGTGAAACATATGCAGCTCCCCTCTGTAGAAGTATTAGTTGAAGTTATTACAGCTGCAGGTCTTAAAGGGTCAGAAGGGTTCAAAATCACCCACATTTGGATGAAGAGCTTCATTTTTGAGTTGGGTTCTCAACTGAATTTACATCCAACTTTGAATAGACCATTATAGCACATGCTTATGCTGTGATTTAAACCACTATTTAGCTACAACTCTGTGTTTAAGCTTGTTGAGGTGAACATCTGCTCTAGGCAAATTACCTCGTATTTAGCACCATCCATCCATCTTCCCTGTGCTTGGTGAAGGACACGTGCAAACCCAATGCATGATGCTGCCACCACCATATTTCCCTGTGGGTTCAGGGTGATAAAAATACGCAGCATTTTGCAAGTAGAGCAAACTGTTTACTGTAATTTCCGGACTATAAGCCGCTACTTTTTCCCCCACACGCTTTGGACCCTGCGTTCCCATTTGTAGATTTTTAGCGCAAAAGTAAGACAGACATGTTGGAAAAGATTATGCTCTGAAGAAGACACTACCGGTAGTTTTCATGCACACACCCTCATCGTGGAGAACACATGAAGAAATGCAGCTTTTAAGTTAAAGGCTATCGAGCTGGCCGTCAAAGAAGGACATAGAGCTACTGCACGTAAGTTTGACATCAATTATTCTATGGTGAGACATTGGAAGAGGCAGCGGGAAGAACTGAGTCAGTGTAAAAAGAAAACAAAAGCTTTCAGAGGACATAAAGACACAGCTGGTCGGTGGGTGGATACGCACGTCATGTCAGATCAACCCCAAAATGTAATCAATTGTTCCTGCTCCCTTTGTGGACATTTCCGGAATATTTCATTGAAATCCGTCCATAACTTTTTGAGTTATGTTGCAAACAGACAGACAGACGGGCACAAACACGTTACCTCCTGGCGGAAGTAATAAAAAGATCTTCCGTGAACAATCTTTATGTGTAAATATCTCGTTACAACATGAAAATGTGCGGCTTACATTTAGGTCTACTCAATAGTCAGAAAATAACCAGAGCCCCTGCTTTCACATGTTTGCTGTAGCCCCTGAAAACTGGACTTCTTAAGGCTTTCTTCTTCTCCTGAGTCACCATGGGCCGCAAGGCAGATGAATTAGTCAGTCGCTACAGGATTTTATGGCATGTTTTTGTGATTGTTGCAGTCTAAAATGCCTGATTTTAGACCAGGTTTTGTACAAAGTTACAACAACAGTTGCAATGTTTTTATTTATTTGTAACTTTCCCTTGTGTTGAACATGTATTAAGCATCCATATACAAAATGAAACGATGCAGGAATAAACGATAAAAGTAGAAAAGAAAATAGCAAAAATACTGTCAGCTATTTAATCCCTCCTTTCCACCGGACGCGTAAGCAGCACGTTAGAGGAGCAGCACGTCATACGCAGCTGATAGCCACCACTGTAGTCAATATAACCCTTTACACCAGAGGCGAAAGCAGCACGAGTCTGCCGCGTCTGAGGAGCGACATGTCGCAGCACTTTTCTAAATATACGCGGCAGTCCTATTTTCTAAGCAGCACGCCTCTGAAACACGAATATTTCTACATTTTGGATAGGGGAGACAGGAAATATACGGCTCGGCACCGGAAATTTTCAAAAGAAAAGAAACGTGCTGCTTTGCGGTTGCTTTACTTAAAAAAATGTCACTACCTGTGCGGCCCGGTGAGAAGTCAGTACCTCGTGGGAGGGGGCGATTTTGGATATTCCCTGACATAACACAAACTTATTGGCGAATATAAAACGGACATAACATGAAACACCAACCTTTTGGAGTCATGTTGTTGTCTTTTCCTGGTTATTATTGTCATAGACGTTTATATATATGTCTATGGTTGTTGTGTTTACTGACGAAACCACGCGTGATTTTGCTAATCTCGCGTGATTTCGTGCTCTCTCGGTGACAGCTGCTTCCCTGCTGCTATGCGCCTCAAACGCACCCGGTAGAAAGGGCCAAGCAGCAGAATACGCAAGTGAAACGTGCTGCTCCTGTTACGTGCCGCTTACGCGTCCGGTGGAAAGGAGGGGTAAGGCTCAGTGTCTTTCTTTTTGTCCACCATTTTGACCGACAGATTCCAAAAAACATCCAGTCAGAATCTATTTTTACCCGTCGATTTCCAAAATGATAAAAACATATTCAGTAGTATTTATTTTCATTCATTGTGTGAATGCTGTTAAGCATTCACAGTATTGTGCTTCTGTTTCTCTTTATTATTATGATCTATTTATTCCACTTTATTCCGCCAGTTTTTGCTGTTTAATAACTTCAGCATACTTTCAGCTATTTCAGCCGTTCTGGTATCATAACGTTCAGCTCATTCAGGACATTCCTGCTATGACTTTTCTTGTCGATATCGTCAACCATTTTCAAGTAATTGATCATTTTTATTGATTATTGGTCCCATAGAAATGAATGGAAAACCTCAATTAAGCTAGAGTGGCCCACTCTAGCAGAATTACACTTTTCCACTTTCCTGATTTTCCACAAACAACTTCCGCTCACTCGCTCATATTTCACGCTTTCTGCACATATTATATATGAAAACGTAGGTTATCAATTTGTGATTAAGGAAATGTTACCACAATTTATGTGACAGTTACAGTTTTTTGGCAAATTGACCCGAATCAACTCGGCCGAACCCAGGAGGGACCATTGAAATGCATTGGGGCAGAGCAAAAATTCAGAGGACAGCTGGATTCTGACTCATATTCGTAAAGTCATTTCTCATAAACGATGCGACGTAGAAACATGAGCCTTGTGCCAATATAACTTCAGACCTTCCTGACGCTCATGATTCAACAACTTTTTTGATACCTGTTACCGTTTCTCTGACTTTTGTTTGTTCGACTGTAACAAATCTGCTCTTTGGTAAAACGGCTCAGATTCAAAAATGCCAAAATCATGCTCATTTTTACAAAATAACTGCTCCTAGACAAATTGAGGTACACACACGAAATGAACCATGATTCTTCATCAAATCCTGCTGATACTCACAGTGAAAGAATCATTTCGATAACCCTTGTATTTTCCGAGTAAGATGATGTAGTTCGGGACCAAGGAAAGATAGATTCATGTTTCCATCAAATTTATCAACATATTCGACGTCATTTTATGGCTGTAATATTATATTTTCAACAAATTGAGTGGTTTGAGAACGTTCCCCTATCAGTTCCGATAAAAACGGTACATTGGTGATGGTGATAGGCCTTACGGTTCTTAAGTTATCAAGAGTAGTTCGGAAGCTGCGTTGCCCGTTAGAAATTAGGAGACAACGTGAGGTGATGCACTCGGCTGTCTGCCCCAGTGTAAGCCGGCGTGTGATTGGTCGAAAAATGGCAGGGCTTTTCATGGCTTTAGTTGGAGCTCCCTCTTGTGGTAGAAAAGAGAATTACAATACATTATGGCCTCCACTGTAAAACTGACGTTTCAGGGTTATGGTAAGACATCTCAAACAACTTCTAGATTTACATACTATGTAAAATATGATGATCAATACAGTCTCATAGGTACAAGGCAGGCAACAGCGGCCATTTTACTGTTCCAACACCGGAAAACAGTGATTACTTTTAAATGGCAGTTACACAGACTTGTATGTTTAGACAATCGTAGGCATTATAAATTAAGCAGGATATTGTTAGCTAACTTGCTATTATTATCAATTATACCAACACTAGCATTTAAGCTAACAATAACCATTTATTTAAACCATTTTCAACAATTTTAATAGCATTTCAGGCCAATAAATTCAGCATTACAGCATTCACACAGCTGTTATGCAAATAACAGTTTTTTGTAGTTTTAATTAATATTCAATCCATCATGAATATATGTAACATTTTCTCCAGAGTGACTAAAACCACAGACTGTGATCCCATTAACTACATATATACAATGAAATTAAACGATCAAGTGGTCCGGGATGTGAATTGTAATCTGTTAAAATGACGTTCTGGAGTAGAAAAATGTTTGTCAATTGATAATGTCTGTTTGTGTTCGACCACAATATTGCAAGGTACAAAATAATTTACCACCACTTTCATGCAGAGAATGAGGAAACTGTAAAGCACGGTCCTTGGCAGTGATTTTTGTTAGCAAATGACACATATTTCACTCTCACTCCCTCTCACATAAGAAACAGGAGGTGTACGTGATATGTTTACGGCTTAGATGTACAAGGTTATGAGAAGGAGCATCGCATTGGTTAAACATGTGTTAAAGTTGCAACGCAAAATCCTGTAGGGACTGATTAATGCGAGGCCTGTCTGTTTAGCTGGAAGGCTATGTCTTGGTAGTTGTGCCAAAGTCTTTATTGGCTGAAAACATCTCAGATATTTCAAAGCTCAGGATTTTGTTTTATACACTTATCCTGCTTTAGATCTCACCATGACTTATTTCTTAATCTGTCTGCTGTGTTCATTGGTCTTCATGATGCGGTTTGTTCACTTATGTTCTCTAACAAACCTCTGAGGCCTTCACAGAACAGCTGGATTTATACTGAAAGTAAATAAAAAGGTCGTCTTCATTTAAACTTGACTAAAAAAAATTTTTCCCCCCATTTATTTGCAAAAAAAGAAAATAAGAAACGTTTAACCCATTTTCCTTTCACTTCATTATGTGCACCACTTTAAGTTGGTCCATCTCCTAAAATCTCAGTAAAATAAATGGAAGTTTGTTGAAATGAGATTTAAAAAACAACTTCAAGGCACTGTATATCTTAATCTATTACATTAAAAGTGCATTTTATCCCCACCCTGCTACAAAAATAACTAATCACCACTCGTGTGTCCACCACCACCGAAGAGGGGACAGTAATCGTTGCATTTTGTACCTGGAAGCTGCATGCTGATTGGCTCATTCACCACGCCCTTACCGGGACATGAACGCCTCGAGCACTGCCACGTTCTCTTTAGGGAAGTAGTCCTGCCGAACGACATGCTCCAAGGCATGGAGGTGGCCCGGGACAACAAGCACGGGCTTGATCTTGTCCTCACTCTGAGCAGCACAGAGGACACAATGGTGGGACAGATGAGGGAGAAGAGGACAACAGAGAAGTGAAGCTCTGGAGAAACATTTGATGTGAAAGAAACTAAACCAAATGTGTTCCATCTTCATAAAGCTTACCTTAATAAGTCCTAGGAGCACTAGCAAAATGGATACAAAGCTGTAACCTTGAAAGGAAGGAGTGCTGAAAGCTTTACTCAGGAGGGCATCTGTGAGGAGAAAAAAACAAGACATTCGTTTCTCCTAGGAATACAATCATCAACTTTAAATTTCACAGATCAACGCAACTCAAAAAATAGCAAGACATACACATATGACAAAAAAAAAACAGGCATGTAAATCCACAAAATCAGACAAAGACATTGCTTCTGAGCAAAACACAAGCTTACTAGACAACATTCAACAGATTAATGAAGTTTCCTGCTTTTGGGATTCAGCGGGAAGATTTATTAGGACACTAAATAGAGGAAAAATATGTCTGAACAAAATGAGGTCCCTCTGACAACGAGGGGAGCAACCATTAACCCAACATAAGCTCATGCATCTTACCAATTGTGTCCAACACTGCATTCTTGACGTCATTATTTTCCTCCTTATACACTGAGGCGATCTTCAGGAAGGCTTCAGCTGTTTTTCTTGCATCTGTCACATCCACCTGGACAGGGACACAAATGAAAGTGATCGCACACATTTTTCAAAACTTTTCCAGACTCAAATTCCTTGCACAATTAGTAAAGCTTGGTATCTTTATTTTGTCTGGAGAATTTCCAAAACATAGCAACTTAAGTGTGTTGTGTGACCCAATCTAAGGATTATAGGTCCAATTCAACCTGAATTTAAAAACATCTGAAGTCCGAAAAGTAATGAAGTGGCCCTTTTTACATTAATTCCGTTTATTTGATTTTTGTCCTTTCGAAAACTAAACACCAAACACCTTTGCTAAAAAATAACCTTAGACTGCGCAAAAACCCAGAAATCAAGGACCTGCTTCACCGACACCAAGGTGTGTGTAATATCGGTTAGTATTGCATTATTTCTAAAGCTGTTATCACACTGCTTCCTATTATGTCATGTTTGCAGGTGTATTAGAAAAACATGTGTTTTGTCAGTCTAACAGTGAGGAAACATTTTGTGGAACATCAATGTCTGATGTGTCTCTGTGTGTGTCACTTTTGATGTGCTACCGGCCTGAATAGTGCGTGTATACTGGAATCAGTGACGGGTCATTTAAATTTTAAAGCGACACCACCGTCTCGTTTAATCCTCACATTGCAGGAATAACTGACTATCTGGGAATGGAATTATAGTCCTGTGTGAGTGCCCCCAAGTGGTCAGATTAGCCCAATTAATCAGGAAGTAGGTCGGGTGTCATCAACGCAAGGCAAGGCAATTTTATTTGTATAGCACACTTTCAACAAGGTAATTCAAGGTGCTTTACATGATTCGGGAGTAAAATAAAAATAGCAGTAAAACACAGACAAAGCATATAAAGTAAAAACAGCAATAAAGCAAGAACCATCACAAAACATGATACATGGAAACATTCCTCAAAGACAGCTATAAACAGATGAGTTTTACGTTGTGATTTAAAAGAACTCAGTCAAGAATCCAGCATGCTGAGGTGAGTAAAACATTTTCAGTGTTGATTGAGTAATCTTATGGAGTCATTGCTTTGTGCCAGTTGGTTTGGAGGGGATACTTTTCAGTGGCTTTGTATCTTAAAACTAGGGATGTTCGATACTGGCTTTTTCCTCCTATAGTCTCAATCTTAATTTTCCGATACCAATATAAACAGATACCGCCGACAGACGTTTACCTAAACGTTCAAGGTTTGCTCAGAAATGCAGAATCCACAGGATATAGTGCGAGTTTGGCCAAACAAACAAACAAACCTTGGATCTGTCATATTCTGACATTTTGAGTAAGAGAAGAAGTACAGTAGCTGAAGAGTTTGATGTATAATATCTGCATGCTATGAAAGTAAGGTATAAAAGTTGTGTCAATAAAAAAGTAAATACCAATACCAATAATTTACATTATTAATTGTAGGGTGAAAATATTGGACATTCCTACTTAAGACCAAACACAAATAAGCAAAATAGTGAGAGGAGTATTATAAAAAGATTAAGATGGTTGTGTGCAAACCAGCGCTGTTATCCATATATTTCTGTGTTTGCTAACCTGTTGTTGGACTAGCAACGTTCTCTTGGCGCCGAGTTTCAGCAGTTTGTCAGGAGACGGGAAGCTGAGGAAAGAAGAGACGTCTGGTGGTCGCGGTGCTGGTACAGGAGTGGAAAGCTTTGGGTGAGGAGGCAAAGAAAAGAAAGTAAGTCACTTATGGCAGTAATTAATGTTACCACTCGATATGATGATGATAATGCTGGCACGTTTAAATTATACTCCAGATGTTTGCCAATACATTTATCCTACATTTATTCTAGTCATTTCGTCTCTCAGAAATTTCTGGATATTTAAGCGCCAGAGTTAAGTCACATCTGACCTTGTTACTGCTGTTTTCCTCCTCCTCTTCTTCCTCCTCCTCCTCCTCAATTTCCTCCTCATCCACATCTTCCTCCTCATCATCATCTTCATCATTATCTTCTTCATCCTCGTCATCTTCAGGCTCACCCTCATCATCACTGAGAAAATGGCAGAAACAACGTTTTAAACTTTCATGATGTATACATGTAAAGATCTCTAATTTGGCCGGTTCAGAAGTCAGGGGCAGCAGGTATGAGAACTCTTTCTATAGGGTAAGACAGGAATTAGCATTAACAACTGATATATTCATTAGTCAGCGATGCCATTACCTAAGTGATCCTAAAACATTGATCATGTTCACGCCTTCCATGCTGTCTTTCACTGCTTTGCAGCCATCTTCTCCTAAATAGTTCCCTGAAAATTCAACGAGACTTTTACTTACAGACCTGAAATCTCTTCAAAAATGTTTAGCAACCAATTCCATTTTTTTCTGAAAATAATTTAAAATTTAACAGAAACAAAAAGATTTGAGTTTCTGTTTTACAGATCTGTACCATTTAGGTCCAGTTTCTCCAGTTGGTCCTTGTTCTTCACTGCCTCCACCACAGCCAGAGCTGCGTCCGCTGTAATCTCACCATATGACAGGTTGAGCTCCTGTCAAATGTAACACAGTAATCAGTAAGCAGAGAAGGCAAAAGATGGACATCCTTCACTCACTGTGTTTCAGTTAAAACAACCTAAACAACAATAACAATCAGAACAGAAACCATTAAAGTCCACTGAATGCACATTCTCTCAGGCAAAGCATTTCAGACTATCTTTCCAAACAACTTATTGACACTAGTACTGAAATTGGAAACCAATCTCTGCCTGTATTTTTTTGTATTAATTCAAGCCACATAGATCTTAATTGTGTAGCTTAACAGAAGAGAATAAAGAGAGGTAAAAATGGATTTGGTGATGTGAGAATAAAGAGCTCAATGTCAGCGCAAAGACACTAAAGATTTAAACCTCTTAAGCCCGGTCCACACAGTGTGTTTTTCAGCCGCCACAAAGGAGTGCTTCTTGTCACACGGTGCGAGCTCTAGAGAGGTGGCACACTGTACCCGAGATTTAATTGAGTCAAACTGCCCAACGTTTTGCTCTAGCAGGAAACCCCAACATCACAAGCATACGTCACTGGAAGCCGACAGATACCCCAGATGGCAACAATAAAATGTGATATACATTGTCTTTGTTGCCGAAGCTCAATACATTCGGCTTATTTGTTGCTCCACTTGTTCTTGCCTGTAGCTTCCATTGTTCCTAATGTTGATACTGCGACTGTCACATCGCACTCTCGCCTCTAGCTTTTTGCGTCACTCACTGGGTGCATTTTCATTGGTCGACTGCAGACCTAAGTTGTAGATTTGATGACACTGCTTGAAGACAGTCGGAGGCTGGATATGGTTGTGAGCGTGTTCAATAACTGTTGGAAGGCCCATCACACTGGATGACCACAGACCTGCGACTCACACACACTGTTTTTCAACATGACTCTAATCACGAAGGATTTGTCTACAACGGCCGAAAAACACAGTGTGAAAAGGGCTTAAGGACCACCACAGTAAACACCTTACTGCTTCACACACCTTTACTGCACACATAGCACTGTGTAAAAGTGGGGCTGGACAATAATTCAATATCAATATATACCGCGGTATACTTTTAATCAATAACGGTGATATGAGTTTTAAACACATTTCCGGTAATTCGATATACATTACAGCAAATTAATTTTTTTGAAAGGATTTTTTTGGGCTCCAGTGGCCTTTATAGGACAGTTACTTGACAGGAAAGGGGTCAGAGAGAGCAGGGAATGAATACACATTACAGTATACAGCGTTTGACTGACTGACGTTTCACGGCGTTCTTGAGCGCAGCTGATTCAAGCCGAACAGAAAGAGCCGCGACACATTGGCTACGTGAGTGATGACGTACACCACAGACAGGAGCCCGGCAGCAGCAGATAAACTAGGCTGATCTCAACAAGGCAAGTTTTATCAACAAAATGAGTGCTCCTAACGAGTTTAGCCGAGTTGAACGCATGGACAAGACTACAATGCTTCGGCCACCGACTAAACTCCGCTATTGGTAAGTTATACGGTTAAAACACACCTGAGTTTTACGTTATTTTGTGTATGGTATGAGGATTTATTACCAAAATAATTTCTGTAACAAATACAATATGCTTCACACAAAATGGGATGTTTATATTCAAAGGCACTACTTTTTATATTAATTTTTAATGTGTGCAATTTATGCTTGGCATATTTGTTAAATGCCATTTAATAAGTATATAATTAACCATCTGTTGTGGGCATTCTTGGCAGTTTTTCTGAGGCTTTTATATAGTATATATCGATATCGGAATTATATCGTTTCGACCGAAATTAAGAAATATATCGTGATATAAGTTTTGGCCACATTGTCCAGCCCTATGTAAAAGTACGTGAAAATTTCACACTTGGGAGGTAATATGATTATAGGCGATGTGGATGGCAAAATCACATTACAGTGAACACAGCGGGTACGATCAGCTCCAAACTGTTAGCTCAATTAAAGACGGTTTACGTAATCTTGGTTGTGACAGTCAAGCATACAAAACCCTCACCTTGAGGATGGGTAGGCCCTCTGACACAGCTTCTGCAATAGCTTTAGCACCTTCTGGTCGTACTAAACAGTCTCCAAAGTTGATCACCTGGATGCTGTGGAGGTATTTCAGGGCCTGCAAAAAACACGGTATATGCCTTATATCAATACAGGTAAAAAAAATTCAGTTTCACCAATTACATTAAAATTAACTCCAATTCTCTAGCAAAATTAAAGGTCATCTGTAGAACCTTTCAGCAGAGCCATTATGCCATTTTTGCACTGAACTATAAGGAAAAAACATTTTATTCTGATAGAGGCAAATGTAATTAAAACAAAATATGTTTGCCTGATAAGTTACTGCTGTCTGAGCTTGACACTCAATTCCAAACACTTTACTTTTTAAAAACATAAAACAAATTGCTACTATTATATTAAAAGGCTAACATCTTATGTCTCTGTACCTTAGCCATGGCAATGGCCCCTTTTTCGGTAAAGGTGTTGTCATTGAGGTTGAGGATTCGGAGTCCTGTGTTCTGCTGCATTGCTGAGGCCAGAGCTGTCACACCAGGATGATTGATACCATTCTGGGGCATGTGAACCTCCTCTAGGCTGCCAATCAACTTAGAAAGAAAAGCAACACAAGACAAAACAAAACACGTATTGTTACAATTAACAACTGAAGAGCCACCAAAACCTTACAACAAAAGGAATGAAACATCTTTAACTTTTTTTTCGCACAAGGACAGCAGGTGAGCATATAAAGCTGCTATCTAAAGCACTCCACACCAAAACAGTGCAAGAATGACTGGTATTGATGACAGGCAAAAGACTTAAGACCCCTTTTTTATTACGCCCGGTATTTAGTGTTTTCACAATCGGTGATGTTATTTAAGTCTGAACTGCCAAATATATTTCACACAGCAAAGGCCCAATGAATGCCTGAAAAACCTCTTTAGTATTGAAGTTATACTTTTTGTTTGATATATGGCCTTTATAGCATTGTTTTTTTAGTTAAAACTGGGTACAAAAACAAAAACGCAAATCCTGCTACTTTTCAGTCTACTTATTAGCAAGGTTGGATTATTTTTTGTTTGTTTCTGTTAAAATAAATAAGAAAAAAAGTAGGATTATCCATGCAGTGAATGACCCAAAAACAGAGGGGTTTAGCTGTACTGTCACGCCTCTAATTTAAATCACAAATTTTATAACTGTTATGTTCATAACAGTATTCTCACCATTCTATCTAATATAATCCAAATAAAGTCCTCTTAGTGAATGCTACAGACAGTTTAACCCTCAAACAGTCCTGTACCTGGAAAGCTTGAGCGAGGGCGGTGGCTCCATCATTTTCCAAACGGTTCCTCCCTGCAACAAACACCTTCAGGCTGAGCGGGTCGTTATTCTCACTAGACCGTTGATGACACTGGATCAATGAAGCAGCCAAGATCTGAAGAGTTCAAAACACGATTTGTTACACAACAATACTCAGGTATTCGTAATAATTTGTACACTAAAGCCTTTGTTACTTGGTCCGTCTACTACTGACAAGAACGATGACAAAGTTGATCATTTACCTTTCCACCTCCGATGCCCATTCCACAGTTGTTGAGCCTTAACTCCTGCAACGTGAAGCAGGCGGTGCTCTTGAGCAGGTTCTCGATGCCCTTCACTCCATCTGGCCCAAATGCGTTGTCACTGAGATCTAAAACTGTCAGTCTGGCACCTGCCAGCATAAGTGCATCACCCAGTGAATTCTACAACATAAAAACACAAAACCTGATTGTTGAAGAAGACAATGTACTAAAACAATCCAACTAAAGATTGTGTGTCTTGTAAACAGAGATCTACAAGGCATCATTGAAAGTGCATTACCAAGGCAGGTGGGATTTCAGAGCGCAGACGACCAGTAAACATGTCACTCCAATAACAGCGCTGATTGTAAGAAAACACAGAAGATATGGCAATATCATCAAGGCTGGACATGGATTTTCAGAAACATAATGTAAGCATTGTTACTAGGGATGCACAATAGGCATATATATATATATATATATATATATATATATATATATATATAAAGATTAACACATATCGGTTATCATCAGCCATAACAGCAGTAGTAATATCAGATATTGGCTCAGGTTTACATATCAGTCCATCTTTAAATGCTACCAACCCAAAGAAAACATCTCAGATCTTTTCTTTCCAATTTAACCGTCAAAAGATCCAGTAGCTATTTGTGACAACTGAAAGACAACATCAACAGATACTGACCAGGTTTCTTTCTGCCTAATACTGTTTACCCGTTTTCTTCAAGGTCTGACCTTTCGATTCTGATTTTTTTCTTTTTCTAAGGAATAAAAAATATGCAACAAAAAAACCATGTTCCGAGTTCTTAGATTTAGGCAGTAGAATTAAACAGAAAACATAGGAATTGAACAATATTTTCCATTTATGAATCAAACTACATCCTTAAATCTCATTTTTATTGAACTCAACAAAGAGTAGCTAACAGGGCATCAGCCAAATGCATGGTGTTAGTTAATGCATTTATAGATTGAAATTAACAGAGAAATTAGTTATTAATTTAATGTCTGATTGGAGTCTGGACGGTAAAATCTGCCAATTTCCATCTCTAGCTGACTGATTAGTGGATCTCTAATAATGACTAGGTCTAAAAATGTGGGTTGAGGAAAACAGGGAATTTTCTGAGAATGTTTTGACCAGAGGGAATAAAATACAAACATATTTATGACATCTTCTATTGTGACAGACCACACAAAGACGTAACTTTATGTAGATGGTTTCACTAAACATGATGTTTAAACTAGACCAATGAAAAAAAGTACCACACTCCGAACCTTGAAGTCGCTCTTGGTCTCCAGGGCTTTAGCAATGGCTTGCGCCGCCTCGACACCAACAGTGTTTCCCTCCATCCTGAGAGCCTGTAAACCATCAAACTCCTGGATGTCATTTACGATCTCCTCCGCTGTAAAAGAGTAAAGTGGTGTCAGGTTGAGAACCAGACAAACGCAACTATCATTGCAGTATTAGTGTGTGTAACATCGCTTAGGACTGCTTGGACGCAATATTTGACAGGATACTCTATTTAAGTCTCACTCTCCATATGTTTGAACCCCACACCTGATGTGTATTTTTACTGGCCAACATACTAAAGCTCAGCGGAAGCAGTGGGGGAGATTGTGCGAATAAAGACAAGACTTTTCCAGAAATGGTACCCCAATCATAAATAGCTGAATATGAACAGAGTTAAACATAAACAAACTGACGCCACAAGAAGTTTTTGTAATAATGATAATAATATTAATGAGGATCTGCATCACTGGTTGTGTAGAATTATCTGTTGATGAAACCTACCTGACTGGGCATCATCCAGCTTCCTCCCCTGGCCTTTGTAGCTCAACTCTCCATCCTCCACTACAGTCTTGGCCAGAGAGTCGGCCAACTCTGCAACGATGTCTGTCGCCATGGAGATGTCTGAGGACCAAGAGCATAATTTACTTCTTCTTTGTTTTATTCCTCTTTAAATTAAACTCTCTCGTATGTACTGCTTTTTCTGCAATTTGACACTCCGTTGAAACAAATAAACATGCATTGATATGTTTTATCACAGCGTCCACAATAACGTAACTTTAATAAGCGATAGCATAATAACTCATTAAAAACAGAATAACGAGAACGTTTTGGCCTCAAATCTGCGTTCATTATCCAATAAAGTTATTTTTAAAACACCTGACTTAAATACTAAACATGCAGCTGCTAACTCATGCTATAAGCGACGAGCACCCCGGACTGCTTCGTCTCCGTGCGTGGAGCCAACATGGTTGCCGACTCAGCAACACGTTACCTGCTTGTTACACGTCAAAAACCGACCCACGTATTTATATAGAAACAGTAGGAACATGTATGAAACTCCAGAGGCGTTAGTTTATAACGTGGAAAACTTAAGTTTGCTAGCTAGGATTAGTGCGTTTCACGTTAAACAGCCTGTCTGTGACTCGGCCTTTTCATGCAGTCAGATATCGTTCACTGCTGCTGAGTGTACGGTTTAAATTTCATCTCTCCGACGTTTTAGATAATAAATTAGTTTATCTTTACGGTAAGAAAAAACGTACCACAACACTCCCGTTACGATTTAAACCAGTCCAGCAACACACTCCCGCTCGCCTCTGCCGTTCAAAACTCAGTCTTCACCGCACTAAACCACTTTACGACCGCTGAGCGAGGAAACACGGGACTTGTAGTTCTATTAGGACTACAACAGTAAATTGAGTCCAAATAATCTTTTGCCACCCAATATTTCTGCATATTTGGCAAGACTTACGGAATTTCAGCATCATTGCACATTTCTAGCACGAATAAAAATTGTGCAAAAATACTAGATGAGTTGTGATTAGATTGCTAATAAATGTCATTTACTCTAATTGACAAATGAGAATAAGAAACCATAAATATGTGAGAATTATTGTTCTTTCGTCAGAAATTCTATTACCTATTATCACACTAGGCACATGCTTCAAAACCAAATATACACTCTAGCATTTAATTATAAATGAATGTATAAGAGTAATGTAAACAAGTAAATAACTGTGTAAAGTAGCAATAAATAAATTAAAACAGAACAATGAAACAATGTTACTCAGGAAACAACATGCAGGAGGTGGGCTTGAAGGAAGCTTTACATCTGATTAGCCACTTTTTAAACATCGATATTCTGTTAATAAATTAATTAAGCAAAGAGAATTTATAATAAATTAGCAATTATGTGTAAAGAATTGGTCAAATAAATCACATTTTTTTATTTCCAAACTGTGATTTTTCATATTTTCCATTATACAACCGACTTTCACGATATCAGGCCAGTCCGAATAATTAAATTTTTTTGCAAATTTCTTACCTTGAATGCTCAGAAAATATCTTAGTTTGAATATTGAAAATGTATGCCTTTAATCATGTAAAATTGTTTATTCCTCACAAGTTCTTTCCTCACAAATTAAATTTTCTACATGAGTGAATTTTTGAGTTTATTTTCTCTTTCTTGAAAATATGTGAAAGCACATTGTTTTAAAATATTGTTTTAATAAATCAGCATACCTTTTAATTATGGATGTACTGCTGAAGAAATGGCCTCGATAACTGTATTTACAGTGGTGTGAAAAAGTGTTTCCCCTTTCCGATTTATTTCTTTTTGTGCATGTTTGTCACATTGAAATGTTTCATATCATCAAACTAATTTAAATGTTAGCCAAAGACAACACAACTAAAAAAAACACGAAATGCAGTTGTAAAAGGGAAGGTTTTTATTATCAAGGGAGAAAAAAATCCAAACCTGCATGCCCCTGTGTGCCAAAGTGATTTCCATCTAAACCTAATAACTGGCTGTTTAGAAAAATCAAAACCCCATCTCAGTAACAATGTAGCGTGCTATCACCAGTGTGTGAATGTGTGCGTGAATGGGTGAATGACTGAATGTAGTGTGAAGCGCTTTGGGGTCTCACGGACTAAATAAAGCGCTATACAAGTACAGGCCATTTACCATTTACCATTTAGTAGGAATTCAGTACCATCAACTTTTATGAGATCCAAGCAAAAGCTTTCATATTTCTTCATAAACATTTGAATCAATTTTATTTTATTTATTCATTTTATTTCGATTTTAAGTATATCACTCTACTACATGGTCTTTTCTTTGTACACTTTCTAAACTGAGTTTACATTTTTTTTTTTATCATGTTCACTAGTATGAAAAGTAGGGATGTTTGACATCTTTTTTTTTTTTACCGACATCTGATATACTGTTATAGTCTAAATCTCAATTCCCAATGGTTGGCTGAGAAATGCAGAAGCCACAGGATATATTGAGAGTTTTGCCAAACAGACAAACAAAAACATCTCAAAAACAGAACCTTGGATCTGTCATATTTTGACATTTTGAGTGAGAGAAGTAGCTGAAGAGTTTGACATATATGTGTTTGGTATGGAAGTAAGGTATAAAAGTTGTGTCATTATAAATGTAAAAACTGATACAGAAAATTTTTTGATATAACTTTACGATATAACTTGAGAAATTGCGTTGCCCTGTAACATTATTACAGAAAATCCTTAATTAATCCATAAATCAGAAGAAATTCTATGGAAAAGTAAAAAAAGAAACGAAAAAATGGTATACATACACATATATATATATATATATAAAACTCCCCCCCATTGTCCTGACTGACACCCCCATCACCACTGTGGACTCATTCCGCTTCCTGGGTACCACCATCACCCAGGACCTCAAGTGGGAGCCCACCATCACCTCGGTCATAAAGAAGGCCCAGCAGAGGATGTACTTCCTGAGGCAGCTGAAGGGATTCAACCTGCCAACACGGATGATGATGCAGTTCTACACTGCAATCATCGAGTCCATCCTCGCCTCCTCCATCACCGTGTGGTATGCTGGAGCTACCATCAGGGACAAACAGAGACTGCAGCGTGTTGTGCGCTCTGCTGAGAAGGTGATTGGCTGCAGACTCCCATCTCTGCAGGACCTGTACACCTCCAGGACACTTGGGCCTGCAGGTCGGTTACATGACCCATATTGTGGTTTTTTGCACCTGTCTGATTTGCACCGATCGTTACCTGCACTCATGTATATAAGAATCTGTTTAGCATGTTATATTTTTATTTAAGTGTTTGTCTGTTTGTTCTTGTATGTTTGCACAAAGGACCGCAGCAATTTCCTAATGTTGTAAACCTACCCAACATTTGGCAATAAAACCCTTTCTGATTCTGATTCTAAACAGATACGTTTTTAGTTGTGATTTAAATGAACTCAGTGTTTCAGCAGCTTTGCAGTTTTCTGGAAGTTTGTTCCAGATTAGAGGAGCATAAAAACTGAAAGCTGCTTCTCTGTGTTTGGTTCTAATTCTAGTCAGTGGGGAGTGGGTGTCCCCTCTTGCGTTGTGCATATGCACAGAATGCCAATGCACCCATTAATTACTATTAAGCTTGTGTCCTTTTCATAGCTTTAGATGTATAGCTAAATTCAATAAATATTTTACTCTTTTTGACCAAATCAGGACTAAACTTGAGCATTTTTAGTTCAAAATCTTTTGGATGTTGGCATTTGCACCACATCAGATCAAAACATATGTACAGAGGAAGAGAGTTTAGAAACTGTGATATTTAGGCTAGTCAAATGCTGTCCAAGGACAATGTTGTACATTAATCTCTGTACAGTCTGCTGGCCAGTGGCCAGTCACAGAAGCTTGTGAAGTGAGCAACTATTATACCACACTGTGAGACAGATTAACACAGAAAGTCATTACTCCCTGAGAACATCAGACGGAATGCTCCTTCCTTTAACCACAACTCAATTAAATTCAGTTCAGTTCAGTTTACTTATACAACACCGATTCACAACAAATGTTCCATTAAGGCACTGTAGAAGACAGACTCAGTTGAGAGAAAGAAATACATTTCAATTTAATCCTACATATAAAACGATGCAGTCAAGTTCAGTTTAATACATCATTTGCTAAAATGTTCTCTGTCTAAGGAAACCCTGCCAGTTGCATTCGGTCACTCCAGAGTGAGCATGTTGCAACTGTGGGAAGGAACGTTTCTTTTTAAGAGAAGGGTATCCTCTGTAGAGAGAGCAGTTATAGGCAGCAGTAGCTCAGGTGATGGCCACCTCCAGAAAGTCGAAGCGGCTAAAAATAGAAAAACCGGACCAGATGTAACTTTTATGAAGAGAGAACGTAGAGAGGGAACATAAAGTAAATGGCAGCAGTGAATGCTGATAGTCCATGGAGAGTAGTAGGAGAAATTAGTAGTAGAGAAAGTAGGAGAAAACAGTATAGGTACATGGATATGTCAGGATAACAAAAGCCAGTTGTGTCAGCACGTATTTAGCATGTTTCCACTACCTTTGTCTGGACCGAGCAGACTTCTTTTTTTTCCGGACTACCTCTGGCTCAGTCCGAAGCAGGCTGAGGTGATCCATCACGCCAACCAATGGACTAACTGGTCCGGAAAAGTGATGTCGCTCTCACTCCTACCTACGTAGTGGTAGCCACTGATTGGCCTGGCGTTGTGAGTGTGATGTGATGTCACAGAACGGAGTTCAAAACATTGCTTGGGGCTAGATACTGGCTCCAGCATCGGCATCTGTAATTTTGGAAAACGGTGAGTGATGACTGATTTTAAGCACTTTAAATACTTTGATACAGAGCCAAATGTAATTCCATGGTGTGATGTCAGACTTTTGAAAACCCCCACAGCCACACTGTTAGGTGAAATGAGCAAATCAGCCTATGACTGTGTTGAGTGCAGGTATGTGATGGGGCCCAGGAAGTTTGGTACAGCTGTGACCTTGTGTGTGAAAATTAGTTCATCTTCTACTTTATGGCGAGAAGCCATATTTTGAGGCTTGGCCATGCCCACATGCTTTGTTGCAGCAAAAACCTTTTGATAACTTTTAATCTCCAATGCCTGAAGACTATCCTGCTCATTTTGAAGTCTGTAAGTCCAAAGCTTTAGGAGGAGTTCATTCAAATACAAAGTGTGTAAAACGCAGAAAATGGCAGCTTTGATCCAAAATGGCCAAATTCCTGTGGATTTTGGAACATGGCTCTAAGAGACTTTTTTGTAGGTCCTAAAACATAGGTGTACTGAATTTCATAATACTCAGATAAAGTATGGCTTGGGGCTGGTTGTTTTAAGGATTCTAGGGGGCGCTGTGGATGAATTAAGCCACGTCCACCAGATATTAGCATAGATATCTTTCAGGGGTTGGACAAGTATTCATAATGTTGAATCTGGTCAGATCCAATGATTTTTCTGGAATTTAGAGGCAGACATATGGCCATGGCAAGATGCCCCACCGTCTTTCGTAGCCTTTGTAGTACTGGACAAAGAGGTATACCAACTTGATTTACAGCCACTGGGCAGAGCTTCATGTTGATTAGGTCAAGGGTGTTAAATATGGACCTTTCAAAGCAAAACATTACACTTCCTGTTCTCAGGGGATGGGGCTTAGGCATTGTCAACATTTTACGAATTAAGTTTGTTGGGGACCAGATGGTTATCAATCACAGTTGGTTTCATGTCTCTATGACTTTCTTAGTAGGAGATATAAACTATGTAATTTTTTGAAAAGTATAAGTTTAAGGCCAGGCCCCTGTAATTGGTCAAAATCCCTAGGAGTTCAATCAAATGCAGAGGCAAAAGCGGGCAAAAACAGAGCAAAACTGGGTCTAAATTGCAGGTTCAATCCAAGATGGCGGACTTCTTGTTCATTTGGGATTATGACGTTTTGAGACTTTTAGGTAAGTCTTGGGAAGTTCTATGTACTAAATGTCATACTTCTACGTTAAAATAAGGTAAATGTGGAGCATGTGTTCCGGGGGGCGCTGTTGAGCCATGTTTTGACTTTTGGAAATCCCTAAAAAATATGTGTTTTTTCACCATGTCTGATGCATCTGCTAAATTTAGTGATTTTTTTGAATACGCCAAATCATTTGCGCAAAGAAAAATAAACAATACAGATACAAAAGGCCTTCACAGCGGTCCATGTACGTTTTGATTGTTTGTTTTTTCGTTTTAACTACAAAGCAAAATAACGAAAAACCACCTTTTTTTTCGTTTGTCGTTGCAATCCAAAAACAAAGAAACTGCGAAAAAAGAGCAGTTCGGTCCGCCGAAAAAAAAATTGGTTTCTCGTTATTTTGTTGTGTGGTTAAAACGAAAAAAACAGACTCGCTATCAAAACGTACACGGACCCGGGGTCCCAAAGCGCTTAGCTGCTCGGGCCTAATTAAAATGAAATAAAATGTGTGATTTTAATATAATTTAAAACATTGACGGGTAAAAACAGATTTGAACAAGAAGAAAAGGTCGTCAGCGCTCTCATTTTTTTCCAAGTTATATTTGCTTTTTACAAAGCAGTGTAATTAGGCTAATATTCAGTATTTAAAAATAAAAATCAGGCTTTTATTATTTTCAATAGGAAAATAAAATCAAACCAAATTTCCTCTCCTCGGTTTTGACCAAATAAAGGGCCTATGATTAAATGTAATTTAATTTATGTCAAACAAAGTATTTTATTTCATTGTCGGTTTCAGAAACTTGCTGTGTCGCTTCTGGGGAAACTCGTAAAATCGTAAGCGGTTAAATCACGTGACGCGACCAATCCTGGCGAACCGAGGACCCCGCGGACTGGCGGTGCGCCGTGGTCACGTGACAGCCCTCACGCTCGTGCCGCCGAGGAGGTTTGCAGCTGGTGGGAATCGAAACTTACAGGAGGCAGTGGAGTGCAGTGCCATTCCTTCAAACACGAAGGCTTGTCCTTCCTGCCTTAGCGCACTAGCTCGACTTCCCGGCAGCTGCGCGTCTGTTCCTGCTTCATTTTACGACCATGAACTGCCTTTAAACTTTGCCTTGGTTCAGTGAACTTCCTCAATTTATCAGGTAGGTGTGTCTCGCTAAAGTTGTCCCCCTATAAACAGCTATGCTTCTAGTTGCTATTAAAAAAAGTAACAGTGGATAAAACTGTGGAGTACGGCCCCCCACCCTCCGGTTAGCTGGGTCTTTTGTTTTCTTTGCAGCTCTGCTCTGCAGTGAACAACCATGGACTCAGCCCGAGAGAAACGAAAGGAAGAGATAAGCGAGGCCCTGGCTTTTATACAGTGAGTAGATTGTTTTGATGTCAGTACAAGGGGGTTATAAGCAGAAAATGAAACTAGCCTTGTATTGCCTCCTTAGATACGATATCAAAGCTCTTCTAACTAAGTTTATGTCTTGTGTTGTAGGTCTCCTTTGGCTTATCCAGATCCTGTAGGCTATCAGGTAGTGACTGTGATCAGTGTGTGTTTTTCTGCAGTTGTTTGGCCATCACTACCATCTGTGTGGAAAACGAACAACTAAACGTTTTGTATGGTGTCTTGCCAAAGCATTAGGAAGCACTAGAAGTTGATCCGATTTTGTATAGATTGCATAGCGATTGACTAGCAGAGAGTAGAACTCAATTATGAAGTGGAAGGAAAATGATGTGTGGTTTTCAAAAATAAATAAATCTGTATTTGTGTTTGACCCCTTTGATCTGATCCATCTAAATAAAATCAAGTGCAACTTTAGAGGACAGCTAAGTAGTAAATAGGGTTCAACTATGTATAATTCAATCCCAGTATCTCTCAAACTGTTCTGTGAAGGCCTTAGAGGTTTTTAGTGAACAGTGAATGTGGGGGAGGAAGAAAATCTAAGGTCTGAAACCTTAACAATCCAAAGAGCCCTTATTGCCCTTACACCTCTTTAAAAAATTTGTCTGGAGCCACAAAACCTACAGTGAATGACCCATAGAAGAAACAATACTGTAACTTTTCAAAATTTAGGGGTAAAAAAAACTTAAGGGCAAAAGAAAAAAATCATAATTTGATGACAAATGTATCAGATTTTTGATTAAACGTGTAAGGAGTGACTGTGAATTGCCCTAGGTTTGGACCACTGGTTTATACCATAAAATCCCAGTAAATACACTAACGTTTTTAGCTTGCGATGTGTCAAAATGTAAAAAAAAAAAAAAGCACCCTTGCAAGGTATTCGTACTCTTGAAACTTTGCATGAAATTATTCAAAATGTCCCCTGCAGTTTTAAGGTTTATTTTTTCACTGAAACTAATGAAACCAAGACTGACCCCTAAATAAACAAACCCACTCCATAATCATACCTCCTCTAAACTTTACATTTCGAACAATGTACTCAGGAAGTACCGCTCCCCAGGCAACCGCCAATCCCACTCTCGTCTTCTTGGGTTGTTGCCACACAAAGAAGCGCAATTTTGCCACTCCAGAGGTCACGCCGGAGGCGAACCTACCGTCAGTGCATCCGGCTCTTCTCTTCGCACTTGTTGATGTGAGGTTTGGATGCCGCTTCTCGGCCCTGGAAGCTCCCTGTGCTCTGCTTTCGAGCTAATCTGAAGCCAGATGAAGTTTGGAGGTCTGAGGCTAATCACTCTACAGAAAGTTGCCGCACTCTACGCCTCAACATAAGCTATGGCCTGTCACTCTGCTGATTAGCTTCACTTGTTCCCGATGGTTTACACTTTTACTATACTACTACCGGTTGACCATGGAGTGCTTAGTAGTAAGGAAAATTTAATTCCTGAGGTAGTAAGAGTCTCCATGCCTCGTTGATTCGTTTCGGAACACCTGAATTCAATGATTTAATAGATTATTTGAATACTTTTACCAGAGTAGTGCATGAAATTCCATTTCCTTGTCCCGCTTATGGCGGGAGCTTGTTGTACCTACCTCTGTTACAATAGTTCTGATTGGTTCTTTTTCTAGACTTTTGTTCATGTTTTTTGCTGAGTTGTTGCATGTTTGGACAATTATTCCCTCTGGTTTTGGATGCTGTGCAACTGAAAGGATTCCTGCTCTTACTTTTCTACTTTCGGAAAGTTGTAATGATGCGTAACCCTGGCAAGGTATTGTTTTTACAACCAGGAGGAGCGGGTTAGCTTCTGAAAAGCTCAAATAGGACCTGAACTTTGACCCCAAATCCTAGAAGTGTTGAAAATTAGGCTTCATGGATGCAGAGGAGAGAGACGAGGAGGTACAAACCTCCTTATGGGCAAGTATCATATCCCCCAATCCAACGTCTCTTAGCTTTCTAACCGTACAGGCAGACATAGGTTTAAAGAGGAGCGGCAAAAGAGGTGTATTGGCAGTGCTCGCCAACAACTGATGATGTCATCCAGGTCATGCTACTATGGAATATCACCTCTCCTGCTTGGAAATTGAGTTGTTAGCATGTGGTGTGTCATGTGTCACCCCAATGCATTTGTGGCAATATCTGGTGATTTTAATCATGCCTCGCTCTCTACTACACTTCCAACATTTCAACAGTTTGTCAGCTGCTCCACAAGAGACAACAAGACCTTGGATTTGTTTTATGCAAATGTAAAGGATGCATACATGTCTAAACCAAGACCTCCTCTGGGACAATCAGATCACAATCTTGTTTTTCTCTGTTCAGAATATAAACCACTTGTTCAGAGGCAACCTGTGTCAAAACGAACTGTGAGAAAATGGTCACAGGAAGCTGAAGAAGCCCTGCAGGGTTGTTTTGCAACCACAGACTGGATGACTCTTTGCCAAGCACATGGAGAGGACATCAATGCCATGACTGAGTGTGTGACTGACTATATAAACTTCTGTGTGGACAACATCATCCCCACCAGAACAGTGAGATGCTTCCTTAATAACAAACCCTGGATCACCAGTGACCTGAAGGAACTGCTAAACAAGAAAAAAAGAGCCTTCAGGGAGGGAGACAGGGAATTACTGAGGAATATACAGAACCAACTTAAGGTCAAGATCGGAGACAGCAAAGAGGCATACAGGAAGAAGCTGGAGAACAAACTACAGAGGAACAATATCAGCGATGTCTGGTCAGGAATGAGAAAGATCACAGGTTTTAAGGACGGGAAGGATTGGATAGATGGAAGTCTGGACAGAGCCAATGAACTGAACACATTCTTCAACAGGTTCAGTTCAGGAACTAGCTCAGCATCCTCCTCTCCTGTTCCCAGCCAAACAGACATCCCACTCTCCTCTGACCAACAGCTTTCCTGTTACACCTCGGATGTTTTATCCTTCACCTCAGCCATGGACTCTTCTAATTGCACAAGTTTGACTTCAACCAAGTCAGGAAATGCTGCTACCCCCTTTGCCTCCCCCTCCCACTTGTCTGTCTCCAAAAGTCAGGTGAAGAGGCAGCTGGAGAAAGTGAACCGGAACAAGGCTGCAGGTCCAGATGGTGTCAGCCCCAGAGTCCTGAAGGCCTGTGCTGAGCAGCTCTGTGGGATTCTGCAGCACCTCTTCAACCTTAGCCTAACTCAGGAGAAGGTTCCAATGTTGTGGAAGACATCCTGCCTTGTTCCAGTACCAAAAAGAACTCACCCATCAGTCATCAATGACTAAAGACCTGTTGCCCTGACATCCCACATCATGAAGGTCCTGGAGAGACTCCTGTTGGCACCCCTGAGTAAGCAAACAAGAACGTATCAGAACCCAAGCAGTTTGCTTATCGCTGTGGAGTTGGAGTTGAGGAGTATAAATACCTCTGAGTTCACCTTGACAACAGACTGGACTGGAAGCGCAACAGTGAAACCGTCTAGAAGAAGGGACAGAGCAGACTGTACTTCTTGAGGAAGCTTAGGTCCCTCAAGGTTTGCAGCAAGATGCTGGAGATCTTCTACAAGTCTGTTGTGGAGAGTGTAATCTCTTCAGCCATCATCTGTTGGGGTAGCAGCATCAGAGCCAGGGATTTAAAAAGGCTCAACAACCTGATGAAGAAGGCTGGTTCTGTTCTTGGGACAACTCTGGAACATCTGGAGATGATGATGCAAAGAAGGATTCTTCACAAAATCAAAAAAATTATGGACAACCCTGAGCATCCTCTTCATGAGACTGTCATACAACAACAGAGCGTCTTCAGTCGGAGGCTTCTTCAGTTTCGCTGCAACACAGACTGCTACAGGAAATCCTTCCTGCCCACAGCCATCATCATCTACAACAACTCCTTAAAGAATTAATTATATGAGCTATACCAACACTTAATTTCCCTCTGGGATCAATAAAGTATTTTTGAATTGAATTGAATTGAATGAAACCGTCATATAGCAACAGTGCCTTCAGTCAGAGGGCTCTTTAGACCCATTGCAAGACTGACTGCTACCGGGGATCCTTCCTTCCCAAAACATCTCCATCCACAACAACTCCTTGAAGATACTTGGATTATATGAGTTATGAAAACATTTATTGTGATTTGTCTTTTTAGACTATGCCACCCAGAGATCTAAACTAAACACTCAGAAACTGCCCTATGGTTCTGCCAGATTTTGAGGTTTTTGCTAATAAAGGATGCTGGTCCTCCAGTGCTAATTTGAGGAGTTGTTTTTAGTGAGCGATTTAGAAGCCTGCATTACTTGATGGTTTGCTTGTGCGTTAATGCAGATGTTGCAAGTAGCCTGCAGATGCACTGTTGATTCTGGACTTATACTGGTTGAGGAGAAGCATATGCTGCAATCCAGAGGACTTATTTGTGAAAGGTCTGAATTATTTTAGCAATGCGATGCAAGTCTAGAATCTGCCGCAACACAATTGCCCTGGATGGAAATATTTTGCCTTCCAAATGGGACAGATTTTCCGAAACATCAGCTTCCTTAGAGAAACACAATGAAAGAAGCACAGAACGCTTGCAATGCTGAAATCACATATTAAACATCTGGCTTAATGAGTTCCCAAATACAACAACTAGAGTGTTGTTAAGGTGGTTATTGCAAAGCAGCTGTGAAATACTTCTTTTCCTCAGTTCCTTTGTCACGAGAATTATAATAAAGCAGCAAATACAAAAAAATGTTGACTTAAACATGTAAAATACCCATTGTTTTTCTGTAAACCTGAAAATCTACTGAATAGCTAAAGAATTTTATCAAGCACATTTCCAAAAATAGCCCAGCTGTGTTGTGTGTCGTGACTTTGTCGGTCAATAAAGGGGCATTTGTGTGGATCTTCTCCCCATCTTTCTTTTCCTCTCCCTCAGGACTTTCTGACCCGCCTGGTGTGCAACCTGCTTGAAGAGGGCAATGCCTTCTTTCGAGACCAACAGTGGGAGGAGGCTGTCAGACAATTCAGTGAGGCCTTAAACGTCTCAAGCTATGCTGAAGGAGAGGAGATCCAGATCCCTGAAGCCTTGCTGGAGAGCCTGTACGTCAACCGAGCCGCTGCCTACCACAGTATGGTGAGGTTCATTTTTTTGGGACTACTGAAGGAAGATGTTTGTGAACAGAGCTTGTGTTTGAGATTTCAGCAAATATATTGAAAATTTAAAAACTAAGACATTACAAAAGTACTATTTACAGCCTTTGCTCATTACTTGTTGAACCTCCCAAGATCGCTCAGTTCAGATGGCTATCTAGCTCCAGGAAGAGTCCTGGTGGCTCCAAACGTCTTATATTGACAGATAATGGAGGCCACTGGGCCAAAGTTGTAGAAATCTTTCTGTAATATTCTCCAGATTTGTGCCTCGAGACAATCTCGTTTTCAAGTTTAATAGAGAGTTCCTTTAACTTCATTCTTGGTTTGTGCCCTCACATGCTCTGTCAACCATATATGCTTTCCAGATCCTGCCCAGTTAGCTGAAGTTACCTACAGGTAGACTTGGATCAAGCTGAATAATAACGCTATTTTATAGTTACTTTTAAATAACAGATTGTGCACCCAACTCTATTTGCATCGAAGAAGTGGAGGTGGTTGAGGAGTCTACATTGGCGTGAAAGTGTTTGCCCCCTTCCTGATTTCTTAATTATTTTCGTGTTTGTCACACTTAAATGTTTCAGATCATCAAACAAATTTCAATATTAGTCTTAGACAGCACAAGTGAACACAAAATGTAGTTTAAAAAAAGGTTTTTATTATTAAGGGAGAAAACAAATCCAAACCTACATGGCCCTGTGTGACAAAGTGATTGCCCCCTAAACCCAGTAACTGGTTGAGCCACCCTCAGCAGCAACAACTGCAATAAAGTGTTTGTGATAACTTGCAGTGAATCTTTTCCAGAAGAATTTTGACCAACTCATCTTTACAGAATCGTTGTAGTTCAGACACATTGGAGGGTTTTCCAGCATGAACCGCCCATTTAAGGCCATGCCAGAACATTTCAATAGGATGCAGGTCAGGACTTTGACTTGACTTTGTTTTCTGGCTAAACTGTGATGAGCCTTAAGGTTCTTTTTACTCAGCAGTGGTTATTCATCATGGAACTCTACTATGCAGGCCATTTTTGTCTAGTCTCTTTCTTTTGACCTCTGACCTTAACTGAGCCAAGTGAGGCATGAAGTTCTTTAAAGGTTGCTGTGGGGTGTTTTGATTTTTTTCCCTCTCTTAATAATAAAAAACTTTATTTAAGAACTGCATTTTGCATTTCCTTGTATTGTCTTTGACTAATATTTACATTTTTTGATCTGAAACATTTAAGTGTGACAAACATGCAAAAAAAAAATAGAAAGGGGGCAAGCACTTTTTCACACCACTGTAGAAGTCCAAAGGTTATAGACCTGCACCTTCCAGCTTTCATCACCCAGCTGATCCCAGTGTTGACTCAAAGTCAACACTGGGATCTTAATTTATTGGGTTAAAAACGGACACTTTGATAGTCACACTTTATTTTATTTAGGTCTAAAAAATACAGTAAATTGTTTTGACTCGGCAGGATTACAGATTTATCGGTTTAATAAACTTTCCATAAAATATCAGAACAAACAGGGCAGTCCACAGTTCGTCCTGCTGTGTTTAATCTAGGATGTTCTTCCTCCCCTCCTCCTTAAAAACAGTACCAGCCTGATGAATGTACCATAAGGAATGTGACAATCACTAAAACATTTGGGTGTTTTTGATCAGCATTACAAGGTCACTGAACCTCAACCTGCATGCAAAGGAAACGCTACTCAACAGCTCCACCTAGCTGAAAGCAACTTGTTTTTCCAAAATACTAATTGAATCTGACTTCTTCTCTTGCATTAACAAGGGAAAGTATGATGAAGGTGTGGAGGACTCCGACAGCGCTCTGGAAGTGTGTAAGGGGAGCTGCAGGGCTCGGTACAGAAAAGCGCTGTGCCTGAAGCAGCTTGGGAAGCACAAGGAGGCGTACGACTGCATCACCATCTGCCTGCTCAGCAATCCTCAGGTACGGGGAGCTTAGAAGTTTTAGGAGCTTAAGCTAAGTGTCGAAAAAGAAACAAAAAAAAAATCTAAAGAGCCACTCTTTTAATTCTCAACAGGATAAACAGGTGAATGAGCTCGCACAGGAGTTAGCCCTCCAGCTGGGGATGAAAATTCGAAAACCTTATGTCAGTTCGAAGGTGAACATAATGATCATTTTTTCTATTTTATGTTGTGGAACAAAAAATAGAATACATCAATTAATTGCACGGTAAATTTTAACAAGCTCAGTAATTTTTCCAGCCACAATAATTTCCACTTGCATGCTTGTTTGTTTTCCTCCTGTGTCTCCCTATTTCCACCAAAATGAATGGATGAAAAAAGGCGTATACTATCCATAGTGGGAGAGTAACATCACATGTCTTTTTTTTATTTTTTATTCAGGGAGTGTTTTTGTTGTTAATTTGCACTTTTTGTTTACAAAACTCCTAACTGATGGTTAGGCGTGTCTAAGCAAATTGATTCATATTTTTTAAGGGCAATGTTGTTTGTAGTGTTCATCCATTTATTTATTTTTTCATGTTTCCGGTTGTTTTGTTAATTCATATTGGAGATAAAAATGTCTTCCAGTTGTAGTGGTAAATGTTATTTTAGAAATTAAAGTTTATTGATCTTTCAGAGGGTGTACATGCCTTTTTATTATTGCATTATTTGAAAATGGTCTCAAAACGACAATATTATCGTTTGTCGCAATAACTTCGGAGGCAATTTATCGTCCAGTAAAATTTATTGTGACAGGCCTTGGGGTTTAGTCATGGAAACTAAACTAAACCCAAATTTGGATTGTTAGTATAAATCCTATCTTGTATTTGTAGAGAATTTGGAATGAAAAATCAGTTTTCCTGCCAAAGTGTTAAGAATTAAAATTTGAGTTGCTTCTCTCAGAGTGGAAAATATTAATAAAATCACTTTAATACTGGGGCTATAATACAATTCTATTGGTCTTTACTAGACCCTCCGGTCTACTTTTAAGCCTATGCTGCAAATGTTCTTTTTTGAGAATTTATAGTTATTTTAGTTTAGATCGGTGTTTTTCAACCCTGTTGCTAATATAATTTTTTTCTATTTCCCCATTGAAAGTACTGTTGCTGATTACATCTCATGTTGAGCTTGGAGGGCTTGTTTCTCTTTCACTGTCACCAGATGCTTGCTCAGGATCAGGGATTGCTGCAGACTGAACAACTAGCTGCAGTTGGCTAGGCTTCTTTTAGATGGAAAACTTTTTCCCACTTGGGATTAAAGCGGTGTTAGTTTAGATTGTGTTTATTTGGAATGAAACTCTGTCTATGTGATTATATTGAATTGAGATGGAGGGGTTGAATTTGGACAGGACTGACCCGGTTTGCCTTGTAGGGACTCTTCTTTAGTGAACTGGAGGTGTAGAAGTAAAAGAAGATGACGAATCCTGCGGAATTGTCCTCATCGCTTCCTTGTGCACTTATTAAATATGGATATTTATCATTACAGTATATTTTGAAGACGTTTTTATCTTTATTTAATACCAAATTTACCAAAAATTGTTAATTTTCCTTTATGTGACAGAATCACAAACATGTTTATGAATATTTTCTTACATTTAAAGTCATCCCAGATTGTATTTTACATTTCAGGCCCCTCCTTATAATGTAATTCGAAATGGTGTGAATCCTCCCAGTGTAGATGCAGCAGGTCAGAACTCTTCACTTTCATGTCTGCTCTCTAGCTAATGCAATATTGGCAGAAAGTGGTGTATTCTGATAAGATAAGTTTTTTTTTTCTTCTTCTTTTGCTTCACCACAGTCGGCTTCTGTAGTGTGCCGAAGTCCACCATCCCCTCCACACCTCCCGGCTCCAGTCGTCCTGCTGTCTCTGCAGTCCCTCACCGGATGGAAGCTGTGGATGACTTGGAGGTGATGGGAGATGACCTAGACAGTCTGCTTGACAGCTTTCCTTCTGGGCAGGAACCATCTGAGGTATAAAGTGCAGTACAGCTAAGTTTTATGTAGAAATAGTAGTTGTATTGTAAATAGTTGTAGATTATTTTAGCTGTTGAACCTTTTGTTTCTCCAAATCTTTCCCAGGGTGTGGCGTTCTCAGACCCAGGGAATGCACCCACAATTACTCCCATCCTACCCGCCCCAACTCCCCAGCTCCCCCCGGCCTTTTTCACCTCATCCATCAGCCAGCTCAACTCCCTGGACTCCTTTACAAATGGCGATCATGGCACAGCTGCTGCAGCGCTGGATATCCTTGATGACCTCCACACTTCTGGGGACGAAGGTGGTGCAGACGACACGACGACAATGGACAACCTGGATCGTCTTGATTCACTTGACATTCTTGATGACATATTGGACTCGACAGCGAATGCTGTTGCTGCCAAGGAGCCTAAAACAGAGCTGGAGGAGGGAGAAAAACCTCTGGACAAACGGCTGTATGAAGTGGACACCCTGGAGTCTGTTTCTGACATAAGTGCTCAGAATGGTAACGTTCCTAAAGTCGCCACTGCCGGCATGAAGCAGCTGGACTCTCTGGATGCCTTGGACTCGTTCCCCGCTGTGGAACGTGTTGGGGCTGCTTTACCAGGAGTTTCAGTCGGAGGAACAAGCCTAGACTCACTTTCCAATTTCAGCTCAAACGGTGATTCTAATTTATCAGTAGCTCATTGGTTAACCATAACAGTCTTTTTTTCCCCCTTCTTTTTTACCAGATTTACAGACACCTCAAAGCCGATGAAAGGGTTAAAAAGGATTCCCAGCGTATAAAAATGTCACTACTAGAGTAGCCCAGAGCCACGTTTCCCAACCCCTCTCCTCTGGGCACACTACCCTGTATCTTTTAGATGTTCTCCTGTTTTAACACACCCGATTTCAACTGATGGCTGATTAACAGGCTTTTACTGAACTACAATCATTTTATTCAGGTGTGTCAAAGCAGAGAAACATCTAAAACATGCAGGGCAGTGTGCCTTGAGGACCAAGGGGAGGGAAACACCGGCTCTGGTGTCTTCATTTAGTTGTAGTTTGCATTTTTCTTTACCAGTAGTTGCCACTATTTCTTGCAGATAGACCATAAAATTATAACTCACCTATGCTCTGCAATGTAATTTTGCAAATAAATAATCTTTAGCAGTGTGAATAAACCCTTAGGAGTAAATCAAAGACGTTGGCCTTGCTGCCAAACAAACTTTCGCATTGTTTTTCATAATCGTTTAGTGAAAGCTCACAAACACTGACCTGCAGCCAGTAGATAAACAGCAATGCAGAAAGCTGCATTTGACGAGCCCTGCGTATGTGAGGCCTTTTTGATGAGTTTTGTTTGTGATTTGCGCTCTTGCGTTTCTCCTAAGGTTTCTACGAGTCTGACACTGCTGCAGGTTCTGTAACGGGATCTCCAAAAAATCAATGCAAAGTAAGAGGGATTTCACGACTGGTTGGCTACTGTTTTATTTTCACTTTTAATATTAATGGGAATCTTTTTCAGTTAAAGGTGAAGGATGTCCATGATGGGACTACGGCTGTCTCTAACCCCCTGTCCTCCACCCACGAGTTCCTGCAGGCTTGCTCCCTCTGTTTCCCTCGTGGAGGTTCGTAAGCCCCTAATTTTTTTTTGCACGCTCTTCAGCTAATAAATCAGATTTTATCCTGATCCTTGATGTTTACAGGTAAAAATTTTAACATGTGGGGGGTATTTCCATTCCTAGGTCTAAGTGTGTACAGTTTTGTTCACAAGCCAGACCTCGCCCATAATTGTAGGAGAGACATTTTGCTATGCAGATGGAGGGCTGGCTCTTCTTCAGAGTGGACGAGAGTGAGGCCACTTCCCGTCCGGACTTCGTTCTCTGGACCTTTTGTTCTTTGTCGAGGTAGGACAACATCACAGACACATTAATTGTCTTCAAACACAGCTAATAATTGCTACATGATTTTTTTTTTTTTTTTTTTTTTGCTTTAATTAAATCTGTTCCTTCATTTATCTTGATTGTGCCTTGCATGTTTTCAATCGCTACTAACCAGTAAAAGTTATGGGAAAATAAATGCCATAGATTAGATCTGAGCTTGCTTGTTCAGGCGTTAAATCTTTTAAACATTTGGGATTGTTTTAGTTTCTTTATATTTAATTAAATACATTGGATGAGTGTTACATATTCTTTAATATGGCAGTTTGTTTTCAGATTCACTTCATTGTCATATGAAGCTGGAGCCTAAAGATGACTAAGAAAGACGTTGTTTTTTTTTGCTACAGTGATGTGAAAAAAGTATTTCTGCCTTACAGATATCTTTTTTTTTTCTTGCTTTTTTGCCATACTTGAATGGTGTTTTATTTTGAATATCAGACAAAGATAACCTGTGTAAATACAAAATGCAGTTAAAAAGAAAAAAAGCCATCCAAACCAACCTGCTGTGATGTAAAAAATAAATTGCCCCCTGAACAACTTTTTGTTCCCCCCTCGGCAGCATCAGCTGGCATCAGGCCTTGAGTCTTTTTATGGAATTTATTTAGAATAGATTTATGTCCAAACTTTGACTAAACCTTCTTTTTTTGTTTTTTTGTGCCGTTTATGTGCTGCATGACCCAAGAAGGCCTGAGCTTAAGGTCAGAAACTAATCACTGGACGTTCTCTACCATTATTTTTTTTTTCTTGCTAGAGAGTAAAGTTATGGTTCCATCATTTACAGTAACTGTCTAGATCATAGAGCAACCTAAGATCATCACAATAAGACCATTATGTAAGATCTGACATGCTGTTAGTTTTACCAGAACTGGACACACTCCTTCCAGAAAGTTCTGCTTTTGACTCATCAGTCCACAAAATATTTTCCAGAAGGTCTTGTGAATCATTGAGATGTTTTATGGGACCGGTTTTTGTTTTTCTCTTTTTGATCTGCAGTAGTTTTGGAGTTAACACTCTTCTATGGATGGAGATTGTTTTCTAATTGCTGAATCTTGAACCACCTAAATTAGGTGAAAAGTGAAGTTTGTAGTGATTTAGGTGTTGTTGGAGGTTCTTTTCTTCTTTTGCTCTTGGAGTCTTTTGGTCGGCCGTTGTAGGTACCAGATCTTGCTGGGGGCCCTGCGCTTGCCGATGACGTCACGCTACGGCAATGCCACTCGAACAAACTACATTGTTTCTTGCTAAGCACTATATGGTAAAGTTTAAGTGAGACAAAAATGTACATAAGTTTCTGTGGGTATCAAGAAATCACACATAGGCTTTGGAAAGCAGGTTTGTTATTAACCATATTTTGAGTGATTTTATTTTTTAGGCAGGAATTAGGCTAGGAAAAAACCAAAACAAAAAAAGGTTTATCAGTTAATTAGTGTTCAAAAAAGGGGAGGATTACTTTTTTTCTTAGTCTGAATACGTTTTTTCCTTTTTAAATACCTTTTTTGTACTTGATCGGGTTATCTTTGTATGATATTCATATTTATTTGATCTGAAGTCTTTAGTTGTTTAAAAAAGAAGACATCTATTCACTGCAGTCATTAAATGGTGTGATTCTGATATGAGTGTGCTTTTTTTTCTCTTGTATTCAGAGCTGCTGAATTCTGGGGATTTGGGTGTGTGCAAGTATGGGGAAAAATGCACTTTTGCTTACAACCAGCTGGAGATCGACGTTTGGACAGAGGAAAGGAAGGGGAGGTTGGACAGGAACTCCCTGTTTGGAGCATCAGCTGCCAAGCTGGACCCTGTGAACAGCATCATTGCTCTTCTACAGGAACACAAGGGGATGTTTATCTTCCTCTGTCAGGTTGGTTTATTAGGTTATTGTTTTTATTACTTATATATTCAGGGTTGAAATGTACAATTTTTTTTTTTTGTATTTCTCTGTAGAAGTGCTATGACAGTAAACCTAGAATTATCAGTAAGCGCTCCTGTGTCAGTAAAGCCATCTGCTCCAACTTGGACGCTCGTCACATCTTTGATGCTAATAAGTGAGTCCGAACCAATCCTGAACCCGAAAACCTTCTCTCATTCCAGGTTCACACAACCTCTAACTTCTCCCCTCTGTTCCCGTCAGGTGCTTGGCCTTTGTGGTGAGGACCCACAACATCAACTACAGCAAAGTCCGTCCTTTCAGCGTCTTGTGCCACTTGGATTTGTGCCGACAAGCTATCCGATACGGCTGCCAGCGGGAGGACCACTGTGTGTTTGCCCACTCTGTCATAGAGCTGAAAACCTGGAGGGTTCAGCGCCATACAGGTGCGCTCCTGTCACATGCGCAGCTAACAAAAGCACTGCTTAAACTGTGTCACATAGGTTGTACAATCCAAGAAGTTAATTCTTGATTTATTAAGAGCAGCCTGTTTGTGAACAGCTGTTATGTTCTCAGAGGAGTCAAACTTTACTGTTGGAGTGTGATGTTCTAAGGTACGGCCAGCCCAGGTTACAGACTGTGCCTCTTGGCTTCACCTTTCAACTTATTCCGTTCATATATGCCTGAAAATAATCTCTTATAGTAAATTTCAAAAACCATTTATTAAAGTGATATTAGGCTGATTTGCTTCTACCGTAAGCTTCGATGCTGAAGAGTCGATAAATGTGATGTTTTTATTTTCACATATTGCTATCTATTTTCTGAAAGCAGCATGCATAGTTGATTACCAGCTGGTAGATATTTAATGGCATAATAGCGACTAGTAAATGGTTTTTATTTAGATGTGTGTTTATTTACAGGCATCAGTCAAGATGAGATTGTGAAAGTGTCCATGAGATATGACAAGCAGGAGGAGAACTCAAGAAAGGAGAGAGAAAAAAGGGTAAGGAATGAGATTTTTTTTCTTGACGGTACAGTGCTCTCTGTTTAGACTGTATTCCAAATGAGCTGATCTGGTCTGAACTTGCTTTCATGTTTGAGATCATCAAATAAATGTTAACATCACACAGAGACGGTCTTTTACGTTCAGTTCTGTTTATTTATATTGCATCAATTCACAACACGTCATCTCAAGGCACTTTACAAAAAAGTAATTTCAGTCATACATGGATTACAATTGATCCTACTTATTAAACGGTGCATTAAGTTCAGTTCTTTCTTCCAATCAGTTTAACCGTTTTCTATCTAAGCAAAGCCAGCAGATTGCATCGAGTCATTGACTTGCAGCATTCACTCCTCCTGGACGAACATGTACTGGCAGTGGACGGTCGCCTGCATTGTTGTTAATTTTACAGTAATCCCTCATACGGAGCAAACATGTAGCGACAGTGGAGAGGGAAAACTCCCCTTTCAGCCACAACCGGCTGGAGGTTTGAGCAGACAGAGCAGAGACACAAAAAGAACAGAAGAACTGATGGAGTACTTTCTTTGTTAAAGTAAAAAGTTGATAGCAGGAGAGGGAGAATATTTAGTTGTTGGGAGCATTTTCTCAGGTGATGCCTTCCTCCAGGAAGGTACCACAGCTAAACAGAACACCAGACCAGTTGTAGCTTCTATGGAGAGAAAATGTAACGTTAGCAGTTGAAATATCAGCAAATAATGTGATTGTGTCACAAGGAAGCAGCAAAGCAAGAGGAAGTAGTCAGTCTTTCCTCCAAGCCTATAGCAGCATAACTACAAATATGTCTCAGGATAACCTAAGCCGCTCTAACCATGAGCTTTATCAAAAAGGAAAGTTTTAAGCCTGGCCTTAAAAGTAGACCGAGTGTCTGCCTCACGGACTAAAGCTGGGAGCTGGTTCCACAGGAGAGGAGCCTGATAACTAAAAGATCTGCCTCCCATTCTACTTTTAGCTTGATTATTAAGGGCTTTATATGTAAGAAGAAGGATCTTAAATTCTATTCTGGATTTAACAGGGAGCCAATGAAGGGAAGCTAAAACAGGAGAAATGTGATCTCTCTGTTAAATATTCATCAGAACTCTTGCTGCCGCATTTTGGATCAACTGAAGGCGTTTAATGGCATTTTGTGGACTACCTGATAGTAAAGCATTACAGTAGTTCAGCCTTAAGGTAAAAAATTCATGGACTAGTTTCTCAGCATCACTCCTGGACAGGATGTTTCTGATTTATGTAATATTCCGGAGGTGAAAGAAGGAAATCCTAAAAACCTGTTTAATATGCTGTGGAGGAATTGTAGACCACTCTTTAATTAAATTAAAAAGGCTGCCCTATTTGAATGTTTTTGAGCATAGATGGCCTGTTTTAGGAGCAGACAACAGACCCCTTTATTAAATTAATCAGACTACTGTCATAATGTAGAGTTTGAATTTGTCTTTAAATAAACTCCAACTTTCCATTCAGAAATACTGACTTCTGTTTTGGTTTTCTGACGTTGCTCAGGTATAATCACTTGGGAGCTTAAAATTCTGACTTTTGAGTAAAAACTGAAGACGCCATTATGCAAAATAACACTAGCCTCTTTTAATTTTCATGTTTTCAGCTGTCTTCTGGTGGAGGTGGAAGCAAATTAAAAGAAGCGAGCAGTGCTGGAACAAGTCTTAACATGAAGATGAAGTTTGCATGTGCACAGTGCTGGCGGGATGGCCTGATCAGTGAACCAGACAAAACCCTCAAATACTGTACCGCTAAAGGCAGACACATGTGAGGAACGGTGATGTCCCGAGTCCCTGTTCAAGTTCACATATATTCAGTAGATTGTTTATTAAACATAACTGACCTATAAACTCTGTGGTATATTCTTTCTGCGTGTTCGATTATCATCACATTTTCCATTCTTAGTAGACTCAGGATTGTAGGAAGATGTTTGTTTACCTGTTGCTGACATGTTTCGGCGTGTCACTTCCGCCTTCTTCAGAGCCGTCCTCTGAAGAAGGCGCAGCAACAGGTAAACAAACATCTTCCTACAATCCTGAGTCTACTAAGAATAGAAAATGTGATGACCTATAAACTTTCGATGTCATTAAGGCAAGAGTTTTGGAGGCACTCATAGCAGAGAGTAGAGAGTAACATATATTTTTGACAGTAGTTAAATATCATGAATTATTGTTCTAGAATATGCAAGTAGTACAATATTCTCAGTAGCAAAATCATCCTTACATCTTTGTGCATTTCTTTAAAAGAGTTCAGTTGCCATACTATTGATTATCCTTTTAAACAATTAAATACTGTTTCAGTTTTATTAAAAATAAAAAAAATCTTATATTAGCACAGATCTGCTCTATCCAGCATCTAGATTTAATTTAACCCAGTGTTTCCGGATTTTTTGCTCTTTAAATTTTCAGGTGGACCAAAGACAGACGAGTGCTGCTGGTCAGGTCTTCTGAGCGGACTAAATGGGTTCAAGTCCGACCACTGCCACATGCCAAGAACTTCCCTGTGCAATATGATGTAGGTGTGCTAATCCTAAATATAGACGGTTTTACTCTAGCACTCATCCTGGATGAGCCCTCCAAATGTTTGTTGTATGCTTACAACCATTGTTGTCTCGATGACTCGTTTGGCCCAAATCTTTACGAACTGCTGCTTCAATATTTCCTCATAATGTTCTTTCCTGTTGTTGCTATCCTGTTGTAGTTCCTCCTGCAGCAAAACAAATTCACAACATGAAGCTGCCATCCCCTGACCTTTACAGTTGGTATGATATTCTCAGGCGTGCAAATTTCCTCTTTTTCCCTAAATGCAACAGTGGTCATTATGGCCGAGCACATAAACTTTGGTTCCATTAGACCTCAACCAGCATCTTCAAGAAGAGGTTTGTTTTTATTTTGGGGTTGATACAAACATTACTCACCAAAACACATTCATCTCTTGGACAAAGAAGCCGTCTCCTTCCTCAACAGCATGATGACTGGAAATTTCAATACTTGATCATACGTGCATAGAATTCTTTGAACAGATGAACGTGGCACCTTCAGGCATCTGGAAATTGTACCCAAGGACAATCTGGACATATGGAGGTAAAAAATTCTTGTCCTAATATCTTACCTGATTTTGTTTTGATTTTTATTTTTTTTTACAACCCTGTCACATAAGAAAGCACTATTTGGGGTGTTTTCTTTAAAATACATTCACAGTTGTACCTCCTTGTAATTTAAAATATTGTGAATTTACCTATCAGAAGCTTACAAAGCCAAAACCTCTCTACTTGAGTTTTCCCAACATTCTTGAAGGCATGCCAACCTTAGCGTATGTACGTGCAGAAACAATGCTGATAACCTGCTGCTGTTAAATTTAAACATTTTCATGGGCAGTTTCTCTCATAATAAAACCCGATTGATCAATCATTACAACGAAATATTTGTTTCTCAAGTTTGGTTTCATAAACTGAAAAATTAGCTTTTAGATAAAAAGATATTTATATATTCCCCCGTGTTTGGGATGCTTCTGAACTAAAATTAAATTAATATTCAATCCCAACAAGCTGAACCGAAAATCCACATTGTGCCATCACACATCAAGCAGATAAGTACATCCAACTTTTTCTCCACAGGGACAAAAACCATGACTGTTGTCCTAGACTGGTCAGGGGTTGGAATATATGTCAAAATGACGACACCCTTCAGATTTTTCTGTCACCGTGAAAAATAATAATAATAAAAAAGTCAAATACGGAACACATTCGGTTAACATGACCCCTGTTTATTAACCGTAATGCCAGAAAGACAATAAGGACAGCACTCTCCATTGTTTATGTTGACCTATTTTCACATGGCTTCCTTGTTTAACAGTCCAATGGCTGAAAGACCTTAGCACATGTCTTTTTGTTGAGAAACTCTGGTCCTGTTGCATTTACTTGCAGTGTGAATAGGAACCGCAGCAAAACAGGGGAAGAAAAAAAAACAAAAAAACATTTGTGACGTACCAAAGCAAGTGAACTAACGGACCTTCCTGATGTGAATATACTTTTAAGTGAGCTCAGGGAGACTTTCCCACTTCAGCTGTGTATCTCAGCGGCTCCTCTGGAAATCAGCCTCTGGCCTTCTTCTCTGATTAATACAAACGCATGTTAAATGTCACTTATATTTCTTTCTGTTCACAATTATGCCCTATTTTGTGCTGGTTGATTACAGGAGATGCAACCAAAGAACGTGGTGGTTGTAATGTGACAAAATGTGGAAGAGTGTGTAAATACTTTTGCAATTCGGCCTTTAATAACACAAAATGTTTCTTCTGTCAGATATGTTTTAAGATTCTGGAGAAGAGGAAATGCAACTACACTGGGAACTGCACCTTTGCTCACAGTCAAGAGGAGAAGGAGATGTGGATGTACATGAAAAATAATGACTGTGAGTGATTAAAGTCCCTCTGTGCTGCAGTAGCTATGAAATAATAAAACAATCATGCAAACGCTTTCTGGTGTTTGAAAATTGTGGTATTTTGTGCAGGTGGATTGACATTTTAGATGCTTTTTATCACTGTTAATTGCAACACACCAGGTTTGCTAAACTTTCTCATATTTAAAGGATAACTGTGTCTGTGTTTCCAGTGTGGGACATGCAGCAAGTTTACGACATGTGGCTCGCTTTAGCTGCTCAAAACCGCCAAAACGATGGAGCCGCATGCAGTCAGCCCAACCCTGAGGAGAAATTCATCGCCATGCCAACGGACTATGCCGAACCAATGGTTGGTCGATGGTCTGTTTATTTATCGGCACTCAAACAAAAAATGAGTTTTTAAACATGTATCCTGTCTGTATTTTAGGATGGCTTCCACTGCCGTCTGTGTGGAAAACACAGTAACAGCGAGCGGCAGTGGCAGCAGCACATTTCTACTGAGAAGCATAAAGACAGAGTGTTCAGCTGTGAGGGAGAAGACGAGGCTCTGACGTGGAGCTACCGCTTCCCTGGAACACATTTTAAAATCTGCCCTAAGTAAGCACTGCATCTGGTTGTGTTGTGCTTTCTGTTGGATCAACTTCTAGGATTTTTCTTTTTCTTTTTTTATTCATCTTCTTATTGGTCTTATATAACGTTCTATTTGTCCGAACTGATTTTTGTGTTTGTCATTAGTAAATGTAAGTAATGTGTAAGTCAGAATCATCGAAGTTCACATAAATTAACATTGGAACTAGAAAAGCACTCAGAGCGCAGACCTCCACTAAGGCAGCTCAGAACCCCCCCTACCGCCCCATGGGTGACCCGGATCACCCCCCAAAATCTAATCACTTGTTCCTGGTCCCACTGCAGACAATTTCTTCACATTCCTTCTATAAAATTTTGAGTTATGTTGCTAACTAACAAACCAACAAATAAACAACCCCTGGCAATAAAAAGAACCTTCCTAGCAGAGGTAAATATATAGATCTGTGTGTAATAGATCTACATAACATATTAATTACATACCTGCAAACCCCCATCCCACCCCGCTACCCTGCGAGGATAAGCTGGTACAGATGATGGATGGATAAATTAAAGTTACCTTCATAAATAAATAAACTTTTTGATGGTGGGCTAATTTATTGAGATGCACCAGAATATGACGTGGCCTTAACTTTGCGATCGAAACTGCTGACAAATTGAGCATTATCCTTGTGATTTTCAGAATTGACGACGCCTGTCCTGATGGTGTAAGCTGCGACTACGCTCACAGTCCAGAGGAGCTGCAGGAGTGGATTGAGAGACTGAATTTTCTCCGACAAAAGCTGGCCAAAGCCAGGGAAGACATGCTCATCATGCCTGATGAACATGACTTTGGGAAGTACAACTTCCTGCTTCAGGGCTGAGAATAATGGGACTTTTTGAGGCGGTTTTGGAACCAGCAAACTGTCAGTGTGATTGTTTCACGCCTCGTCGAACTGAAACCAAAAGGGCAGTCAGGATTTCAAGCTTACCAAATATACCATCGAATCTATATCTTTTTGGTTTCACCTTACCAAAAATAAGTCATCACAGTGGGTTTAAAACAGATAATGTTTTTAACTAAGTGTCCAGAAACAAATGTGCTGCTCATTTCTGCATAATGTTAACATTGTTAAGTAAAATGTCCCTTGAATGTAATGCATAAACACTGTCACCTCTGTGAAATGCAGAGCTGCCATAAAGGAATCGGTTATAAAAGATATTTTTTAAAAGGGCCATTTTCAACCATGCTTCCAGTATTTGATATGCTTTTGTTCTGTTTCTGTTTACTGTTTGGATTTTCTTCAGTAGCAATCTGTGCTTTTTTCCCACAGTTCATTAAGACAAGCTGAATGTTGAAAAATTCAAAACTTAAGTAAAATACTCAAAATCAATGAGTTTTTTTATTTTTATTAATGCAAACGAGTTATGATACAGATTTGGTTATTTTATTATGAAAGTAATATGTTGTCAAAGACTTTCCTCATTTTAACTTCTGAAGGGGAGAGGAACCCAAACGTAACTGATATCTAATTTCTTTTTCATGTATGTCTTAATTTTGCAGAAAGTTTTTATTTAAACAGGAACCAGCTGGATGTTTTCAGAATATGCTGAGTTAACCAGGAATGGAGTGCCAAACAAATGCTGTTAGCCACTCTGTTAAAGATGTCTAAAAATCCTTATAATAAACTCACCTTTTATTGCAGTACCATACTTGTACATGAGTAAACATGAAAAAAAGAAAAACTATATTTGTAATTTAAAGTCTTGCAGGTGGGGGGTCCCATGATAAAGAAATAACTGTCTTTAAACTTCTTGGTAGTGTTGTATTTGGTCCACCTGACAATCCTATGCAATCCTTTTTCTTTTATACTTGTTTTGGTTGATCACACCTTGTGTGACTTTTTGTTTCCCAGGGTATAAATATGACGTGACTTACAATGACTGTAGCTAATCATAATCTTAAAGAAATTTAAATTAAAATACTAGATGGGAGATAAAATGAGAACCCTGATGGTGGAACAGACACTTTATTCAAGAGAAAATAACAGATCTTTAGTGTGGATGCCCAAAGGTACAAATATGCAACACGGACATAGTTAAGCAAACTATTCAGCCCCTGCTTCATTTTGGTTTAAAGTATTCTGACTGGAGGTAATCTTCAGAGTTTGGAGCCGCCCAGCCAGAATCCTGTCTTCAGTCTGATGGCAAATCTGTGCAGGTAATTGGACATTATAGTGATGACAAGAAGGATTTCCAACCCGAATGACTGCTCTTCACCAAAAAGAATGTCAAAATATCAGTAGAAACGTGCAAAAAGCTGGTCAGCAATGGTTATTGAGAGGAGTAGGAATTAATACTCTAAATGCTGTTTTGGCGGTCCTAGACAGGGCCAGTGTCTCTGTAGAGCTGGCCCTTGCCCCTGTTATGACCCCTGTACTGAAGAGATGATACAAAATGTATTTCTTATATGCACTGGCACAAAAAAAACATTGGTCCCCTTGGACCAATTGCATTTTTTTTCTTCACAGTTTTACTTTAAAAATGAACTACAATTAAAGTGTTGCGCCTCTAGCTTTAGTTGTAATAAAATCACAATTTCTATCTGCTTGATAAGGAACCTGCAACTCCAGAGCTGCAAGCGGCCCACTTAATACACTGCTAAAATAAATAAAGGGAACACTTAAACAACACAATGTAACTTCAAGTCAATTACACTTCTGTGAAATCAAGCTGTCCACTTAGGAAGCAACACTGATTGACAATCAATTTCACACGCTGTTGTGAAAATGGAATAGACAATTGGTGGAAATTATAGGCAATTAGCAAGACACCCCAAAGAACAAAGAATTTGATAAGATTTCATTCATTCAGATCTAGGATCTGTTATTTTAGTGTTCCTTTTTTTTGAGCAGTGTATATTAAACTGAAATATTGCCCTGTTTTTGTCTTTCTGTGGCATTCTTTTGTTCTATGCCTCCATAAAAAACTCTGGTCCCACCCACGCCCTTTTGGTAAATTTGGTCTAGAATTACCACTGAGTTTTAATACTATGATTTTTTATTTTTTTTATTTTTATTTTTTGCTTTTACGCAAATAACGTTAGATCCTGATTTTGTTTATATGAATTGACACAGACGTGTTGATCCAGTTATTAGGCAAACTTCTCGGTTTCTTGAAATAATCACGTATTAACAACTGGATCCGCTTATGCTGGCCAGTGCGCGCTCCCGATGCAGGGGGAAACAAAGCTGGACAACCGAGCTGACACACGACACCGGAGCTCTTTGCTGCACTGCCTGTATCAGTCGCTAGGTGTCACTGGAAACCCCTAATGAAATCCTGATTTGGACCGCACGTGCAGAAGTGCATGGTGTGGAGAAACCAGTTTCAGTCTGCAAAGATCCCGTTGTTGTTGTTGCCTTCAGGCCCCGCCTCCCGCCTTCTGATTGGCTCTGCGGCTCAACTGAAAGGTTGGGCGGTCAGGTGCACAGAGGCTGGGGGCGTGGCTTCTGCTACTCATGAAATCCATAATACTTGGACACATGCAGGAGTTCCTGTGTTGCAGAAAAGTTAGTGAGAAGTGAAAGAAGTGAGTTGCTGAGCGCATATACGAGCTTTACTTCGTACTTTGAGGATCTTCTATTTAGTAGAAGCAGTTGTTTTATTTCCACAAGAGCGTCACTGCTTGTTCATCATGTCAGCAACGAGTGAAATCCTCTTTGGAGAAAGGAACGATATTCCTGATCTCCTAAAGGCCTTGGCTGAATATCCCTATTCGTTTCCAGCCTTTAATGACATCGGTGAGTAGTTTTTAATGCAATTTATAAGTTATTTAGATAAGAAAAGTGGACTGAAAACGTTGCAACGACTTACATGTTTTTAGTTGTGTACAGCAAAACCTAATTAGAATCCAAACTTTCTAATGACATTTTAAGTAGAGGTGGTATAGCCTCCTTCTGTGGGGTTTTATAAAGCGAAACTATGCATTTTAATATTAAACTAGTCCTGTTTAAATTACTTTAAAAAAGCTGGTATTAAAACATGTTTACTTGCATATAAACAGAAATACGTCATTGTGACTTTATTATGTGAATTACATTTAATTCATTTTAAACAGTCATGGCATGGGGCCATCTGACAGTAACATTACACTGTATTCGGACTTGAAACTTATGGAGTTTGTTCATCATAAAAAGTATTAGTAAACATAGGTTAAAACAGATATATATATATATATATATATATATATATATATATATATATATATATATATATATATATATATATATATATATATAATATGTGTGTGTGTGTGTGTGTGTGTGTACTGGGAAATAATCTGTGATTCATTATAGTTCTAAGTGGGATGCTCTCAGGTGACCTTCAGGTGTGGCTCACTTAGAAGTTTGCAAATATGTCCCCTTCTCGTGAACAGCTGACGAAAGACTTTGTTATCACCAGGCCACCTGGAGCTGATGCAACGAGCAGTCTTCACTCAGGGTTTCATCACCCTTTGTGGTTTTTTTTCATTTTTCTGCTCTCACTTAACTTTTCAAGCTTTCTTCTCACTTCCTTTTGTTCCGGGTTGTTTTTCATCTTCATTACATTTTGACAGTGTGGATGAAGATAATTCAGATAGCCCTAAAACCCTTGCCATAACTTTGTTTTACCTAGATGCAGCCCCGAGGCCAGCATGACTGTGCAGCTTTAGGATTAATTTATTCTCTAATCAAAAAGCTTGAGTAAAAAAATAACAACACACTGCTCTTGAAATGGGTTGAAAGTGACGTCTCTAAGCCTTTGCATATAATTCTTACTTTTTTTGCTGGATTACTAAGACTTTGTTATTTTGTTTTATGATGGGTGAATTATACATCTCAATAATATCTTCTAGGGACCTACAGTGGGATTACATCTCAGGAAATATATGAATGAGGAATTCCAACTGCTTCTGTTATTACAAATGTTGATCAAAGTATAGGGTGCAGGGCCATTTCAGCACTGGATAGCTCCCTATACTCTATCCCTTTTTAATCCAACAACCGCGCTGCTGTGCTTCTAAAACAGATCTCTTAAGCCTCACTAAGGCTGATTGTCACATCAGCCGCCAAGCTGCACATATACTGCACATTCACAAGTAGAGAAATTATACATGCTGAAACTAGGTGTTCTATTCTGTATTATTATATCGGTTGTTTATATTAGGCCTAAAAAAAACGCATCCTGTGATGTTTTTGCCATACTGTCTTGTTAAATGGTTAGAAAAAGAAGCCTGTTAGTTTTCAGTAAACTATACCAGTGGTTATCAATGCAACATTTTCACCTTTAGTTTTATGTTTTGTAACCCACATTTACGCTGGAGACAAGCATGCTGCACCCTTCTCTTTTTTTGCCAGTGTAGGACTGAAGAATGGTGAAAAGAGGGTAAATGTCTCAGGCATACCACACCTACTTCTGAAAGGTCCATGAAAAAAATGCTCCTGGGAAGTGATTAAATCATTCACCTGAAATAGGTCAAATCTTCCTCACAATCACCCACGAATCTTCATTGTTCACAGATGTCCCACTGTGTTATTTGTGTCAACAGGGATTTCATTACTGTGAATACTAAACAGTTGGCGCTAGGCATGGACCTGTAGGAGATTCCCAGGGAATAATAACCTTGAGCAAAGATAAAGTGATTTCACAAATTCAAGTTCAAATTCAAAAATACTTTATTGATCGCAGGCAATTAAGTGTTGTTGTAACTTATATTATTCAAGTTTCTTCAAAGAGTTGATGTAGACGGTGATGGCTGTGGGCAGGGAGGATCTCCTCTAGCAGTCTGTATTACAGCAAGTCTGAAGAGGTCCCTGACTGAAGACACTCTGTTGTTGCATAATGTCTATAATGTTCTTGGTTTTATGATGAATTCTTCCTTGCATCATCATCTCCAGAGCTTCCACATTAGTCCCCAGAACAGAACCAGTCTTCTTTCTCAGGTTGTTTAAGCCTTTTTAGGTCCCTGGCTCTGATGCTGCTACCCCAACAGACATTTATATGTGGTAAAAATATAAATCCGTTTCCCACAGGATTTAGTAGTTTTGAATAGCTTATTGCTTTTTGGTTGTTCTGCTTTTTATGAGGTAACAAAAGTATGAGAAGTGGATGTTAGGTAGTCCGTTAACAAGCCTGCATTCAGCTGCTTAGCAGACATGCTATTCATAACTTGCCAACTGTAGTTTTACAACATGGTTACCCTCATAAGAGTTAGGGGCGGGGCTCATGTAGTTTCAACACCACGACAAAGGACAGAATCTGCCTTTCCTGTGAGCAAAAAGAAGTAGTTAACATTGATATATGTATGTATTCTAAAGCAGAGAAACTGCAGTTAGTTACAGTGTGGCATGTTTGCAGAAATTAGATTTAATGCACATACCACAAACGTTTGCAGCTGCATTGATTTTGATTCAAACATTTTAATACAGGTGTTTGGTATCATCTGACAGGCTTACAGGGCTGCAGTGTCCTGTTTAGCATTCACGAACCAGCTGCTGCAGGGAAATATAGCAGCTTGTTTACCAGGCGGCTATTATTAACGGTGTAAACAGATACAGGGCGTGTGTATGTGGGCTGAATATCGTGAAGCCAAGTGCACCTTCGATTTGGAAGAGCACGTGACAGGCGTTCACCACCAAAAGGTGTGTGAAAAACATGAGGGCCCCCACTCGCGTTATCAGTTTTAACAATTCTGTCTCACGGGGAGTCAAGTGTCTTCGTTTTCGGGAACTAGAAACAAAACTGCGAACATAAAAAAAAATATAAAAAAAAGATTAAGTAAACTTGGTAGTGAATTATGTCTGTTGTGCTCTTTCAGTCCCCCGTTTGTCCGCTGTTTTTTTTTTTTTTTAATCCGCGGGCACGCGCGTTCTTCCTGGCTGTTCTCAGGAGGAACAGCACGTGCGGAGGATCTGAAACCACGCCTCTCGACAGCTTGCGCTTTCACGTGAGCGAGGGTGAGGGTGGGCCGCACGTGTTTGTCCACGAGTGTCCCGTTCTTAGTCGCAGCAGACCGCCTGTTTTTTGGGAGAGCTGCTGACCCGCAGTTTAGGCGGTACGCCGGACGAAAACAACTTGTTGTGCATCGTTATTTCATTTTTTTCCAACCTAGTGAGATTTTTAAATCTCATGGAGTCTAGTGAGATTTTTAATATTAGTTAGTTTTCTGCTCTAATTTTTATTTTTTTATGGGGGGGGGGGGGGTGAACAAAAATGTGTTCAGATACCTACATATTATTACTGTCTGTATGGGTATGGTTCGGGCAATTATTCTATCGAAGTTATCTTTGAGCGTTTGTTACCTGTAAGAGTAGATATACTGAAAAACAGGAGACGGAGTGATAGATATTCATGTTGAAAAGCAGCGACAACCAATCAGCTTCTACTATTTCCCCCAATAGGCGGGACGCGCTCTTCGTGAATATCCAATGAGCGCGCTCGGTGGTTACGCAGAAACGAGACTGTTGTGAAGTCTATTAGACGCGTCTTACTATTGATAAAGAAAGTCCAACATCCGCTGTGGTTGCAGGAAAAGTGGGAAATAGTGTTTGGTTATTTGTTTTTTTTTATCGCCGTGGTTCTGGACCCAGCACTCTCTGCCAACTCAGCTGCCGTCTCCCCTGAGCCTTGGCACGGAACAATGCCTGGCAAAGCAGCGGTGACAATGGCGCTCCCAGGCGCAGCGGCTCCTCAGAAGTCCTACCCTTTTGTTTTAAAGAAGATCATGGATATCCCTCCTCCTAACATCCTGGAAGAAGGGGACGACGGTAAGCTGCGGATGTCAATCAGCTTAGAGTTTGACAGGGCGTTCATTTTTATGATCTGCACACGGATCACCCACTCTTTGTGCGCATTCCAGGGGTCATTATGTGTGTGTTTTTGAACGTGGTGGGTGTTTATGATGGATTGGCTCGTGTGCCATGTGTTGCTCGCAGCCTGTTTCATCTGAGACTGGTAGGAAACGTAAAAAGAACAAAAAGTTCCCACTTCTCTGGGCTGCTCCAGAGCCAATAAAATCAGTCTGAGGACATTTACAGACGGAGGAACTGCTTAGCTTTTCATCCAAATTATAGTTTAGATGTTTTTTTTTTGTTTGTTTCCCAGTTTGGATTGTGTCGGTTTGTCTAGGGCTGCTTATGCCGAAGATCCATTGTGTGACTTCCTTGACGCCCCATGCTGTAATGTTCCATTCTCTCTGTCAAGCGTTACTGACCAACTATTTGGTTATACCCCTCCCTTATTTACAGTTTTCTTTAGACTAGGCTATATGTGACACCACCCATCCCCTGTTCATGTATAGCTACACCTCTGCTGCTGTGCGCGTGTGTACAGAAAACACCAATCGCCTATTTATTAAAGCTGACATCCAGACCATTCTGTGAAATACATCTGTTTGTGACCTATAAAACATGTCTTTTTTTCTTTTGCTATCTAGAAAAAAAAGTTATGCTATCAAGATCAAATCTGCCCTTCGCCCAGCATCGCAGACGTCTCTAGTGCACTGTTTTTCAACCTTGCTCCTTAAGGCACACCGCCCTGTATGTTTTAGATGTTTCTCTGCTTCAGCACAGCTGATTTCAGTTGATGACTGATGAACAGGTTTTTGGTGAACTGCAATCAGCTGAAGCAGGGCTGTTAAGGCAGGGAAACATCTAAAACCTGCAGGGCAGTGCGCCTTGAGGACCAGTTTTGGAGAACACTGCACTAGTGACATCACACAAGGCAACAATCAGAGCTTTCTTGTTTACTTTCATGTGTATGTTTTGCTGTTGGAGATGATTTTCGGGTCTTTATTGTGTTTGTTGTGTAAAAACCCTCCACCTATGGCTTTTTCTTGCATTCTGTACAGCTCCAGCAATCATGGGAATCATAAAACGCATAAAGAGTGAAGCACTGCAGACCGGAATAGGCAGATTTCATAATCAAAGATCTTTAACAATCTTTTTGATCAAAGTTGTTTATTAAGCAGTGTTGCTTAAAATGAGGAGTCAGGGGTTGCGCTGGCTGGTCATACAAAATTTCATGACATTCTTTTATCATCATTTATTGTAAGAAGAATAAAAAAAAGAGAGAACAAGTTGTTAAAACAATTATTCGTAAATATTTTGTGCTTTTTCGAGTCAGCTTTGACTGTCCATCCCAGCCTTGCCTTAACTCCACCGTCCCCCCCCAAAAAAGGACAACATAGTAAAAACATTTAAAATCATGTTATGACTTGGTTTTGGTGGGCCACCCTAAGATTTAAAAGTGGGGAAAAAACACTCTGCTGGCAGGTCCTGCAGGTGATTCCTGCAATATTGCTCCATTACCCACCACTTCTAGCAAAAATGTTTCAAAATCTACATCAAAATTAGTCAAAAGTCACTTATCCTTCATTATGAATACTAATCCTAGCTGATCAGCTTGATTATTGCCTCTTGTGATGTCATCAATCAAAACACAAACAGAAACAGTGGCTTTCTTTTTGCTTCATTAGTTAGCTTGGTTTTTTTATTGTTAGTTTACATTTGTCAGGGGAAAAATAACTCACTCCACTGGTTGATATCTTTAAGTTCCTGTTTTCTTTTGCGTTTATGCAGAAATAGAGAAGGAAAAGCAGTGCTCCTCTGAAGATGCGGAAGGAGGTGGCGCTGTGCCGTCTAGTGCTGGCAGAGGCTCTAGAGGAGGAGGAGGAGGTGGTAGTGGTGGTGGGGGTGCAGGAGTGTCAGCCTCCCTGACCCCAGCCATCTGGGAGAAGACCATTCCTTACGATGGCGAGACCTTCCACTTGGAGTACATGGACCTGGACGAGTTTCTCCTGGAGAACGGGATCCCGGTGAGCCTGGAGGAAGAGGAGCTCCAGAAGACTCTGACCTCAGTGGACACCAAAGGCAAACCCGTTCCCAAGGTTATCGCCTTGGCTCCCGCCGCACCAGCCGCTGCCCCTCCGGCCGCTGCTACTGCCGCCGGCGAAGTCTCCGCCCCGGCCCCGCCCCCGCCCGCCCCTTCTCCCTGCGAGGCCACTTCGGATGCGGAGGAAAGCGTGACGGTCACCACGTTGCAAACAGCCAAACTAGAAGAGGATGAAGAAGAGGAAGAACAAGAAGAGGAATCATTGACTGAGGAAGCTCCGGCAGAAGTGAAGGCGAAGAAAACAGGCAAGTGATTCTGATTTTTTATTTTTTAGCAAGTGATGGGGTTATTTTTTTTATAGCTGTTTGGATTTACTCTTCTTCTAACTGAAGGGGGGGGGGGGGCTATCCTAAATTAAACTAACCAAAAATAAATGTGTTTATTCTGTGTCATAAAGAGCGAATACTAAGGACTAAAATGTTTCTGGTGCTTCTTGTAGCCTTACTTTTGACCATAGAGGGATTTAATTTGGTATATGAACACACTTTCAATGTAAACACAGTCGAATGGCCTTTGAATCATTCTACAGCTTTCAAACATTCACAAAATAAGGCAGTTATTACAGCGCCTTAAAAAACATTTCACTGCTGTATTTTTTATCTTTAGATTTTGTCCCGACTTCAATGTATTTTTTTATTAAATCAAAGTAGCTGCTGCCTGAGGAGCTCAGAGGTTTAGGTACGACTTGTGGACTGCTGTGAACAAACAGCATCGTGAAAGCCAATAAAGACTTCGGGACCGGTCAGGGATACATTTGTGGAGAAATTTAAAGAAGGTAGCTTATAAAACCATATCCAGGTCCTGCTTCTGGTTCCCCACAAGCCAGGTATAAGGTTGCTCTGATTGGGTGAGATCAAAACGTAACATCACACCGTCCCCACGGTAAAACACCATCATGCTATGGGATGCATTTCTTTAACAAGGATGGGGGAGGGGGTGAATACAAATGTATGCCACAGCTTTCAGAATTTTTATTTGTAAAACATTTTAATAACCATTTGTCGTTTTGCTTCCACCTTATTTATGTCATTTTGTGTCATTGCATATCAAAAGAGGCCCTGTATATTTTATTCCTCCCTATGCCATGTACCGCTCAAATAATTTATAGTACAGGTTTTATGTTCATCTTTTTACCGAAGCATTGTATGGTTATGAACTTAAAAAAAAAAAAAATCTAAATGGCTTCTCTTGCATCCAGACTTAGTTCTTCCCTCTGAACCCACAGATAGCAAAACTGCGGAACGAAACACGCCCTCCCCCATCGACCCAGATGCCATTGAGGTGGACATCAATTTCCAGCCCGATCCCACAGACCTGGTCCTGTCCAGCGTTCCCGGGGGAGAGCTGTTTAACCCGCGCAAGCACAAGTTCTCCGACGAGGAGCTGAAACCCCAGCCAATGATCAAGAAAGCCAAGAAAGTGTTTGTTCCTGATGAACAAAAGGTAGGTTAGTTAAAAATACAGAGACGGTCTTCTCTCCTGAAAATTTTGGCTGAGATTTTAATAAGACAGGGCAACGTTTTTCAGTTCAGTTCAGTTTTCTTTCTTCTGTTTTTCACTAATTCCCCCAGGATGAGAAATACTGGTCCAGGAGGAAGAAGAACAACGTGGCGGCAAAGCGTTCCCGCGATGCGCGGCGGCTGAAGGAAAACCAGATCACAGTGCGCGCCTCCTTCCTGGAGCGGGAAAACGCTGCGCTGAGGCAGCAGGTCGCTGAGCTGCGGAAGGACTGCGGGCGCTGCAAGAACGTCTTAGCCCGCTACGAGGCCAAGTATGGCCCTCTGTAAAAAGAGACAGGAAATCTCAAAAAAAGAACGAAATAATAAGAAATCTACAATCCATGAAGCATCAATGAGACAGAAGCAGAACTCCCTCTCCCCGCAGAATCCCAACACAAACCTAAATTTGCACTGTTGTCTTCACCAACCTCCAGCCGCTGCAGTCGAGCTCCAGCTGACTGCCTCTCAACACGACGCTGGAGTTTTGGACACACACTGTTAGGTGCGATGGGAGCGGTGGTCACAGGAAGGCCTGTGGAGAGAGCGCCTGGCTCCTACACTGAAAGAAAAGGATCACACACACCTCGGTCTTCTCACCACACACTGCTTCTTAGAGGACCAAGTCGTGAGCGGGCTCAATCAGGCTAAAGAAACGAGCGAGAGTTAGAGTCCCGTTGGTACTTCCAGCTTAAAGGGCGAGGGATCAGAGGAAGGCAGGGCGGGCTGCAATCGACGGGCTTCGGTCCCAGTTCTTCCCGGTGTACACGTCGTGTTTTGTGTGTTCTTGGTGTGAGTAGCTCATCATTGCACTTTTTCCTTAAAAACAAAAAAACAAAAACAAAACACACACACACACATTTGCTGTGTGAGAACGAGTAGCAGCTGGGTGGGGTTAAAAAAAAATCCTTTGCTACTGATCTCGGGTCAGCTATCAGAGCCTCAAATAAAACCTGAGGTGTGTAGAAATTAAGACTTTACAAATCAAGAAAGAAAAGTCGTTTCTTACAGTAACTCAGTTTGATGGTCCAAGTGTGACGAACTGAGAGGCCCTCACCCGGGGAGGGGTATGTTAGTATGTGGAGATGTTTGTTACTGCACACTGCAAGTAGAGGGCGCTAGAGTCACTGTCTCCCCACCAAAGGTGTTGGGACACAGGACTGATCTCTTTTCCTGTCTTTTTCTAAACCTGTAGCCAGGGCCCAGAGCCTGCGTGCTTGTAAATATGTGTCTGTACCCTGGTTTCTATTTCCTAAGACAGGGACTCTGACTGTGTCTTTGTTCATCCAATAATATCCTAATGTTTGCCAAATAACGAGTGCTGTATTCTTTCTGATGGTAATAACACACCTGCTAGTTGTGATGTATAACAATATGTCAGACAAAACATAAGAAACAGCTATACTATGAAACCAATGATGACTGAGCAGGGAATGCAATGGGTAAACTGTGCTTTTGGGATGTTTTTCAAGCAGATCTCTAAATGTTTTTGTTATTTTGTCCTCCTGGATAGATGTTTAGAACGCTCTCCTTTACCTCATCCAACACCTCCTATCAGGGCCAGTTCAATGTTATTAAGTTGTACTTTTTTTGTGGGGGGGGGGGGTGCCCACTTGCAATTAAATCACCCCACGTGAAACACATTCTCTGTTCATTTAACGCAACAATTTGTTTTAAAAATAGGAATAATTTAGGATAAATAATTTTTAGAGGAAGTTGAATCTGAACAAATTCTTATACAATCTGGCAGCGGCTGCATGAATGTGACCCCAAACTCACGTTTTTGAAATCTCACGCACACAAAAAACCGTTATCTATTAAAATGAATAAATTAGTAGCAATAAATTGTGACTCTTGTACGAAGACCCATAACACATTTTGTACGTATTTTTAAAAATAAAACAACTTTCAGGTGATTTTAAAAGTGTAAATCTATCAAAAAGTTCTTAAAATAATTATGAAATAATATTTTTTAAATTAGACATAGCTATCAAACTAAAGTTCTCTTTGATTAAAAGTTATATTTGTTGTGTTTTTAAATAAAAACAAATTGGAAGTTAATTCGAAATGTAAAAATGTTAAGTTCTCTAAAGCTTAAAGGGATAAAAATTGCAAACATCAGCTTTTGAAATCGATGAGCTGTAGGGCTCTTGTGGGGCGCCCCCTGCTGGCCTGGGGGCCCAAATCTGTTGTTTGGTTTGCTTGTGCCTCTGGCTGGCTCTTTTCCCTTTCTGATTGGATGCATTTTAGCAGAGCTAATGTTGGCTTGGTTAAAGCAGGAAGCACTTAAAAAGCAGGTTAGTTTCTAACGTTGCTTCAACACCTTTCGGTAAAGCGGCAGAGCCTGTTTCTAATTTAACATTGCAGACTGTTAGGGGTTTCTACATTTTGTAATCGGCTGTTTTGGGCTCATTGTCGCCGTATTCTTGGAAATATCACTAATATGGCAATAATACTCTTGCTATGTAATGCCTGTTTCATTTTAAGTAATACTGTTATATGTAAAATGTGCTATGATGTACTAAATAGAAATGTCCTAAAGTCATTGTGCTTCCAGTTTTTGGTCCTCTTTCGGATCCTAATGCATGAAACCCGGTAAAGCTTGTCTTTATTTTCTGTTGTAAATGTCACACCAAGTGTACTTATGTCTGTAAAACCATCACTAAATTTAGGATGTGTTTTTGGATGCCTAGAATACTGGTTCTGTACAAATAAAAAAGATGTCCTCTGCTTGTGATGGGCACATCTGTCTCAGCAAGCATCAGCTGAAAGCCTTTGTCTTTTTCAAACTATTATGAGGATTGACTTCTATTTACTACAGATTGAATTATGTCGACATTACACACTGGATCAGTTGGTGCTTTCTATGTTTTCATAAAGGGTAATAACATTCTTGATGGTGTAATATAAAATACATTTTTAGGCATCTTGTGTCGATTTTCTTTATGCCTTTTGGAGAGCACTCGAGCAGAGGAGTGCAAACATTTTTTTTTTATTAAAACATTTGCCCTATAAATGAGTGAAAATTTATACAATCAAGGCACTTTTAGCATAAAAAAAGATAAAATAAAAAGACGTTACAGAACATACCACACGCAGCATGTAGCTGTCGGAAGCACCTTTAAAAATGATTTATAATGTAAGAAATTATATGAGATTAAACAAGTTATAGATTTTTACACATGGCAGCTTGCATTATTGTTTTGAGAGGAAAACAGCAGCAGTCCATTATGGACTTAGTCAATGATTGCCCCTTTAATAAAATCTTTTATTGTTTTTTTTTTATCAAGATCTTCAAAGTAGAAGTTATTCAAGATGTTTGGGGAAAAAAAGAATAAACAAGATATTAGTAATGCTGTTAGTAGAATATTTGGCATTTTAAGTTCTCAATGAATCACTAAGAACAAGTTGTACCCTGCTGTAATCAAGCTGGAATCCGATCAGTTCAATATTGTTTTTGTTTTTTCTTGTCACAGTACCATAATGTACTCTTGGGGGGAAAAATCTTCAAATGTTTTAATGTGTTTTGCTTTCTTCTCTTTTTATATAAACATGTTTTTGTAATCCCACTATCTGATACATGCAGCTGTCATACTATGTAATTGTACCTTGCTATATGCATATAAAATAAAGTGGAATTTAATGACATGCAGGCTCCAGTTGTGATCTCGCCTGAGTCGTCAAGCAGCTGCGGCACAGCCGGCCTAAGGTAGAAGCGTACTAAGCTGCTGTTAATGGCACCAAGGCCAGAAGGGGGCACTCAAGTGCCCGAGAATACTCAAAGATCATATTAGTGCATTCAGTGTTCTGATTGCAAGCCTGAAAACCAGTAGGATCTGCTAGTAGTTGCTCTAACTACTGGACGCAGCGCAAACCTCTAACTGTGTATTTGCCTCTATTTATGCATTTAAACAGTAAGGGAACATGTTCACAAATAGAAGTTCTATGGTGCAATCTGTACTGCTGTTTTAAGGAGATAGAAACCATAGAGCTAATAAATAGTTTATACCTGCTATTTCCACTGCTCCATGGGGTTTTCTTGTTGTATTTGCAATTGGGAACTCATAAAATCCAAGCTCTGACTACACAGACGATACACACCTCAGCCTCACCTCCTTACTTGTTAACCGTGGCAGAGTTAATTTGAAAGTTGGGTTTTGATGTTCACAAAGAGAGTCTTTTGACCAGATCCTTGACACAAATGTCTGCGAGTCATCGAGTCATGCACGCACAAGCTCTGCCTTGCAACTCCCCCGAGTGTGAAGGAAACGAGAGACAAAGGAAAGAGTGCAGCATGTGGGAACTGCTTTGTTTGTTAAATGAGATTACTTACCTCAGGCTGGCATCTTCAAACAGTTAAACTTCAAAATAAAACGAGTTTCTACTTTGAAATGCTCTTTGCAAGGAATTGTTTCACAAGATCCATCTCCTGTCAAAAACCACTTCATGGGACCCTCGCTAATGAGCAGTTCATGAGTCAGGTGTGTTCCAGGACTGTTGGCCCCTACCATCCCATATTCATAGAGCACTTTAAAACAGCTACAGTGCTGCACATAAACTAAATACTAAAAACACTTATAAAAAAAAAACAACATGTGAACTACAAGCCTCATTTTTGCATGCGTCACACACCTTATAGTGACATGGCCTTGCACCTCTTTGGGAATTTCTGTCAAATATCAATGCATATAAGAAAACTCCTCTTTTGGGACCCCTTGGTTGCCCCTGGGTACTACCCTGGTAAATCCCTGTTAAAGCCTATAAAGACTAGAACAGCATGAATGTATAATATTCAGCACAATAAGCACTTGAAAACTTAAAAGCAGGAGATGTTTACTCTGTGATTGAGTCAAAAGCTAAATAAAGGTGCAAATCATAATGTTGGATTATTTTTTGGCAGCAGTAGAAATAATTGTTGCTCTTTTGTTTTACATTAAAGCAATTAGATCATGTTGGTAGATTCTTAATCTTGTTATTCTATTGTATTTGATTAATTTCCTCTGTTTCTGAGTTTATTTCATGCACTTTTTCCATACAAATCTCAATACAAATGTACAATTTACCATATGCTTTTGTAAGCACAACTGAACCTGGGGAATTTTTCTGAACTTTCCTGAGCTTTTAATCGAAGCAAAGTACAGAGGACATGACTGCAAGAAAAATGACAACCCGATTTAGACAATTTATTCCACCTTCTGAAACCATTTAAAATCCTTTTTTGCTAAATAAACACAGCAAAATGTCTCATTTGTCAAACACTTTAAGGAATTTATTGTTGGCCCACTAAAACCCTTTGAGCCAAAATGGAGTAGTGTGTAAAAAACAAAGCAGGGAGAGCTAGCTCAGGGCCCTATTCAATCTTGGGTCGGCCCTGCTGCTGAGAGACAAAGGAACGCTTGATAACAAAGAAACTGCTTTTGTAGGACCACGAAGGATTCATCCTGAGACCTCATCTGCAGAGCATAAACCTGCACACACATACAAGATGAGATCCCATTTTTTTTTGGTTTCTGTCAGGCAGCTGTTTTTCCCATCCAGCTCGTCCCTTGTTTTCAGTGTTGGCGCTCATCAGTATTCCAGAGGAGTAGGAGATGTTGCGTAATGATTACATCGGCACACACGGTGGAGCTGCGTTGCATAACAGCAGCAGCCTCAAAGACAAGAGGGAAGGGTTGGAGCCTTGAAAGGGAGGGCTGGTGGGGGGTGGGGGGTGGGGGGTAAGGAATAGAAATAATAATTGGAGGCAAACAAGATGGACTGGAAGAAGAGACAAAGATGCAGAGAATCTTTGTCTTGCATGTTAAAGTCATACCTATACATGCGTCTGGTTTTATTTCCCTCAGATGAACAAGCCAATCTTTTTGATGGCTTTGCAACAGAAGACACGCTGACTGACAAAGATTGCTGGCTGATGAAATGTAAAGTAATATCTGCTGGGATGAATCCAGCTGATGTGGGTGGTGAGCAATCTGGCTGCACACCATCTAAGAATCCCATTTCTGCTTTAAATTATTGATCAAACATGGCTTGAATTTGTTTACTGCAAAAGGAGGACTCAATCATCCAGGCTTTCACGAGAATCTGCCTTTAGAATAGAATGTTTGATCAGTAAAAGCTTCGGCTATCAACAGGAAGAACGACAAGGATGCCTTGGTTTACATGCTTCTTTTTGTTTTGCCAGTCTGCTTTTTATTATAAACTTAAAAAAAGAATCTGATACAATAAGAAACTGCAGTAGTAACTCTTCCCCCCCCCCAATTTCCCGAAGGGGCGGCGGCACAGAAAACAGGTCATTGCATTTCGGTAGTGAAAGGTTTCATCGGACATCTACAGAGCGTACATATCAGATACAAAATAGGAAAGAAATAATAAAATACAGGGAGAAAAAAGAGAACTATTCATATATCATTTAAACTCTTAATCTAATTGACTTTTACATGTTAAAGTTTACATAGAAAATAAGATTCTTTTATCACAATTAAATAGTCCCAGGTGCAAAATAAACTGCACACAGTGGTACAAGCAAAGGACATCAGAATACAAAAAACCCCCCCAAAAAACTTATTTCCATCTTCTTTAATTATCCACCCTGCTTTTGGAGCAGCCTGCATTTAGACGCCATTCAATACAGTTTCTTTCCACATCAAAAAGTAACCGATTCAATTTGTTTTTCTCCAGACATGCATGGATTTTGAAAGTTTCACTTTTCCGCAGGCTACTTTAACCAGGGGGGACAATTAGATCTGGACCACATTCACTTTACATTCAATTTTCTCCATCCTCCCAAATCCTTCACAACTGTGTCTTCCTATTGGTAGGGATAACTGGGTTTCTTTTTCCAGGGTGGAGAGAGGTAGGGACCCCTTAAATCTGGAAGGGTAGTAAAAAAAACAAAAACTATGGCATCACACTGCTGGTTGGAAGGACGAGCATCGGCGTGAAGCAAAGACAGCAGGAAATATGGCTTTAGTTTAGGAACCCCAAAGAGTCCTGGCTGACTGAGCAGGGAATAATAAAAACTTACATTTGGGGATTTTTCTAGTAAAATAAGTCATGTCCATTAGATTTTATTCATAATAAGTTGACTACAGCGACCTGATCATCCTTTTAACTTTATGCCACGTTACCGCTACAAATTTCAATGTAATTTTGGTAAATTTATTAGGATAGACCAACATAAATGTTCACATCATATAGATAATTTTCAGGTAAAGATACATTTTTTTTAGCTTGAATTCTTTCTTTACTCCTAAACCCCCAAAGAAAAGAAACTGTAGGAGGTGCAGAAGTTTGCAGTTCAGGTGGAAGAACCCGTTGACGGGACAACCATTTGTCGTGCTCTCCACAAGTCTTGCATTAATGGAGTGGCAAGCAGAAAGTCAATTTTGAAAGAAAGTAAAACAAATCCTAGGAAGGGGGCATTATGAGCATGTGAAAGAACATGCTCTGGTCAGGAGACTAAAATTTAACTTTGTTGTCCACATGCAAAGCAAAACAAATGGACATCTCACTGAACACACCACTCCCTACATGCTGGTGGCAGCATCATGCTGTGGCGGTGCTTTTCGTCAACAGGGACGAAAGAGTTGATGCGGAAGATGGACGAAGCTAAACATTAGCCACCCTGATTCCTGGAAGAATGGCTGCTAGAGGCTTCACATTGTTCAGCATTTTATGTTAAAGATTTTTAAAAAAACCACACATTTCTATCTCCAACCCAATGATACGTTGTGTTGGTCTACCACAGAAAGCTTCCCAAAAATACATTGAAGTTTGGTGTTGCAATGTGAGAAAATTCAAAAGGGTGTGAATTATTTTCCAAAGCGTCGTATGTCTGGATACAGAAAGCCCAGATGGACAAAACATTGAGGTTATGGAGTAAAAGGAAAGGTGTGGCCACATTATGGACAGAAACCTTAAATGTGATGATTTTTGGTTTACTTTCTAAAATAGGATTATTATTTGCCCCTGGAGCAAAGAAAGTGATACCCGCCATCTTTTTCCTGCACAACCCTTACTTTTAACTTCCTAAAACCCCAAAAACCCGAGAAGAATAAATTTACCCGTCTTTTACGAGACAAATACTGTACAAGGTACAATACACATTCAATACTTTATTCTTTACATCTTTATTTTGTCTCAGTTTGCATATATTTATGATACGTTTAAGAAAAAAGTAAACTTCAGGATGTACAAAACTAAAGAATCTGAACATGACAAACTTTATATACACAATCCTGCAGTCAATATTCCTAACCAATACAAATGCAAAAAGTGTTTTGAAAAAAAATAAAATAAACTGATACCATTTAAGGATATGTAATGTCCCAAATTTAAAATAGAAAAGAAAAAAAGGTGAAAATTTTCAACTCTTGGGTCCTTATGCCAACTCAAGCAAAAACAACAAAAAACAAGGCTACACCTCTGGAAAACAGTCAAACAGCTAAGAAAAAGGTCTGATGTGATCACCATCTCCTGCTAACACAACGAAACGCAAGTAAGGCTAATCTACTAATCTTCCAACGTGTTTCACGTCATCTGAATAAAAATGTGCAACAACCGAGCGGAAGGTAAAAGACGGGGCTTAGCGCTGATGGCTGTGGCGACACCAGGAGACCCAGTGATAAAGTGCTGAACGGCTGGTTGTGTGGAGGTTAACCTTTCCCTGCGGTAACAACATACAACCTTAAGCGTACAATGCTGGGAGAGTCACGTGTCTGACAAAGCCGTGAACACAGACTACCTTGGTTCTTTTTCCCCCCCTTTTTTTTTGCAGCTGAGAAGAGATGGAGCAACCTGGACTGTACAGTTGTGTTCCCTTTTTCTTGCAACAGCTTGAGAAAGAGAGACAGCAGGAGAATTTCAAGAGGAAAGGAGAGAATAGTGTTTTAGTTCACCAGAAACGTGCTCTGGGTTTCAATGCGCCGCCGCTTCCCCGAGCACAGTACGGCGCTAGGGCAAACACACTCATCTAGAAGTTTCTCTCCTGTCTCCCTCCCTCTTCCTCCAAGCAGAGGAAAACCTCTCCTTCATAGTCAAAGTCATGCTAAGCCATTTATCACAATCCCTACTGCTTAGCTGCTGCATTCCCTCCCCACCTCCCGCTCCTTGCCCGTTCACCTTCACACACCGCTGACTGGAACGTCGTGCACGTCCATGCATGTGGTGCATTTGTGTCTGCACATTTCCCTGTGTTTGTTTTTTTTAATAATTATTAGAGGTATAAGCATTGTAAAAAGGTTAATTCATTTCTCTTTCACATTCCAAAACGGTTTCCTCCAGCAATTTTCCCTCGACAAACAATACATTCTCCAGCGCCGCTCCCTCCCTCTGCCCGTCCATCATTCATTCCAGCTACTGATAAACAAGCCTTCAATATACACGCATCCGACGATAACGGAGACAAACCGTTCCCTCGATCTAACCATAACAAAACAGAGCAGGACTACACACAGACAGCAGATCTACAACCCCCCCTCCTCCTTCTCTTGTGTATTTGTGGCAAGTAGGGCAGAGCAGATTGCAGAGCAAAGTGCTGAGTTTTCCACAGCAGTCGTTCCCTGCAGGACTTGGCAAAGTCCCTTTTTTCACAGCATGACAGTGCAGTGAAAAATGGAGCCGCTCTAGAGACGGGTCCGTCGGAGGAGTAGAACATAAATGTTTCACATCACACAAAAGAACAACGAGAACTAGAAGGTAGAAAATCACCCCTCCCAACCATCAATGCTAATGTCAATGGAAAAAAAAGGTGAGGGAGAACAGAAATGATTCCAGGTGAGATCAAACGGGTCATAGAGATAAAGAACATAAAATGATCAGTGAACATGTTTATTTTTTTATCTCTGTAGCAAAACCCACTCTTGATGTGTGTTAGCGTTTTAATATTTTGTTAGCAAAAACTGAAAACATGTGGAGAGTCACTCAATTCCGCCTCCAACGGTTTTTACTCCAAACGAAGGCTTAGTTGGCCAGCACCACAGGCTGGAAAGACTGGCTTGGATATTGCAGGCTGTAGCTTCCTAAACCGTCAAACGGTGGTTTCTCCACGTAAGGGATTCCTCCGCTGCCACCAAGGATGCCCACGCTTTGAGGAGGAGGGCTGCCGAACGGATCGAAGGTCGGATTGGAGCTGATGCTGTGTGAGGGTTGGAAAGGGCTGGCTTGTGGCTGCATGGATTGGGTGTCTGCGTCAAAGAAAAACGGGCCCGGGGATCCTGGGTAGACAAACTCTTTGGCGCTAGGGGAGAGCTGGCTGGGGATTGGACCTCCAAGGGAGTGCAAAGAGAGAGACAGGGGCTTGTGTTTTAGCAGCTCTGGTGCCGAGATGGTGGCGGGAGAGCGGGATAGCATCCTCTGCGAAGGTGGCACGATGACGCCGGAGCTGGCCGGTGACCCGGCACCGCTGCACTTCTTCATTTTGGTGGATCCGAATTTGGTGGCGGCGAAGGTTGCTGTGGTGAAGGTGATGGGCTGTGGACGGGCAGGAGTTAGAGCTGGAGGGGGCTGCTGAGTGGGGAGGTAGGGCAACCCGCCGCTGGGAGGAGTAGGCGTGGAAGTGTTGGACGAATGGACCCCAGGATCAGTGGGTGTGCTGGAGCTAGGGTAGCTGAAGAGCCCAGGCTGAGCCGTCAAAGGTGTGGGAGAGCTTGAGAGGGATGGCATGAGTGCCGGAGATGCTTGACTTCCAATTGGCACAAACACCTGAGCATCTGGGTTAAATCCCAAGCTCTTGGCCTCCTCAGCCTCTGACTCTCCTTTACTTTCTCCACTAACCGCCTCAGCCCTCTCGCTGTCACAACCGAGGCCTGGAGGGTCCTCTAGGTAAAGCAGCGTTATTGCCCCCTTCTCACCAATCTGGTAGGAGACTTCATAAGGGTCGATCCACATGCTGAGCTCCGCGGGGACATTAGCACGCACCTCCTCCGTGTCCAGACCACTTCTTTTGGCAGCTAGCTCCACCACAGGGTCCCTCGGCGCCCCCAAGTGGATGCAGCGGAATGCAGATCCCCTGAGGGGTGCCTCAGGATACCAGTGTCCCTCAAAACGGGAGACCAGTATCCTCTCCAGTTCCTCACCGAACAGGTCAGCTCGACGACGAGGCAGCTTGTTGTACAGGTAGGACACGATAAAGTTGAGGGCGACCTTGACCTCTAGATGCATGGCTGCATCCGGTTAGTGCCGTTGGGTAAACGAAGCGTTAGAGGATGCCGGTGAAAGGGAGGCAGCACAGATGTAGGTTTGTACCTCTGGCTTACTGAAAAGTCGATGAATCTTTTAGTGTCATATTCGCAAGGGCATCTCAGAAGCAGGGACAGTGGGCCGCAGGCTGTTATGTTCTCCAGATGTTCCAGCTGTGGAGACAGAAGAAAACTGTTACTCTAATGTTCTGCAGAGGAAAACACATAATCACACCCTTTTTTGACATTGTACTCCTTGTCCAAATCCTTTTAATTCATTAAGCACTCATTAAAAAACTGTTTAGCTTAAGTGCCGTACAACAGTGGTCTCGAACCCTGGTCCTCATGGTCCACTGTCTTGCATGTTTTAGATGTTTCCCCACTCAAGCACAACTAATTCAAATGATTCCATTACCTCCTTAGCATGCCCCCAACTGCTGCAGAATCCCACTCATTTAAGCCAGGCGTGCAGCAGCAGGGAAACACCTAAAATATGCACGACTGTGGGCCCCAAGGACCAGAGTTGGAGACCTCTGCTGGACAGTACGAAAACAGGTCAAACCAGGGCATGAATAATACAGTGGGACCCTCAGTATTTGTGGTGGTTTGGGGCCACAGCCCTTGAGAATAGCTGATATCCCCAAACAGTTGAGACCCCCTCTAAAAACGCTTATAACAGTCTATTTTAAACAGTCACAACACTAAATATACCTTAATGTGCATTAATCCACACAGTGAAAACCATCTCAGAACTACAGCAGAAGCGAACATCCACTGTCCTCTTTATGTTCGGTCTTGTGAGTACAGGCAATCAGCGGAAAAGGAAATAAATGGCATTGCACCTTGGTATCTCAGCTTCTCAACCTGCATTTTTAATGAAAAATTTAAGATATGCTCTTTTCGAAAAAACAAACAAAAACATGAATGGGTAAATTTTTTGCGCATATTTTGGAGTTAACGTTCCACAGTAAAACAGCTGAATCCGTAAATACTCAACAACAAATAGGCGGGGGTCCACTATAATTATTATATAGAACAAAAAAGAACGACAAAACTCACAATAAAAGCACTATAAAGACTGCAATGACTAAAATAAAAACAGAAACAAAAAGCAACCAACCAACTCACACTGTCAAAGGCCACTGAAAACAAATTTTGTTTGAATAGATACTTAAAAACAACAGAAGAAGCCCGTCTCATATTTAATGCCAACTTGTTCTGCAATTCTGGAGCCACGACTGAAATAGGCCCCCCATCCCATCTCCTCTGAGCTTCAGTTTAGTGTTTGGTTAAACCATCAGACACTGGGCAGCTGATTCTCATCACCATTCTTGTCATTACGCCCAAACAGATCAGTCTTTGTCTACTTTGACTTCTTAAAGAAGGACTTTGGTTTAAACAATTCGGCAGTGGCAAATGTCAGTCGAGTTTGAAAGTCGCGATTTTGGAACAGTATGCTTCTTATTACCTTTTTTACTAGGGTCGGCTTGGCCCGGACCTACTTTGCGCGTTTCCACTACGTTTGTCCGAGCAGACCCCTTTTTTGCAGTCTGGCTCAGTCCGAGGCGACCCAACACGCTCACTTATGGACTGATTGGTTCGGTAAAGTGATGTCACTCTCACTACTACCTATGTGGTGGTAGCCACTGATTGGCCTGGCGGTGTGCGTGTGAAGTGATGTCACATAGAATGGAGACGCATGGCTTCTAGCGACTTCAAAACGTTGCGGGGGAAACTAAAAAAATGTAAGTGCAAATATCGGGGAGATAAAGACCATAACGAGTGGTGCAGACCACAAGCACTAGAAGTGCTTTGCAGAAATGGACAGCATTTATGGTGAAAGGAAAGTAACGGGAGAGAGAGTGGGCTAGATACCGGCTCCAGCATCGGCATCTGTAATGACGGAAAACTGTAAACGATGACTGATTTATACTGGAATTTTTGCTACGCTGAGCAATGTCCTCACCCACTGCCGTGTTCCTGAGATGGCAATGGAAACACAACCACGCCGTGCTGGTCCTGGCCGGGCAGAGCCGACGGCAATGGAAAAGGGGCATTAATCGGGATTGTCAAAGTCAAACTTTCTTCACTGTGGACAATGAAATTGGTGTTCCAGCATCTTCCAGTTTATGCTAGGCCTGTGTCATTGCAATTCCAATTGCAATGCAATTGCAATTTAAAGCTGTGGTCTGTAGCGTGATGTCATCAAGGAGAGAATGTGGACATTTTGAAATGTGAACAGCTATAGCTCCCGCCCCTCCTGCCCCTTTCTGGAAGGAGCTGAAAGCCTAGCCCAAAACCACTCACATGTATGGAAAGCAAAACCAGAGAAGGCGTCACAGCATTTACCCAGCAATGACCTACTTTTTACAATGGAGTTTTCCGAGATATGGATGGTTTTTTAAACGAAAGCACCTCCAGCTTATTCATCTTCGTTGATGTGCTAAACTGACTGAGGCACGTGGCCCCTTAGGCCATGCTGGGGTGGAGACTGGCACGCAGTCTTGTTGATTGACAGCTTCCACTTGTGGATACGCAAATCTATGGTCAACGCTCAAAACAAAATTATTTATTTTGCCGTAGAGGCCAGGGGAGGGACTTGGGGGAAAGATTATTTCTGAAAAATTACCTACTTCATATCAGCGAGCAGCGTCTGACAGTCAATTTTAAGCATTTGTTACTTAAAACATTTTAAACTACGTACTCCAGCTTTAAAAGCTCCTGATCATTTCAAACCAACTTCCTTTTATCTGGGTCGGACTCTTTGGTACAGTACTTGGCTGCTTCCAGTCTTACCTAAAGAACAGGGACTTTTTGTTTCAATTGGAAACTTTTCATCAGAACGAACACAAATCACATGTGGGGTGCCCCAGGGCTCCATTCTGGGACCCCTTGTATTTAATATCTACATGCTTCCACCAGCCCAGATTATAACAACCAAAATAATTAGCTACCATAACTATCCAGATGATACTCAGCTCTACATTACGATGTCACCGGGTGATTCTGAACCCATCCAAACCTTAAGTTAACATTGAGCAAATCAATGGATGGATGAGCCATTACTTTCTCCAGCTGAACTGAAACAAAACAGAAGTAATTACTTTTAGACCTAAAGAGGAACGATCAAGAGTCAGCGCACAGCTTCAGTTAATACAGCTATAAACTACTGATCAGGCCCGAAATCTAGGTGTAGTTATTGACTCAGACCTGAACCTCCAGGGTCACAAAGGCAATAACAAGGTCAGCCTTCTATCACCTGAAGAACATCTCTAGGATTGAAGGACTGATGTCACAACTGAACCTCGAAAAACTCATCCATGCAGTTATCTTTAGTCGGATTGATTACTGCAACAGCGTTCCCACAGGTCTGCCTAAAAAGTCAATCAGACAGCTGCAGCTGATCCAGAACGCTGCTGCTCGCGTTCCTCACTAGAACCAGGAAAGTAGAGCACATCACCCCAGTTCCAAAGTCCTTACACTGGCTCCCTGTAGCTCAGAGAATAGACTTCAAAATACTTTTACTAGTTTATAAATCATTGAACGGCTTAAGACCAAAGTATATTGAAGATCTACTGTTACTATACCAACCCACCAGACCACTCAGGTCCTCTAATTCCAGTCTACTCAACATCCCTAGAATTAAAACCAAACAAGGAGAAGCATCTTTCAGTTTCTATGCTCCTCTAATCTGGAACAAACTTCCAGACAACTGCAAAGCTGCTGAAACACAGTTCTTTAGAGTTCAAGGCTATAACCCCGTCTGTTTAGAGCTGCTTTTGAATAATGTTTTCATGTGTCATGTTTTGTGTATGCTTCTTGCTTTATTGCTGTTTTTACTTTATATGCTTTGTCTGCGTTTTACTGCTATTTTTATTTTACCCCTTATTCATGTAAAGCACCTTGAAATACCTTGTTGTTCAAAGCGTGCTATACAAATAAGATTGCCTTGCCTTATCTAAAGGTGACAGTTTTGGTCAGTTGGTTGAAGCTTGCAGATAGTTGGGTTTTTCAACCGGAGACCGACAGTGCATGCCATCCTTCCCATCTATTAGCATCCGCTTGGTTGGGTTGCGGGAGCAGGAGCCCATGCAGAGAAGCCCAGACGTTGCCCTCTCCAGCCACCTGGGCCAGCTCCTCCCGAGATATCCCAAGGTCTTCCTACGTCAGCCAAGAAACATAGTCCCTCCAGCGTGTCCTGGGTCTTCTTCTAGTTCTCCTCCCGGAACATCTCACCAGGGATGTGTCCAGGAGGCATCCTAACCAGATACTCGAGACACCTCAACTGACTCCCCTCGTGGAGGAGCAGTGACTCTACTCCGAGTCCCTCCAGATGACCGAGCTTCTCTAACGGAGAGCCCAGGAACCCTGCAGAGGAAAAGTATGTTGGCTGCTTGTATCTACAACCTTAGTCATTCGGTCACTACTCAGAGCTCGTGACCATAGAGGAGGGTAGGAACATAGATCGACCAGTATATCGAGAGCTTGGCCTTTCGGCTCAGCTCTCTCTTCACCTTGACAGACCAGTACAGTGAACGCATCAGTGCAGATGCAACAACAATCTGCCTGTCAATCTCCTGCTCTACCCCAAGATACTTAATCTCCTCCACTTGGGGCAGGACCTCGTCCCCGAACTGGGACGAGGACGAGACCATGGTCTCGGACAATGATCCCAAACAAATCAAAACTGGTTGTGATGGATAAAGCAGGCTGAAATTAAGCTTCTGGAAAGGTCTCAACCTCAGTATGATTGAAAATATACAGACTATGTTGGGTTGATGGCAGGACACCAACCCGTTTAAATTGGCTTTACAAAGTTTGATTACAAATAGGGTTAAATATCCAGCCAAAGTAATGCAAAGCATGTGGTTATCTGTGTGTATAATTTGCCTGTGTGGATTATAGAAATTTCCCAATAGTTTTCTACTTGTGCACTCAGTTCAAGTCAATTCAGTATATTTATAGAGAGCCGATTCACAGCAGATGTCATCTCAAGGCACTTAACAAGAAAAGTCAATTCAATCAAACAAACATTCCAATCAGTTTAAAAGTTTTCTATTGAAGGAATCCCAGCAGATTGCATCGAGTCTTGACTTGCAGTTGTGCCCGTTCATGCAGACTCCAACCACAGCAATCCCTCATACTGAGCAAGCATGTAGCGACAGCGAAGAGGAAAAACTCCCCTATAACAGGAAGAAACCTCCAGCAGAACCTGGCTCAGTACGAGTGGCCATCTGCCACGACTGTCTGGGGATTCGAGAAGACAGAGCAGAGACAAAGAAAGAACAAAAAGAACTGACGTTTTGATGTGGAGTTCTGGTTTTAAAAATCCAATATTGTAAAAAAAGAATGGCCATTTAAAGGCCCAACGTTCAAGATATGCATGTCCATGTTAGAGTGTGCGAGATCCTCTTACAGGCGCTCTACTTTTAAAAAGACATCACCTGAAATGCTAAGGTAAGAGGAGCTTAAATATGTGAAAGTTGATACAGATTCCAATAGTGAATGCATGTCTATATTTACTTTGTATCAACAATGAATAATTAATTCGATGCCTGAGGCTTGCGAGACGAACACAACTCTTCTCCTGAATGAGCAACTATAAATGGACCGTTTCACTTTTCGCGTCCATCAAATGCAAGACATGCTGATGGACGCAACAGATGCTGCCTTTGTCGAGCTTCATAAATCCTATATAATCTGAATGTGATCCCATAAAGTGCTTCTGGCTTAATGCTTCGCCAGAGTCCTTTGATCAGCATGGGAATGCAAACCAAAATAAAGGCCGGCATGCAAAAACACTCGAAAATAAAAAAATTTTAAAACCCAGGAAAACCAGGAACTGCTTGTTGGAAATCAGAAAATGGCAGGACATTTGGTGGATGGAACACAACTTCCCAGCATGCACCTTCGTCCATCCGTCCTTCCTCCTTCCTCCCAAACCTGGATGGAGGCACACATGCAGCAGTTCCTCACGTTTACCTCCCTGACAGATGGGGATTCAGCGGTTAAGATTAGAAAGGCGGCTCGGATTAAAGACAATTCTAATGTTGTTAGAGATAAAGCTCGCACAGGCTGGCGACAAGGCTGCAGGATGGACAGTCAGCAAAGAACATTTAAACTCTCCTTCCACATGACTTTGAAGGATAAAGATGGGGATAGGGGTTGTATAAAAGAGATATAAATACGAGGGGGGGGCACGTTTTTTTGCACCGTCTGTGGAACAAATCCATTTTAACACGCTTCACTCGAACAAGTTGGTGTAATTGAAGGGGAAGGATCCAGCATTCGCCCTACCAATGCATTTGGACGTTATACGACAAAAATACATGAGCAGATCCGATTTAAAATAGCATACAATTTCCTGCTTTATCCATCAGATACGAATAATAAGGCTTTATTATTGCAGGGTCCCTTGTTACAAGTCCAAGTGTCAGGAGGATCAGAGGTGCTGTGTTTGTTTACATGGACTGGTGATGGAGCAGTGTTTGCTACTATACCAGTCAGGTTAAAACCCCACAGTCTGTAGAACATTATATTAAGAGCAAAAATAACCTTTCAGATGCATTATACTGGAAGGCAGCAGCTGCAAAACAGAAGCTTGGCTTTGAAATATTGGGATTTGTCCCAGAAGAATGACTTCTGCACCCTTTGGAGTTGATTTACATTTAAAACGATGAAGCCAAATCGTAGACAAATATGCAAACAGATGGATCTTAAAGTTAAGTTTATCTTAGAGGTTTGCATGGACTGAGATAGAGGGAGATTACTGCCTGTCTAAAGCCACTGGAGCAGAGAGTACACTTACTTATCGGCCAGTACAAGTGGAGGATCCCTCTTTTTCCAAAAATGCCACTGGAAATTTAATTGTAACGCTAACGAAGTGCTGAGCAGCCCGTCGAGGATGCGACCGACCAATGAGAGAGGCCGTCTCAGCATCAACATCCTCGAGGAAACATCCGCGGAACATATTGTTAAAAAAGGGCTGCGTTTAGTCGACGTGGGGCTGGAAATGGGCATCAAAATATGTGGAAAACAAACAAACAAACTGTCAATTCAGCACCGGAGCCAAGCACAGCCGTTTCTTTTCAGACACAGAGCTATGGAAAAATACCAGCACATCCAATCATGATGCTCTATTTAACGACATTAAGGAGAAAAACACCGGGTGACGTGTACCTTCTCACCTACCTACCAGGGATAATGATGATGATGATGATGATGTCCGGGGCTTGAGCTGCACTCCGTGGCTCTCTGGATTTATTCCCCTTATAATAAATTTGAATTCAAGGCGGAGGTGTCAGTTCTCGGGTTCGCCAGCTTGATATTTTCATCATATGTTTCTGTATTTCTTTCCTCCCCCCCCCGCAGCTCTAATCATCTGACGCACTTTGTCTCTCTCGGTGACACTTTGCACTGGAGGTGTCCGCTGAAACTTTACTGTTTGACAACCCGGCGTATTTATACACTGTGAGTCGCCCACACCCATGTGACGACAGGGACTACTTTTTTCTCACCATAAATGAAACACACTTCTTTTTCTTTTTTCTTTCGTGGACCTGTATTCATCTATCTACGAGTCAAATATTATTCATTAGGCCTATAGCTACTGTATAACTCAGTTGTTTTCAGTACATATCCAAACTTATTAAAATAAAGAAAGCAGAAACGTTATGCCTTTTAAACGCAGTCCTTTAAACCAGACCACAAATAACGCTTAATTTTGCATTCAATACATAGCGTTATGTTTTAGGCACTAGCTTATATGGCGGAGAGATAGACATTTTTTCTTCGCTAAACACTTTACTAAAAATACTATTTACTATAGCAACAGAGTTTTATTGGCTGACATGGAGGAGGACCAGGAGTTATTGGTCAGCAGCAGCTGAAGGAAAGTAAGTTTTGGCAATGGCTTATGGGATATGATGTTCATACTGATTTCAGCGATTATTTATGTTTATCTCGGGGGTTGGCTTTTAAAAAAAAAAAAAAGAAGAAGTTTTTTTTAAAACTTTAGCTCAAAAATGATTTTGACTTTAAATCAACTCTTCATGAAATAACACAATCCATTTACCCAAGACATGTGATTTAGAAATCAGAAATCATAAAGGTTTTATTGCCATATTTTTAATATTGTATTTACAATACAATATTAAGTGATTTTTAAATATTATATATTATAATATTATTTAATAAAAATGTATACCATTTAAAAACATTTCATAGTGGGGATGGTGTGTTCTTGATGATGTGCAGAATTAGTTTTCTGCCACACATAATGTTTTGCATGTGGGCCAAAAAGTTCAGTTTTGGTTTCTTCCAACCAAAACACAATTTCCCCAAACTTGAAAACAAGAGTTCTTATGGCTTTCATTTAATGGTTTTCCGATTGCCAGTCTAACACGAAGGCCACATTTGTGAAGTAACCAAAATAGCACAATAATAGACTTTTAACAGCTCATGTGATTACGGTCTCCCTGGTCAGCCTCTCAGTTCAGGTGGACACCCATATATTGGCAGGTTAGCAGTTGGCTCTTTCCCTATTTGGACAATGTATTGAACAGTGCGCTGTGAGATGTTCAAAGCCGTCTCCACAACTTTCTCCCTGACCTTTCTGGTGAGTTCCTTGGTCTTTATGATTTTCTCAAACTTCAGAGGCCTTCACAGAACAGTTAGATTTATAATGAGAAGAAATTAAACGCAAAGGTGTTTATCTAGATGTTTTAGAATAAAGGGGACTGAGTACAAATGCATGCCATGAATTTCACCTTTCATTTGTTAAAAAAAGAAAGAAAAAGTAATTTTCTCTCCACTTCACAATTATGTGTTATTTTTATTTTTTGTATTTTATTTGAAACAGATTCACCGCTTCTAGCACTGATCCTATTTTGTAATTATTATATGATACAGCTCAGTTTTATTCCTAACTATATTTTTATTTTGCTAGGCTGCAAGAAATAAAATGTACAGGAAAATCAACAGGACTTTACTCATCTCAGCCACACTCAAATAAACAAGGTTGCATGTATCGTTAGAGAGGATTAGGAAACGGTTTTGGGGGCATTTTCTTTATTAGTGCAATAAAACACCCAACCACTCTAATAAAATATATACTTACTGAGTCCGATTTACCCTTTTGGTTTTTAGTGAATTTTTTCCCCTGAAAAATGTTCCACTTTGTATTTAATAACGTACAGTATTCCGAGTAATGATTTAGAATTACAGTCACAACATTATAGGACTCACTAGGATGGAAGCAGTTCTTCGGTATTATGGGCAGCTTCACAATTCATCATGTTTTGTATTTCTTGAAAGAATATTAATAAGATAAGCAGCCTAAAATAAAGAATTTTCCCTAAGGTATGACATGCAGCTGGAATAAAAAAACAAACAAACAAAAAACAGGCATTGGGTGCACAGATTGGTGATTTTTTACAATCCAAATGTAGCCAGTATTATTCAGATATCCTCAAATAATTTATATACAGACATACTTTCAGCCAAATCTTTTAATAAGTAGTGGCCTGGTAACTTCTAGTTAGTAATTTTGTTTATTTGCATCTGATAGTTTCTTTTTGTCAGAGACAACTCGGAAAATTCCAAGACGTATGCCAACCATCAACTGGAAGCTGTGTCAATGTCCAGAGTGAAGTGAGTTTCACATCAAAATGAACTGAGAGGTTGCTGACCAATAAGGATGCCCCTACTCCAAAAATGTGCACCTTCAACCCTACAGGAAGTTTGCAGCTGCCGACAGGGACAATCCAAATGGCTTCAGAAGAAAAAAAGCATAGTCAGATGAAAAACGATTGAGCTATTTGACAACAAGTATATTTGGAGGGGTTACTGAGAGGCTTTCAAACCTATCTGAACATTCTGAGGAATGCTGGTGGTGGTATCATGCAGGTACACCATCCAAAAGGCTGGAATAATGAAGATGGACTACCTCCAATCTAAACTAGATGGACATAATTTGGTGCTCCAATAGCAGAAAAATCCCACATGCATATTGGAATAGATGAAGTATGCTAAAGGTAAGTTTCAGGAATGGTCACGACCTCAGCCCTACTAAAAATGAATAGACCATGTTTTAAAATCGAGTCCATGGCAGGAGGCCAACCAATTTAAACAAACCCCACTAATTCTGATAAGAACAATAAAATATCCAACCAGAAAGATGTCAGAAGTTTGCAAACTTATAGCATCAGAATGTATATATGATAACAAAACAATAAAAAAATGAAGATTATCCTTTGCACTTTTACAATTTGCCAATTCCTTTCAATCCTACATTCAAATGTTAAACATTGTAAAATCTTCTGATTAATCTAAACTGGAACGGTTGAATCAAATGTTGTAGTTTTGTCCTTTCTCATAAAAAAGAGTTGAAATTGTAGATCTATGGTCTGTGTTAAAATTCCAGCTTTTGCCTCTGGGCTGGTTGCCACAATAGATTGACTTGTTAAAATATTGATTCTTGCACATCTGATTTTTCTTAGAGAAATACACTTTAAATTAAGAAGGAAGAAAAAAAAATTAATCACAAATTTGTGTCCAATTAAATGTGAAATTGAATTTTAATCATTTTCTCTCTCTCGAGATCAGGTGCTGACGTGACAAAAATGCGACCACCCCGCAGCGAAGAAACTACAAAATGGCGTCTTACTGTATGACTGTAACCCGAATCCGGGTAAGAAAATGTGTTTTATACTGTCAGAGAGTTACTTTTAAACATGTCCTTCAATAACATGATCGACTACAGTCAGCATTAGTCAGGCGGTGTCTGATAACGGGCCATAACCCCGCTGCTATTCGCAAGGTGAACGCAAGGTTACCTGTTTTTACAGCGTGATTTATTAACTCTTGAGTCACATTAGTAAACAGTGAGAAACTCCACGATAAGCCGCTCCAGACGCACATAAATGTGGTTTAAACACGGCCAGTTGTATGTCTAATAAGCACAATCACATTAATGTCATGTAATTAACCACATTGCAGTATATTCTGCTTCAGGACCTGTTCACGTTGCGTCAGAAACCTATGTATAAACTTTGAAGATAAATGTTGGTTGGTTTCTTTCTTGTGTTAAACACATTAAAAGAGGTACAACTTATTTATTCACATCTCTTCTAAAATGTCAAAATTTCCTAAAGGTAATATATATATTAAATACTATATATATATATATATATATATATATATATATATATATATATATATATATATATATATATATATATGTTATCGGCCCACGTTTTCATATCAGTACATCCCTGCTTTTTAGGCAGCTCCACAGAAGTTCTGTCAGAACTTAAATTTTCCTCTTAAGAAGCCATTCCTTTTTTTTGTAGGGATGTATGCTTGGACTCCCTTTGGTGCCGAAAAATGAAATCCTGCATACTCTTCAGGTTTCTACCAGAAAGCTGAAGATAAACTGACTTGTATTTTGTATTATTAATTGCTCAATTCACCTTGATTTAAAAACCTTAGTTCCATCTGAGGAAAAATAACCCCAGAGCATTATGCTGCCACCACCATCTTTCACTGTTAATTTCTGTGCCATACATACCAACAAAACGTTAGTTTTTGGTTCCCTCAGACCATTTGATACGTTTTTTTTGTGTGGAGACTTTATCCAGGCCTGGATGCTTTTTTTTAGAATGGAAAGTATTGCATCTTGAAGCCCTCAGTCTAGACATATTGAGAACACAGGAAATGGTTGCCCCATGTAGACGTGTCACAATAAACAATAAATCAATTAACCGCATGATGAATTTAAATGAGCTCGCTAATTTTTCCAGCCACGATAATAATTTCCATTTGCATGCTTGTTTGTTTCTCTCAAACTCCTAAGCGGTAGTTGTTCCTGTTTTTCTTGTCTAAGCCAAGTGATTAATATTATTTGTAAGCATAATTTTGTACAGTAAGTTCATCCATTTTTTTTATTGCTTCGGTTGTTTTGTTGATATTTATATTGGATGTTAAAAATGTCTTCCAGTTGCAGTGGTAAATGTTTAGAAATTAAAGTTTATCAATCGTTCAGAGAGTGCACATGCATTATTATTACATTAGTTAAAAATGGTCTCAAAACGACAACATTATTGTTTATCGCAATAATTTCTAGGGGAATTTATTATCCGGCAAAATTTGTTATTGAGACAGGAGTCTAGCCCCATGTAGAATACAACCAGTTCTTATTGGCAAGTGACGCAGCTCTTTCAGTCTTCCTATCCGCCTCTTAGCAGCCTTCCCGACCAGCATCCGTCTAGTCTTTTCATCACTTTTGTAGCAATGTTTAGTTTTTGTAAAGTATGTTGTTCCATATTTTCCTCCAATTATGACCTCTGCAAAGGACGTTATGTTTTTGCCAGGGTTTGTTTGTCAGTTAGCAACAAGTTGTTGGTGGATTTTTATTACATTTTCAGGAAATGTGTTAAATGGGACCAGGAACAAGTGATTAGAATTCAGATTAGATTCCGATTAGAAATCTGAGCTGCCTTGGCAGGGGTCTGCGCTTTCCGAGCGCTTTTCTAGTTAGCTGTAGATTGCTGTGGAGTTTATTTTGCAGCCGTCTCCTGACTAATACCGTTAAAATCAGATCCTTTTGATGCTCGTCATGTATTTGCGAAATCTGCCTTTAGCCAAAAGTTGTAAATCAGGAAATGAGGAAAGTCCTACTAGGACTACTGAACTTTATTTCAGGTTCAGTTTCATTAATGGCAGGTATGAACTCAAGAAGACTTATGCGGATATTGAATCAAAATGTGCTTGGTCCAAGTTTTAGTTTAAGGTTTTGCACAATTATACAACAAAGTGAAGTAAGTACAGTTAAGCCCAAAATTATTCATATCTCTAGAAGATTTAGGATTACAGTAATCCTAAAGTAACGTAATTTTACCATTTCTTCTAAATGGAAGTAGTAATATATTACTCTAATCTAAGAGGACTAAAGATTAGGGTGATGGCAAGGAGGCCTTCAAGCTTAAAGATTTAGAGCTTGTCTTCAGATAAATCATAAAAAACAAGGAAACATGCAAAAAATGGGTCAGCATCATTATAACATGTTTGATTGCTAACACACCATTACATTCAATATTTTTTTTCCACTAATTATTTAGTGTGGTATGAATAAATTGACATGTCATTAAAAATGTGAGTAAAACAGTTTATTTTTTCATAACTGATACTCAGTTTGTATTGTTTTGTTATCCTTTAAGTGATGCCTGTCTCATTTCCTATCAGAGACAAACTTGTTGGTTGAATGGGAAATGTTTTAAACCTTAATCTGTCAGGGGTATGTATAATTTTGGGCTTATCTTTAAGTCAGCAAATTTGATTCATCTAGCACTTCTCGCATATAAAATGCAATGCTTGACAATGAAATAATAAATATAGAATTTTTATTCCTGCTGTTACATTTTTATTATTTCCTCCCATAAATCTTGTTTTCACTCAAATTGTACAGGAATAGAGTCACATGTCTTGCAAGTTTTTAGAATAACTTATAGAAGTCTTCCTTCTAACCTCAGAGAAAACGTAGCACACTTTTATTTTTTTGGTTTCAGTCTTATAAAATTCCTGAAAAACTGATCAGAACAGGAAATCTGTTAAAACTTTTTCTTTCTTACTGTTTTTATTGTTTTATCCTTTTTTGTTTGTTTTTCAACTTTTGTATTTAAGCAGATTCTTTAATCAGCAATCCGGTTCAGTTTATTTATGTCATATCAAAGCATTTTATAAACCGGTATAAATCAGTTGGTTCCAGTACAGTCCAGTCATAGTCACATCAGGTCCAGTTTCATGCAGTGGTATCTTACTCTAATTAATGCTTATTGGAGGTGGTTCTATTCAATTTAAATATTTCTTTATTCATCCCAAAGGGAAGTTAAATGTTGCAGCTTATAGCATCCAAGTCTCCTCAAATAATGGTTGTGGACAGTAGGATCTCCAGTAACAGTCAGTCTTGCAACTAATTTAAAGAGGCCTCTGACTGAAGACTGTTTCTGTTTCTTGACTGTCATGAAACGCTAAGAGCTCAATTTCCTGGCAGCAGAGACTATATTCCAAAGTACCATTTCCTGAATGACACACTCATTTGTTGGCAAGCACTGCTCATCCACCTCATTTGCTTTTGCCGCTTCTCTTTAAATCTCTGTGTGGCCGTGTGGTTAGAAAGGGCAAGATAATTATTCTGGAGAGGGAATGAGTGCAGATCAAAGATAAAAAATTGACAGTGTTTCAGATGTTTTTGAAATACTTGGTCACGGGATTGTGAAAATGTTCATCAAATTACCCATAATTCAGTGCGTGGGCGAGGCCAAACTGCTGCAATATGAGCTGTAAGAACCTTCACTCAGTTTTCTCAGAGCACAGCAACTTTCCGCTGAGCATCAGGGGTAAAAATGGAGCACAATTTAAAATGTTTCTGGCCTTGTCAATGTGTCATCACCATGACACGCAGATATGTAGTCCCAAAGTGTAATTTCTTGTTTTGATGCTTGCGATGCTACAATTTTACTTATTAAATAGACAAATACATGAATAAACATTGACATTTTTGTTTAATATTTAGCTCTTTTCCATTCTAGCAATAAACTGCAGCTATTCTCTTAATGTGAAAATCCAACTGAGCTGTTTGTTGTTAAGATGGAGTATTTTACCTGTGCAGTTGACTGTAATTTAACCAGCCTCACTTGCTTAAGTGTTTTAAGTGACTGGTATCATACAAGTTATTCTCTTACCAACACTTTGCTAAATGTTGCAATAAAGTTCCGGTTATGGTTTTATTGCCCTGTGTCCAGCAGCTGGCTCTCGGGACCGAGGCGAGACGGATTTATGTCTCCGCCGTCTTCAGCGCCAAGGCCAAGGTGGCCATGAGCCGCTTTGAGCCAGGTTCCAGCATTAGTTATGAGAAGATGCACGAGAACATCAGCGTCGTACGCAGGAGGTCAGCAGTTCTTTCGTTTGCTCAAGCAAAGTGCCTTGCAGAAGTATTCATACCCCTTGAACCTTGAACACCCTAAATAAATAACCAGAGCTACAGTGGGTTGGTTTACGTCAAAGTAGGGCTGGGCGATATGTAAAAATAATTCTGTCATGATAATATTTTTATTATCTGTCAGGCGATATATATCACCATATAAAACAAATCACTGTTTTTGTCAATATTTGATATTCCCTGGTACTATTTAAAGATATCAGAAGGCTAATTTGGATTTACAGATTTATTTTTATATGTTGGACATGTCGTCGGACATTATACAACTGTTTCTGAAAAATGAAAGGAGGTTAGGGCTGGGCAATATGGATTAAAAATAAAGTCTTCAATCTTTTTCATGCCAAATACGATGTTGGACATTAATTGAATTTTTTTCTCCTTTTTGTATTCTTAAAAATAAATTATATTAATTAATTAACTAATGACAGAAAATATTTTTTTAAACTTCAACAATTTATTTTAATCATCCCTTCTTGAAGTTGACCTGAATTGGAAGTCTAAATAGATACGTGTAAAACATGTTTGAATAACAAGATGGAAGGCCTTGGGCGGGGTGACATCACTTTGAACTATGGAAACCAAACAGGTGCATTGTTGACATGTTTTTGTCTCCATATTTCAAAAATTCAATCTTCATAGAAAATTTTATCAATCGATATAATCAATATATTGCCCAGTCCTACGTCAAAACATATACATGTGTTAAAATGGCCCAGTCAAAGTCCAAATTTATATCCAACTGAGAATCTGTGGCATGAATGATGATGTTCACAGATGTTGTCCGTCCAATCTGTCTGAGAATGATGAGACTGGGTGAAAATTTCAGTTACTAGATCAGTATTTCCCCAACCCAGGTCCTCAAGGCACACTGCCCTGCATGTTTTAGATGTTTCCCTGCTTTAACACGCCTAATTCAGATCATTCCAGTTCAGCAAAAGCCTTTCATCAGCCGTCAGTTAAAATCAGACATGTTAAAGCATTAAAACATCTAAAACATGCAGGGCAGTGTGCCTTGAGGAGCAGAGTTGAAAAACACTGCTCTAGATGTCCAAAGGTAGTGAAGACATACCGTGAAAAATTCACAGATGAAATGTGAATCTATTACACAAAATCCCAGTTAATTAGATTGAAGTTTGGGATTGAAATGAGATGAAATGGGAAAACGTTGAGGCTGTATGAATACTTTCGCATAACACTGTCATTGGACGTTACTTTGATCATCTCTTGTGATTAAAACAAAACAAAACAAAACATAAAAAAAAAAAACCAAACACACACACACACAAGGCAGCGGCCTGCCCAAGGTGGCCGTTCCCTCCACAATCCACTGCGATCACCTGATTGAAGCTCAGATTGGAGGAGCTCAGGACCTGCAAAGGGCTAAGGTAAGGAGAGACCGAAGGAAAACTCACTATCTGAACCGTACTGATAACTTTTGACTTCATCAGGGTTTTTTGTGCTTTGAAAATGCACATAAGCAGCAGTAAACCACACAGCAAACATCAGATCAAAGCATGGACCATTCATATTTGTAAAATGTGTATAAATACGATAACATCCTCAGTTGTTTTCCTATATTTTCCCTGAAAACAGGAAGTAAATCAGGAAGTGTACAACTTCCTTGCAACTGCTGCAGCAAAATATGGGGTTGGCATCTGGAAACCAGGCTCAGGGATCATCCATCAGGTACAGGATCCACTCTGATGTATAACTGAACTAGTTGGGGCTCTTCTTGTCTTGTTTGTTTTGCTTACTTCACTTTAAAATCTGACTGTTTTGGGATTTGTAATGGTTATTTGCTTTATTAATTATACGTTATTAGAAAAATATAACTCATTAGCTCCCAATTTGTGGTTTGAATGACAGAAGGAGCGAATTAACTTTGTAATTCAAGCTTTTTGTGGAGATATTAAGTGAGTTTGGATATATCTTAATGAGTACTAACCCGGCGATTAAACAGATCATTCTGGAGAATTATGCCTATCCAGGGGTGATGCTCATTGGTACCGACTCCCACACTCCCAACGGCGGCGGCCTCGGCGGCATTTGTATCGGAGTAGGTGGAGCCGACGCCGTAGATGTCATGGCTGGAATCCCATGGGAGCTCAAATGCCCCAAGGTGTGTATTCAACTCATTGTTTGATGTCTTGTATATTATTGATCAGATTTAATAAACTTTTGTCTTTAGCCTCTTCACTTGTCTTACAAGTGTTTTCCAGCCTGTGTCGTTTTCCCTTAGGTAATAGGAGTGAGACTGACCGGAACGCTGTCTGGTTGGACCTCCCCAATAGACATCATTTTGAAGGTCGCTGGCATTCTGACGGTTAAAGGTGGCACAGGGGCAATTGTGGAGTATCACGGACCTGGAGTTGACTCCATTTCCTGCACTGGTAAGATAGAGGTGAAACTCTTAATGTGTTATGAACATGCACTCATTTAATTTACATGCAGCAGTCACAATGAACGAACAGGTAAGGACCTTATATTTTACATGACAGAGATGCACCAACCAAAATTTTGCGAGTTGTTTCCACGCTTTGGTTTTAACCTGCCAATATTGATTCTGAATTTGTTATTAGAAAAATAAGAGAATAAAGAACAGCATTAAAAACAGTTTTTTTCTGGATTTCTGCAGTTAACAGAGATTAGCTAGGCTAGCATTTTTGAAACATCTGTCTGTGTTTATTGCTTGCAGAGTTTTAGATCGTTATCTTAACTCTGAAATTTGTAAAATGCCACCAATATTCTGACAGATGGACCTCGAAAGCTCAGAAGTATCAAACGTTGCACCTTTGTTGTTCTACATTTAGCCTTCCTGTTATCTGCTGAAATTCTCGCTCTCTCTTAAATGTGCCACAGACATATCTCTACATGTCAGAAAATACCGTTTCCTTTTAAATAGCTTTTCACATCTTTACGTGTCTTCTATCCACACGGAATGGTGTCGTTGTTTGCGTGACCCGGTAACGCTTATATTTGACGTGTTCCCTGATTAGGAGAAAGGCTTTGCGTTTCTGACCAGCTTATTAAACTAAAAATCTTCAGAATCACTTATCAGCCAATTTGTTGGTGCATCTGTAACAACATTTTTTAAACGATACATTGCAGGAATGGCTACCATATGCAACATGGGTGCTGAAATTGGAGCCACCACATCCGTTTTCCCCTACAATCACCGCATGAAGACGTACCTGGAGAAAACTAGCCGTGGAGGTCGGTCTCTCACTCTGTCTCTCTTTCTTCTAGGCAAGGCAACTTTATTTGTACACTGCCTGGCCAAAAAAAAGTTGCCACCTGGATTTAACTAAGCAAATAGCTACGAGCCTCCTATTGGATAATTACTGCATGGTTGAATATCTTTCAGCTGGCAACAAATTATTTAACCCCAACTGGTGCAATGAGTTGCTTCTCATTTAATAAAGAACCATGTGGAAAGACATCTCTTGGTCATGGAAAAGATGTCAGTGTGTTTGAGAAGGGTCATTTCATTGTCATGCATCAATCAGAGAAAACATCTGAGGAGATTGTAGAAACCACTAAAATTGGGTTAAGAACTGTCCAACGCATTATTAAAAAGTGGAAGGATAGTGGGAACCCATTGTCTTCAAGTAAAAGATGTGGCTGAAAAAAAATTCTGAATGATTGTGATCGGCGATCACTTAAACGTTTGGTAAAATCAAATGGAAGAAAAAACAACAGTAGAACTCAAAGCTATGTTTAATGGTGAAAGTAAGAGCATTTCCACACACACAATAAGAAGGGAACTCAAGGGATTGGGACTGACCAGCTGTGTAACCATAAGAAAACCACTAATCAGTGAGGCAAACCGGGAAAGAAAGGCTTCAGTTTGCTAGGAAGCATAAAGATTGGACTCTGGAGCAATGAAAGAAAGTCATGTGGTCTGATGAGTCCAGATTTACCCTGTTCCAGAGTGATGGGCTTATCAGGGTAAGAAGAGCGGCAGATGAAGTGATGCACCCATCATGCCTAGTGCCTACTCTACAAGAGTAGGCACTAGGCATGATCTGGGGTTGCTGCAGTTGGTCAGGTCTAGGTTCAGCAACAGCACGTGCTCTAAGAATGAGGTCAGCTGACTACCTGAATATACTGAATGACCTGGTTATTCCATCAATGGGTTTTTTTCTTCCCCGATGGCACGGGCATATTCCAAGATGACAAAGCTAGGATTAATCGGGCTCAAATTGTGAAAGAATGGTTCTGAGAGCACAAGACATCATTTTCACAAATTGATTGGCCACCACATAGTCCAGACCTTAGCCCCATTGAGAATCTTTGGGATGTGCTAGAGAAGGCTATGCGCAGCGGTCAGACTCTAGCATCATCAATACAAGATCTTGGTGAAAAATTTATGCAACAATGGATGGAAATAAATCTAGTGACATCGCAGAAGCTTATCGAAACAATGCCCCAGAGAATGCATGCTGTAATCAAAGCTAAAGGCGGTCCAATTAAATATTTCAGTGTGTGACCTTTTTCTTTTGGTGGCGCCTTTTATTTTTGGCCATGCAGTGTGTATGCTGTATATATTTATATATACAGTTTCAACAACAAGGCAATTCTAATAATAATAATAATACATTTTGAGGGCGCCTTTCTAAAACCCAAGGTCACCTTACAGAGAAGAAAAAACAGATAAACAATAAAGAAAAGAATGATCAAATAGCAAATAAGAAGACAGTACAACGACCAATCTGTGAATAATCCAGTTTGAACTGATGCGCTTTTAGCTGTGATTTAAAAAAAGGAAGAGAGTAAATATTTGGGAGGAAGTGAATTCCAGAGGAGAGGAACAGAGCGACTGAAAGCTCTGATCCCCATGGTGACAAGCCGGGCAAAAGGAACAACAAGAGGAATGGCTGACGAAGATCTGCGAGAACGGGAAGGAGTGGCGATGTGAACCGAGTCACACAGATAAGGAGGGGCAAGGCTATGGATGCACTTAAATGCGAGAATTAGAATTAGAGCTTTAAAGTTGATTCTATGGGCAACCAGTGATACTGCTAAAGAATTGGCAATGTATTCACTTGAGGGAGTCATAGTTATGATCCAAGCTGCAGAGTTCTGTAGGAGTTGGAGTTTATGAAGGGACTTATTGGGGAGGGTAAAGAGAAGAGCGTTGCAATAGTCGATCCGGAAGGTGACTAGGCTATGGACGAGGATGGCAGCAGCATGGGGAATAAGGAAAAGACAAAGTTGGTTAATGTTACATAACTGGAAGTATGCAGACTGGGTGATATAATTAATATGAGACTGAAATGAGAGAGTACTATCGAGTATGACACCCAGACTCTTTACCTGAGGGGAGTTTGGTTAAAGTGGAGGCTGTGCCAACGAGTAACACTACAGCTTTATTACTATCGAGTTTGAGAAAATTAAAAGAGAACCAATGAGACAGTCTGAAAGGGAGGTAGGTGAAAGGGAGGAATTGGGTTTGGAAGAAATTTAAAGCTGGGTGTCTTCTGCGTAACAATGGAAATTTATATAAAACTTATGGAATATTTGGCCAAGAGGGAGCATGTAAATAATGAATAGAAGGGGGCCTAATACTGAACCGTTGAGTACACCTGCAGAAACTGGAAACAAAGTTGAGAAGTGGGATTTAAACTGTCTTCTGTCTTTGTGTGGTGTCTTACTTCCATGTTTTGTTCCTATTCTCTAGAAATTGCCTCAAAGAAGAGTACCGGATGAGGGCTGTGACTACGATCAAGTCATCGAGATCAACCTCAGTGATCAGTTAAAAGCTCTAATTTCTGCATTGTTTTGCTTCTGTCTTCCCCTTCCAGCTGAAGCCTCACATCAACGGGCCGTTTACCCCTGACTTGGCCCATCCCGTGTCTGAGATCGGGGCCGTAGCTAAGAAGAGCGGCTGGCCCCTGGAGGTTAAAGTCGGTGGGTATTTGTGTTGCGGCTGTATTACCTTACACTCACCGTTAATGCTGCGTTCAGTGAAATTAGAGACTTCAGTCATTGTTCCTTCTCGCTGTATTATCGACAATATCACATTTCAACTCAGCTGGGATGCTGCTATTCTAAGGTCACCTTGAATCCAACAGCCGTTTAGGGATTATTCAAAGCACAGAATTAAAACAAGTACTTACTCTCTGTCTATTGTTAGATACTCTCCTGATTTTAAGTTTCTAAGTGTTTGTTTCCTTCTAATAAATAGGTCTGATCGGCAGCTGCACCAACTCCAGCTACAAAAACATGGGCAGAGCGGCCTCTCTGGCCAAGCAGGCGCTGGATAAAGGATTGAAGTGTAAGGCCCAGTTCACGGTTACGCCAGGCTCAGATCAAATCCGAGCCACCATTGAGAGAGACGGATATGTGAGTCAAAAACACACAGACAAAGACTGATAGTTTAGCTTACCCAGAAACCATAGCAGTAGGCGCGTTTCCCCTATCAGAACTTCAGGGTAATTTTACCGGATCTTCACGGCATGCGAGTGTCTTCAGCACACTGAGGCGGCCATTTTTGGGCCATTTCAGAAACCTACCGAATACCAGTCTTGGGGTATGTATTCAGAAATGGCTCTGTAGAGTTGCTGGGCAGAAGCTGTGGTTAAGTCATGCTGATTGGTTATAACTTGGAGGGAGATCAGCAGACATCGCCAAACAACCAGCTTTGTAAAATTGGAAGAGTTGCTGGCGAAGCAGTGTATAACAACATAGCAAACAAAAACACTGCAACCATCCCTGCTTCTTCCATTGTCGATCTCTTATTATTCTCTTATGCCGTGGACGCCTTTTTGCGCTGATAAGTGATGCCACTCACTGCTGAAACAGTTGTGATATGCTGACGTTTTAGCTAATTCCTTAATGGGTCAATTTTGTATGGAGACACAACGGCTTAGAGGACAGAGCGGACTGATTTACCCTGTCAGCTTTTCATTCAGAAATGTCCTGGAAATCGTTTAGTGGAAAGGCGCTTATTATATTTTTATGAGATATCAGACTTTCTCGTGTTTATCTTCTGAAATAAATGTTTATTTGTGTCTAAGGCCAAGATTCTGAGTGACGTTGGAGGAGTCGTCCTCGCTAACGCCTGTGGTCCCTGCATCGGCCAGTGGGACAGGTGTGTGTCAAGACAAGTAGATTTTTGTTGGTTCTGTTTCTCCTGGATTATAATGCAGACCACATCTGTTGTCTTTTTTTTCTAATGAAAACCATTTGAAAACGTATGGAACAATTTCAATACTAAAGATCCTTACACTCGAAATGGAATTTATGTAGTCTTCTGGTGATCCCTGAAGGCAGCGGGTTGCACTGGAGTATAACAAGACGTATCATAGTAAATGGGGCTGAATACAAATCCACACACGTTTCAGCATTTTATTTGTTATAAAATGTCTCATTTCCCTTTCATCTCACAGTTATGCAAAATCAATGTAAACATTGTAGTTCTAGGACTGTTTTTTGTATTTTTTGTTAGGTTACACCCACAAGCTTTAATGAGTTGTATTAAGATTTTGTGTGATAGATCAGCTCAAAGTTGTGCATAACTGAAACTTGGATATAATAAGATGAACTCCCCCCTAGAAATAACTATCTGAAATGTCAGCTGTGCCTTTTCATTCAGCCCCCTTGACTCCTCTAGCCCTAAAATAAAGTCCAGTGCAACCTTTTGCCTTCAGAAGTCACTTGATTATTGAATTTATTCCACTTGTGTGCAAGTTTATTTGGGTATAACTACAAAGGTCCTGTGAAAGCATCAGTTTCGTTGCGATACCCCGAAATAAAATGAAATTTCATGCCACACTCTATCCTCTTCCTTCCGGTTCATGATGTGCTGCTTCGTGTCATTCCTTCACATAAAATCTCAATAAAGTTAGATTTTGTAATGCGACAAAATGTGGAAAAGTTAAAATATGCATTTGTTTCAAGGGGCGTGTAATTAAAACACAAGAATCATAGAGCAATTTTAAACCAGTTCTAGAGGTGTTGCTATGAGTAGGTTTTTTTTGTTCCTGTGAAAATCTGGTCTTGCAATTTTTATTCATGTTTTCAAGCTCAATCGAATGTCAAATTGACAGACTTAAACAGTATAAGCTAAGCATGTAGGCAGATTACTTTGAAACAAGATGGGTGTTTTTATTTTTTGGGTTTTACTTGGTCTTTTTTTTACAGGAGAGATGTTAACCATAGTGACATCTTTCAACAGGAACTTCACTGCCAGGAATGATGTTAACCCAGCTACTCATGCTTTTGTAACGTCTCCTGAGGTAAGAGCTGAACACGAAGGAGGAAACATAGGCTATAAAATGCAACTTTTAAAGAGAATGTCCTTATTTCTTTATCTAACATTGAGGATTTACACTTTCTACCTCGTTTCATTGTGTTTGCTGAATTTGACGTAGATTGTCACTGCTCTGGCTCTGGCCGGGACCCTCAGCTTCAACCCAGAGACTGACTATCTGACCACCCCCAGTGGAGAAATTCAAGCTGGAACCTCCCACCGGTGATGAGCTCCCGTACAGAGACTTCAACCCATGCCAGGACACATACCAGCACCCCCCTGCTGAGAGCGGCTCGGTCAAGGGGAGGTCTGCTTTCAGGTATTACATCACCGCTCCACTGGTCAGAGAGCTGATGTAAAATCAGGGTAATCCAGAGGTTGGGAACTTTCCGACGTACAAATGGAAGAATACTTATTTTGATGCCCTATAGATTGATGTGAACCCCGCCAGTAACCGTCTGCAGCTGTTGGAGCCGTTTGACAAGGGGAATGGGAGAGATCTGGAGGACATGAGGGTCCTCATCAAGGTAAACCAGAAATCTTTAACTCATCATCAGCCCAGAGTCGTCCACTTCAGTCTATAATAGACAGGATTATTGTTTCAAAGTTGTGCCGTACAGCTACATTGGCCATTACAGGAGCTGGGAATGTGTCCAATTAAGTGTGTAGATTTTGGCAGTTTAAGGGTAAATAGTCAAAATTTCTATTTGGATATATATTAGAACAGCTCTTTTCTAGGGTGGAGAGAGCATACAACAAACAACTTCAAGGAGTCAAAAGTGTCAGAAGAGACAGAGCAATCACTGGATCCTGAGATGGCCTGTTGCCTACCTCATGGCCCTTCGTCTCCTGCTGTTTTCTACCAACAGGTTAAGGGAAAATGCACCACCGACCACATCAGCGCCGCTGGGCCCTGGCTGAAGTTCCGTGGCCACCTGGACAACCTCTCCAACAACCTGCTGATCGGTGCCGTAAACATAGAGAAGGACGGCGTCAACAAGGTGAAAAACCAGCTGACTGGGGATTCCGCTGGCGTGCCAGACGTGGCCCGCTTCTACAAGGTGAGACTGCAGAGAGACACCTGTCACCTGTCCCTAATTTTATTTACCATCTCCTTTCATTCTCAACATGTAACTGCCTGGTTAAAATCTGTGTTTGTTTTCTAAATGCTTTTCATAGTTCTCTTGCCTTTGAGTGCAGTGTAAATCTTTCCTGAACTCTAGGCCAGTGGAGTGAACTGGGTGGTGGTTGGAGATGAGAACTATGGGGAGGGATCCAGTCGGGAGCACACCGCCCTGGAGCCACGACACCTGGGAGGACGCGCCATCATCGTCAAGAGCTTTGCCAGAATCCATGGTTAGTTTCTCAGCAGGCGGCAGATCGAAAATATTCCGGTTGTTTGTGTTTTAGAGAAATTAGGAAGGAAATAAACATCTTTAATTCTTCTTTTTAAATTAGATTACCAGATTTAATGTTGCTTCTGTTATGCAATTTATCCCCTACAAAGTTCACACATTGAAAGGAAAATATAATCTGATTTCTTTCCCTCTTTTCCCACTAGAATAACTTAATTTTCACACTTTTGTTGCTCCATAAATCATTGCCTCTTTCTTTGGTTACCTACTAGGTGTATCAGTCAGTTGGCAGTTGTTTTCTCTTAACTTTGCCACCTTTTTTCCAGAGACCAATCTGAAAAAGCAAGGCCTGCTGCCCCTGACTTTCTCCACCCCAGCGACTACGACAAAATCCGCCCAGATGATAAGATTTCAATCTTCGGCCTCAAGTCCTTCGCTCCAGGCAAGGTGAGCAGCGTCCTGCACTAGAGACCCGTTCATCTAAAGAGCAGCCTATATATCTCGCTGATGCATGATGCTGTGGCGCCCCTCCTCCAGCCACTGACAGGCGTGATCAAGCACCGCGATGGAAGCGAGGAGTCCATCTCTCTGAACCACACCTTCAATGAGACACAGATCGGGTGGTTCAAGGCCGGCTCCGCTCTCAACAGGATGAAGGAACTCCAGTAGCTGTGAAGAGGAAAGAAATATGGATCTAACGTGAACCGCGGAGGGTAGCCAGATCTGAATCCAGCTAATGTGTCGTAATTTTTGCTTCAAGATACGACAATCATGCATTAATAAGGTCGCTGTACAGTTAGAAAGCGCGCACACAGATAAATTAGCACTTACACTTTCAAAGCCCTCCCAGTTCACAAGTTGAGTTGCACAAATTCAGTCAAACCAGCACAAAAAAAACAGCACAAAAAACATGCTTTGTTGACTTTCACACGCAGATTTTCACCTTCTACACTGAATCAGATATATTTAACCTTTGTTGCACTAGAATCACCTCTATATCGGAAACAGTCCTGACAAAAACAAATTACATGAGCATATAAATGAATCGTTTTTACTAGTGTTTCTAATTGTATAGAGGCTCGATTTAAACTATTCAAATGAGAAAGTGAATGTTAATTTAAAATTTAAAACTTAAAATCTCCTACAACAGAATCAATTGGAAGATTATTCCTATTTTCTGACGTACCTCATTTTATAAATGTTTATCTCTGTAGCTTCCAATAAAACCAACCAATAAGCTGAGTATTTTGTTTTCATATTACTGTGTCCGATTGTTTTTGTCGACCCTTGACTGTGAAGTTTCAGGTGATCCCAGATCAGTTGTCCTTTCCTGCTTTCTGTTACTGACTTGAAGAAATGAACAGAATGCACTAAACTAACAGATTGCTACGCCTGTGGTGAAAAATCTCATTCAAATTCATCTGTAACTTTTTTGAGTACACAAACACATGGCCCCAACCATCACCTCCTTTCTGTTGGTGATAAACTTGCACGCTTGCTTATGATCCTGTCTGCTCTCTTTTTAACCAAATTTCATCTACATCAGTCACGTCTGTATTCGCACACTCCCTGTAGCCCTTCCTATAATGCTGCCTTATACAGTGCTTGCAAAAGCATTCACAAAACCTGAACTTTTTAACATTTTGTGAAGCTACAGCCACAAAACGCAATGTTTTTAAAGTTTTTTTTTAATGACACACATTTAGAATTTTTTTTCCGTTCAGATAAAAATCTGTCATGCACCTGAATTTTATTTACAGCTATCACGAATAAAACTCCCGGGGTCCTTTTTAAACTGGCTGTAACTTACAATACGATAAAGTTATACACAAATAGACTCTTATCTACTCCTAAGGTGACGTTTGAAGGCAGTTTGCTGCACCTGATTTTTCTTTATTTTATATAGGGGTGTCAGAGTAAGATTGACTTAAAACAATTACATGCCACACCACTGAGATATTTATTTGTTTAAAAAAAAAAAAGTAAAATTTTATCTTCAACTTCGCTGCAATACAGACCGCCACAGAAAATCCTTCCTGCCCACAAGCCATCATTATCTACAACAACTCCTTAAAGAATTAATTATATGAGCTACAACAACACTTAATTTCCCTCTGGGATCAATAAAGTATTTTTGAATTTGAATTTGAATTGAATTCACAACTAAACCCTACTTTGTGTCGGTCTATTACATAAAGTCATAATAAAACACATTAATGTGGCGGTTTGTACTGTAGCGAAAGTGTTGAAAGGTTCAAGTCGTATAAAAACTTTTGCAAGGCCCTTTGAATCACGTTTGGTGAAAAAAGCTCAGTCTGATTCCTCACAAACCACAATAAATTACTGGTTCTACTATCGTAAATAAATTATATTTCCTTTTTTAATATATGTTTGGTGTTGAGGATTGTTTCAGTTGAACAAAATGTCCATTACTTTCAGTCTCCTGCCATCCCGTCTGAACATAAGTGAGATGTTTAGTCTATCTAAGTTCATCTGTCCGTAGACTGTAGAGCTGTTCCTGACCACATGTAGTTTATATGGGATTTTTTAACGTTGAAGAGTGTGACCGGAAATACAGTATTGTATGTTGTGCTGATTGTTTTCTGTTTAAATCCTGTGGAGCTTCACTAATCGGTCCAGTTTTTGAGTGGTTTGTCTGCTTGACTTTTCCCATCCAATGTGTCTATGATGAGATTGTTAATCTTTGAACTGAATGTTTTTTCAACTTTGAGGTTCTTTGTAAATGGGAAAGCTGTTTTTCTAACAGACGCTAATGCACAATCTAGTAATCAGGTGCCTGTGCTCTTGAACTTGTAGAGTGAAGAAAGTACCACATTTGTTTTCCCTCATTACACATGTTGAAATGCTACCATTCATCACTGACAGTAGAAAGTCTCAACTGTGTAAAGATGAGCTTTAAATGTAGCTTGAGCTTAGGTAGAGGATTTGTAGGTGTGCAGGTGAGCTGCGATGTTGCCTCAATATACTATCAAATCTTTTTTACATTTATTGTCCTGATGAATTAAATATATTTAAGTTAATCTCTGTTTTTCTCTAGGTTTGCAAATATCACCAATTACTGTTTTCTGCAGTTTGATGTAGGTGCATCAGGGTGGTCCTCTGACTTAAATTGAACCCACCTCTCACAAGAAATCTGTTCAGGCAAATGTTAGGATCAGTTCCAAATGATTGTTGATATATTTATTTCAGCATTTTTACAGTCTTGTTCATTAGTAGAGAAGAAGCAGATTTGTTTGCATATAATTGTTCTATCAGATTAATGTAACTGTAGAGGAACATGCTGCCTCGCAGAAAGAGAGTTGACCTCATGTCAAATTGTGTGCAACATCAGAACTGGGGGCTCAAATAAGGTGACGATAAAGTTTGGTAATTTGGTTTAAGTGACTGCTCCTAGACTCTACTGTCCAGCCCTACAATGCGGATCCCTTTATTGAAATAAAAGTTGGTGATATATCATTAATGTTCTTTAAAAAAAATTCTAAAGCTCGTGATTTCCCAGGTTTGTTTCTCCAGTCTTTTTTCTAATAAAGCTGCTCTCTTTAAATGCAAATGAGTATGATCGCCCTATTTTATTTGCCCTCCGAACATTGTGAAACATTTATCTTTTTAACTGTGAAACAAGATGAAGCTTCGTTGTTCGGTTTCAGGTTACATGTGTGAGATGACTAATCGAGTGGTGGTCCACATGATGGCGTTATCCTTTTGTCGAACTCAGGTGTGCTCTATGTGACCAAGCTCCTTCTCAAGTGTTTTTGAATCGTCTTCTAAATGTCTTTGGAATATGGAGGGATACTCTTTCACTTGATTCTTTGAACTTGATTTTGTAAAAGTAATTCGCTGTTTTTGTAGCGTGCAAAGTTTAAATATTGTGATATTTACAAATATAAGCATTAAAGGAAAGCTTGACTTACTGTGTTTTTTCTTTTCTTTTCTTTTCACTTCAATTTAGTTTCATTTAGGTTTATTTATATGGCTCTGATTCACAATGAAGGTCATATCAAGGTACTTGGCAAAAAAATCAGTTCTATGCAGGCAATAAAATGTAATTATCATATAATTCAATCTCAATAAATAATACATTCTAATTCAAGTTAGCTATTAAACTTTTCAGATCTTTGTTGACATTGTTGAACAGTTTCCTATCTAAGGAAACTCAGCCGATTGCATCGAGTTGCTGACTTCGCAGCAGTCCGTCCCCCTGAACGAGAATTAAGTGACAATGGACAGGCAACTGCACTTGGCAGCATGAGCTCAGCCGATGGCTTCACAGCTGAACAGATTTTCTTGGCAAGTTGTAACTTCTATGAAATAAGAGAATATATTAATAGTACAAATAATAGCAGATAATGTATAATTAGTTAGCTGTAGAGGGAGAAAGTGGCAGAGTTTGAGGTAGTGGTCAGTATGTCCTCCATCAGCCCAACTCCAGAGATGGCTCAGGACAACCAAAGCCACTCTAACTCTAAACCTGATCAGAAATTCAATTCAAAAATACTTTATTGATCCCAGAGGGAAATTAAGTGTTGTAGCTCATATAATTAATTCTTTAAGGAGTTGTTGTAGATGATGATGGCTGTGGGCAGGAAGGATTTCCTGTAGCGGTCTGTATTGCAGCGAAACTGAAGAAGCCTCCGACTGAAGACGCTCTGTTGTTGTATGACAGTCTCATGAAGAGGATGCTCAGGGTTGTCCATAATTTTTTGGATTTTATGAAGAATCCTTCTTTGCAGTATCATCTCCAGATTTTCCACAGTTGTCCCAAGAACAGAACCAGCGTTCTTTACCAGGTTGTTGAGCCTTTTTAAATCTCTGGCTCTGATGCTGCTACCCCAACAGATGACGGCTGAAGAGATTACACTCTCCACAACAGACTTGTAGAAGATCTGCAGCATCTTGCTGCAAACCTTGAAGGACCTAAGCTTCCTCAAGAAGTAGAGTCTGCTCTGTCCCTTCTTGTTGATGGCTTCACTGTTGCGCCTCCAGTCCAGTCTGTTGTCAAGGTGAACTCCGAGGTATTTATGCTCCTCAACCACCTCCACTTCTTCTCCCATGTTGAAACAGTGTTTGACTTATCCCTGTTTCTTCTGAAATCTACAATCATCTCCTTTGTTTTGTTCACATTCAAGGTGAGACGATTGTTTCCACACCATGCCACAAAGCGGTCCACCAGCTCTCTGTATTCAGCTTCTTGTCCATCTCTGATACACCTGACAATTGCAGAGTCATCTGAGTATTTCTGCAGATGACAGGTCTCCGATTTGTGCTGGTAGTCTGAGGTGTACAGAGTGAAAAGTACTGGTGAGAATACGGTCCCCTGTGGTGCTCCTATGCTGCTGACCACCTGGTTTGACACACAATTCTTCAGTTTCACAAACTGTGGTATGCTTGCCAGGTAGTCCAACAAAAGTTTTAAGCCTACCGTAGTCTTAAACGTAGACAGGGTGTCTGACTGACGGGGTAAAACTGGGAGCTGGTTATACAGTAGAGGAGCTGGATAACTAAAAGATCTGTCTCGAATTCTATTTTTAGGTGAAAGAAGGAAGACCTAGAAATCTCTTTGATATGGGATATAATCACCATCTCCTGGTCATATATGAGATGACCCCAAGCTTTTTACTACTGGAGGCAACTTTGTTTCCATCCAGACAAAGTGATCGACCAGTGGGTTTCTTTTGAAAGGCTCTAGTCCAAGACGACAACGTCTGTCCTGTGTTAAGGTAAAACAAAAAAATTCAGGGTTTTATGACTTCAGGTCATGCCTAAAGTCTTCTTTATTGATTGGATTCATCAAAATTAATGGGTAAATATAGGTGAGTATTATCTGCATAGCTGGAAAGTCATCTCATGCGGTCTGATCACTTTATCAGGTCGAAGCACACATATGGTATATGTTGTTTTCAGAAGTCAGATAAGGGTCTAAACCTGCCCTTAAAGGGGACATATGCAAATGTAACCTTTTTCATCCTTTTGTGTTTCCATTTGGGTCTTTGTTGTCTTTATAAACACCCCAAACATGTATAAAATCCATCCATCCATCCATTCTATTTTTTGCAAATGTTTGCTGTCAGAAATCTTGTGCTTCCACAAGTCGTTTTAAAAAAGTGCCTCATTGTGATGTCACAAAAACCTGAATTTGCATATAACCTCCCCTCACAGGTCAAACAAAATGAATCACCACATTGTCCACTGAGGAAAATCTCATTTCTTACTTAAACAGTTAGATATTTTTATTTTATCACCCTTTAAAGGCCTTAATAGGATGTTTCTGAATATCTTCCTTAATCAGATATTCACAATATAAATATTGTATGAAGAACTTACAGGATACTAGTGAGGCAGCATTGGAGGAGTTTGTGAGTAAATTGTTGAAAGGTCTCCTTGCTAAAAGGATCTAAACATTTACTAAGAAATTGTTTCTTTTTATAGGAGTTTTCTAAAAGAATTTTTGTTTTAATCTGAACTTAAAATGAACTAATTTCTGGTTTATGAGAAATTAAAATAAATGAAATAGTCATAAACCACAAAGTATAACACTATGTGCATTTGTCACATCTTAAATACTTATTTACAGAGTGGGTTGTTACATTTACTCTACATTTGAAAAAAAAAATCAGGAGTAGTTTGTACAGCATTGTATTTTTACTTTTACTTGAGTAATTCAATTATGAAGTATCGCTTCGCTACTCTTACTTGAGTAAAATTTCTGATCCTCTTTCTACTGAGTAACTTCACTGAAGGAAAGAACAAACATGTTTTAATTAAAAATGGTCCAGACACAAATACAGACCTACGGTATGTACGTTGAAGGGAGACCTCTTGTTTGTTCTGATGATATTTTCTATCTACTGAGCTTTTTGTGCCATTTGGAAATCAAGAGGATACAGTAAACACCACACATCGTCGCTGGAAGTACTTTACTTTGTTCTAACTATATATGTAGATATATTTATATAACCTACTTTGAGTATTAGATTAATAAGTTTCATATTAAGAGAATTTGAATCTGAAATGTTTTTTTTCTGCCTGAATTTGTTATTTTATGATTGTTATTTCATTTTAGTTTTTAAAATACCAACATTTGCACATTACATTACATTTTTCCAGTTACTCAGTACTTAAATGGCCTTCTTACGTAATTCTTTTTTATATGAGTAAAACATGTCGAAGTAATGCTAGTCTAACTTGAGTACAATTTTTGGGTACTCTACCACCTCTTGTTATTTATCATAAATAATAGAAAGACAGTGACTGTAGTTTTGGAAGAAGCAGGGGGTGAATAGACTGACTGGACGCTGTAGGAGCGAAATATTTCCAGATGGTGGCAGTAGTGAGACGTGTAGGCTGTCTCACAAACCAGAAGAAGAGAAAGATCGGTGCGCTGTCGCGATATCACACGTTGTAAGGTGTTTACTTTGTGTTTCTTGCTGCATTGTGAGCCGCTGTAGTTAGCTGAAGAGAAAAGGAAGGTAAAAATGCCGTTCGCTTAAACTCAGCGACCCTCCTCCTGTCGCCACTCGGCCGTGTTTGGGCGGTGGGAGCGGGGCCGGTCTCGGTGGGAAGCGTGGATCATGTTCGTGCTGGTGGAGATGGTGGACACTGTGCGGATCCCTCCGTGGAACTTCGAGAGACAGCTGAACGATGCCATAGCGGAGGAGCTGAACAAGAAGCTGGCCAACAAGGTGAGGGAGGTTGAACAGCTGCATGAACACCTGGAGAAGATTAGGCTGTAGAGAACCGCGGCTGCAAACAGCAGGCAAAATGACTGCAGGCATGATTTCAGCAGCCAGATGGCCTCACAAGCTTTACAGAGCAGAGAGTAACAGGTGATGGGCCAAAGCTTATGCAATAAGATAGCTGTGGCTTAAATCAGATCTGAAGGTTGCATGGAAGCTCTTTTAAGTATTGTCCAGGTCTGGATAGGTTTAGGAAAAGAGAGCAGTATGGAGAAGATGTTAGTTTTTCCAGAGTGCAACTGCAACTTTACTTAAACAATTTAAATGTTGCATTCATTCATTTGTCCACACATCCCCATTCATACATTGGTTTTTCATCCATCCATTGGTGTGTATGTGAGCACGGCGGCTTGCAAACCTGGCCCAGTTATACCAGTTCTGCCCAGAGGAATTGACCAAAATTCCTGCAAGCTACTAAAAAAAAGAAGATTGTGGAAGGATACCCTAAAGGTTTGAACCAAGTCGTACAGTTTCAAAGGCAATGAATGTAAACTTATGAAGAACAATTAGAAAAAGTATTTTTGATTATCCTTGAATTCATCAAATAGAAATAAATGTGCTTGTCAGAAGTATATAGTAAAACAGAATAGTCTCCTATAACGTCAGGATATGGAGACAAGAAAAGTCTTTCAACATTTTATATGATCGTGTGGTTTCCTGCACCATGTACTGGTGTGCAAAACCTTATTTATGGTAAAACTAATATGCATGCTCTCTGACCCTAGGTGGTCTACAAGGTGGGTCTCTGCATCTGCTTGTATGACATCACCAAACTGGAAGACTCGTACATCTTCCCCGGAGATGGCGCCTCGCACACTAAAGGTACGACGTTGATTAAAAATGCTGTAACACTGACTGCGGTCAAATCCCCACATCAATACACTTGTTGAATAAATTAAAGTTACAGGTGCCTCATCTCATCTTTCCTCGGATTTCGTTTCAGTCCACTTCAGGTTTGTTGTCTTCCACCCGTTTCTTGACGAGATCCTCGTTGGGAAGATCAAATACTGCAGTCAGGAGGGTGTTCATGGTAACTTTAACCTTCATTAGTCCTGATTCTGCTCAAACAAACATGTATATATGTGTAATATACAGACATTACAGAATGAAGGAAATAGGTTAACGGTATGTTGTTCACTACCTCGACAAAATTGCTGTAGTTCTGTTAAGGTTCTGCAGCTTTGCAATCAGGCTGTAGTTTGAACTTTGACTGGACCATTACAACACCCTCACTCTTTTGCTTTTTACCCCTTCTGTCGCCGATTTGCTCCTGTGCTTTTCATCTTAGCTCTTTCAATGACTTTTGGCCGTGCTTCTGTCGTCTGACTCACATTTGATTCCAAAATATGTTAGTATACAGAGAAATTCATAGTCCTCCCGAAGACGGCAGGATATCAAAGTGCAAGGTTGTCATTATTCATAAGAATTTACTGGATATTTATCTTTGGAAATTACATGGATATTTTATTGTAATAATAGTGAATGATAGAGATCCAGATGAATCCACATGATTTTGAAGTTATTCATGTGGTTAACCTCTGTGATTCATAGTGACGATGGGTTTCTTCGATGACATTCTGATTCCACCTGAGTCTCTCCAGCAGCCTGCTAAATTGTATCCTAACCTTTGAAATAAAGCGTTGGGGTTTAGTATTGTTTGCTTTCCGTGTCACTAAATCGATAGTTTGAGTCGAGCATTCCTTAGCTTCAGCCCCAGTGACGAGGCCGAGCAGGTTTGGGTCTGGGAGTACGAGACTGACGAAGGAGCGCACGACCTCTACATGGACCAGGGAGAGGAGATCCGTTTCCGGGTGGCGGATGAAGTCTTCGTGGACACGTCGCCAATGGGGCCGGCCGCCGCCACGTCGGATGCTCCAGCCCAACCCGGACAGTCTACTGCACCGCCAGTGGAAGAGAGTGGAGACAAAAAAGAGGCTCCATACACACTGATTGTAAGAATGATTACATTTTCTTTCCAATAATTTAACACACAGATGGCTCTGATAGCCGTGGCAGTTTACCTAGATATCCCAATTGTTTAAGTAAAAAGCAGCTGGATGTCTTTCTGTTGTTTTTTGTCAAGAACCTTGCTGAACCTTGTGTTGTGGACAAGTTGAATCCGTGAGAGAGATGGTTTGCTGATCTCATATAGACATGAATTCAAATAATCCAGCTGAGATGTGAGGAAGGCGCACATGACTGATTCAATGTGGCGTTTACCCAGAACAGCCTTTAGTTTAGAAATCCGCCTTAGCTGGAAGAAGCAAGACGTCACTATTGAGTTGACCTTAGAGTCCATCTTTAAGGCAGAGTCAATTTTCACTCCCAGATTAGCAACAATAAACGTGACATAAGGGGAGAGAGATTAGAGCCCAGCTGTGGGGTTTTCAGTAAGTGTTCAAGGTCTAAAGGGTATAACTTTGGTTTTTGAGTCATTAAGATTGGAGAATGTTTGCCGCCAGCCAGTCTTTGGTTGTCCTGTAGACAAATAAAAAGAGGTTGTAGGGTGTCACTGGTTTATTTGACAGCCGTTGGCATAAAAGTGATAGTGGACAACATGCTTTCTGAAAATGTCACCTAATGGCAAAATATAAATGGACAAGAGTAATGGACCAAGGATGGAACCTTGAGGGACTCCCCAAGGAAGGGGAACTGATGGAGAAGAACAGTCGTCCAGCATAACGCTAAAACTCATTAAAGTAAGAACGGAACCAATTTAGGGCTCATCCCGTGATGCCGGTCCATTTCTCCAATCTGGAGATCAAAATGTCTTGATCGACTGTATCAAAAGCGGCGATTAAGTTGAGAAGTAAAAGAAGCACAGAGTCCTGACTAGCCAGTAGCCAGCAGAATGTCATTAAATACATGGAGATGGGCAGATTCGGTACTGTGGAAGCGTCTAAATCCAGACTGCAAAGTGTCCTTGATATGATGTTCTTTTAGATGTGATATCTGTTCATTGACAATATTTTCAAGTATCTTGGAGAGAAAAGGTAGTTTGGAGATGGGTCTAAAGTTTGAAAAAACCATGGAGTCAGGACTAGGTTTGTTTTTTCAAAATTGGTTGTACCACAGCATGTTTGAAGGCACGAGGTATTTCTGCCAAGATCAAGCTACTATTAACAATATTAAGCACATATGTCCCAATGAAAGGGAAAGATCTTTCAGAAGACTAGGCGGAACCACATCTTGCGGAGAACCAGAGGGTTTAATGGACCTTAATAGAACTTTTCCATGATATTCACATTTTTTGGGAAGGGTCTGTATAATAGACCTTATTTAAGAAGGAAAGGATTTGATTATAGAGATCGGTAGAAACAGAAGAAAAAACTGTATCAAAGGGGAAAAGAGCAGAATTAAGGTTTTATAGAGGACATGTTGGTTATCAGGATTTTCAGGAATAGTCCTGGCAAAGAAATGGTTTCTGGCACCCCTGAAAACTCTGGTACTGCAACCACGCATCCTTCATGATTTGCTCTAATGCCTCTTAATAAATAAGTGCTACCAATTTCCTACAGAAGTCACTTGATTAGTAAGTCTACCTGTGTAGACTTAAATGTCCAGTTTAAATACAATGAAAGCCAAAGTCCAGTTTAAAGTTTGCAACAAGCCATTTAGAGAACATGGAAAGCATTAGGAAATTGAACTTTTCACCGATAGATAAAGTCCAGCACAACTGAATAGAGACGTAATTAGTAAATTGGATCCACCCTTTATGGAAAGGTGGAAAGAAACAAAAAAAAGCCATAAAAGTCCCATTTAGGAATATGTTTTAGAAAATCATGTACTCCCAATACGTCCCACCTTCTGGCCCCTCTTGGTGGTGCCACTGCTCTAAAAGTGAGCATTAGGCCTTTATCTTTAACTTTATTACCTATGGAGATCAAGTTAGTTCAAACTCATTAAATTGTTCTAGATAAGAAAACGTTTTAACCACTGGTCTGTAATTGTTGAATATTAGATTGTCACGTTTTGGAAAACTTGTCAAGTTTTGGAAAACACCGGTGCAAATTGATATTGGTAAAAATGTTTTGAAAGCTTGTCATTTAAAAAAAAAATTTTGGACAATTATTCCCTCTGGTTTTGGATGCTGTGCAGTTCAAAATATTTTTTTCTCGTCCTTTTTTACTTTGATAGTTATGATGCGTAACAAAGTATTGTGTTGTTAACTGGGAGCATCTGATTAGCATCTCAAAAGCTCAAATAATACCGGAACTACGACCCTAAATCCCAGAAGAGTTTGAAATGGATGCAGAGCAGGACCAAATAGCAGAGAGACGAGGAGGAAGTTCAAACCATCTCTTCCATCAATCGTATTCCTGACTCCCTCTCTCTGCCTGGCTTCCTAACCATACGGCCAGACAGAGATTTAAATTGGAGCGGCAAAGGCAAATGAGGTGGATTAGAAGTGCTTGCCAACAACCAACTGTTTCATCAGGGACATGTTACTGTGCAATATTCTCTCTGCTCACCGGATATTGAGCTGCTAGCATGACGTGACAGTAATAAGACTGTCATGCAGCAATAGTCTTCGGTCAGAGGCCTCACCAGATTTCCTGCAAGACACTGCTACTGGAGATCCTTCCTATACACAGCATCACCATCATCATCAACGACTCTTTGAAGATATTTGGATGATAGTTAGGGCAATTTTTAATTTCCCTTTTAAGGTAAATAAATTATTTTAAATTGAATTGAACTCTAGAATACCATAAAGCCCGGATTAGTTTTTTTTAGCGTACATATGTTATTGTTCTGTCTACTGGTAATTCAACCTCTTCTCTCTTTTTTTTTTTATTTTTTATTTTTTTTACTTTCTGAGGTTCTGTTTGAACTTTTCCCTGCCTAAGGCCTTTTTTGTGGCTTCAACAGCCAAGGACTCATGCAGCTATGTGTACTGTGCATGGGCAGTGACTCAAACTTTGGCCTGCATGTCGCAGCTTGAACACGGCACTCATCCTGACTTTGCACTTTTGTTCCAGGGGACCATCTGTGAGCCAGGACTGGGGCTGCTGTCCTGGTGGAACAGCTAGCACCGCAGAGGAGGAATAAAGGGATATTTGGTCCGTCTGTGAGCAGATGGAGTGCCGCAGCCGATCTGATCTGGAGAGATCAGGGACAGTAAAGCCGTTTTTGTTACACGAGTTGAGTTTCGTCCTGCACAGGAAGTAGCAGATGTAAACATGTCATACTGACAGTGTGCTCCTGTATGTATTTATGTACAAAACAATTATATCAATTTGATTTATACAACATAAGTTTCTAAAAATAAAAACAAATTAAGACTATGCTGTATTCACATCTTAAAAACTCAAAGTACAGAAGTAAAATGCCATTCGCTCTTCGATCGATATAATTCAGGTTCTGGTATTTCAAAGAGTTCATTATAGCATGCAGGTCTCTTTTTTTTATTTTTTTTATGAGGCATCCCGACAGCATCACTGATCCTCCATCGTACCTAGCGGGCTTTTCCACATATTTATGCTTCTTTTCATGCCAGACCCACCTGGTGTGTTTTTATTTTTTGAAAAGAACTGTCATATCTGACCAAAGAACACAGCTCAAGTTAAAGTCCACAGAGTTCTGCGAACTCTGCATCTTTACGTTTGTGATGGTAGGAGAGGAAATACTTTATGCAACATCATTTTCTGACAGCTGGTTGGCACGTCACACTGTGCATTGTGACAAGGGTTTTCGTCCGGCTTAGTAGCCAAAATAAGCGTGCCTCTTTGTCACATCATATTTATTCCCCAGGAAGTTGTGAAATAATATTTAGTCCTCTCTAAAACCTTTGATCAACTTTAAAAAGTGATAAATAAACTGTTCTGTTACAGTGATTTTAAAGGGGTTGTTAGGTGTACCAATAACGGGTTCAGGTGGTTTTTGTTAACAGTTAAGATCGGATGTTTACCAAGTTTCCTACAGTCGTAAAGTCTGGTTTTTGATTACTTCACAAGTCTGAGTGGATATAGAAAAGGGAATTTTGTTTTTAAAAAAAATTTTTGTTCCCGTACCTTATTTTTTTCCCCATTAGCTGAATGATATAAATGTTCATTCCAAACGGAATAAAAACTTTCTATGCTGTTTTATGTATAGGTGATATATTTATCTTTAGCTTACCAGTAACTAATAAGTCAGTGATTATTTTGGAGTTTCCAACAGATAAAAACAAACTCAATTAAAAATCTGATTAGATATATTGAACTTCTTTTTTGCCTTTTAAACCAGACCAAGGGTACTTGAACTAGGCTTGGTTTAAAACCAAACAAAGAAAATAGATGATTTCTGAGAAGAGAATGTGACAAAACATGACTAGGTGAATATTTGTACTGTGAAGGCAATAATGTTATGAAAACCGGAGGACAGGTTGGCATTAAAGGTAGGATTTTTCTGAACATTTTTTACTGCAGTAAAAGTAGAACTTATTCTAGGTCTTTTTACCAGAAGTACTAATAAATGTGGTTTACATTGCAGATGCTTTTAAAACTGAGTGGACGGCAATTTTATTTGTCCTAAAATGAGTTCGGTGTGGGTGGAAATATAATTTTGTTGCTATAAACTCATCTTCTGTGTCAGGATCCAAACAACAGTGACATGGCAGCAATAAAAAAAATGACGTTTAACTGGGAGTCGAGCTTTTATAGTAGTTGATTTCTGCTACTCCCACCACAGACTGGTGAGCAAAGGAACAACTTCATCAACTTATGGATGTTGTCTATTTTCACAAGAGGAAGTGGGTGTGGTCTGTTAGTTTTCTGATCCGGATCAAAAGTTCACAGGGACTCATCATGGATAAGAATATTGATTTTAGTTTTTAAAGATGCACTTTGGTCATTCTTTTTTTCAGGATGGACATAATCTACAACAAAGAACTTCAACCTTTTAACAACTAGAATTGGGGGCATACGTTTAAGTTTATTGTAGATTTTCTCTAATATGCACAGAGACAAAAGTATACATGCTCATATATGTATATGTGTGTATATATATGTGTGGGTGTCTGTGTATGTATGTATATATATATATATATTACACACCCCCACTTGCGTTGTTTTTGTTGCCGTGATCACTGGCTGTGTATTGTGTGACTCCTGTTCTTGGCAGACTGGGTCTGGCACAGAGCTGCCTTTTAACTACAATATGTCAACTTTTAATGAGGTTTGATGTTAGGGATTTAGTAAGTTAAGGACCTAGTAAGGACTTAATGTTAACCTGTTTCATCTATTCCAAAACCAATTTTGATGTATGTTTGGGATCATTGTCCTGCCCCCCCCAAGGTTCCATCATTTAATGCAAAGCATCCCTGTTATGAAGTGACACTTGTAATTACAGTTCACGCCCACAAGAGGGCTATAGTGGTTAAGTCAGCTAGTAGTTCTACAGAATACAGTGCAGCGGTCATTCGTTGGAGAACTACAACTGTCAGGATGTGTAAGTGTTGTCTTGCAATAAAGCTCTCCCTAGAGACGAAGAAGCTGCCTCATCCATGACTCGTGATTCGCACGTTATCACAATCGCCATCAGATAAGAACATCTAAGATGTTCAGCAGCAACCCTGTACCGGCTGGAGCACCAGTGTCGTCCAAAGTAAACACCAACATGGACAGAGGGGGTGCTGACGAAGAACGAAAACCTGACGGACGGAGAGTTGTAACTACCCACATGGACAAACTGGATGCTTCCTGGAGAATAGTTTACTGGTCAAGAGACGAGAACTGAGTTATCTGGCCAAATGACCAGAAGGATGTTTAGAGAATTCAAGGTGAGGCATTTAAACCTAAGAAGCATTTTGAAATAGCACGGTGGTGGCAGCATCATGCTGAGAATCTCACTGATACCGGTAAATCAGACAGTGTTGATGGGGGGGGGGGGGGGGGGGAGCACAAGGATCACCTTCAAATTTCAACTAGTTGGTTTAAATCTGGACACAGCTGGGCGTTTCAATCCATAGATCAGTAACCTGCATTTCAAATCACACAGTGAAGGACACACTCCGGCATGATTACAGCAGATCTGTGCTCTTACCATCACACCGGTGTTCGGTTGTGACCCACTTTAGTTTATTGTGACATCAGAAAAGCAGAACGATGTTTCATTGTCAACCCCCCCCCCCCCCCCCATCTCCATTGTCTGTCAATGCTCCAGAAAGTTGATTTAAAATCCCTGATTGCGCCTATTTACTAAAGAAACGAATAGAATGCCAACCATTTTCCACGCGTTCAATGCGGAATGCAGTAGGAATGCATGTTGTGTGCTCATCGTGTTTTGATCGTTCAACATGTAGCAGCTGGATAAGCGCAGACTAAATAAACCGTGCTGATGGGACAGCCTTCTCCAGACGGGGCGCAGAGATCCCCCAGCAACACTGGCCTCTCTGTTCCCTCTGCGGATGGAGGTCAGGCGGGGGGAGAGATGACCAAAGTCACTTTCACGCACAAGTCACATCACGCCATCGGAATCTCCTGCAGCTGCGCAGACCCCTCCGCAGTCAACTCCAGCGCACCCCGGCGTCACACCAGTTTTTTTTTTTTTTTTTTTTTTCCTTTCCGGGTGATCTGTGCGGATTTACGCAAATTATTTATTTAATTGCTCCTTATATAATCTGCATCGACCCAAAACACACACAGAAGCAATCTGATCGTCCTCTGCCTCATCTGCTGCCCGTGCCGTGAGTAAGTTTATTTGTTTGTTTTTAGAACGTGTGCATGCTTAACGCGGCTGAAGAACGGAGAGGGTCCGGGCTGCTTTGTTTTTACAGATCGGAACAATATGGTTGTTCTGTCGGGAAATGAAGAGCGATTTATCAGGATTTGTTTTACTTATGACTGATGAATCCGCCTCATCTCAACATCAGCGACCCTTCATCCTGCTTTTGTTTGACTTTCTATTGTCTGATTGCGCTCGGATGTTCCTTTTTTTATTGCTTTTCGCCCAATTCAGAGAAACTGCTGAGATTTGAGGGCGAGTCTGTCTGCTCAAAGTGCAAATGAGTCCAGCCATGGTGGAAGAAATGTACCGATCGTGTTCTTTTTTCTCTCCAAATGCACATATGCCATTAATTTTACTAAGGACAATAAAAACATGTTGCTTTATTTATTCATTTGATAAAAAAATAATTTCAATTATTTTAGCTTTATGATACGGTAGTAACTGAATGTATATGGCAACGCTCCCCAAAAGTAGCGCTGTAGTAATTCTTGTGTTGCAGTCCTAAAGGAATAGTAAGCCATATGCAATTTGTCATATATGGGAGCAGGTCTCTGACGTCACGAACGCACCACTCTGCAGCTATTCTTACGTCATGCCGCCTGCCAGCGTCATCGCATATAGCAGGGTGAGCGTAAAGAGCGTACACGTACGCTCTTTACGAACTTACTAAAGAGAGGACACGTACACAAAACAGTGCGAGTCTAAGCAGAAGCTCAAGAACTCACCTGGCCATTCAGGGTGTGATAGATGGACGATGTCCCCAAAATGGAGTCAAATAGCCATGACAACCTTTTGGGTGGGATGTGAGGATAGTACCAACCCAACCATGAAAATGTGGACTTTATTTAAGTCTATTGAACCTTTAAGCATTTGTCAGAGACAAATGGTGATATTTATTTTTTTGTGACAAAACACTTCAAGGGAACGTTTGGAAAATTATGCAGTTCCATTTGTAAAGTTAGCCAAAAATGAGTTATTAGTTATTTAGCCTGCCATAAAAAAAAAATAAAAAAATTTGGGGTTTATTTTTTTAAAGTCATATTTTTGTGTCATTCAATGCTCATTAATAAATCTCACAGTTTAACTAAATATTTAATTAGCCCGTTAAATATTTAGCTTAGCTCCAAACTTAATATGTAGCTAGCAGCTAAATATTTAGCTCCTAACTAAATATTTAGTTAGCAAGATGCTAACTAAATAACTCAAATTATTGCTGTTCATTTTTGACTATGTAGCTTTACAAATGGCACCCCATAGAAAAGCATATCATGCCCACAGCTATAGGCACAGTGGAGGATATGTGATGCTGTGGGTCTATTAGTCTTGTGAAATGTTATAGGAGAAATAGTTGTATAAAGTATTGACAGCAACACTGCTGATTTAAAAAAACAACAAAAAAACAACAGTTTCTTAACTCTTCACCCACTAAATAAACGTACCTAAATTTACGTTTTCTCGAGTCCCTGAACTTCTTACTGTGAGATGATGCTGCTGCAGGGTTAGGGTTGGGGTACAGCTTTTAGTACATAAGGTGGCATTGTAAGCCTAAGAAAGGAAATACTTGTTTATCACACGCTGAGCTTGAATCGTGTAAAAGCTGTGGTGGGTCTGATACAAACATCTGCCATAAAATTTGATCCAAATATTGCTTATTATGAATCATAAGACAACCTAACAGAAAGCTCTCTCTTTTGCAGGCAGCAGGACTCTGAAAAGTCATTGCACATGTTGTCTCAGAGTGAGAGTGATGGATCTTTTTTGTCGTTGGATTGTCTTGTCTACCATGTGTGTAGGGGGGTGCAGGGTGGGGGTTGTTTAGATGGATGCCACAGGGCCTCTCATCTACATGAGTGACATGATGCTGGTTATATTTTCCTACATTTATCTCCACATAATCACGGTATAATTCATGTTCATCGACATCTTTTTACTTAAATAACCCAAAACTAAGCGCATCATGCCTCGCACATTTTTTTTTGCATCCCTTGAACCATTCCATATCGCAACCACATACGTAAACAGATTATTTTGATAGAGAATAGTTATGAAATGGAGCAAAGATAGTACATGGTTTTCAAAAGGTTTTACAAAATGCTGTGTGTCTAAACCCAAAATATGATTTTTTTATTTTTTTATCTGAAGACACTAACATTTATGCCTATTCTTTTTAAAACTGCTTCAGCTCAGTCAGATTTTAACAATAATATATGAACAGCAGTTTTCAAGCGTTGCCACAAACCCTCACTTGGATTTTGGTCTGGACTTTGACTAGGCTTTTCTAACACATGAATATGCCTTGACCTAATCCATTCAGTTGTAGCTCTAGTCGTGTTTTCATGTTCAAAGGTCACACTCTTCTCCATTCTCAAATCTTTTTCAGCCTCTAAGAGGTTTTCTTCCTGTGTTTACCTTTATTTACCTCCACTAGTCTTTCAATCATCCCCGTCAGCTTCCCTTCCCCTTTTCAAGTAAAACAAACCCACAGCATGATGATGCCACCCCCAGCAGTTTCCCTGTTGGGCTGGTGTGTTTAGGGTGATGTGCAGTGTTTTGATTCTGCCAAACGGTTGTAGCGAAAAAGGTAAATATTGGTCTTGTCTTACCAGAGAGGATTCTTTGAAATGTCTTCTGTTTCCCATATATGACTTGTAGGAAATGATAATTGTACTTTGCACTGGTGATATCCAGATAAAACTAGAAATTTTTATGTTTGTAAAGTGACAAAATATGTTTAATAAATTGTTAAACGGATAGGATCATTTAAAATGTTGCGTTACAGTTCTTAAATATTTACTTATTGGTCATGAAAGAATTTTAGATGAATGTATATTTTATTTAGGATTTTTATTAACGGATCTCCCTCCACTATTTCCTCTGTCTTCGCATCTAAATATGACTGCCCCTTAATGTCCACTTGTTCTCTCCTCTTCCTTTCTCCTTACAGTTAAGTCTTGTTAGCTGGGCTGGATTGGCAGTGCTGACCCAGAGTGTGGTGGGCGTCTCACTCACAGACAGCAGAGGACCGACAGAGGTGACAGCAGAGCAGCCGCTGCCTCCACATCATCTTCCTCAATCCTACATCCCTTCATCCCATTCGACATGGCGGACCCCAGCATCACGTCACCCTCCGGAACGCCGCTGCGCTCGCCCAACGCCCCTCTGAACCTCTCCTTCCCCTTCCCAAGGGAGGGGAGCAGGGCGTGGCAGGAAGGGAGGGAGCCCCCGCTTCCCCGGGACCTGCCCAGCCCGCTGCCGACCAAACGCAACCGCACCTACTCAGCGTATGTTGCTGCCAAGTTGAGAAGTAGTAGAAGTTTTCAGCTGTAGAACCGCCTTCCTGTAGTTTAGGGTTAGTTAGTTAGTTTTTTTTTTACAAATGGTCCCTCCAGTATCATTTCTGGCAATAAAAACAGATTTGATTGATATCCTGAAAGAACAGAAAACCTGTTGGAGAAAACAGTAGCATGTAAAGCCTAATAAAATAGAATTTATGATTGAGATGTGCAAGATGAGAAAACGTTTAAGGAGTGTGACTATTTTAGGACGACACTGTATTTAAATATCATGGTTGCAGGAATATATTCTATACTAACTGAATATATTATCTGAAAGGCAGAAATAAATTATCCTTCACACCTGTAACATAAGGGTTTTTATTGTGTGTTGTGATGCTATCTGTTTGAATTTTGCATGAATACTGAAAAAATAAATTTTCCTAACTAATCATTTGCTTCTCTTATCTTTTTTTCTTCTGCAGTACGGTCCGTGCTCACTCAGGTCCAGTTTTTAAGGGCGTATGCAAGAACTTTTCCAGATCACAAGGCCATGGCTTCATCCAACCGTTCCACGGTGGAGAGGACATCTTTGTTCACATCTCAGAGTAAGTGGCGACAACAGCAAACAATTATGCTGCGTTAGCTAAATTGCGGATGACGCCCCACCTGCAGTGTCAACTCTGGAAATAAAACAGCTTCTCCCCGCTGCTGTTTCAACCTTTCTCTTTAAGCTGGGTAAAGCATCTAATGTTAGAACAGTTAAAGCTTACTCTGCAAATATTTTCTGCAGTATAATCTTGTTTTCCTTAAAACACTGGACTTCATCAAAGCACCTTACTTTAAGGGCTTCTGTAATATTTGTAAACTTTCTTATTTTGTAAAATCTGAATTGAAAAGCTATTTTTAATTTGGCTCAAAATTTGGAAGCCGGGTCTGGGAATGATGTCACACCCAAATAAATAGTTACTTATTGTTGTGGTGTTAGACACTACAGGCAGTACAAGCTGTTTGAGTTTCTTTCCATTGTATGCATTTATGCAACTCTAAAAGAAGACTGGTTATGATACTGTACCGCGTCGGCTACTGGTTTAATGTGAGACATAGCATCAGTGGCACAAATAAACAGTTCAGTTCTTAAACTTGGCGCTGCTCAGAGACTTCTAGGCCTAGCGAGAGTTCGGATTTAGAGGAAATCCAGTCTTTGAGTTGACATTGATTGCACCCGTGACGCTACATTTGACTTGCCTCAGAAGTTGCAATATATACACTGCTCAAAAAATAAAGGGAACACTAAAATAACACATCCTAGATCGGAATGAATGAAATATTCTTATTAAATACCTTGTTATTTACATAATTGAATGTGCTGACAACAAAATCAAACAAAAAAATATCAATGGAAATTACATTTTTCAACCCATGGAGGTCTGGATTTGGAGTCACACTCAAAATTAAAATGGAAAAACACACTACAGGCTGATCCCACTTTGATGTAATGTCCTTAAAACATTAAAATGAGGCTCAGTAGTGCGTGTGGCCTCCATGTGCCTGTATAACCTCCCTACAACGTCTGGGCATGCTCTTGATGAGGTGGCGGATGGTCTTCTGAGGGATCTCCTCCCAGACCTGGACTAAAGCATCCGCCGACTCCTGGACAGTCTGTGGTGCAACGTGGCGTTGGTGGATGGAGCGAGACATGATGTTCTCAATTGGATTCAGGTCTGGGGAACGGGTGGGCCAGTCCATAGCATCAATGCCTTCGTGCTCATGTGGCTGACACTCTTGAGCCACATGTGGTCTACCATTGTCTTGCGTTAGGAGGAACCCAGGGCCAATCGCATCAGCATATGTTCTCACAAGAGGTCTGAGGATCTCATCTCGGTACCCAATGACAGTCAGGCTACCTCTGGCGAGCACATGGTGCGCTGTGCGGCCCCCCAAAGAATTGCCACCCCACACCATTACATAACTATGTCTGCTATTTGTTTGCTGAGATACAAACCATCAGAAGTTCAAAAAGCCAGTAAATTCTTGTAACTTTTAAAACTTTTCATACATGCAACAGTTATATTTGATATTGAGCAAGGGTAGCTTGGGGATCTCAGGCAGCTTTCTATTGGTTTTTTACCAAATTTGGAAATTAAATGCAATATTAGTGTTTTTTTTCAACTTTCTTTTAGAATGGGAACGTGAATATGGAAATGACATCACAGTCGAGATAAGCTCGCTTCAAATTAAAGTGTGGACTTCAGGGACCATTCTATTTGATTTTGCTGACTTGGATCTAAAAAAATCCCCATGGATGGGTTTTAATTCATTCAGAAAGAAACAAAATACCATCCATCCCTCTTTCTAATACAAATATGGTTACTTGAGTCTCAGTCTTTGTGTGAACACAATATTGAAAAAAGACAACCTTCTCCCTGCTTGTGTTTGCCTGTGTTCCAGCATCGAGGGGGAGTACGTTCCAGTCGAGGGAGACGAGGTCACATACAAAGTGTGCCGAGTGCCCCCTAAGAACATTAAGGTGCAGGCCGTGGATGTGAAAATCATACATCTCAATCCGGGGACGAAACACGAGACCTGGTCGGGGCAGATCATCAGCTCGTAGTAACCGAGATCTGCTCCTGGTGGACGGTGGCGCTCCGGGTCGCATTGGTGGGGATGGTAGAAGTGCTCCTGGACTCTTTGCTTTGTTTAAAAATCTCTTTCAGACATTTAGAGGATTTGAAATTGTTAGTATTGCAGGCAGGTACCTATTGACAGATCTGATGTATTCAGTTCAAACCGCAGTTACAACAAGCTACTCTGCTTGTGACACTGGGTTTAACCAAGAGAAAAACAAATCCTCCTTGTGTTATGTTTATGCTGATCACTAAATCGAAGCTGGGACCATACATTCACCAGACTTTTCAGTGAGAGAAGTTTTTTGTGTCACAGTTGGTGTAAAAAAAAAAAAAAAAAAAAGAGAGAGAGAAAAAATTGGGAACAGCATTAATCATTCTGTGGTGCAGACTGCAATGTGTGTTTGTGTGTGTGTGAGGAAACAGTGTTTTCAGTTTTACTTCCCCTCTTAGCAGCTGTTTCTGCGTTGTCTACTGTACTTAGTCAAAGTTTCCAGGGGTCACATGTTTGCTGCAAAGTTTCAGTGTAGGACCTATTCCAGTCTGCGCTCTTGCTACACCACATGTACAATTTAAAATGGACATATAAAACTCAGACAACTGCAGATGGAAAAAGAAGTGATGGCAAGCTTTAATAGTAGGATGGATTTGTCCTGGAAAACAAGGGAAACTATGAGGACTTTTACATCTCCTCTCATGATGGGATGTCTCATGTCCACCTACTGGTTTCACATCATCATTTAACAAAACATCATATGACAGATGCAGGAAGGGTCATTTGATCTTGAGCAGACCAGCCACGGACTTTTTCTAAACAAAGAGCATTTTCAAGTCAGTGGTGGGTATTGGCCGATGTTAGTCAATTTTTAACATATCTGTATCGGTCCCATAAGTAAAACGGGGCCGATTTTAACAACCAATGTTTATTTCTTGTGTTTCTGGAGGTGTAGAAGAGGGGGTTGGTCATGTGGAATTTATTTGGCCGTATGATGGTGATAGTGATGCAGTGCAGGATTGTGGGGTGTTTAACTGAAGCAAAAGTAAATATTGTTATCGGCAATAACAGTATTAATATCAAATATCGATATCGGCCCAAATTTTCTTATCAGTGGATAAAATTGGGTTAAAGAAAGTGGGAAAAGCAAGCGGTTGCAAGAAGAGATTTTAGCTATATTTTTGAGAATAGAAAGCGTTTTTGAAACTATAGTAAAAGTTAAAAAAAATCTTAAATTGCATTTTCAAGAATCCCAGCTGAGTGTGGACTAATCCAGCTCAAATTTGGGCTGTCTAAATATTGTAGATTTGGAAGAGACTTTGAACAAGTTGTCAAAAGACGTTGTAATAGTCCTTTAATTTAGTGCGGAACAGGAATCTAAATCAGTGACATATTTTCTTACAGTTCACAACACAGAGGGACAACCAAATAAGCAACAGGAAACTAGTTAGCAGTGTATCTGACACAACGTCTTTTGCTTTGAGTGCCTGTGCTACCCCCAGACGGAGTGGCGCCATGTGCGGTTAACCATATCGCCCATATAAAAAGCCGTCATTAGTTCAAGTAGAAAGAGACTGCACACATTTCCTTAAAAATGAATTTTCTTCATTGTTTTGTCTGTGTGGATATTTGTTCATTTGTGTCTTAATTGATATTTGTTGTCAGATTATACGCTCTGCGTCTGACATCACAGCTGTAGTTTTACTGGTAATGAGTGAAAAATGATTTTGGGAAATGTAGTGGCCTGCCTCAGGACATCATGTGTTAAAAGGAACTCTATATATTATAGTTATCCAGGTTAAATGGGATACTGCACCTCATTTTCCACTACAGCAAGTATTCCACACTCTCTTGCCATGATATGTGTCTGTGTCACTGCCTGAAAGGGTGCTTGTATCACTTCAACTGAGCCTTGGAAAAAAAAACATTAAAGTGTGATTTATGATTTGAACAGAAGGTGTGCTTGTTTGGAGTCTGATAATTAACCGAACATTTATACAGAAGTTCATGTGTGGTCAACCTGAGCTGCTTATGCACTGTTGTGTTGAACTCAAAATAACAATAAATACAATTTAAAGACAGCATGAATAGAACTACAATAATCAACAAAATATTTCTTTTTCAGCAAGAAACATACATTTATTCAATATTTTGTGTATTTTTACTCGAGGTCCATGCCTAGTACATTTATTGGATATTAATTGCTATGAATGAGAATGCTGTTGGTAAATAAGGCTGCTTTAACCTTTATAAGCTATGCTAGTCTCTCCAGTGGGCAGGGACAACAGATGAACACAGGTTGAGTTTCTGTAGAGCAGGCGGGGACATGGGTGTTCAGGTGACAAAATAGCAAACAGCTAAATTCCCTCATGGTAAACACGATGGGACTCAAACAGGAGCAGTGAAGCAACAACATAAGCTGCAGCTAGGAGCAAACCCTTTGAAAAGTCATGTTTGAGGGGAACGATGATTTCTAGTGGTTGAATACAGAATGACAACACTGGTTTGACCATTGAAAAAACCTGAAAATCCAGTGGGGTAAAAAGAAACACCGAAAAGTTGCGTGATTTAAAAAAAAAAGGGATTTATTGCATGAAGTAGTTTCTTTCTCCACGGGTGGGTGAGAAACTAACACGATCGAGCTCAGAGTTACCTCCATAGACGCATGATAGCGGGACTATCAGCTTTGAAGTGAAATGCAGCTTTGCATTTGGATTATTTTTTTTATGAGGGCAATTCGTTCCCAAACTATAAACGATCAATTACGTATATACAAAATCTGGCTGAAATCACTTAAAACTGTGGAGGAAAAGAGCTTTAATTTCATAAAATGTTTTCAAGCTCAGAAATTTGGTTTCAAACAAGCACTTTGAAGATTTTGTATGATGGACATTTCTTTAGCTGCAAGGTTAAGCAATCAGAAAACATCCGTCTGACACTTTTAATGAACATAATTATAGGTGAAGGACAAACATGCAAATAAAGAGACCAAAAGTTGACATAGTGACACAGTCACTGTAGCTCATTTTACTGGTTGAGATTAATTTCTTCACAGAGCCATTTATCATTTTTTAATCAAACATTTTTCATCAGATATTTCCCTAATCAAGAATTTGTTATACTTTGTTAGAATGGTCTTAAACCATATTTATTTTTAGCATCTTTCAGCACTTTTTTACAGTTAAGTCTGTCTTCAAATCTATTTCAGTTGTTCAGTTAAATGTTTGCAAAATATGGTACAGAAATGTTTTTTTGTTTGCTTAATATCTTTGGATTTTTTTCAGCCTTCAGTTGTCTGAATAAATAAAAAAAAAAAAAACAATAAAATTGGGCCACTATGACACAACCTACATTAGAGGTACATAAGGAGTGGCTCAAGTCCTTTTGGATGGCATTTTAAAATGTTCAGATATGTTGAAGAGGGGGTTCTGTTGAGAGGTTATGAGCAGTAATGATCTAACTTGAAGTAGAAAACTGTTATAAAATCTTTGTTTTGATGAAAGAGAATACATTTCCAGCTAATGTCTAGTGAAACTTAAATTCAGAATTAGATGTTCATTTAAATTGAAATAACACTCAAACTGTGTTGGCCTGCGAACCGCAACTATTATCTTTCATACTGAAATACCCGTTTTACTACAGATATTTGTTTACAACCACTCAACAGAACTCTACTTCAAAAAAATAAATACAATTGTAACCTTCCCTTTAAATCTGCTAAATTTTCTCTTAAATGCATTTAAAAGACCCACGAAGAGCAATAAACAGTTCATATCTTTTTCAGGAGCCTTCAGAAGTCGATGTAAATATTTTACACCAGATAGTTAAACAGTTAACATATTAAAACAGATCTAGTTTAAAAATTAAAGCACCTGGAATGTTGTCCATTTGGTACATCCTAAACTTTGAACGTAGAGAGGTCCTTGTTTTCAAGAGGTTCATCACATTTTTCTGAGCTGGCAAAAAACCTTCCAAAATAATCACATGTTTTAATCTCAGTTTCTTCCACCTCATTCTCTTACTGCAGTGGGTTTGTCAATGACTTCAGGAATAAAAGGATCCCCACATTAGTGCAAAATATCGCTTCATCCCCAAAGTAATCTGGAAGATAAAAATTCCTGTTAATTTTGGGTGAATTTCAAGGTTACATGCTGCTCATCATCACAGAAGTCACACACGGTTTCTGGCACAGTACTTAAAACAACAATACAAACTTCACCATCCGCTGCAAATTTCTTTAAATAAAAACCTCCCTTCTGCCTTTCATTCATATATTAAACTAATATTATTAACAAGGAGAGATCAGTAGTGGCACCATTCAGCATTTCATCAAAAGCCTGCGCTCAATATTCATGCTGCCATCCAGTTCAGAGGGGTTTTTGGCTGAAGGGATCGCGATGAGACGCGGCGAGGAATCGAAGAAAAGTTCTCGGCAGAGCCGGGCTGTGTGCTCGGGGGAGTAGACGGTGAAACCTATTGTCCTCGGGTCGTTGAAGATTTCATAGTCGTTTCCTCCCTGGAAACAGAAACAGCGTCATCATAAACTGAGCAGAGTGGAGTTCATGGTTTTCCTCCTGGTGATTAAAACCATCCACCAAATAAGACATCCAAGAAAAAAAATTAAGGCTTTATTCTATGAATTAGAGCTCAGCGTGTTCATCCCCTCATAAGATCTTAGCAAAAACAAAGAGAAGCTTTCTGTTCACGCTGTTCTACGAAAGTATTCATTCTTCTTGAACTTTCTCATGATATGGATTTCATGGGATACATTTACACAAACTAATGCATATCTGGGTCATGTAAAAAAAAGGACATTATTTAATTTTTTTTTTTTTTTTTTACAAATAAAGATTTGAAAGGTTTGGTGCACATTCGTATTTAGCCTAATTTACTCTGATACCCAAAAATGAAATCCAATGCAGAAACAATTTTGCAAAAAAGAATATGCAAAAGTTTTCAAGAAGTGCAAGGCTAGTAAAGACATATGCCCTGAATACAATGTATGCCAAACTTTTCAGGTTTGTATTTTTGAAAAAATTTTAATCCATGTATCAGGATCCACGAGGGATTGCTGTGGTTGGAAAGTCTGCCCAACCTCACGTCAATGACTGACGCAATCTGCTGGGATTCCTTAAATAGGAAACTTTTTAATTGATTGGAATGTTTGTATAAATGTATTGAAACGACTTCTTGTTAAGTGCCTTGAGATGACATCTGTTGTGAATTGGCGCTATATAAATAAACTGAATTGAATTTAATCATTTTCATACAACTTCAAAAATAAAGTGCTTTTTTGGTTTTTATATCAGACAAAATCCCAAGGATGTGTAATGTGACAAAGTGTGGATACTTTTGCAAGGTATTGCATAATATGTCAAACTATGCAAAACTACGACCGAGGATTTGACCATCAGTGCAAAGGTTGAAGTAAAAGCTTGAGATCAGATTGGTCAAATGCTGCTACATTCCTTCAGCAGTATGACATGAATGTGCCTTCAGCCAAATTCAAGAGCTGCTTCAACAAAGGACTCCCAAACCCTAAGGTCATCAGCAAATCACTTATAAGTCAGAGATCGCTGCTGCAGCTTGCAGCTGTTCATGGGTACGTGCAATAGTGGAGGAAGGTCTGCATGAGTTTTCTAGGTAACAAATAATGAACTTTGAAAAGCCACATTAATGCTGGTAAATCGAACAAATTTATGTCTGAAAAATAGACATGGAATTCAAATGTTAACATGTCAGGTAAGATTTTAGTCAATTTTGTTAACACTGAAATGGACAAATGTGTGTATGGATGTCGCTGTAGCATCTTTGATTCCTTCTCTCCAAAACGTCTTTTTATTGCTTCTGTTTCTTTAAGGCCACTTTACTTCACAACCTTATATCATTTCCAAGTGGTCACGTTAAGAGCTCTTCGAAGTTAGTTTCCAATGCAATGCGTCTCTCTCTCTAAAACAGTTTTTCAAAGCAGAGGAACATGTTGCCATCTATGCGTATGCTAATTTGGTCTTCATTTATACATATTGCCTTGCCCTCAAATATTCGGTATTTAAAAATATTCAATGAAAGCACTTGGTTAAATTTCGACATTACAAGCTTTTAAAAAAACTGATCAGATATTCAAATATGCAGTAAAATATATTAGAGCATAAGCTTGGTTGACATTTCCAACATTGCCGTGGCAATATATCTGGTAACAGTTACAATACCATCTTGGATGATCTTGCTAGAGAAAACATGATGCAGCAACCTCTTCATAAAATGTTATCTAACAGTTATGTGATAAATGCTTTGACAAGACAGCAATAAACCTTTGAAGTTCTCCTGCAAAGTCTGGTCTGCTTTAACTAATCTTCCTATTTGTCAAAATGGAAAAGTAGTAATAATGCAGGTGATGCTATGAAAAATGTGTCATAGGTAGTTGACTTTCTGTCCTCGACAAAGTTTACGCTTGTCTTCTGTCTGTGATTGGCCACATCCCCAGCAGGCTTTGTATGTGCATTATGTCCACAGTGGGCAAACCTGTATTATAGGTCGGGACACATCATTTTGTTGATCAAACCTGGGTTTTCTCAAACAATCTAAGTATTTTCCAGCTTTTACAATGATGTCCACAGTGAAAGAGAGACTGGGTTGCCAGCTGCAGCTTGACTGTGTCATGTGAACGGCTCTCTGCTAAGATGTTCAGAGCTATCCTGGGAGTGGTGCACAGAGAGCAGCTGAAACACTAGTCATAAATTTAATGATGTTCAAAGCAGAGCAACACCTTCACGAAACAGAGGAACAACTTTTTCTTTACGTTTTGTTTGCACACGAGACAAGAAACGTGCTAACATTTGACTCGCAGTTCAGCAACCTTCTAGGGATCTATTTATTAATTCAAGTTAATCTTTAGAAGCAAATGAAAAAGGTGTGCAGGTTTCACATGATGTTTTTTCAGGGCATTGTAGTTTTCTTAACCACGTCGATCAGTGCTAAGGTGGTTCTTGAGCAATGGTTGGAGCAAATGTCACCTAGTACGTTAACATGCACATCTAAATTGAGCTTTTGGCGAAAACAAACTAATAGATTAACCAGAATGGGAGCCTTCATCCCAGTTTACATGTCACTCAGAAAATCAAATTATTGAATGATGTGCATTTGACTCAGCAACGCTAGGTGGCAACACGCGCCCTTTCGCGCTGGCATTCTTCCGGTCGGCCTATAGAGTCACACAGATAGTAAACCAATGCTGGCAGCAGTGAAGCAGATGGAGTAAAAGCAGGATATGCACAATGAGCGAAGAAATAGACAACAACGCTGCAGCACAGAACATTTGTAAGTCCAAGTCTAAGTCCAATTTATTTATAAAGCCCACAAAGTATGTCCAAAGTGTTAACTATTAAAAACTGTCACATAAAATACAGCAGGGACAATAAAAGGACCATATCAACTCACAACTATCAAATGCTATAGAAAAAAGATGTGTTTTTAAAAGTAACTTAAAACAGAAAGCGAAGAAGCTTGTCTGATATTAAAAGGTAAAAGATTCCAGAGGTCGGGAGCCACAGATGAAAAAGCTTGATCTCTAAGTTTCCGCCTAGTTTTTGGGACAACCAAGAGCAGCTGGTCGGCTTATCTAAGGGCCTGCAAAGGAAGATGAGGCCCGAGTAACTCCGAAAGGTATGGAGGAGCAAGCCCATTTAGGCATTTGAAGGACAACATAAGGATTTTAAAATGAATTCTTTGTTGTACATGAAGCCAATGAAGAGAGGACAGTATCAGTGAAATGTGCTCATGTTTGTGTGTGCCAGTTAAAAGACGGCAGCATTTTGTAAGAGCTGAAGCCGCAAAAGGGATTTTTGGCTGACACCAAAAAAAGTGCATTACAATAGTCTAGCTGGGTGGAGATAAAAGCATGTATTATCTTTTCCAAATCCTGCCTGGACTGAACTGGCTTCAGCTTTGTATCTGCCTTAACTGGAAGGAGCTTGTTTGCAACACCGAGCTGATCTGTTTATTATATTTGAAATCTGAGTCCATAGTAACTCCAAACATTTGTGACATGCTGTTTAATGAAAGACTCGAGCCAACCACAATTAAAAGGTGGGTTTGGTGAGGAACTATTTGGCCTGAATATGATCACCTCAGTTTTGCTTTCATTGAAGCTTAAAAAGTTAATATGAACGAAGCCACTGCAGTGCTGCACCTTTAATACCAACTCAATGTTCCAAGCGAGAAATAAGAACACTGCGGTCCACTGTATCAAACGCTGCTGTGAGATCTAAAAGCACAAGAATCACAGAGCTTCCAGAATCATTTTCCAAAAGGATGTTATTAAAAACCCTTAAAAGTGTAGTTTCAATGCAATATAAATGTTTAAAACCAGACTGAAAAACCTCCACAATACCATTAGTGTCCAGAAATATACAGGAATTTCAAATAAAACCGGTTGGTGAATAGAAAACACTGTTTCCCGAATTTCCAAATTAAAAAGCCGGGTACTGGGAAGCGGTTTTCTGTGAAATCCAAGTTAAAAGGACGTAAATTTCAAAACTTCCAAAACTTAAAAGACTTCCAAAATGCGACAAACAGCCACGAGCTGGGATGCTTTGGACATCTGATCCCACACCTGGAACAAGGCAAAAGATAATAGGATCCAAGAAACACCTAGGAATTCGATGCACAGCGCCAAAACCAGCTGAAAAAAGCAGCTAAATTTAAGATAAGGCAAGCTTAAAGCTTCACCAGCCGACCGGCACGTCTATCCCGGTGTCTGTGGCGGTGCGTCTGGGTAGATGGTGGCGCTACGTAGCAGGTAGTGAGGCACATCAGTCAAGGGCAGCGGTTACCCTGTTTTTTGTTCCTTCTGATAACGGCTTTCAAAACAAAATTGAAGATCCAAAAGTTTCTGCCATTCATACACCAGAAGTGAGTGGATTGCGGTGACAAAAACTGGCAAAAAAATAACAAAAGTGACAGACTTAGACAGCAGGCCACACACACTGGCGCCATCACTCATCCTCCAGGTACTGTACTGTTTGATTGTGTTACACTCGTTGTTGCTGCTCGTTCCGGTGTTGTTATTCGCCCTTCCGTGGTCTGATCACTTCCTGAAGGGGGAGTGCCCAGGCTGCTAATAGCTCGGCTAAACTGTGTTTGAGTTTAGATGCAGAGAAATGTGGTTTCCTAACCGGATTATCTGGGGGGGTTAGTTGGATTAAGAGAAGACTAGTTCGGTTCGACTTCAGCCGGACTAAGGTGTATACATGCATTTCAAAAGTCCGACTAAGGCAATAATTGTTCTTTTCCTTACTGCATGTAAATGCACTGACTGAAAACCTGGAGGACACTACAGAGTACCAAACATCTTTTCTGAGTGGGAATTATGGGCCTGATCTGCTCTGATTGGACATCTTATTTGTTAAAATGAGATACGCCAAAAAATGTGATTAAAGGGGATGCCAATAAGAGAGTAAAGGGAAGTCTGGACCAAATCTAAGGCCAAAAATAAATGATAAAGGATTACTCCTTTTGTTCTGCGCTGTTGCTAGTTGGAGACTCCCAAAAATGACATCCACAACCACACACATTATGTGTTGATGTCAGTAAACAAAATGATCTTACATCTGAGGTCTCATTGCCAAAGAAGTAGATGGCGTCCAGGCCTTCATTCTCCAGCACATCTAAGCACAGCCTCTTGTCCCAGCCCTCTGGGAAAACATCGAAACTGATGAGACCGCCTGGAAGGAGAAAATTATCATGGTTTGATTATAACATGATGTCAATGGCTCCAGGCCATTTCATCCCCATCATACCCACATTTCATACGCAAATGTTTGTTCTTACCTGTATTTTATACATTATAGAATTGTAGAATGTTTTCTGAAGCCTTGTAAAATAAACTCTGTTCCCATTGGCTGTGGTTCTGATCCCAGTTTGGTCCAACTGAATGATATGACAGACAGATTATGACCCTCTAACTCTAAGCGACCTCCTGATAGTAGATATGAGGATTTATTGGAGTTCTATTACAGTAGACTATGAGTAGATTATTGAAAAATACTATGTATCAGTAGGAAACAAAATGAGCACAAGGGCATGTACGAATTATCATAAAAACTGGCAGAAGGCTTTGTTTTCCCCACTGAAATGGTCAGGTACGCGATCAGGAGAAATGACCAGCACCTGACATCCAGCTTAACAATATTTGGCACCAGACAAAAAAAGAAATCAATGAACTTTTTAAACCTAAATGCAACAGTTCATATACAATTAAGTCCAAAGTTATTCATAGCCCTGACAGATTTAAATTTGAATTATTTTCAATCAATTAGGAATTATTTTGATAGGTAATGTGACAGGCATTTCTCAAAAGATAGTAAAACAAAATCTAAAATGAGAAACTATTTTAGTTTTCAACAAAAAAAATGGCATGTCAAAAATTATGTATACCCTTCTTGATAATAAAGGGAAACATATTTATTGGCATAACAGCAACCCGACACCAGATTTCTGCATGTCTCCACTGGTATTTTAGCTTTGTTGACGAGCTCCATTCGACCTGCTGGTCAAATTAAGACCAATACTGCCAGGAGTATGGCTATTTTTGGACTTAACTGTAAGGGTAAATGTAATGTATGTATGTTTTTAGTTGTTTATATTTATTTATTTTTGGACTTTCTCTTCAAGGGTGGGGTCTGGTGTGTATACTTTCAAGAGAGACATGTAATCAAAATATTCTTTATTTAAGAGAATTATAGCTTTAAGTCTAGTAGTAAACTATTTAACAGAGGAAAATAGACCCTTAAATTCTACCCATCGACAGCAAAAGAACTTGTTGCCCGAGAGAAAATTGTAATGTAAAGTATGAGAACAATAAACTGCTGCTGGGTGTTGATTTTCTTGACCAAGACTGCCGAATATTTTGTGTAATTGAAGCTATAATGTGGCTCTGGGGCTTAGAAATTAAAAGTGGTTATCAGTTTCATAAAAAACTGAAATGATCCGCCTCTGCTTAGCTTCAACTCATATGACCCTTTGTTCTGTAATATATGGGTTGAGGAAATGTCGCCCTTTAGCAGACATTCTTCTCTCCAACCTAAATTACTTTCACCATCTTGCCTCCAGAAATCAGCCAATCAGGAGGCTCTGTCCTCACACACCCTCATCAAGCCTCTGTCACAAACACCTTCAAACCAAACAGAAACAACTCAGAGCTTCAGTCCCATGTTTAACAAACCCCACCCTCCACAAGCCTGCTTGTTTTCGCTCTTTTAAAAAATGCCACGTTATGTGAAAAACCCAGATCATAGGTTGAGCTAGATTATTCAATAGATAATCCTTCCACAGGAGAAACAGATACCTGAACCCACTGATTAGCTTTTACATTGCGTCCTCTCAGTGCAGACTGGGCAGTGTCAGGTTTTACAACACCTATCGCGCTCATATCAGCTGACGAGGGCAGCCGTGCCTTCCACAGATAAACTTTAAGGTAAGCAAACAAATAAATGTTCTCGACCCGTCAAAACCATTTTCACGACGTCAGAGTCAACACCGTAAAGATTTAAGCTGCAACTTTCCCCTCTTGATTTACACCGCAGAAGCCCGAGCGAGCATGAAATCTCAACATTAAACAGGGAGGCTTTCGAGGAAACGAAACGGGGACCGTCTTGTTTGTGTGAGGTGTGAACGGTCCTTAAACGTCACGTGCAGACCGGCGGCGAGGCACGTAAGCAAACACCTACTGCAGCTGTGTGTTGTCAAAAGGGCAAGAAGGAACACGGTGTGTCTAATAGTTAACCTGCAGGTCCAGCGCAAAGGTTCAGTATGAACCAAAGGTGGCCTGCAGAGGGGTCTGTTTTTATCAAGCGATAGAACGCAACAAACAGACAGAAATGCTGTAAAGCTGGTTTGCCACGAAGCTGCAGAGCTATAAACAGATACTAATGAGCTTGTTTTTCCTCCTGATAGAGTGTTCACCAGAAACAAGTTGTTCTTGGTGCTTATGGTCTCATCCTGCTTTCCTTTTGCCCTCATTGCTGCTCAGATGCAGAATGTTGTGTGAAAAGACTTCCCTGTGTTTTTCTCTCTCTCTCACCTTTAGTGAAGCGCAGCCCCTTTCCAGCAAATTCCTTTTTTAGGGCAGCAACAAATTTCTCCCGGATCTTCTCCCTCTGTGAAGCAAGAGACAAACGGGTTAGCTTTTAAAACAACAAACAAAACAACCGTGGCTTGATTTTGTTCTTAGCCCCCCTTACTCTGATACCGCTTAATACACTTCAGAAAATACCTAATTAGTAAATATAATCCACCTCCTTGTGTAACTTAATCTCAGAGTAAAAACAGCGACGCCCCTGTGAATGCCTCAGAGGTGTGTTAGAGAACCCCAATGAACAAAAAGCATCATGAAGACCAAGGAACACAGCAGACAGATCAAGGAGAAACTTGTGGGCAAGCTTAAAGCATATTTAGGTTATAAAACAACATTTCATGGAGTTTGGCACAATTGCAAGCCTACCAAGACATGGCTGTTCACCTAATCTGATGAGGAGAGCGCTTAATAGAGGACCAGTCAAGAGGCTCATAAGTTGACTCTGGAGGAGCTGCAGAGATCCACACTTTAGGTGGGAGAATCGGTTGACTAGATCAAGAAAACTATAAGAAGCCCCATTTGAGGCTTGCCATGTATGGGACAAAGCAAACTTGTGGAAAAGGGTATTTTGGTCAGAAGAGACTAAGATTAAACTTTTTTTCCAAATGCAAAGCCTTACAAGGGGCGAAATAATAACCACTGGACATCCTACTCAGGCATCCTGCTTTGCAAATACTTTATTTCCAGAAGGGAGGAGGAAAAAAGTTAAAAAAAAGGTAAGAATAATTTTGTAAGGCACTGTTCTTGCAGTCGTTTACTATAAATGGCTACATAATGGAAAGTTTAACTTGCCACGTACAAATGTAAACAGTAAACATTTGACCAGAATTAAATTAAATATTACTTTATTTATCCCAAGTGGAAATTAAATGTTGTCATAACTCATATCATCCAAGTATCTTCAAAGAGTCATTGTGGATGGTGATGCTGTGGGCAGGAAGGATCCGGTAGCAGTCAGTCTTGCAACGAATCTGAAGAAGCCTCTGACTGAAGACTGTTGCTGTATGTCTCATGACTGTCATGGCATGCTAACAGCTCGATTTAGGTGTAGCAGAGACGATATTCCACAAAAACATGTCCTGGAGAACACCAGCAATTGTTGGCAAGCACTGCTAATCCACCTCATTTGCTTTTGCCGCTCCTCTTTAAATCTCTGTCTGGCCGTATGGTTAGGAAGCCAGGCAGAGACGTTGGAGTACGGGATATGATCCTTGCCCATTATGTGGATGGAAGAGATGGTTTAAATTTCCACCTCCTCTCTCTGCTTTTTGGTCCTGCTCTGCAACCATGAAGTCTCATTTTCAACTCCTCTGGGATTTGGGGTCAGAGTTAGCTTTTTAGATGCTAATCAGATGCCTCCAGTTGTAAAAACAAGCCATGCTTACGTATCATAACATCTGTCAGAAAGTTAAAAAAAAAGCAAAAGTCTTTCCAGCTGCACAGCATCCAAAACCAGAGGGAGAAGCTCAGAATAACTGATTACAAGTGTTCTACCATAGAGAGGCCACTGTTTGCACTCAGGACTTTATCCACATTACAGAATCAAAGTAAGGTTCTTTCTTTGTGGCACTGTAAGGGTTTAACACGTTTTTGTGGAGACATTATTGAGCTGCATTCTCTGACAATGATTTCCATCAGAGCTCTTGAGTCCTGTTTCTTCAACAGGAGCGTTTCTGTTTTTAATTGAGCATTGCCAGAAGGGACTCGACCTCTCTGGGAAGCTCTTTTTAGACACTCAACTAACTGGCATGTTGCCAATTAACCTATTTAGTGATAAGTTGTTCCTCCAGTTTTTTTCCCCCTTTGGCTACAACACCTAATTTTTGTTGTCGTTGAAACATGTCGAAAACATATGTGGTAATTATACACATAACCAGAGTTAATAAACTAGTTCAAATCTTATGGAGGACAAAAGTCCACCTGTCCTCTAGGTCTTTAAAGATTAAAGCTTCAGACTAACGGTGTTTTTCCTCTATTCAGTTTAAATTTGACTACAGTGACTCTGTCTTTTTGTAGAGGAAGATTCCCGTATATAAATGTGATCACGTAGCTGAATGGCTAAACTTCTCCTCTGCTGCCCTTCACTTACTTTATTTTGCCAGGCTCTGTCAACCATCAATGGACAGTCTGTTAGATTGTCTTGACAGATCAATGTTTGAACTTTCTTTATCTGTTTAACGATATAATGGCTTAGAAAAAAAAGAGAGACAGAGAGGACCTTTTGGCCACTTAGTAAATATGTTTGCTTAGCCATAATGACCTATAACAGGTAACTGTGGGCTTTGTTCCATCTTATCTGCCTTCAGATTGAATCATTCTCTTAAAAACGTAGGCATTGTGGTGTTGAGTTTGTAACTTTATGATAATGACGTTTCCAGGTACAAAGGTCAAATGACAAATGGGTACCGTTCAAATGAAATCCTAATAAAAAGGTATTTACCTTGTCAATTTCAGAAAATTCTATCCTCTCCTCCAGCGTACAGCTGCGACCGATGGGCGAAATGTTAATCATCCCGTTCCTGAACTCAATAAAAGTGCCCCTGTAGGGAGAAGAAGATGCATGATTCAACACTATCCCGAAATCTGGATTTCCTCCCATATCATATAGAGTTTTAGTTTTGATATTGCTCTTAGATCCTCTGAGAGGACAATGAAGAGAAACAAAGAAACCCGCTCAAAGTTATCAGAAAGGTTTGTGTGAACTTGCTGTGTGACGGACCTTTTCTTAGGCAGTTTAATAAGCCCCATGTATCGGAGGCAGAAGTTAATCAGATCCTGCAGCAGCTCCTCTCCGAGATGGTTCTGGATTGCCTGCAGGAGCAAAATGCACGTAAGAAACAATCTGACTGTATAAAAGAATAATATTATGAAGAATGATATAACCTTCATCTTTCTACCTTCATCTTCCCCTTACTAAACATTTGCTTTCCACTTCAATGATAGGGGATTTTAGGCATTGTCTCTGTTTTCACACACAATATACATTCACTTACGTGCTTTGAGAGGAGTTTCCCATCTTTGTATTGGACTGTTCCATTCTCAGCAAACACATAATCAAACTTATGTATCACTGAAAAAGAGAAAACACACAAGATGAGGCTAAATGTGATCATCATCACCTAATGCAAAAAAGCTTTTTTACAGAAAATAACAAGAACAGGAACGAAAACAAACACCCCACATCGTTGTTTGACTGGTTGCAGATTATACTGTATGCAAAAGTAGCTAAAAGAGACGGGATGGATTTAATCCCTATTGCTTTAAAAAACAAAAATAATCTCAGCCATGTAGAAGATACCTGTTTAACATTAAATCCAAATGCTGTTAAAAAACACTTTAAAACGATTATTTATTCATCTAGGCTCAAATAAGCAAGGTAAAAGTAAAAACTTAATGTAAATCTTTCTTTTAATCACAAATCTCAGTTAACAAGGTGGGAAACAGCTTCGATAAATGGCGGTAGTATAAAAAACCTTGGCAAACTTTCAGAGATAATTAACGCCTGTTCCTGAGAATATCCAGTGGCGTACTGAAGAGTGTTTCATTAGCATGGTGGCAACTAACACTCTTGCGCAGGAAATGTAGGTTTATTTTGTACTCTGTCTTATTTTGTTTAAAATATAGCTCGGAGTATGCTTTGAATGTGTATGAAAGAAGAAAGATAAGCGATGGCTTGGTACGGAAGAGAAGCTGCCTGGCCTTCTGTTGAAAACAGCACCAGCAAACCAACTAGGTGGAGGTGCATGACAGGAGGTGTGCTTTGACTCAGAGGGTACACACCAAAGTCTTTAGCTTAGTTTGACTTGTACCACAAGTACCACATTTGTTATTTATATTATATTATATTAAATATTATTACTATTTTTTTTTTCCACTGGAAGTAGGAAACTGATCTTTGAATGCAGTGGTATGTACTAGCAGCGCCGGGAGCTAACATCTTTCCATCTATGTAACAGAGCAGTAGATGTGCTACGAAACTTTAACCTGATGCTAAGATGAATACCTAGGTTTATACCTGGGAAAAAAATTAAGTTGGTTACTATGGAGACTCTTGATGGAGGTTGGTGCAGAAACCAAGGAGTTACACTCATTTGTGTGACAGGTGTTGCTTTCCAACTAAGTGATATAACTGTACTTTACTCTATATCCTCCTGGTAAGAGAAACAGCTATTTCTTTTCATTATGCACTTTTAACATGTTTGAAATGGCAAATAAATTACTTATTACTGGTTAGGAAGAGAGTCGTAGAGATGTTTGGAGAAGTTGAGAGAGACTGGGTGCATTGTAAAGTTTGCAAAGTATTTCAAGATTAAAAATTCAACAAAAAAGCAGGGAGACAAAGAGGAAGGCAAAGAAGAAAGAGCTCCTGTGATCTGGAAATGAGAAATGACATATCGGTAATCGTTAGAAAATCCTTGTCTTCTCTGGGGTAAAGAGAAAAGGTCAAATAGGCTAGTCAACAGAAGGGAACAATAATAGTAAAGAATGTAAACTTTGCAGGGTTGCAACCAAGACAACTTGATTTCCAGGTAGAACCTGACTCACTTTAAAAATCCTAAACCATCGTATTGTTTGCATTACAATCACATGGCTCTTTGGCAGGAATCTGGGTGTTACTCTGGCTTGACTGCAGTCTAAACCTGTAATACACAACAGGTGCACACAGAAGATGCTCCAAAATTCAGAGCAGCAGTGCAGATCTTGCACTTGATTATGTTTAGCTTTTAAATATGAATCCAAGTATTTTTTGTGGGTCGAGACGTCAGCTGAGAGACATCAGCTGTAACTGAGCAACAACAAAAGCTTCACCTTTAACACACTTGGACGTGAAACCATGTTGTGTTCTGACTTGGCACAGTACCTCTGCATTCCAGCTGTGGGCTAATATTTACAGATAGACAAGCTATCAGCTTTCCAGTGCAGCTATATGAGACTTGGTGCCTTTATCGGTGTGACGCTCAGTGTGTCGGTGTGTTTTGGCAGCAGCGTTAGGAGTCACAAGTTGGGAAAGTAAATGAAACTGAAGCATGTGAGACAAGATGGATGACTGCATTTAGTATCAAAACTGTTTGAAATGGGATTCTAAAATGTAAAAATGACCAAAGAATATTGACGTTTTTTCTCTAGAAATGTGGTTGAGCGTGTTGTTTTGAATTTCTGAACAGAAGCTGCTCCAGAGGCAATAGTGTTGGTGAGGGAGGCTGAGAAGTTGCATCGCAACATCAAAAGCAGAAACACCAAGCTGATGCAGCTTCCTGTCTCAAGCTGGTAAAGTGCTCACCTGCTGTTGAGATTATGCTCCCTTCTTATCTACCTCGTGTTTTTATCGCTTAAATAGAAATAAGTTTCCACACTGATCGGCATTCTTGTTTGTAGAGATGAAATGATTACTAGTCTTAATGATTATGGATTTTAGCCGGTTAGTAGCCGATAAGTTAGTTCGTCATCAAAACCCTACAGGATAATCGCAATAATACCCACTTTTAATAACAAACTTAAAAAGAATATAAATAAATATATATATATATATATATATATATATATATATATATATATATATATATATATATATATATATATATATATATATATATATATATATATATATATATATATATATATTTATACAGCACATTCAGTAACATATTTCAACAATTAAAGAGCACAGAGTGTTTAATGTATCTGTATTTTTGGATCTTTATATGCGTGCCAAAAAGGCTTTTTGAAGATGTTCTTGACCTCACTGATAAATACATGATGAAAAAACACAAGAGGTCCTCTGCCTGCAGCTAATGGCAAGTAAGTAACCAGATCAGTTTGTCTATTTAATGTTTTACTGACCTCTCTGATTTCTAAATCTACCAGCATTGTATTAAACACCTGCTGATACTCGATAGGCGTCTACGTTGTAAATAAAAGTTCCAGCCCATAAATTCTGCAACCTGCGCATCAAGTACGATATTTGAAACCAAATCAAGTATCTTGCTTGCAGAGTGCATTGGTTGTTTTGGACTTCAGACTATAATTACTGTACGATATAATTCATTACAAGGCAGTTCATTTCTAATATATATGAACACTTCCAATACTGATTATTATATAATAATATAACAATTACATTTTCAACACATCCCATTACTGTGATTCATTTGCCCACAGTGATCATGATACAAGATTTCCATATGCTCATATCCCTTGTTGTATGCTTTTAGTTATGCAAATAAATGCCCCCCCCCCCCTCAAGAAAAAAACCCTCCAAAAACGATCTGATCAAATCGATGCATCTCTAATTTTGCCCTAATCCACCCAAAAGCAATGGATTTTAGGCTATTTGGTTTTGGTGTCCTCTTCAGCACTCTCCTCAGACTGTTTTCCAGTTTACGAAGTTGCATCAAGAGGCTTCAAGGAGGCGCACTGAAACCTACGAGTACAAATCATTTGTGGTTAAAACAGGAAGAGGCTTGCTCACCGTCGTCTCCTTCCCCGAGCTGCTCCGCTATCTTGGGGTAGTCGGACCCTCCGACGATGCCGATCTTCACTTCCCTCCGCAGGGTCTGAAAGAACTCGTCCAGCTTTGGGTCGATCTTCTGCAGATTACAGGGTTTTTTTTCATTATCATTTCGTTATCTGACAGCAGATGTTCCTGTTAGAGAGACAGACATGCCTCAGCGTGCACACTGCTGAAAAAGAAGTAACATCTATTGCATAGTGATACGATGACTGTGAAGACTGCTCTCATGTTGTGGCTGAGAACAGATGAATTTGCTGAAGGTGTGACCGGTGCAGACGTGTGAACACACACTAAGCAATCGCCTGAGATAACCCCTACCATAACAACTTGCGGTTAATTAATACGGAATATTTCCAGATGCAATATTTGTAAATGGAAACCATTAAAAACAAGCTACATGAATGCAATGGAAATGTAAAATAAATAAATCTGAAGAGTTGCATGAGGTGCCTGTTTCCACATTTTAAAGGAATCCCCGCAGCTCGACTCGCTATGTTTTCTCTTGTTTATGTGCAGAGAGCATAAAAAGATGTCCAGGCTGCATGAATGAGGACATGATGCCATGAGGACATGATGCCATGAGGACACCGTGTGCTCTCCTCAGACTGGGAGGCAAATGATGCAGACAGAGAGAGAGAGGAGCAGCAGAAGAGGAGGAGGAGGAGGAGGGAGATGCTGTAATAAAAAAAAACTAAACAAAAAGGCTTCTAATGGCAAATAAACTCCAACAACGGGGCTCTTTGTTGGATGGGAACCGCTTACTTCTCTTGGTGGTGTCAGTGTGCCGTCCACGTCAAACAGACACAGGATGTTTCTCTCTGAAGAAAAGCCCTTTAAGTTCTCCATTTCCACCAAGCTCCCCCCGCTGTTTTCCTCCTTCCAGTCAAGTTTTAAGTTCAGTCTTGTGCTGCACGGAGAATTTCACATGAGGAGAAACTACATCTTGCTGTGCAGAAGTCCTCTAAAAAACAAAAAAACACTTGGACTTGAAGTTTTGAGATGATGTTTTCCCTCCTTTCCGAACTGAAAGCCGCTTCCAATTCCTCAGGTGCCCCGTTCGTTTCGCCGTCTTGGTTCTGGTTCGAGTCTGTTCGGCTCAGTGTGACAGCGAGGTCTCCCCACTTCGGCGTGCAGTACGTGCCTGCTTCCTCCGCTGCACTGCTCTTCAACAGAGCCCATTCACGGACAGCTAGGGGGCGGGGAGTGACGTATAGGGTGGGCGGGGCAACTAGCTGCTGACCTTTTACCTGCAAGGATGAGTTCAAGTGGTGAGACAGTAAACAAACGAGAAAAGAGAAAAGGATGTTAGGAAACAAACACATTATATAATATTATATATTATATTAGAATTTATATTATCTACTCAGCTACATTTAGGCTACTTGAGTAACTTTTTAGGGAAAACAATACTTTTAGGAGTATTTTTACTACACCAATTCTTTTTTCTTTTACTTGCGTAATAATATTACGAAGTATCTTTACTCTTACTTGAGTACAATTTCTGGATACTCTATCCACTGCAAGTAACTTTACAGAATGAAAAACAAACATATATTAAGAAAAAATGCATGAGACGGAGACACACCCACAATTTGTTAAAGTGAGACCTCTTGTTTGTACACACACTTTGTTATTCTAATGTTATTTTCTGTCTGCTGAGCCTGTTGGGCCATTTGCCGATCAAGAAGGTACAGTAAACACCATATATTGTCAATAGAAGTACTTTATCTTGTTCAAACATATACTGTTTAAACATTACCTACTGTTAGAATTAGCTTAATAAGTTTGGTATTGAAAAGAAAGGGTTTTGAGAAAGTGTTTCTTTTGCCTGAATTTGGTATTTTGTAATGATGTTATTTATTTTATTTGTTTTCTTTCTTGCTTTCAGTCCTTAAAATACCAGAATTTGCACAAAACAATTTTTTTTTTGTATGTCTCATGTTGTCATTTTAAAATATCAAACAGATGTTATGATCGGTTACTCAGTACTGGAGTAGCCATTTTCCGGAATACTTTTTAAAATCTTACTTGAGTAATTAATTGGACAGCTACTTTTTACTTGTACTTGAGTAAGATAATGTGTAAAGTAGTGCTACTCTTACTTAAGTAAAAATGTTGGGTACTCTACCCACCTCTGATTATATTATATGTACTTTCTTTACATACATGTATAATCACGTGTAGATATTTATTACACTAATTTTATTCAAAAGGGTTAAAAACATACATAGATTTATTATCCACAGAGTGATGTATTTGAAGTGTTTGTTTCTTTTAATTTTTATTTTTATGATTGGCAACTTGTCCAGGGTTTACCCTGCCTCTTGCTCAACGACCACTGGAGATAGGCACCCGCCTTCTGGGACCCTGCAAAGAAAGTGGGTATAGACAATAGATGGCTGGCTGGCTGGCTGGATGATTATGGTTTAAAAGTAAGTAAAATTTGAAAATGCGTTTCTTCCAAAAATACCGTATTAAATAAGACCAAATAAAAGAATAATTTTTGATGTTATGGCAAAGAACCGGGGGTCTGCAACCCTTAAAATCTAAAAGGTAATTTTTAAGCTCAATAATAAATAATAAAACTTGTTTAGAACCAAAAAAGTTACATGACTATTTTTGATAAATATCTACTACAAGATATTTGTTGCCATTCATAAAGCATTTTGGTTTATTTTTTTAGATTTTAAAACTAAGGAACAACACTTTTGCCCAAAAAAGGACAGATGCATGTTCTTCAGTGGGATGTTGACAAAGTGATGTAAAAAAAAAAAAAAAGGACTTAGTTTTAAACTCAAGAACAAAAAAATATTGCTGGTACTTTTAGAGTCATTCTAGAAATTCAATTATATTACTCCATGAAAAAAAGGGAAATCTGCATTTTTTTATAGCTACATTTATAAACATCAGTTGTTTCTTCATTTTTTGCCAAAGTTCAGAGCCACTGTAAAAGCAGCCACTTGTGGAGCCACAGGTTGCAGACCCCTGGCATTTAGAATCACAGGGAAACTGCCCACTTGCCAGAATAAGCTCTTCAAAGAAAACCTGTATTAACACAGGGAATAAATTGCAAGCTCTTTTTACTAATGCAACCAGGTCTTGCGATGAATTTGCTAGCTTTTTAACTGAAAAGATTCTAACAATTAGAAGGTCAGTCTATACTTCAGTACTGAACACACTACCAATGTCATCCTCAATTTACACCAATGTGGAGAAAATGTCTGAATCCATGAATTAAACCAAAAAAACCTTGATAAGACGTAACCCAATTAAGCTCCTCCTCTTGCTGCCTCGATATCCTACCCACAGCCTTTGTAAAGAAAGTTCTTCCTGTCATTGGGCCTGATCTGATTCAAATAGTGAACTCATCCCTGTTATCAGGCGTGTTCCCCGAGGCTTTACAAACAGCTGTTATCAAACCACTACTAAAGAAGAACAACCTGGACAACACGTCAATGCAGAACTACAGGACAATATCTAATTTTCCATTCATCAGCAAGATTTTTGAACAAGCTGTGTTTCAGCAGTTGATAGCTTCCTAACAATGACAAACCGTTTTGATGTTTTTCAGTCTGGTTTCCGTGCTCACCACAGCACCGAGACTGTCCTCGTCAAAGTATTCAATGACATCCGCATAAACACAACCAATAGGATTAGCTACCATAACTATCTAGATGATAGTCAGCTTTACATTACGATGTCACCAGGTGACTTTGAACCCATCCAAACCCTGAGTAAATGCACCGAGCAAATCAATTCAATTCAGTTTCAATGGATGCCTGTGCCATAACTTTATCCAGATGAACAGAAACAAAACTGAAGTAATTTGTTTTGGACCTAAAGAGGAACGATCAAGAGTCAGCACACAGCTTCAGTCAATACAGCTAGAAACTACTGATCAGGCCCTAAATCTAGGTGTAGTTATGGACTCAGACCTGAACATCCAGGGTCACATAAAGGCAATAACAAGGTCAGCCTTCTATCACCTGAAGAACATTTCTAGGATTAAAGGATTATTGTTGCAACGAGACCTAAAAAAACGAACCCATGCGTTCGTCTGTTGTCGGATTGATTACTGCAACAGCGTCTTCACATGTCTGCCTAAAAAGTCAATCAGACAGCTGCAGCTGATCCAGAACGCTGCTGCTCGTGTTCCTCACTAGAACCAGGAAAGTAGAGCACATCACCCCAGTTCTAAAGTCCTTACACTGGCTCCCTGTAGCTCAGAGAATAGACTTCAAAATACTTTTACTAGTTTATAAATCATTGAATGGCTTAGCACCAAAGTATGATGAAGATCTACTGTTACTATACCAACCCACCAGACCACTCAGGTCCTCTAATTCCAGTTTACTCAGCATCCCTAGAATCAGAACCCAACATGGAGAAGCAGCTTTCAGTTTCTATGCTCCTCTAATCTGGAACAAACTTCCAGACAACTGCAAAGCTGCTGAAACACTGAGTTCTTTTAAATCAAGGCTAAAATCCCGTCCGTTTAGAGCTGCTTTTGAATAATGTTTTCATGTAATGTGTGTCTTTCACACTTTATTACTGTTTTTACTTTATCCTTTATTCATGTCTGCTTTTGAGTAATGTCGTATCCTCTGTGTGTGTTTTATGCTTTATTACTGTTTTTACTTTACCTTGTTGTTGAAAGTCTGCTTATACACATAAAATTACCTTGCCTTGCCTAATCAGATGACTGCTGCAGGTAATTTGTTGAACTTCATAAGGGTAGCATGCCACACTTTTCAGATTTTCATTCTAAACAGCTTTCAAAACCATGTGTTTTTTTTCTTTATTGGTTGGTGCTTGTGAAGCGAGTGTATACAGTTCAAGGGGTGTGAATATGTATTCAAAGAACTTTACATCTAGTGCTGTGAGAAAGTATTTGCCCATCGAATGTTTTTTTTTTTCAGTTTTAGCTTTTTTGTCACATTTAAGTGTTTCAAATCATCATACAAATTTTAATATCAGACAACCTGCGGAATTAAAAAAAGTACATTGCAAATAAGTATTTCACTCATTGAGAAGAACAAGTTATCCTAACCAACCTGGTCCTGTGTGAAAATAAAATTGCTCCCTAAATCTAAAAACTTCTTTCTGTAAATGTTTGAAGCAAAAACTACCATCAAGCATCTCCAATAAATTAGCATAGGTGTTTTATACTGCTATGGAGGAACTAAACTCAGCAAAAAAAGAAACGTCCTCTGACTTTCAACTGTTTTTACTTTCAGTAAACTTAATGTGTGTAAATATTTGTATGAACACTAAAAGAGTCAACACCATAAGACACAAACTAAACATGTTTCACAGACATGTGACTAACAGAAATAGAATAACGTCTCCTTGAATGAAGGGAGGCTCAAAATCAAAAGTACCAGTCAGTATCTGGTGTGGCCACCAGCTGCTTGAAGTACTGCAGTGCATCTCCTCCTCATGGACTGGACCAGATTTGTCAGTTCTTGCTATGAGATGTTACCCCACTCTTCCACCAAGCCACTTGCAAGTCCCTGGACATTTCTGGGGGGAATGGCCCTGGCCCTCACCCTGCGATCCAACAGGTCCCAGACGTGCTCAATGGGATTGAGATCCGGGCTCTTCGCTGGCCATGGCAGAACACTGACATTGCTGTCATGCAGAAACTCACGCACAGAACGAGCAGAATGGCTGGTGGCGTTGTCCTACTGGAGGATCATGTCCGGATGAGCATGCATAAAGGGTACCACATGAGGGAGGAGGATGTCTTCCTTGTACCGCAAGGCATTGAGATTGCCTGCAATGACAACAAGCTCTGTCCGATGGTGATGTGATATACCACCCCAGACCATGACGGACCGCCCACCTCCAAATCGATCCCGCTCCAGGGTACAGGCCTCGGTGTAACGCTCATTCCTTCGATGATAAACACGAATCCGTCCATCACCCCTGGTGAGACAAAACCGTGACTCATCAGTGAAGAGCACTTTTTGCCACTCCTGTCTGGTCCAGCGAAGGTGGGTTTGTGCCCATAGGCGGCGTTGTTGCTGGTGATGTCTGGTAAGGACCTGCCTTACAACAGGCCTACAAGCCCTCAGTCCAGCCTCTCTCAGCCTATTGCAGACAGTCTGAGCACTGATGGAGGGATTGTGTGTTCCTGGTGTGACTCGGGCAGTTGTTGTGGCCATCCTGAACCTGTCACGCAAGTGTGATATTCGGATGTACCGATCCTGTGCAGGTGTTGTTACACGTGGTCTTCCACTGCGAGGATGATCGGCTGTCTTTCCTGTCTCCCTGTAGCGCTGTCTTAGGCGTCTCACAGTGCGGACATGGCAATTTATTGCCCTAGCCACATCAGCAGTCCTCATGCCTCCCTGCAGCATGCCTAATGCACGTTCACGCAGATGAGCAGGGACCCTGGGCATCTTTCTTTGGGTGTTTTTCACAGTCGGTAGATAAGTCTCTTTAGTGTCCTGTGTTTTTAGAACTGTGACCTTAAATGCCTACTTTCTGTAAGCTGTTAAGGTCTTAACGACCATTCCACAGGTGCATGTTAATTAATTGATTATGGTTAATTGAACATGCATGGAAAACATTGTTTAAACCCTTTAAAATGAAAATAAAGTTATTTGGATTTTTACAACATTATTGTTGAAATACACAGTCCTGAAAAAGGGACGTTTCTTTTTTTGCTGAGTTTATGTTCCACTCAATTGCATTTAAGTCCAGAGTTTGACAGGACCACACAAAAACGAACTAATCTGCTATGCTGGTGGGTTTTCAATCATTTTCCTGCTACATAACCCAACTGTATGCATGCTTAAGGTCACCAGATGATTGGTGGACATTTTCCTTCAATATTTTCTACCAGAGAGCATAATTCATGGTTCCGGCAATTACAAAAAGTCGTCCTGGTACTGAAGCTGAAGTGCACCCCCGGACCATCGACTACCACCGCTATACTTTGATGGTTTGTTTTTCATGTTGTTCCAAGTTTGTTTGTGACCTCCTGAATGAGTAATTGCATGCGGTAAAAGTTTCTAGACAGTTCAGCCCAGTTCTATGTTTTGTGGATACAACCCCTCAGTGTATTTCGCTGGAGTCCCAAAGCCTTAGAAATGACTTAACTCTTTGCAAATTGATTGATGTAAGTTATTCTGTTTTTCATCTGTTTTTGAATTTCTTTATATGGAAGCATGATATGCCGCTTTTTGAGATCTCTTAGACTCCTTCATGTTGTCAGATAGGTGTCATCTTGATTTTCCAGGTCAGGCGGGGAGAAGGCTTGGGTATAGTTAGTGAAACTGAACCAAAAACATCTTCAATCAGTTAATCAACGATTCAACAAGGAGGGGTAGTTACTTTTTCACTTCTGACCAGGCTTATTTATATCAGGTCATCTTTGTATGATATTAAAATGTGTATAATGGTCTGAAACATTTAAGAGTATAAAATCTTGAAGGGGGTAAATACCTTTATTCTATTAAGACAGTGTCTGTATGTGTGCTAAACTCTGAGAAACAGTTAGACTTATGTCTTTTTATATGTACTGACATCCCTCTCAGTCAGTGGGATGTATTCAGATTATTCTAACTGTAAATAAACTGGCCACTCAAGCCATGGACGTCTCAAAACAGTCAATGGTGCATTCCTCGTCTGTGGATGTCATACAGCTTTAAAACTGTAGGAAATGGTGTTTCTTTGTTTTCAGAGACTTCAAAAGTACTCTGAATAGTTTTGTTTAGTGTGAATGTAGTTTCAAAGCGCTGTCTAATCACTAACCTTTTGCGTTAAGCTATCCGAGCTTCTACACTGACCCCTAGTGTTTCAAACTTGAAATTGCTTTTAATCATGTCACTGGAAAAAGCTTTTCATACTTCCTTGTTTCTTTAGTTATACATCCACAGGTTAAACATAAAAGTCTGCTTTCAGCTTGTGCCTGTATGTAGATTTCTCAGTTTTTTCCGTAAAGGTTTTCTTTTCATGAAGTGCAGTACATCAGCCACGATCAATTTGATCCATCCATCGTCCTATAAACTACGACAGCTTTCCTGCCCCTGCGGATAAAAAGAAACATCTGCACAGCATCATGTTTCCACCACCATGTTTTACAGTGGGGATGGTGTGTTCAGGATGATAGATTTTTCATGACATTGTAACATTTTCATTTTGGGTAAAGAATTTGATTATGGTTTCAGCTATGGTTTTGGCTTTCATTAACCAGATGTTTAGAGTGAATGATCAATAGTTAAATCTGCTATGTGAAATGTGGGCTTGTGAAAAATTCATGCAAGTTTGCATGTGTATGTCTTCATATTCTGCCTGTTTCATGGAGTACCACAAGGATACTTGTGGTACTCCATGAAACAGGAGTACCACAAGGATACTTGTGGTACTCCATTGGGGCCATTGCTAATCAATTTGAATGTTAATTACCTCCTGCTAGTGTTTGATGTTGAAATCATGTTTTTTGATTACAGCTATTTATACACACAAGAAACATGTGAAACAAAGTTATCACGTACAGTCAACAAAGTTTCTGTTTGGCTTGAATCAACACATCTTACATTGAACATATTTACATTTACAAGGAGGAAAAAATAAAGGATTCTTTAAATTTTTCTTGGTCAAAAGTCAAATTCTAGGCGAGATTCTGGATCCAAATCTTAGGTTAAAAAAGTATGTCACAGAAATAAATGTTTTATGAACAACCAAAAAAAAAACCTGAACATTGATCATTAATTGACCTACCTTGGTTGACCCTGGTGGAGGTCTGCGCTCTGTGAGTGCTTTTGTTAATTTTGCATTTATGCATCTTTTGTTTTTAGCCACATTCAGAAAAGATGGAAATTAAACAGTGGCTAACTCTGGTACCATGCATCTCTTCTCTTTTAAGAGGAATGTCCCAGTACAAGGTCCCCAATAAATACACTGAAACTCAACATGCATGATGGAAAGTACTTCTGAGTCACTGTGTTGTACTGATGGGAACACCACAAATTACCAGCTGTCCAGCTGCTGTTTAACACCCTGGGTGACACAGTAACACATTGTTATTTCCTTTCCCGTGTTGAAATAGATAGAAAGCCTCTTCATGTGGAAATGTAATGGTGTTAAATAGCAGTGCATCCCAATCCAACCGTGTTTTAGAGCATCATCTTTGTGTTCGCTAGAGATCTTTACGACTCTGCAAGGTGGCAACTGGACAGGATGGTGTGTGATGTGCAGGAAATGTTGAACAGAAGCCTAAATGTGTTTGCTTGTTTTATTGGCTTAGTGACAGGGTTACACAACCTGAATAATGAGGATTTTAGTACCAGTGGCAGATTTGCTCTACAAAAGAAGGAAAACAAGACATACATCCCCCCCGTTGCATATTGACCTTATTAAATATGGGACAGCATGACAAGCCACAACAGGAGAAAATATTAAACAAAAACTAAACAGAAAACTGAAAAGGTAATAATATAATAACCAGTATTCCAATTAACTGTAACAACAACAAAAATGATTTAAAAAAACAACCTAAAGAACTTATCTGGTTGTTTTCAACAAAGAAAGCAGCAGCCCTGACTTGTTGTATTGCCCTGCCTCTTTGGGTAACATTACATATTACATCTATTCTATACTTTTATTTGATTTAGATAGTAATATGTAAAAGCAATTTTTTGGATCATATTTCAGGCCTTTTTATGCATTTTTAAAATGCATAAAAGTGCATAAAGGTGTAATTTGAATTATGGTGTACATTCCTTTGCCATGTTGCCATTGTCTTCCATTTGGAGTTCAAAGCTTAATGCTCTAAACACAATCAAAGAGTGACACCACATGGTCAAACCTTGATTCCTAAAATGTTCAAAAAGTAGGTCACATTGCCATTGGTTGTAACCACTCCAACCATTCCACGTGCCAGGGTGGTTAATCATCAGTGCAGACAGAGTATCTGCATAGTGTAACCTGGGATTAAATGAGATGGTTTTTGTTGTTCTTTTATTAGCCTTTACATGATTTATGTTTAAAACAGAAGTCACATTCATGACTTAGCATACAGCATAAGGCGCAAAACACACAGCAGGATTAGGTGTAACAGCTGAATGTTGCAAATCACAGTGGTACAAACCTCATTTTTTTAAAGAGGACAACATTCATACGAAGTACCGAAACTTGTAATCGGTATTGTTAGATTACGGTTCCTTAGTTATGACCGTAATTTTGCCACATAAAACATAAGTGTGACTGTAACTAGATTAGAGAGGATATATACATGCAAATTATGTTTTTTGAACATCAAATTAGGATATTTGAACACAAACATCTCAGGTTGTTTCAACACACATGTGCCTTTTGCAAAAACAAACATTTCAAAGCACTATTCAGTTATATCAGCGGTCCTCCATAACATAAGCACTAATTTGATTAGTATCTGTTTTGAGTATCTGATTGGGTAAGGACAGCTTTTTGTGGTGACAATGGTTTACGAGCAGACTTTTATCGTCTAAATCCACCTTGCTTTTATAGCCGACAATATTTATCTGCTTGGCTTTATGGGCCTCCGGTGACCTTTGCCCCTTTTACCATAAAAGGTTTCCTATGCTTCCAAAAAAAATAACAAGCAGGAAAAAAAGAGGCATTGTGTTAGAAACCAGACACACAGGTAAAGAACATATTTACAGAATTGCTTATTGGAGTGCTCTTTTCATTAGGTGAACATCCTGCAGAAGATTGCTATAATGCTACACACTGATGCAGAATATCTTATTTTCTAAGATCACATAGAAATTCAAACCCTGATATTTCTTTAGGCTTATAACATTTATGTAGAGTGTATGTCCAGACGGAGTGCAGGAGTTTTTTCTGCTCTCCCCTCCCTCTTGGCCGTGCACTGACTGTCACCTTGTAGTTGTTCATTAACTAATATAAGACAGACAGACAAGCCAGCATCAAGACGGAAGGGAACTGAGCTTAGACTCCAGCTGAAGAAACAAGGCATACAGGAGGCAGAATTTCATCTCTACAATCCTGGTATTATTTTGTTGTAAAACGTTTGGGGGTCAGTATCCTAAAGAAAAACTTGTTTTATCCTCTTATTTTAGTGCTGGATAGTAAATCAAGAGACGCTGTAACTTCTGCTTAGTCACTCAGGACATTTCTTACTTCTGTTTTTGGATACATGCCTCCAGTGGAGAGGATCAGCTCTGACACGTGTAAAGGCATACTTCTTGCCTTCAATTCATCTGAACCAGTTTTAATCTGTTTGACATGTAGAAGCTGGATTAGTCATAGATTTGTAAGAAATTAAGGAAAACATCCAAGATCAATAATGTACTGCTCGGAATGTTTACTTTACCTGGGAGTGCTGGTAATGTTGGTGGCTGGCAACAAAATGCTGGACAACTGCTTGGCATCGAATCATAAATACAGAATGAACGTCGTTCTTCTGGAGGACAACAATTACGAATGGAGTCGGGCGTTTGTGGAGAGCGCCGTGGAGCATGCTGTTGAGAAGGACAGGCTGGAGAACATCAATAATGGTATGCACATAATGCCCCAAACAAACTGGTATCCAGTAGCTTCTAAGATGTGAATTCAAAACATGAGAGAAACCTAAAACCAAGAATCATAAAATATATCTATTAAATACTAGATAAATAAGTTAGTCATGTGAGATGACCTAGAATTGATATACAAACTGCCTCATTGTACACTGTTAAGCAACTGTAAAATCAAAATGGCTGATAATGAGTTTGATACCTAGTGTTATTGCGTTTAGCTGAAGTGTAGAGATTCACCTTCCCTTTGCTTTAAAATCGATCCAAAGCATTTGAAAATATTTTAAAAGCATTTATTTTTTATTTTGCTTCATGGAATGGCTTGAATGTAATTGCTTACATTTTTTAAATTTGATCAATCATTTCCCCATCAAAATATATGCAATCTGGATGATTTATTTTGTGTCTAGAATATGTTGAGTAATGTAGGGTATTCCTCTAAAAATCTATTTTTCATACATCCACCTGCTATTTTTTTTTAAAGGTTATTTGTTAATGTGCACCAGTAAATCACAGTAAATAAATAAATAAAATTATGAGGATTAGAAACACTATTTAGGTTTTATATTTTAATGCAAATGAAAAAGATATACACATTTTAAAACTTAAACCCAGGGGATGATTTTATCTGAGTGTTGAACTGAGTACATTATAAACATCTATGGACAATTGGTTGCATCTGATAATAAGCTTTATGTGGAGTTTCAACACTGCAACCAAAAGGGGAAGCATTGTAGGATTGACAACACGTCATCATCATGGATACAGAAGGTTGAGGGGATTTTAGTTCAAACATTCATGTATTTGTTCACTGATTAATTTTGTTCAGGGTAGCAGGGGGACTCAAACCTTTCCCAGAACTTACCAGTTCAACGCATCAGCCCATGACTGCTCCATCTGCGCTCAGAACAAATAAATGTGGTATTTATTGCTTAAACCACTGGGTTTTGACATAGTCTTAGCAAAAATACAACAAGTAACTCATTATCATAGTCATTTTTAGATTCAAGAATGTTATTCATATATTTAGATCAAAGCTGCTGTTGGTGTTTCTTATCTTGTAATATATGCAAAGATGTCTAAAATCATTCTTTATGAGGGTCTAAACGTGATATTTAGCACATTTTGTTGATTCTTTCACTCATTATGTTGCTCATTTTGTATAGTGTGTGTTACACTACAGTATTCTACAGTGTCAACATAGGGTAAGTTACTTTTGCCGTGATGTCACTATCAATTTATTTATTGATGACTGCATGGCGATAAATATTCAATACTCCATATTTTCACAGTGTGAAATACATCTGATTCTGTTGTCTGCCACTTCAAGCATTTTGGCATTCCAATATGAGTGAATCTTCATAAGCGCAGACAGAGCCTCTGCATAGCATAGCTGTCATAGTGCATGGCAAGTAGGACCAAATGCAGTTCATCTTTAAATTAGAATCAGTTTAAAATTAAACAGAGCTGCACAGAGGTTACTTACAGCAAAATAAGGAAATCCCTGTGAGGGAAAGAAAGACTGAGAATCCAGCAAGGTATGACAGAAAGTGAGCTGCTTAAATACTGAAGGTAGAGTGTGAAATGACAAGGAAACAAGAGGGAAACTTAATCAGGGTAATCAGATGTAGGTGGGAGAGTGAATGAGTAGATGGAGGTGAATTGCAGCTGGGAAGGAGGCAGAATGGCCTGAAGGAAAAAAAACAGAACAGGGAAGGAAATCAAGGATTGAAACAAAATACAGAAGAAGGTCTAATCAATAAATAATCCTAAATGCATATAACTCGTGTAGAGGAGTAACTTAAAAGATAACATCTAGGTAAATAAATAAGACACAACACAGAAGCACAAGAGAAACTCAAAGGTTAAACACCTAAACTTAACACAGGAAAGGAGGAAAAACTTGGAAGGAAATTATAAAGATATAAGCACTAAGCAGAACTCAAATCCCAGAACAATAATCCTAAATGTGAAAAATAGGGCACAACAGAACTAACACAGAGGAATGAACTGAAAATCGTAAAATCTGAAGAAATGATCAAAATCCAAACACAAATGAAACTAAAAGTACAAACATCTGAAGATCATAACAATAGCATGAGAATAAATACATTTGATTTTAATTTTATTGCTGCAACATCTGGGCAGCATTAGTGTAAATTTGATTTAATTGCTGCACATTTGTAAAGTGTATGGTGTCTGTGAACCCCTTCATAGCTCATCTTGTAATTCACTGAGCTACACACATTTATTACGCCTTCTGATCAACTGAAATGCCCGAGCATGCAAAGCCGAGTTGAAATTGACTCAACAATATTTCCCATAATCCACCTGGGAAGTACAAAGAAACCTATAACTACAATGAACTCTAATAATAGTAATGTGGGATTTTGGAGCGTGTTCAAAGCAAAGACAGCGGGAGCTGTTCACGCAGTGCACACAGAAAGGAGCAAGCATATGATCCTCCAGTGTCATTTGATCTGGGAAATATATTGATCAGTTTAATCTGATTAAGATAACATACTGAGGACAGGGCACAACAACTTTTGTTGTATTTAAAGCACTGAATGCAATTGGGCAGGATACAAGGGGATTTCCAACATACAGCTCAGGCATGGAGAAATGCCCTATGGGTAAATGCTGGAAGTTGTTAACTCGTGTTTATTGCGGTACTATAAGTCGCAACGCTTGTTCCAAAATACTTTTTTGACATAGTTAAAAAAAATCTGTTACATTCTAGCTTGGCTGAAGATCAAACTATGTATGCTCCCATATCTGATGCATAAAGGACATTATTCTACAAAAAGTTACCTGAAGCTGTGTGATATACAACTTGGTGTGGAACAAAATAGAAAACTTGTCTACACTACTGTTCTGAAAAATGAAACTGTTTAGAGTAAGGAAAAGTTCTCAGAGTATTTTTAGCATGCATGCTGATGTTTTTGTCTTATCTCTGTTCATAAATGTGGCTCTCATTTAAATACAGTGAGGGACATAAATATTTGAACACAAGTTCTCCCACTTAGAAATTATGGAGAGGTCTGACACTCACATTGTAGGTTCATTTCCATTGTGAGAGAGGATTTTTTTTTTTTATTCAGGGAAACACATTGTCTGATTTTTAAAGAATTTATTTGTATTTTATTGTTGCACATACGGATTTGAACACCTTGCAATCAGCAAGAATTCTGGCTATCAAAGACCTGTTACTCAGCCTTTAAAAAAGTCCACCTCTACTCCACTTATTCATCTAAGACATAGTGGCACCTGTCTGAGCTCGTTAAAGACGCCTGTCCACCCCACAGTCAGAGTCCAACTACTACCATGGGTAAGACTAAAGAGCTGTCAAAAGACACCAGAGACAAAATTGTGAGATTTTGAGCAACAACCTCCTTCCCTCAGTCAGAGCATTGAAGATGGGTCGTGGTTGGGTCTTCCAACATGACAATGACCCGAAGAACACAGCCAGGATATCCAAGGAGTGGCTCTGTAAGAAGCATATCAAGGTTCTGGAGTGGCCTAGCCAGTCTCCAGACCTAAATCCAATAGAAAATCTTTGGAGGGAGCAGAAACTCTGTTGCTCAGCAACAGCTTCGAAACCTGACAGATCTAGAGAAGATCTGTGTGGAGGAGTGGGCCAAAATCCCTGTTGCAGTGTGTGCAAAACTGGTCAAGAACTACAGGAAATGTTTGACCTCTGTCATTGTAAACAAATGCTTCTGTACCAAATCTTAGCACTGATTTTCTCAGGTGTTCAAATACTCATGTGCAGCAATAAAATACAAATACATTATTTAAAAATCAGACAATGTGATTTCCTTAATTTCCTTTTAAATGCTGTCTTTCACAGTGGAAATGCACCTACAATGTGAATTTCAGACCCCAACATAATTTCTAAGTGGGAGAACTTGCAAAATTGCAGGGTGTTCAAATACTTATGTTCCTCACTGTATATTCATTTCAACCAAATCCTTGAAATCCCAAGCATAATCATATGCATATATTCATCCATCCATTATGTATTCACCCTGGCCAGGTCGCCAGTCAGGGCAACATGGAGACAAACAACCAGGCGCACAGAGTTATGAAAGAAGGCAACTAAACTTCATTTGTTATCTTTCTGCTCTCATCCAAAAGGCTTCCTCAGTTCTGAAACTGGGATTGGAAGTATCAGGTTTATAGGCTGTAATCAGGAACAATCACACCTCTATTTAATTCCCTCTAAGTGTCATGACACCCAACAAATCCCAATGTCAACACCTGCAATGTTTTGTGCCCTGCTGTTTCTGTGAAACTGAATGGGAAAACGAGTCAAGGCTGCAATGTAGGTGTTAGAAAGATGGAACCTTAAACCCCCTTCTCTGTTCAAGGTTGATTTTTCATGTTTAACTTCACTGACTACCTAAAAAAAAAGACAACTGGAAAAAGACAAAGAGATTGATCTAAACTTCTACTAATAACCTTATCCTGATGAGGCTACTCCAGGCCTCCCAAAGATACACAAAGGAGCACCACTTATGCCTTATTTCCACTGAGCGGTACGGCATGGGTTGGTGTGGTTTGGTACACCATTTTATCAGTCTCCATTGTAAAAGCTGCCCATAAAATTAAGCCGTACAGCACCATTGCTGGGCAGCCTTCAGTTGTAGGTCCATAGGACAATGGTACAGTACGGTTAGGGTGGAGCTTCTTGGCTGTAAAGACATAAAATGAGTAAAATGCAAGAGGTGTGAATACTTTAGGAGGCAGTGGAAGTGTCAGTGGAAGGCCCTGGAATGTCCTTATGCATTTTGGAAAACCAGATAATTTCCCCCCCACTGTTTTAGGGAATAAAACTTTGAAAAAAAAAGGGACCTATTAACTAAAGTAACATACAGTCATATTCAAAATATTTGATTGTTATTAGAAACGTCATTTATTTCAGTAACTCAATTCACTAAACGATAGATTATATAGAATATTTACACACAGACTGATGTTTGAACCCATTTATTTCTGTTACGATTTTCTGCTTGTAGCTAATGAAAAAAACAACATTTAAGATTAGCATATTAAATCAGACCAAAATAAAAAAATACATTACAGAAATTTGGGTTTAATGAAAAGTATATTTAACACCTGCTTAAAGGTTATTTTCAAAAGGTGCTTTTAATCTGACAAACAAGCCTGATCAGAATGCTTATTCTAATTGACTGAATATGACCGTGCAAACAATTAGTTAATCCATAATAAAGGCAGTTAAAACAGTAAACCTTTGTCAACTATTTATCAAATAAATTTCCTATAATGTTAGGCAATTATTTTACTATTGATGAAGACTAATCAGTGGGATACTTTCAGGGATAAACCAAAGGCAAACATTTACCCAGTAGGTGGTAAAATTCTGTCTAATCTAATCTTAATAACCCATGGAGATCAATAAATGAAATTTAATATTAATGTCTTATCTTTTTTCCGTGACTCAAGGCCTAAACTTCACTTTGACGGCTAACTACAACGGGTTCAACACCACCGTGTACAACAGGCAGGGCTGCGGGAGTAGCACCTGTGAAGGAGTGGCAATACTCAAGATGCTGGATGTAAGTTTCTGGATGTGTTCAGAAGAAATTCATTTATTTATGCCATACACTCTTTGGGGTTCAGTTATTCCCAAGTGGTGAGCTAAAAGTGTGAGACCACTGCAAAGTAACGCTTTCGGTTGCTAATATTTTATTTTTAGGGAACATCAATAGTGACAGGATGATCTGAGGTGCCGCCTTGTACAGCAACTACAACTTCCCTTTTTGTGTTTTAATTTTATTATACCAAGATTACTTTTTAGCAGGCATAGCTGTATATCTGTTGCTGCCAGAGCAGAGGGTTGTCGTGGCACTCCAGTCAAAGATCAGCTTCCTACTCCTAATGCAGGCGCATGCTGCATGTTCTAGAAGTTTGATAAATCACCTTGCTTCCTTTACAAATGACTACAGGGGCATGAGATTTATAAGAAATCTGGACATTAAAGAGTGAACAGCAAATATATAGTTCAGGGGTAGAATTCCCAGACTAACCCTGCCCCCCCAAGTTCTAATTTTTTAAAGAAATGGATATTGTGCAAAAATTGCATTTTAAAAGTTGTTAAAGGCCCATTCCAGATGAGGAATTTTAATTTGTTAGATTGTCATGTGGATTGCCAATTTGAAACTACCTGAAAACAATGAGGTCAGAGCTCCACATCTGACAAGACAATACAGAAAGCTTTAAGCGCCACACCTCCTCCTTTAATTTTGGTGTACTTCATCGCAAAAGAAAGACCTGCCACTGTTAATATAAGACTGGGTCTTGTTTTTTTATTTATAGATCAAAATACTTCTGGAAATTAGGTCATTATTTCAAATTCAATTCGAATTCAATAAAAAAATTATTCAATTGTGAATTTTTCAATTCAAAAATTTAAGTAATCTTTAAGAACATACTTAAATGCTTGTTTTGTAAATACTGTAATTTTATGTGGACAAGCCATAAACCATCAGTCTGTTGTAATTTGCATGCATAAAAAACAAAACAAAAAAAACAACAACTTGTATGGACCAGGCACCAAAAGTCAGTCAAGCCTGGGGACCCACACCCTCCCATATCTGACCCTGAACAGAATGAATCACAAGTGAAGGCACGCTTTTCTGGTTTTTATCCCTTTAAAATGAAGAAAACCATGTATCCTGTTAATTCACTTCACCACTATAAACGCTCCTTTGTGTTGGTCAATCATCTTGAATTCCAATAAGACATTTCCACCTGTGTTGTCTGAGTATAAATACAACTGTTCTGTGAAGGTTTCTGAGGTTTGTTAGGGCCAGAAATGTGCAAATTTTTTCAGTCTCTAGACTGAGAAAGCGAATGCAAAGCTGGTAGAGACACACCAAAAGACTTGCTTCTACATTACTGGGGTGCAGTTTTACGCCCAGGGGGGCTGAACACAGTAAACTTTGTTGGCAAGATGAAATGTGAATAGGTTTAAGAGCTATGAGTACTTTTCTAGTGACAGTTTTTGAATGAATGAATCAAAATGACATTGTTCTGAATACATTCAGCCAGTTCAGGAATAGTGATACTGTTATGACACACTTTCAAACCTATTTCTGATCAATATTCAATTGCTTGTGCTTGATATTGTGTTGCAGCGTAAGGGTGAAGTGGGATGTGTCATGCTGGGACCTTCGTGTAATTATGCCACATTCCAATTAGTGGAGTAAGTATGAATATATGTTCTCTCTAACCAGCTACATCTATTCAGCCTGTTTAATATTTATCCTCTATTGCAGCGACGAGATTGGCTTGACCCTGAGCATTCCCATCATCTCTGCCGGGAGCTTTGGCCTCTCATGCGACTTCAAGCCCAAACTGACTCGTATTTTGCCTCCTGCTCGAAAAATCATTGACTTATTCCTGAACTTTAAGAATGAAGAGCTAGAATTTAAGCCCTTGTGGGACAATTTCTTTGTGTACAAAAAAACGAGTATTCCAGCTGAAGACTGCTTCTGGTGAGCCAGAGCGAGCACATGAGAATTACACATCTTTATTTTTATGTTGTGCTCCATCACCTTCAGCTTTCTGCTTTTCCAAAAGGTACATCAATGCGCTGGAAGCCCCGTCTGCAAGATTTGCCGCACAAACACGAAGGGTAATGCTGAGGGGTGAGGACGAGCTGCAGACGGAGCTGGAGGCTACAAGACGGCACAGCAACAGTGAGTTAATCTTCATAATTGTATGAGCTAAACAACACTCAATTTCCCTCTGGGATCAATAAAGTATTTTCGAATTGAATTTGAATTGAATAACTGAATACAAAATGCAAAACTACCGATGATTAAACAAGAAAAGCTCAGACAATGCTAAAAAGTAGAAGGCTTAAAGATTTTGTTAAGACTTTTGTTTATCATGACATGAACTAAACCATTTTCTTGTAAATTCCTTTCAAAATGTAAAGTTGCTGTTAGACGATAAAGTTTACTGCTGGCCACCTTCCTTATAGCCCAACTGTGATTTTGCAAGAATAACATTCATTTTATAGTGAACTTTTTTCATTGTTCTTGGATAGAAAGTCGGGGAGATGAATAAGCACAATGTAGATGATGAACAATCATTAAAGATGTGAAATAACAACAAAGCTCAAATGGTGCTGGTGTGAAGTTTTCAGACTCATCATGGGCATAAAGATAAGAATACATTTGAACCATTCTTTTCCCAGCCTTATGTAACCTATAACAGGGGTTTCTGCTACTAATGTCTTGTAGTTAGCTCCATCCATCTTTCCACCATTACATTTACTTTAGCCTCATCTGACCAGAGCTGCTTCTCCCACATGCATGCTGTTTGTAGGGAGATTTACCTGGAACTTTAGATCATTTTCCTCCAACAATGGCTTTCTCCAATGAAGGCCAGGTTTGGGGCTTGCAGCAGAGTCTTCCAGCTGAGGTGCAGGTCATCCAGAGTTGCCATGGCTGGTAGCCTCTTGGCTTCTCCTGGGTTTGATTCTAGCTTCCCCCCCCTCCGTATTTCAGTGTGAGCTTGGGCAGTGTACTTACCTCCAGGCTGCTGAATGATCTGCACACACTCTAGTGTAAAAGTGCTTTGAGTAGTCAATATGGCTAGAAAACATGCTACACAAGTTTAATCCATTTATTATTTACAATTTCCCTGAGTTAACATACATGTCTTGGTAGGTTCAAAGCTTAGGACGTTGTTTAATAACCCAACTCTGCTTTCTCCACAACTTTCTCCCTGACCTGTCTGCTGCGTTCTTTGGTCTTCAGTAAGCTGTTTGTTCACTAATGTTTTCTAACAAACCTCTGAGGCCTTCACAGAACAGCTGGATTGATAAGGAGAGCAAATTATCCACAGTTGAACTTGAATTTTATTTGGGGGCATCATAATAAAGGGAGACTGAAAAACGTGTGACACTCTTTTCAGGTGTTTATTTGAAAAATAAAATAAAAGTGGAAACCACAAATTATTTTTCTTCCACCTCCTGGTTATGCTCTTTTTCTGGTGGTTTGTTTAATAAAACACAAGACGGGCATGTCACAGTAAATTGTAGAAAATTGTTCATAGCTGGCTTCTCCAACTGGGGATTGGTACCCATCCATCCATTCATTTTCTATACCCGTCCATCCTAATGCAGGGTTGCGGAGGGGGGGGGGGGGGGGGGGGGGGGGGGAGGCTGGTGCCTATCTCCGGCGATCAAGGGGCTTGAGGCGGGGTACACCCTGAACAGGTCGCCGGTCCATTGCAGGGGATTAGTACTAAAGATGCTTTATTTGGACTCAATGTAGCAGGTTAACGTTAACGTCATTGTTAGTTTTGGGGTTCATTTGAATTTTTTTGTTAGGTTATCATTCACGTTGAAAAAGAAGGCGGTTCTAATGCTTTCTTGAGAACCTAAAATTAATGTGGCTGTCATGCTCACAGTGAGCTTCTGTAAACCTTTCTCTGGCACTCTCCCTTCATTTTCTTTAAAATGTTTGCTTTTTTCAGTTTTTATTTTATGTGGGGGCCCCGATGAGATTCTTTCAGTAAAAGAGAAAGTGAGCCAGATTCAGCCAGACACCTTGTTCATTCTTCTTGATCTTTACAAGTGAGTTCACATTGAATTTCACTTCGAACTGTTGAAAACAATAAGCGATGCAGGATAAGTTATCCATGGTATCTCCTTTTTTTCAATCTAGCCCTGAATATCATGTCAATGAAACGTCCCCTGACTGGATGCAAGACGTCCTCGTTGTCACTCTGCCACAAAGGAACTACGCCTATAAATCAAACTCATCATACATTGGCACGGTGGGCAGCCTCAAATGTCCAAAATAAGACCAGGAGGTGAAACCTGAAAATAGCATTGATTTCTTTGTCTTTCAATGCAATGGCAGATAAATGACTACGTGGCTGGATATCATGATGGAGCGCTACTCTTTGGAAAAGTGCTCAGAGAAAGGATGCTCGACCAACGACTGGGCAGGGCCTCTGAAAATGTGCCACTGAGCTACAACCCATTTGGAAATGTCACGTTTCAGGGTGAGTATAATCTGTACTATCAGCATTGTAAGAAAATGGATTAAAATCTGAAATAATCGTATATAAACAACAAGAAACTTCAAGACAAGATGGGTGGTAAACCCTAATTCTAAGCTATACACTAATGATTAAAGAAGTAATTATTAACCAGGTAACAAACACAAGCAGCTATAATTATCCTAAGAAATATCAGGAGCTCATCAGCTCTGAGAGGTTGAACGACAAAACACTTCATAGCCTACTTCTGAATTTCAATGCCAATCTTTAATCTCAGAGCCTCAAAAGTGGAACACACCACTGATCAGCCTTCTTCACCAGCACCAGCCACGGGAAAACTTAGAGAACGCCTTACTTGAGGCTCGACTCATTGCCAATTTTCAGCCTGAATGACGGCTTTGTCTTGGCACAAACAGCTGTCTGATCAACAAGGAGGTTGCTCCAAGGCTGGGAGGAGAGGCTGTTCCTTTTGCTATTGGGTGTCTGGATAATCTAAACTTTGAGTGACTGTGCACACTAACCCACATGCCCAGTCAAAGATGAATAGGTTACACCATCTATTAATCTGTCTGTAATATTTGTGAAATAAAGGACCCAAATGCGAGCAGGCATCCAGGCAGAGAAAACGTATCACAAAAATTATTAAAAAAAAAAAAGTACAAATTGGTTAGCCTAAAAAAATCTTGCAAAAGCTGAAGCAAAGAGGAGGGAATAAACACTGAAGAGAGCGATTGTTGAACTGAGAGACAGCAGAGGAAGAATCCTGAAGACAGGAGAGGGGAAATAATCTGATGGAGAAAGGTTGAATAGATACTAGCACACAGGTACAGAGAAACCAGAGAACTGTAAAAACAGATCATAATTAAGTTTAGAATGACACAGAATACCAAGACGGAAAAATGAGTGACAGTGAAAACAGGAAGCAGAACACAGCACCCAGAGCAAGACAAACTACCAAAATAAAATAGGAACTAAGAATTCACTTGTAAAGACTCCAACTCCAAATGAAACACTTACTAATCCGTAAGACCTGAAGTATAGAAAGCAAATACAAAATGTGGACAAGAAAATCAGACATCACACTATTATATTATTTTAGCTATAACCATAACCAATGCACAGTAGCACAGTTGGTAGCACTGTTGCCTTGGAGCAAGAAGGTCCCAAAAACATGATTGTTAGGTAAATTGGTCTCTCTCTAAATAATCATTAAATGTTGGTCTGTTCAAAGAAACAAACGAGACAGTAACAACCTCACCAGGTTAGAGACGCCATGTGTTTTGAAATCCAGAGCCAACCCCACCACCCTTACCTAGATAAGGCAGTCTTCAACATTGAGAAGACATGGTTGACGTATAGTAAAACATATGATCATAGATTATTTCTGGAACTAATATTTCTGCCACATGAACATAATTCTTGCTGTATAATAAGCCATTGGGTGTTTTATAAAGATCCACTCAAGTGTTGAATCACTTAACCTTGATAAACAGGTTTTATGGTGAGTTTTATTGTTGCTTGTTAATAGAGATCACTTTACTGGAACATCGCTATAACTGGGATAAAGCTGCTCCAACCTGTAACATGTTGCCTGTTTCTTTGATTATAATGACAATGTGAGCGTTGGGAAGCAAACAAATGGTTCCTTTTCCTTTATTTGGACTGGAATGCAATTTTGTTGCTTTCCGGGTTTCCCGTTCAGTCGGGATGAATCTGGTTCAGAGTCCCGGTGTCATGGTTTGAGTAACAGGCAGAACAGGCGGGGGGAGGGGAAGTGAAGGTGTTTAATAATGAAAATAACAAAACTTACATTAATTACACTTGGTTACATGGAGAATCAGGAAACAGAAACACAAGAAGCTGAAGGACTGTGGAGCAAACGGTACAAATGGAAGAATCCAGCAAGGTGTGAAGGTGAGAGAGGAGCTTAAGTACTGAGGGAGAGGTGGAAATGACAAAGAAATCTGAAGAGCTAATCAGAGCTGAATGGTGGCAGCTAGGAGATGGAGCAGGCAGAAGGAAACTAGAAGATTAGGAACAGCTGGGAAGGAGAGAATACTGGCTGGCTGAGGGAGAGAGTGATAAACAACAGAGAAGCAACAAGGGAGAAGTATAAGCGAACTAACAAGAAATAAATAAAATGACAAGATCTACGGAAAGTAAATAAGCAGCAAGTAAATGGTAAAAAAAAAAAAGAAAAAACTAGAGTCCAAATGGATCATGACACAGATTAAATATTTAGTGCTGCATGCAACCAAAGTCTCTTGAAGCTTTACAAGTTTTGACTACTCACACATATACCACCATATGGCACTCTTTTCATAAAAAGACAGACATAAATTCAGAGACCAAAACAGCCCAAAAAAAAGATTACCTTTTGTTAGTGATCCAGGAAGAGTAACAATACGGACATAAGCGATCCATGCATTCAGTGGAGCATGGATCGCTTGTGTCCGTATTGTTATTGTCTGGTTCAATTTTTCATCACTGATATAACTGATACTGCAGCCTAAACTGGAATAATTGAGACTTCTCTTGCAACTTAAACACAGTATTATATCGCTTTTCAAATGTGGACCTTCACTACCGCTTCCCAGTAGCTGGCACCATAGCTAAGGTCAAGATGTTTTTGTTTATAGCTTCTAAGTAAATCACAGCATCCAACCCACAAATTCTATGAAATCCCTGCATGATTCTGCATAGAAAAAGCTGTTGTTTATTAGAATGAAAAAATGTATCCCAAACCGGATTGGGATAGGTTGTATTACTCTGGGGAGATATTTGTTGTTTCTGACAGATATTTGTACATTCAGAGTAATTCTCTGTTGCAGTGGCTTGAATATGGCAACAAAAAGTGGGCGTTGCTTGTGAATGAAAGTGTAATGTGACCTTTGGGTCTTTAAAATTATTAATTTTATTCAGTGATCTTAGATTTCAAGGATATGTATGCAAAAAAGAACCTGAACATTTGATGTGCTCCAGCTTATGATCTCTACCTTTTCAAGAGGTTGTGAGGTAAGCAAACGATTGCAAATCTAAATTTTTTTTTGAGTGTTGCAATGACGCTGAACACTCTTTTTCCTCATTGTTTTTTTATGCATTTATGTCAATGCCAGTGATGATTATAATTTTTTTTCCCAAAAAGGTCTTCTAGAGGCATATGAATTACTCTTAGGCCACTCCAAAACTTACATGTTGATTTTTGTTTATTTTTGAGTTGTTTGAAGATGTTGCCAGTGTGTTATATTTATTGATGTATAATAATGTATGTGTATGTATTGTTGGATGCAGGTATGGGAGGACACTATGTGCTTGATGAATATGGAGACAGAGATGTGAACTTCTCCTTTATTTATACATCAATAAACACCAGGAAGGTGAGGTTATGGGTCATTTAACGGCCAGCCAAAATAAATATAAAATTAAAAAAAGAGGGAACAGCTGTTTAATTGTATTTTCTCATCTCACACAGTATGAAATTCTGCTAGTGTTTGATACATCACAAAACAAAACCATCGAAACGCACCCAAACCCTGCCCTGGGCTGGAAAGGTCAACTTCCCAATGACAAACCAGAAAATTCAAAAGGTAATAAGTATTAAATTTAAAAAAAAGTGTTGTGTAATGTTTTAGTCTTGTGTCTGAGAAATACTGTATAAACAGATAGTTCTTTTGTTAGATTATGGATGAGTGGAGACAGTATAAGCAATTAGTATCTTAAGTGCAGACAATTGTTTTTAAATAGGACACAAGCTAACAGCTATTTTGAACAGGGACAATATCTTGTGCTGCTAATCTGCACTCACTAGCTGCTCTTTTTCCAAGAGAAACAGCCTTAGCAGTAAATAAATGATGACAAAAATAAAGAATTTTTTTTCTTTGTTGAAGAACAAGGAAATTTTTATGAGCCAGATTATACAGAGTAAAAACTTATGCTTACAGAAAAAAAAAAAAAAAAGACTCACGGGGGATTGAGTTTGTCAGTGTAGGATTGTTTATCACTTCCATCAGTGTTCATTAGAACTACTGATAAATGTTTGACTAGTGTTTTAGATGGTAGAAGTGCACTCTTGAATTTACCCTGTTAGCTGTTAGCTTGATACCCCAATCAGAATGTCTGACTGTAGCTCTGAACTTACATCTCATTGACTGCTCTTCAAAGCAGATATTGACTGCTTATAGTTAGTCCTCCCAACCCCAAATGTGAAAAAACTAACAAACAAACATGTAATGACAAGTCAATGAACTTTTTAGTATCGTACCATCTTTCTGTAATTGTTTTAAACAATGTTTTAAATGTACTTTTAAGCATTGAGGTGATAAACTGTTAACAGACTCCTAAAAAGCCACAGGACACTTAAATTAAATTAAAAGGTGATTCAATAATGCATTAGTATGCAACCTAATCCAGCTCTTTACTTATTTTCCATTTTCCATTTATATTTTTCCTTCTAAACTATGCTTTCCATTTTAAATCATGCAGTATATATGTTACATCATATAAAGAAAGGTGCAAAAGGATTTCTTATATGGTCTCATTTTTACAACACGAAACCTTGCATTTTCACAAAGATGTAAAGAGAGGAAGCATTATATCCGTAAAGATCTATGTTTTTTTAACTAATCTGCTATGCTTTCAGACTTGAATCCACAGGACGTGATCATGATCGTTTTGGGTGTCAGCGTTGTTGTGGTGACAGCCATCGCTCTCATCTTCTACAGGTAAACACAGGAAACCTTTCATATCAGTGAATGCATACATCATGTGCCATCTGAATATTTCCATTCATATCCACTGTTTGTGTTTAATGTCTGTGAATACTGCCAGGCAGAACAGGAAGGAGCGTCTTATGCAGAAGAAGTGGTCCCACATCGATCCACACATGATTGGTCCTCTTGATGAGAAGGAGGTCTCACTGAAGGTCAGAATTGTTGTCAGATAACAATCCGTATTTCTAACTTGGCATGGATGGTTTTTTAAAAATAGGATTAGAAGAGACAACATAAAGCCAAATGAAAACAGATTCAAACAACGCGTTTTCATGTATAACAGCTGAACGTGAGTGAAGATGAATTTTGAATTGAATTTTAGCTAGACCTTCAGTTACCCCTTAGGCAACCAAAGGAAAACAGACATACAGTCACAATACAATCATCTAGTCTAGTGTTTTTCAACTCTGCTCCTCCAGTCACACTGCCCTGCATGTTGTAGATGTTTACCTGCTGCAGCACACCTGGTTTCCTTTGATGGCTGATTAACAGGCTTTTGCTGAACTGCAATCATCTGAACCTGGTGTGTTAAAGCAGGAACGGATCTAAAACATGCAGGGCAGAGTGACTGGAGGACCAGGGCTCGGAAACACTGATCTAGAGTTTTAAAGGCCACCAATAACAACCAAAACTCAGAGGGTCCTCAAACCACCAGCCACATTTACACTCATGGGGAGGATATAAGCTACACATTTAGCTTCCGTGCAGATCAGCTTTGACTGAAGGCTGCTAAGACAGAGCTGAAAATCTACAATTAAATCTGAACTTTTACTTTAAGTAATATTTTTTTTTAAATTGAAATAGTACAAATAGGTGAAGTGCAGAAGGTATTGTGGGTTAAAAAACTGATAACACCCTTTGAAATTTTTTAACATATTGTTTACAACCATAAACCTGCATGTATTTATCAGGTTTTAATGTGACGGACCGCCAAAAGTAGTGCATGAATGTGATGTGGAGAGATGAATATGTTTTTGTCATTATATTGTTTAAATAACCATCTGAAAAATGTAGTGTACATTTGTATTTAGCTGCCTTTACGCTGATAAATAAAATCCAACCCTTACCCTCAGAAGTCACCTAATTACTAATTAAATAGAGATGAATTGATTTGAATCTCAATATAATACCAGCTGATTGGTGAAGGCCTCAGAGGTTTCTTCGCATCATGAAGACCAAGGAACACAACAGACAGATCTGGGAGAAAGTTGCATCTTAAAATGAAGTATATGTCACAACTGCGGTGAATGGTAGTGGCAGAATCATGCTGTGGGATAGCTTTCCCAAAGCATTAACAGAGTTTATAAGAAAGTGGATAGATAAATGTAAAATACACTAGACTGGGGCTGAGGGTGGAATGGTTCAGACAAAAGCCCATTCATGTGTTGGAATGGTCCAGTCAAAGTCCAGACCCTAATTCAATTGACAATTTGTGTCAAGACTTGGATGGATGAACATTGATTTACTTAATTTCTCATGTATTGTTTTTTTTCTTCTTTTTTTCTGGGTGTGTAGCATCTATTAATGAATGTGGGAGCCTTTTACCAGTCTGTGTCTTGGGGTCTGTCAGTTTAAAATCCACGTTTGTGTTTATTAAACAGATCGATGACGACAAGAGGAAGGACAGCACATACTTTAGACAGCGAGGCTGCTATGACAAGAAGGTATTCCTGTTTCCAAAAATCCATAATTACAAGATAATACTCAGATGACCAAGTTTTGCAGTTTTCCTCAGTGTGTTAATTCTCTGTTATCCCCCAAGCCTGTAATCCTGAAAGAGTTGAAGCATGCAGATGGCGATTTCACTGAAGATCAGAAAATTGAGCTCAACACTGTGAGATGCTTCATGTTTTATTCAGAAGTTTATAATAACATACACATAGAGTATAAATTTATATGTATGGTCTATATTCTGTTGTTCCACGCTTCTGTGTTGTAGCTGTTGAGGATCGATTACTACAACCTGACCAAGTTTTACGGCACCGTGAAGTTTGAGTATGGTATCTTTGGGGTGTTTGAGCTGTGTCAGAGGGGGTCCCTCAGGGTAAGATTAGACCACACAGTGTCTCTGTTTTGCCTTATCCTTGCATGTTGAGTCTTTCCCACCTTTTGCTGTGTCTTATTCCCCTACAGATTCTCTAACAGTGTTACAGAATAACAAGCAATGCCATTCATTCTGACCACCTGAAATGGATGAAAGAAATAGGGAGTAATTAATTTACAAAAATCAGAAGGATTTTAACCTCTTCAGACTGCACATCCACTGGAATGGACATTATATTGTTCTGGGTTTAAACCAATAAAAATTAGGTAATTTAAATTATGCGTGTCACTGATTGATCTCTTATTAACCAATAACAATGAAGTTCAGACTCTTAGCTCCATATTAATGAGTTTTAGGCATCAGACAAGACAAGCATGGGCCTGAAACTAGAGATGGGGAGGAGTAAGTTATAAGGAATAAGTTTCTATTGTCTTTCAGAAATCTAAATTTATGTGCATGGTAGCTTAAAAATGCTCTCAGTATAATTTTAGGTGTTTGTAGTGGTAGTATTTGAAGTTATTTTAAAAACATTTTCTATTGATAAATTGTAGGATTAAAAAAAAGTTGAATGTTCATCCCAAGGGACATCAGGAATGGACACATGTTATCCAACACTTCACTATTTAGTGTTAGCATGCAAAAATGTGTCTGTAAGCATTTTATAGCTAAGTTGAGATTTCAGAATTTTTATATATATTTTTTTAATATTATTTTTTCATCATGTTTTTTTTAGAGTATACACTCTACACAATTTTTTGGCTCACTAATAAAAAAAATCAGGTCTGAAGGGGTGAGAGTCAGTAGTCGAGTTGAGGGGGAGCGGAGGGGGACGCCGCTCCCCTTAGAAAGAAATCCGACATATAACGTCCCACCAGTAAAGGTCCCATCCTCCATCTCCCTCCCTTCCTTTTTACAGTAAATATTGTATGGAAATATAAATCATAAATAGGCTTAGCCTATATGAAATAATTTCATCATCAGAAAACGTTAGGTCTCCGCATGTTGAGCGAAAATAAACAGTCTAATGAAATCCGGTGGGAACGCAATGATGCAACATTGTTTTTGCCTGAGAGTAGGCCAGGTGAACCCAGTTTTCGTTTCATCTCGTTCTTACCTCTGGCATCTACAAAAACTGTTTACTTCATAAAATCTATACATTCGCACTGAGTTCAAAAGTGAAAGTTCTCCTTCTGTAATGCCGCAGTTCTTTTATGATCGACGTTATAATTCGGGACTAGTTGAAGACTCCGGCAAGATGGCGAAGCTGGCGGTTGAGCAGTAAAGAGCTCTGAGTAGCGGACCCTGAAAAAGATCGTTGTAAGAATAAATGATGCGCAAAACTACTTAAATCTAACATCTAAAGTGAAGAACTATCCAAGATACCTGTGATCTTCTCCCGCCGCGAGACAAACAAGTAAGCCTTGTAAACAGAACCATCAAATAGCAGAATGGCCAACCACGGCAAAGCTAACGGCAAAGTTAACAAATCGCTGCTAGTTCATGATTATGCCTCAAGCTATGGATACCAATGTAAAGGGGTCCAAGAATGTGTTAACATCGCCAGGTAAAGCTCCCGTGCCTCCCAAAAAACCAAAAGGAAATGAAGGTCCCGCCATTAGCGCCGAGACAAGCGCCATACTAGCTCCGATTGAAAGTATGAGGAGATCATTTGAAGAGCTCAGAAGCGACCTGAAGCAAAATACATTCGCCATCGCTAACCTTGTTAAGGCAGTTGATTTTAACAGTGGTGAAATCAAAGATTTGAAAGAGAAGAATAAAGTGATGGCAGAAGAGATTAAGCAACTGAAATCTGCCAGCAGTAATCTGACTGAGGAACTTTCCCGCGTTGAGAAAAAGACGGACGATTTGGAGGCATATAAAAGACGGTGGAACCTGCGCCTCAACGGGCTGAAAGAAGAAAAGAATGAAGACACACGGAAACGGATTGCTGAGATCATAAAGATCCTGCCACACTGGTATGAGAAGATAGATTTGATCTATCGCATTGGCGTCGCCGTCAATGGCCGCCCCAGACAGATCATTTTGCAGTTTTCACTGAGAACCTACAAGGAGGAACTCTGGCGTGCCACCAAGGGTCATCCCATCTGCAGAGACATCGGCATCAAATTTGCGGAGGACCTCACCAAGGATGAGAGAGAAGCGCGGCTCGCTGTGTGGCCAAACGTAGAGCGGGCACGGAAGGCTGGGCAGAAGGCGGTCTACAGGGGAAGACACGCATACATCAATGGACATAAAGTGACGCCTTAATTAGCACTTATCGCAGATCTTGAATCCCTCATGTGAGTTTAAGCGTTCATATTGCAGTCAGGGTTTTGCTACTTTTATGGCTCTTTTTCTGTAAGGTAACACACCCATTTTCTGCTTTATTGGTGGTTATGCCTGATTGTTTGTTACTGTTATATGTTTAGTTTGAAAAGCAATTTATCCCTAATTTCTATCAATGTAAGGGGACATAACTAAAAGGAAAAGTTTTTTCTTGTTTTGTAAAGGGACAAATGCAAATCATGTTTTTACATGTTTTTTTCGCTATCATTTACCTGTGTGCGTCTCTGGTCATGCCTGCGCTGTCATGTACTTTGCGTTCCGGCACCCAATGATTTACACATTAAGCACTGAAGCCACGGCACGTTGAATAACGTGGACATACTTCGTTCTTCCTGAAGACTGTTAAAGCAATATCACACGAGAGGCAGCGCTGTTGTAGCCTACTCTAACATCCGCACCGATCAGCTCTCATGGAATGTCTCTTGTCCAATCAAATTTCAAAAATTAACACGGCATAAAATCGACCAATCAGAATTTTGGTTGACTCAGAACGCATCGACCAATAAGTCAACCAGTTGACTAGGACTTTACAGCCCTATAGCGGATGATGCAAAGCTTTTACATAAAAAAAAAATCACAAACAAATCCCAATAGCCATTGAAAAAATACGACATTTCTCTAATGCCTCTGGGCTAACGTTAAATTTAAAGAAATGTGAACTCCTTGCGATTCACGACACACACTTAAAAGAAGTATGCAATATTGCTGTTAAATCAGAAATTAGATATCTGGGAACATTTATATCAAAAGACTGTAACTCCAATCTCACTATGAACATCCAAAATATACTTGCTGAATGTAAATCGGAATTAAGAGGGATCTCTCTATATTTGGTCGCATTTACCTGAGGAAAATGGAACGTCTATCGAGATTAATTTATCCAACCTGTTGTACTCCTGTTTCAAACAAACTGATAAAAACTATTAATACCATTAATTTCAACTTCATTTGGAGAAACAAGCCACATTATTTAAAAAAAGATCAAATGGTCCAAGACATAAACAATGGGGGCTTGAAAGTAATAGATTTTGAATGCCTTAATGGTACACTGAAAATAAATTGGTTAAAAGGTTGGCTCAATTCTAGTAGTTTTTGGTATAGTATCCCAAAATTTATTTTCAACAAACTATAGGTGGACTAAAATTATTACTCTTATCTGATTTTAATATTAATAAATTGCCCATTAAACTGTCAGAGTTTCACAAGCAAGTATTATTGTATTGGAAGCTACTGTATCTACTCCTAAATCTGAATTTATAAGACTTTTGAAAGCATTGCCAAAATAATTTATATTTCAAACCCAAAACATAATGAAAGACCAACCTATAAATCCACAGTTGGGCACCATATCAATCCATGAAATATCTCTCATAGACAAGAAATGCTCCAATCAATTCATTAGACAATGCCTTACGGAGAATTTATTCCCTGGTAAGATCAACAAGAACAACATTATTTATATATAAATAAAAAAAATCCATTAATAAACTGAGAACACTGTATTTAAAACTTCCTATTCAACCAAAAGCCAAAGAGACACACTTTAAGATTATGAATGCTGTTTATCACTCGAAGGATTTGCTAAAAACACGCTTCAATATTGATGATAATACATGTACCTTCTGTGAGAACAATGTGCAGAAAACGGATCATATTTTTTTTGATTGTACCAAATCTCAAATATTTTGGAAGAACTTACAGGACTGGATGCAACGTCAAATTGAAATCCAAGCCCTTATGTCAAATGACAATATAACTTTTGGAATTCTTCTTCAAAACAAGAACAATGAACTGTGTTATAACTTGGTCCTCTGTCTAGCCAAATTTTTTATCCATAAACAAAGGATTCTTAAATCATCCCCAAACTTTAAAATGTTCCTTATTGACTTTGACAGCTACCTAAAATCCCTCAAGTAACCAATGGTAATGAATCTGTTTTTGAACTACTGAGTAAACTACCCAGAACTGCATAACCTTTTGTATGTAAATTTAACCTCTTACACTATACAGTACTTTGTTTTATATTTTTGTTCCTTTATTGCCTGTTAACAATGTCATCTGAACTGACTTATTACTATTGACCTATTTGTTTTGTACATGAAAATGTAAATAAATATTTTCTTGGAGAGAAAAAAATGAGCTCAGCCAATCTCCTTCTATCATCGACTTCAATTGTTTTTAAGCTCAAAACAGTGTAGCAGAATATTCATAGCAGAATATTTGGAGTTTGTCTGGTTTAATGTTTAATGTTGCTTTTTAAGTGCAAAGTTACGAGGAAATAGTGCAGCCTTTATGTTTTAAACGAGATTTGGATCTTCTGCAGGCCTAAAATGTTGTGGATTTTCTAATGACTGACAATAAGTAGCCTGTAGCTGTTTACATTCTTAGGCAGCTCAGATTGAAGCAGACATGCACAAATGTTTTGTTGCTGTTTTTAAATCACATGATGAAGCAGGTAATAAAGTAAAAGCGCGTTAAAAAAAATTAAATAAAATACAATTCGGGACTAGTCGATTTTCACCGTAGTGAGACAGGAGTGATACGGCTGCTACGTAGCCGTTTTAGACCAAGAGATGGATTTAACATGACATCCATGTCTCGTTCATGTTTCATGAAAGTTAGATGCATGTAACACATTTTACATACATGTTTTTACTCGGTTTTGTAAAAGTTTTAAAGAAGTTTTCATCATGACCTTAGCTGTCTCCATATCCGCATACGTCATCACGTCGGTTAAACTCTGCGACCACATTGGTCTAAAACGGGTACGTATCAGCCGTATCACTCCTTTCTCACTACGGCGAAAACAAACTCGTCCTGAATTAAAACATCGATCATAAAAAACTGCGCTATTACAGAAAGAGAACTTTTACTTTTGAACTAAGTGCGAACGTATTTATTTAATGAAGTAAACAGTTTGTAGATGCCAGAGGTAGGAATGAGATTCATTTCTAAAGACATTTTCGGGGTTCACCTTATGGCCTAGAGCAGGGACGTGCACAGGGGGGTTGCTCAGGTGGTTCAGGCAACCGCCCATATGTCCTTCTCGACTCACGTTGCCCTTCTCAGGGAAAAAAATAAAAAATTGTACAATGGATGCAGAATTTTACGTAGGCCTAGATAAAATAATAATAATAATAATAATAATCTCAAAGCCTCATTCACTTACATTCGGGCACCGAAGTGAAAATCAGTAGGGTAGTAGGGGAAAACTCTGTTTACTTGGCTGCAGCGCTGCGCGCTACCAGCAGTAGTGATGTGTTGGTCACGAACGAACCGGCTCTAAGAGCTGTCTCTTTGAAGTGAACGACGGGAGCCGGCTCGTCATTGGGAGCTGTTTTATTTATCCCCCCCGCTTGCTTTGGTACATTTGGTACACATAGTTTTGCATTAATTTAGGTGATAAATATAGAGAAAATCTGAGGAGCCACTTGGGAGCCAGAAGAACTGGCTCTCCAAAAGGAGCTGGAATTCCCATCACTAACAGGCAGCAGCCCTAGTATGAGCATGTCGAGGTTGTCGCATAGACAGATAGGGTTTTTGGGTGACTGTGAGGCAGGGACGTGCACAGGAATTTTGAGGGGCAGTTGCTCTGACCTGAAAAGAGGGCACCCCCCAAAAAAAACACACAGGCTATATGAAGGACTGAGAATAACAGGGTCTTTATTAAAGGGCATGGCGCTTTGTAGAGTTGGCAATGAATGTGTACAGCTTCTCAACGACTGTGAAGAAACATGAAAAGCTTCAAAGGAGAAGCCGCCTATTAGGAGCCATTTTGACAAAAATATTCAGAACTTCTTTCTTGTCGATTGCTATGTCCTTCTCTATGGCCAGCAGGAGGAGGTCAGACAGCCGCTCTTGACCACACTGATTTCTGAGCCTTGATTTGACCAGCTTCAGCTTTGAAAAGGAACGTTCTAATGGCTCCTAATAGGCGGCTTCTCCTTTGAAGCTTTTCATGTTTCTTCACAGTCGTTGAGAAGCTGTACACATTCATTGCCAACTCTACAAAGCGCCATGCCCTTTAATAAAGACCCTGTTATTCTCAGTCCTTCATATAGCCTGTGTGTTTTTTTTGGGGGGTGCCCTCTTTTCAGGTCAGAGCAACTGCCCCTCAAAATTCCTGTGCACGTCCCTGGCCTAGAGAGCTGCAAAAGCTGCATTACAGAAATGCAAACATGCCCAAACAAGCGGCTGGTCAGTGGGATGTCTGGGATATTTAAAAAAAGAAAAAAATTACAGGTGAGCTATTGCTCTCAATAATTAATCTAGCCTGCTTTTTGTTATCTAAAGACCACCCTACTCACCACAGGTGTAGCACAGATCCCAGGATGCTACCCTCCAAACTAGCTAAGATGAACGGGCGACTCCCCACATCTCTTGTTAATTAATAATGCCGACTCGTTTTACACATCCAGCCATAATCGGCCCAGGAAAAATGATCACCTTGTCAGAGCTCATCTGACAGTGCCGACATTTAGCCATAATCAGGACGAAAGTGAACAAGAGCAAGAAAAACTGTAGAAAAAAACATGATTACCAAAGTGTTTGGAAACTGCTATGAGCATATGGATTAAGTGAGGGTTGTAATGAATAAAATAGAAATGACTCATTTTGTTTGGTCTTTCATGTTAAATTAATCCAATACTTTGTTTTGTATAGGCCTAGTTTGCACGAAAAAACTTCTTCTGCACTGCAATTATTTGCTAAGGCTTCTTTGCAAGGTGCTGGTATCGGCTTTGCTTCACACATATATAAAGCCTCCATTTCACCCGATCTTGTTTAGTTCTAATGCACGCTATTCAGTTGTAGTCCCCTAACATTCCGGCCAATTCGGCGATACAAAATACTCTATAAATGCCACCTTTTTAAAATTAAAATCCAGATTTTTTTAATAGGCGAAAAAAAATGACCATCCCCCCTGAAATTCTTTTACAACTCGACTACTGGGTATAATTTATAAAACTTGTAAAATGCCTTGAAATAAATATCTTTTATTCCATCCACACAAGTTCACACGAATAGTTTTTAGAAAAATCACAGTAAAATTTTTAGAAAAATCCAATTGTTAATTTGACCACATTTATTCAGTGAGAAAAAAGAACATATTAAGAAATTATAGTTTTTAATGAAGCCATAAACCACTATTTCTTTTTAAATAAATGGAACTGAAGCCATTTTTAATTTATACTTAACTTGGTTTAGTATCAGTTTCATGAACATAATAATAATAATAATAATATGAATAATAATAACTTTATTTATAAAGTGCTTTCAAACAAAGTGCTGAACAGCTATTAGAAGATAAAAAAAATCAATTAAAAGCAATGCAGAATAAAACAATACAGTTTAAAACAGATAAAACAAAAAGAAACAAAGATAAAAACCAATACAACTAAGCACAGTATTAAAGACAAATAGGATAGGGTAAACAAGTGGGTCTTTAACTTAACTTTAAAAACCTCAACAGAGCATGCATGGCTAATGTCTTGAGGCAGATTGTTCCACAAAGATGGAGCAAGAAAACAGAAAGCACAGCCCATAACAGTTTTTCTTCTAGCTTTGGGAACCTTTAAAATGCCAGCGCCCTGAGATCTCAGAGCACAGGGTGGAACATACAGGTGCAGCAGGTTTAGAAAAATATGAAGGCATCAGACCATTTCAAGCCTTGTAGGTGAGCAACAGGACCATAAAATCTGCTCGAACCTGACAAGGAAACCAGTAAAGGGATGTCAGTACTGGAGTAATGTGCTTGTATTCCCCAGCTTTTGATAGCCGCATTTTGCACCGTCTGTGAACTTCTGAAACCTTTCTTCAGTAACCCAGAAAGAAGAGTGTTACAATAATCAATGTGAAAAGACACAAATGCATGGATAAGAAACGTTGAGTTTTTAAGTGATTAACCTTGTCTGATTTTAGCAATGTTCCTAAGGTGATAAAAGGCCGTCCTTTTTACTTCTTTTACGTCAGACTCGAAGCAGAGGCCCAACCCGAAACTTTACCTCATCACTACAATTTATGATATGAGAGTCAAATTTCAAAGAGAGGCTTTGGGACAAGTAGTAACATTTTTCCACTCCTGTGACTATCAAATATGTCTCATCCGGATTAAGAATCAGGAAATTATTATACAACCAGCCCCTAATTGCAGATAGACAGGCTTCTAGTTTAGACAAGTTTCAGTTTTGGATGGTTAAAAGAACACATAGCTGCAGGTCATCAACTTCTATTTAGTAATCCATTAGTTTTTTTTTTTGAGGGCTTTTATATAACATGACACAGAAACCTTTTTTGCCACTAGGCTGGACAAGAATCCATATTTAACCTGCTTCCATACACACTGAGCAAGATTGTAAGGGAGGTTAAAAAAAAGAAATCCAAAGCTCACCAACCGTGAGCTGCAGTAAAGGGAGATATATTGGGGTCACCAATGCTGGCCCTTTTTCCGCTAGGGTCGGCTTAGCCAGGGCAGGGTCAGGTTAGCCTGGCCCAGAATGGCCTGGTTGTGTTTCCATTGCCATCTCACGTTGCAGTGGGCGAGGACATGGGCAGGGTCAGCATAGCAAAAGTTCCAGTAAAAATCAGTCATAATGCACTGTCATTCTGACATTACTGATACTGATGCTGGAGCTGGTATCTAGCCCACTCTCTCTGCTATTGTTTGCCAGCCTTTCACCATTAATGCCATCCATTTTTGCAAAGCACTTACAGTGCCTGGGGTCTGCCCCACTATGGTCTGTCAGGGCCCAATATTCTCTCTTTAATTTTTTTTAGTTTTCCCCAGCAATGTTTTGAACTCCGATGGAAGCCATGCATCTCCATTCTGAGACATAACTTCACACACACAATCAGGCCAATCAGTGGCTACCACTATGTAGGTAGGAGTGAGAGAGTAACATCACTTTACCAGACCAATCAGTCCATAGATTGGCTTGTTGGGTCGCCTTGGCCCGCTTCGGACTGAGCAAGAGGTAATCTGAAAAGAGGGGTGAGCTTGACAAAGGTAGTGGAAACTTAATAGGGGTGATACCAGAAGAAAACATTTTCTGTAATACCAGCACAAATGGAATCATGTAGAGTTTAATAAACACTACAGGGACTTTAACAGTTCCTTAGTCTTTCGTTCAGATGAGACTAAGATTCCTCTTTCCAACAACAAGCACTCCATGTTAGGTTTGACATCAAACAATGGGGAATGTGTAAAAGCAGTCCTCATGCTTACCTTTAAGTATGGGGAATATGTATGATACTGTGGGGCTGTTTTCTGTCTAACAAGCCTGGAACTCAATGAACTCTTTAAAAAAGACAAGAGATAAATGAAAATCTGCTTGACTGCTAAAAACTGAAACTGGGCAGCCATTTGGTCTTATACCAGGAAAATGATCCAACACATTTTCCAAATCAACACTGAAATGGTTTACCAGACATAAAATTGGCCATCGCATTCCTAAAAACCTAAATCCCATAGAAAACCTGTGAGATCTAGAGAGATTGTGCAGAGCCTTTACTTTGTATGTTCAGTGCTTGTGAAACGTGTAGAAGATCTCTAAGTGCTACCTTGGTAGGTAAAAGGGGGTTGTGCAAAATATTAATAGCTGCTATCAATAGTTGTGATTTTGAAATAGAAAAATGGAGTAGAAATGTTCTTTTTCATCTCAAATGGGAACCTGTAGATTCACACAAGAGTAAACATATAAGAACAAAAGAGTAAGAAGGGAGATATTATTAGGATATTAGCATTTTGGTTTTGCAAAATGTGCTTTTATATTTGTACACAAAGATAAAAAACTGACTATTTAAAATAATAGGGAAGGATTTTGCTAAAGAAAGACAACTATTTATTAATGTAGTATTTTTTCCTACTAAATAAAGTTAAAGTTAGGTTTTTTTCCCCATCATTTTCAATGTAAAATTATGTCTTGCAATGAAAGCTGAATTTGTTTTGGGGCGTTTCGTTTCATGCATATTTTACCAATGGTGCCGATAAATGTGGCCATGTTTACAGCACTGCCACTCAGGAATGAAAGTATATCCTACTTCTGATTTTGAGGTTGCTCAAAATCTGCTTTTGATATGCATTTCTTTTGCAGTTTATGCAAAACATGCACCCAAAGCATGTAGCTTCCATCTCAATGTTGCTCAGATCTCACTTTATCAAACCTGACACACATGCTGTTTACGACAAAACTCTGTGGCCTTATTTCCCCACTGCCCCTAATGACTTTGCTGTCTTGTTGATGATTTATGACACACTGTTTACAGAGCACTAATGGTGTGTGCGTAAATGCGCATAATCTCATGTTTGCACACAGGAACACACACATGCAGAGTGTCTGTTAAGTGTTTTCCATTCACCTAACAGGCTTGAGCAGAGTGATAAAGGTCATAAAGCATAAAACCTACCTGCACTTATTTTCTTTTTTCTTTTTCAGTATATTCTCAGTGACAAGATATCCTACCCAGATGACACCTTCATGGACATGGAGTTTAAGATATCAGTTATGTATGACATAGCAAAGGTAACATTAATATTACTTGGTGTAAACTTGAATTTTTTTTTCCTGATATGTAGAATTAAGCATTTTTGTCATGTACTTGATGTGTGTTTGTCTCTACCTATTTAGGATGAATTTTGAATGTTGGTAATTGGTTGCCTAATGAACATTTAGTCAACAAATAGAAAAATAATTTGTTGCAACTTTTGCAGTTTAAACTTTCTCAGTTTGCAGGAGTTATGGTCTAATATCATTCATTTAATTTTATTAATAACATAAAGGAACACCTTGGTAGGATATGCAATTATTTGCCCATTGAACATTTTTACATTTTTTCACATTTCAAACACACACTTCCATATCGTTGGAATTTGATTTGATATTCAAATTCAATTCAATTTAAAAATGCTTTTTTGATCCCAAAGAGAACTTAAATTTCGTTATAACTCATATTATTCAAGGTTTTTCAAAGAGCTGTTGTAGATGCTCCTGGCTGTGGGCTGGAAGGGTCCCCTATAGCTGTGTGCATTACAATGGCTCTGACTAAGCTTTCGACTGAAGACACTCTTGTTGTGGGAAAGTCTCATGAAGAGGATGCTCAGGGTTGTCCATAATTTTTTTGATTTTGTGAAGAATCCTTCTTTGCATTATCATCTCCAGATGTTCCACAGTCGTCCCAAGAACAGAACCAGCCTTCTTTATCAGGTTGTTTAGCCTATGTAAATCCCTGGCTCTGATGCTGCTACCCCAACAGATGACGGCTGAAGAGATTACACTCTCCACAACAGACTTGTAGAAGATCTGCAGCATCTTGCTGCAAACCTTGAAGGATCTAAGCTTCCTCAAGAAGTACAGTCTGCTCTGTCCCTTCTTGTAGACAGCTTCACTGTTCAGTCTCCAGTCCAGTCTGTTGTCCAGGTGAACTCCGAAGTATTGGTACTCCCTTACAGAAAAGTCACAATGGCTTGAACATGTTCTTCACATGGGATGGTAAACCACATGTGTTGCACACATGGACTTCACATGTGTGGTTTTACATGTAATCACATAGACTTCCCATGGGCTTCACATGTAATTTCCCATGGGTTTCACACATATTTTCACATGTAGGTTTCATGTGGAAAATAAAATGTTTCACATGTGGTTTATATGCTATCACATGAGTTTCACAGTTTATTACCATAAAAATGTTCCAAAGTAACATGGGAAATCATGTGCAAAACACAGGTGGTCACAAGTTCTTCACACATCTGACATGTTTTTCAACATGTTTTTACATGTGAATTTCACATGGGTCAAAGATTTTATACATGTGATCTTGCCCATGTGGAATCATGTGCTTTTTCCATGCCTCCACCACCTCCACTTCTCCCATGATGCAAACAGTGTTTATAGTAACTAAACCCCATTTCTTTTTGAATCTACAATACAAATATACAAACTAGTGGGGTGACTTTGTCCATTTTCCCTGTTGCTGATGAAGAAAAGCCTAAACCGCAGCATGATGGTGCCAACACCATGTTTGTTTGTATGTTACATTAAGGGTGATGTGGAGTGTCAGTTTGGTGTCCGCTCTCTAACAAACCTCCGAGACCTTCACGAGGCATCTGGATTTAAAATGAGATTAACACAGGTTGACTCTACTTACTAATTGGATGACTTTTGAAGGAGTTGGTTGCACTGGGTTTATTTAGGGGCATCAAAGTTATAGGGGTCGAATAAATGGCCCCCGCACCTTTCAGGTGTTTTGGGGATAAACATTTTCAACTACATATCTTTTTTGTTCCACTTCATAATTATCTACTCCTTTGTGTTGATCTGTCACATAAAATCCAACTAAAACATATTAAAGTGTGTGGTTCTAAGGTTGAAAAGAAAAAAGATTATGAATGCCTGTTGCAAAGTTTTGTGACACAACAAATGGCATCTTTTTCAGACCCATCCTTTCATAGTTGCATCTCCACTATCTCTACAGGGCATGTCATACCTTCACTCGAGTAACATTGCAGTCCACGGTCGCCTCAAGTCCACCAACTGTGTGGTTGATAACCGCATGGTTGTCAAGATCACAGACTTTGGCTGCCACACCATTCTGATGCCAGGCAAAGGTGATAATTACTGAGGCTGATCATGTTTCCTAAAACTGAGAATATTAGACACTCAGCCTCTCTTCATCTCACCTTTCCAGATCTCTGGACTGCCCCGGAGCATCTCCGTAATGAAGGCGTTTCACAGAAAGGTGATGTTTACAGCTACGGCATCATCGCCCATGAGATTGTCCTGAGGCAAACCCCGTTCTATACCCGGTGCTACTTTAATACTGCAGGTAAAAGTGTAGCTGAAAACTAAACGCAGAACTCCTGTTTAATTTACTTGTTTTTGTGATCTAGCTTCCATTATTATTTATTTTCCTGTTGTCTAATCCATCAGAGAAAATCAACAGAGTGCAGTATCCCAGAGGTAACTTCTTCTTCAGACCTGACCTCTACTTCGAAGGTGTATCAGACAGGGAAACTGAGGTAAACAACCTCCGCATGATACCAGGCTGTTATTTCAAAACAGAGACAGAGGGATTCTTTCCATGGCTTGGCAGAATTATAAGTACCCCTTTAACCTTTGTCACATTTTTTCCACATTGTTTGGATTTTTAGTTTTCTTTTTGTGATAAACTAACACAAATAAGTGGATAACGATGAAGTGAAAAATATATATAAATCTGGTTTTCATTTTCTTTTACAAAAAAAATTGTATTCAGCCCCCCAGAGTCAATACTCCATATAACCACCCTGCTAAAATCACAGCTGCTGGTGTGTTGGGGTGTGTATCTTCCAGATTTGCACATTTAAAAACTGAAAAATGTTTTCTAATTCTTCTTTTCAACTCCCACGCATTCATAATGGCAAAAGAGAGTCTGTCAACATCAATTTTCTCACCATAGGTTAGATTTAGATCTTGACTTTGGCTAAGCAGTTCTAACACCTGAATATGCTTTGATCCAACCCATTTCATTGTAGCTCTGGCTCAGTGTTTAGAGTCGTCCTGCTGGAAGGTGAACCTGCCTCAAGTCTTTTGGATTTCAAACAGATTTTTTTCTTCCTGGATTGTTTAGCACCATCCATCTCCCTATCAACTCTGTCCAGCTTCCCTATCTCTGCTGAAGAAAATCATTCCCACAGCATGATGCTGCCACCTCCATGTCTCATGCATGAGCTGTGTTAGCTTTTCAGCACACTTAGATTTTTTCATGTAGGCCAAAAAAGTCACATTTTGACCAGAGAACCTTGTTCTACATGTTTGGTTGACGTGGTTTGTGACACACTTCAAATCAGCATTATTTGCTTCTAATAATGGCTTTGTTGTTAAATTAATGCTCTTCTGATTAGGTGTAGCTTTGACCAGCTATATTTGTACTGTATTTATAATAAGACTAATTAAGTAACCTCTGAACTGAAGACATTTGGTTCCACTGGATTTCATTTAGGACTATCAAACTAAAGTACTGTAAATCCCATTAATGTCCCTTTCACTTCATCAGTATGTACCACTCTTTGCTAGTCTATCATATAAAATCCCAATGAAATACATAGAGGTTTGTGGTTGTAACAAGACAAAATGTAAAAAGTTCAAAGGGTATTTATTATCTTACCAGGCCCTGTATATGTGATTAACAAAATTAGACTATCTCCATCAGTTAAAGCTAAATAAATCACCCATCCCTTATTTTTATTCTGGCTCCTATGTGCATGTGAATCCAGCTTTACATTCTGATAAAGAACTGCTGGGATGAAGACCCTGAACGACGGCCAGATTTCAAGAAGATAGAGCTAACACTGGGAAAGATTTTCAGGTACATCAACAATGTCGACGGCTGTTCATGAGATGTTCCATGCCATTAAAGTGACTTTTTTATTCATTGTCTAATTTATTATCTTGCTCCCTCCCCCCCCCCCCCCCCACAGTAACTTGCACAACCAAGCCACTGAGACGTACATGGACAACCTGATCCGTCGTCTGCAGATGTACTCCAGGACTTTGGAGCGCTTAGTTGAGGAGAGAACAGCTCTCTACAAAGCCGAGAGAGATAGAGCGGATCGTCTGAACTTCATGCTGCTGCCTGGGTACATCCATTTATCGATAAAACCCTGAAGTAGATTAGTGAATTCAGAGCAGGTCCAAAGCTGTAAAAAAGGATTTGTGTAACTCTTCCTTTTTTCCCCTTATCTTATGATTCTTGGGGTTACATTTTCACTCATAAGACACAAATATATCTATACAGTATTACTTTGAGTGATGTTAAAAAACTGACCAGATGTCCTTGACCAGATAATTTCACTGCTGGTCCCAGATTAGATTACCTGAGTTAACTATTACAGTCCTGTATATAAGCAATCCACGACTGTATCTCTGTAGAGGGAGAAACAAAAAGACAGACATCAGAGCGCATTCAGAAAGCAAATTTTTATTTATTTATCAAATGGAGTAACAGAGTAAATATAGCACATATACATAGCCACAAAATACTGCTTCCTTACCTGGGAGCAGTCCCTGCCAAGCAGCAGAGTCAAATGTGTTGAAAACTATTTGCTGTAAATAACCCTGTTTAGGTCACTGGAGAGTGTGAGGAGGGAGGAGTGTGTTAATCAAAGAGATCTAAGTCGTTCTGTGGCAGGAACCACATACTGTCTTAAACAGACTTATCTGGGCATAATGATCTAAAGAGAACATCTGCATTCTTATCTGTAAAACTTAAGTTATTTTCTTTCTTCTTTGCATGTTTTATAACGTTAAATAAAAATGCAACAAGACTGAAACAAAACATTTTCCAATATTCCATTTTCCCTATCAGTTACTATGTCCCCCAGATTACTGACTGCCTTTAGCAAGTTTGCGTATGAATATAAATTCTCCTCTCCCTATGTTTCCCTAGTCCTGTGGTGCGCTCTCTAAAGGAGACGGGTAGAGTGGAGCCCGAGCTGTTTGAGGAGGTGACCATCTATTTCAGCGACATAGTGGGCTTCACCACCCTCTGCCACTACAGCACCCCCATGGAGGTGGTAGACATGCTGAATGAGATCTACAAGAACTTTGATAGCATTCTGGATCACCATGATGTCTACAAGGTAACTTAGCATAACTTTAGGAGCTTATGAAGAAGTAGCAGCACAAGAGTGATTTTTTTTTTTTAAATCTAGCTGTCATGTTAGTTGAGTGAATTTTTCCTTTACTCTCAGGTTGAGACCATAGGAGATGCCTACATGGTTGCATCAGGGTTACCCAAGCGAAATGGTGACAGACATGCGGTGGACATCGCCCACATGGCCCTCGACATCCTGTCGTTTGTAGGGACTTTTGAGCTACAGCACCTGCCAGGGATTCCTCTGTGGATCCGTATTGGAGTTCATTCAGGTACCAAATATTCCCTGATCTTTACTACCTTACTTATTTAAGAGTTAACATTTTCACACTTTAAAAAAATATTTTCTTCCACTTCATTTACTCTGACCTGTGAATCCTCCTGACCTCATAATGCTTCCAAACTTAAGAGAGGAACAAGAGCGGTGTGGATACATAAAGAACATCTCAGCAAAGAGCTAATTGTGGTTAATGAGTCACATCAAACCTGAATAATAAAGATAAATATTCAAGATCAACATCCATTTTCATAATGTATTGTTTTATTTTTTTTTTGTAGGATGAAAATAAGATTCTGAATATTTCTCAGGATTAAGATGTGTTTATATGTAGTCCGCTTTCTCAGTTGATGGGGAAATTGCAGCTCAACAACTGTTGTTCTGGCACAAAGGTCACTTATGCTGGTACAGTTTGTTGTATGTGGCGAGAGGCAGGGTACACCCTGGACAGGTTGCCTGTCCATCACAGGGCAACATAGAGACATACAGGACAAACAGTCACACACAACTGAGACAGCGGTTAATCTAACAGTCATGTTTTTGGACTGCGGGAGGAAGCCAGAGTACCCAGAGAGAACCCACACATACACAGGGAGAACGTGCAAACTCTATGCAGAAAGACCCCAGGCTGGGATTTGAACCCAGGACCTTCTTGGTGCAAGACAACAGTGCTTGTCAACTGCGCCACTGAGAAGCCAACACACAAACAACAACAACAAAAAACCCATAGTGCTAAAAAAAAAAAAAAAAATCTCTCAGCTAAAGGGTGAACAGGGCTTGGCTCTGACTTGACTGGGCTTGTTCTTGCTGCTCATGTCTGAGTATGGTTGTTTTTTCTCTTTGTGAGCCTCAGAACTCTGCTGCCTGGAGAAGGATTCAATACCAGGGTTTGATAAGCCAATCAGAAGCACGTTTAGAAAATGTTTGGCCTCCTTGTCCTAGTCAGCTAATAACACAAATATAATCTATGATTTCTTTTCTCATATTCTTTAAGATAGAAAAAGGATCTAGAATGTGAATTAATGATTCGTGTCTATCAAACTCCTGACTGAAGGTGTTTTGGATTCAAGGTTTAAAACATGTAATAATTCTATTGAAGAAAAACACGACTTCTATTCAGGGTTTCACACAAACATATAACATGAACTAATCATTGGTTTGTTTTAATGCCTAAATTAACAAAATAAAATAATTCATACAGAGATACTTTAGCACATGTTGACAGATGTTCAGACAACTTTAAGGCTTGAGGAGCAGAGAAACATTGAAAAACACACAAATAACTGACTTTGAAGTCAGGATTTTTTTCCTGCTAGGTTAAAACTCCAAGCTGTCTTTACATGCACTGGCTCCTGATGGGGATATCCTTACTTTGGCCTGTTATGGAACTCTCAATCTCCAAAATTGTATCAAAAACGATTAACGTTCTGAAAGAATAATAGATTCTCTCCGGGCTTAAAGAGGATAACATGTCGTGGACACACATTAAACACACTAAAAGAAGGGAGATAATGAGAGATAATGATGGATTGACCAACCGGCACACAGAACCAAGCTGTATCCAATTGAGTGGCTTGGCAACTTGGCTAAAATAAAATGCAGAAAGCAGCTGTTACCCAGACTAATGATCTTTCCAGCTGAGAGAGCTCATGGGACCTGGAGCGCTGACCCAAGATGGTTCCAAAAGTATACAGCGTCTGACTCTCCTGTGGGTGTTTCTCTTCCTGATCTGTTGAAGGATGTTTTCTGGCATCAGGATGAGCTGGCCCTCTTCACTCCATCCCAAGGTTTTCCTAAATTTAAGACAAGTACTTAGAAAATCCGGATCTTGCCCTAAAAACCTTGAGCTCACTTTAAGAGAGAGAGAAATTTTGATAAAGTCAAAGCATTAATTAGCATTATTTAAATGCATATAGACCTTTTATAGCCATCAGACCTCAGTGATAGATTATCTATCCTATTTAATGTCTTGTGTACCTGCATCCAGGTCCGTGTGCAGCCGGAGTAGTTGGAAACAAGATGCCTCGCTACTGTCTGTTTGGAGACACGGTGAACACGGCCTCTCGCATGGAGTCCACAGGCCTGCGTGAGACCAACACACGTGAAAACATTCAGCAGAGTGGAAGTCAGGATGAAGAATTTAAGAGAGGAACAGAGCTCCAAATCTGATGAGCGTTTTCTGCTTTCTCCTCCAGCGCTGAGGATTCATGCCAGCCAGCCCACAATCAACATCCTGCAGAGGACAGACTGCCAGTTTGAGTTTGAAAAAAGAGGAGAGACATACCTGAAGGTGAGATGAAGTTTTTCTTTTATCTTATATCCGCACAGGTTCCAAACATTGCATGTAAACTGGGTGGCTTGTCTGTGTTCTCCTGGCTCTCAGGGTAAAGGTAAGGAGATGACCTACTGGTTAACAGGCGTAACAGGGAGAAAATACAACCTGCCCACACCACCAACGGCGTGAGTCAAGTCTTTTCTACATTCACTCCAAACATTTACATAAGTTACACACGAGGATTATGATCCACAATGACGTCAATGTTTCTGTCTCAGGGAGAACTTCCAGAGGCTCCAGCAGGACCTGGCAGACATGATCGTGTGCAGTCTGGAGAAGCACCGAGCCGGAAAAGAGGGCTTCGAAAAGAGGAAGACCTTGTCCACCAGAATCCGTTGGAGGGACACCAACGGCACCCTGCAGAAGGATAGCCCACCAGAATACTTCCACCTGGCTGTCACCGACAATCCCACAACGTTCCTGTGACAGCAGCAGCACAGAGGAGCTTTCTGTGAGAGACTTTAAGCACAAGGTTTGGGACTGAGCGCCTGTTAGGACCGCTCTGTTGAGTCAGTGTGACGGTGCAGAAGCAGCTGGCAGGGTTAAAGGTGAGATAAGCTCTCTATGATATGAGTGCTCTCTCTCTCCCCAGGTCACAGTCCTCCATAGTTAAAAGTGCTGCACGTTAACATGGTTATTATTGTAAGATCTTCCAAGCTGGGAGAAATATTTCAGTCCACAGATGCATTTGTCAAATTGATTGGTAAAAATATTGTGAGCTTTATTATCTTCTTGCCTTGTGCCAATACTTTGCACTCGATTCATACCATAATTATATAGACTTTAGATTGAGCTTCATGTTATTGGAAACTAAAGTCTTTTTTCTGAAAAAAAAAAAAATAAGAGGACGAAGAGACAATTGAAGATTCCGAATGTAGTTTTTGGTTTATTTTTAATGTGTTCTTTCTTTTAGTTGCCTTCAGGAAGCTCATTCATTGCAAAGTATGACAGATTATTTACTGTGTAAATAAGCTTTATTTTCTGCCAAATGACAGTGGATCTACATTCATATGCTAATTTTGTAGCTACACCTACATTAGTTCCAGTCAGACGTTCACAAACTCAATCCCAGCATGAATGTTGATGTTTTTGTAGCTTCTGGCATGATTCTTTCTGGATATTTGACCACTGCCTTTGGCAGATTACATTTAATCTCATAGATTTTTTTCTTTTTTTGGCACTGACGGGGTTTTTAAGTGAACTCCACAGATTTACAGTAGGGTTGAGGTCGAGGTCATTGCGGAGGTTTAACGTCAGTCTGCTTTACCCATTCCAAAACCAGTTTTTGTGTGTTTGTGTTCATTGTCTCAGCGGTGTCCACATTTTCGTCGTCTAGCCGTTCACTTGACTGGAATCTGAAGAACTTGGAGGTGGTATATCTTTGTGTGGACTTTGTGCTTTTTAAAACAGTCCCGCAGCAACATGCTTCACAGTAGGAAGAGTGTTTTAAATCGTCACTTAGGGCTTTTCCTACAGAAAAAGAATCTGTGCTAGTTCTGTTCTGGTGCCAGAGCCAATGCTTAGTCAGTTCTTACAAACCGCCAATTGCTTTTACACTGACATGGGCCCCAGTCGGTGGTGCGTCATAATGTTAGTGTTAGGTTCTTAGAAAGACCCAGTTCAGGCCCAGCAATGAGTTGTTGCTTGATCAAGCACCATGTGGAACCAAGAAACAGGTACTTTGATGGTGGAAAACCAAAGAACGGGTTCCAAGTCAGCCTCTGGCACCGAAGTAGTTTTGGAACCAGCTAGGTGGAAAAAGTACCACTTTGATTCCACCAAATATATTTCCTGTCATACAGACCAAATAGCTTATTCTGTCCAATCTGACCATAAAACCCCCCTCCTCAAGGCATTTGGCTTGTCAGCCTGGGTAGGTGAAGGTTTTGGTCATCATTTGTCCATATGGATTTTAAACTTGCCTTTTCATGGACAGTAACACTTATGTTCCAACAATTTCCAGGTCATTGCAGGGTTAGGCCTGTCACAATAACACATTTTGCTGTCCCAGAAATTATAGCGATAAACAATAATATTGCCTTTTTAAGACAATTTTCAACTATTATAATTAATGCATGTACACCCTCTGAACAATCAATACACTTTAATTTCTTAAGAACATTTACCACTGCAACTTGAAGACATTTTAATATCAAATATAAGTTAACAAAACAAACAAAACCCCCCAGAAAAAATTTAAAAGTGGAGAAACTGTAAACAAAATCGGCCTTCAAAAAAATGTGAATCACTTGGCTAAACCCCCCCCCCCTCAAAAACAAAAACAGGTAAAACTACCAGCTAGTTATTTTAAAAAAAAGTGCAGACTAACGACAAAAACAATGTTTCAACAAAAAAAAAAAAAGATATCCAATTTTACTCTGCCACTACAGATATATATATGGACCATATATACCTTTTTTCATTCAGTTACTTTAGTAGAAAGAGGGAGACACAAACAAGCATGCAGGTGGAAATTTTTGTGACTGGAAAAATTATTTTCATAAAAATCAATTATCATACCATTGTTTTTTATTTATTAATTGTGAAATTACCTAGGCAGGGTTGGAGGTTCCTGGGTTGTTTCTGATTGTTCTGACCAATTTCCTTTCATCTGAAGGCAACAGTTTGTGTCTGATGGTTAAAACACATTCAAACTGGCTGTGAGAGCACAAAGCTTGGTGACATTCAGCTTCTAGAATAGCTACAAAATTAACCCTATTGAATATTTCCTAAACCAATTTAAATGAACTCATCAATTCTGCCCAAAAGAGTAGTGAAATATTCAGCCACAATTATGCTAGGAGCTTATTGATTGATAGAAAATCATGCCATCATGGTGCAACTTCATACGAGACATTTATCCAAATATCAGTGGGGGTGTTTGTATATTCAAACCTGTATGTATAAATTTGACTGTGTATATTAGAGAAAATTCATGGTAAAAAAAAACAAGTGCCTCTATTTCTTTTAAAAAGAAAGTCCCTGAAGGTGGATCCATCCACTGCATCTTTGAAAGAACCATTGAAAGCCTCAAATCCATCCATGAGGAGGGTCTGTAAATGTCTGATGGGAACTATAAATTATCTAATAACACAGAATCTCTCAAATATAACCTATTGTTAAAGTAATCTCTCAAAACTAATTTTTCATAAATACTCCAGCAATAAATACTCAAATGCGCCGTAGTGTAGACAGATTTATCTTTGAAGGTGCCAAGTGAGCAAATGTCCATTTTTTCTGTCATGGCACAACAATGCTACCTTTAAAAAAAAAAAAAAAAAAAAATCTAAAATATTGCTGTGATGATTAAAAAAAGAAAAAGTTTATTAAATAAAGGTTTTCAATGTGGCACAAAAGTTGAAGTAGTTTGTGGTTAATGTTGAACATTTAAAAAATAAATTTTGTACAAACTGTTGCAGTTTTGATTCATTGAAATACATTTTACAACTCTTACAGAAATATAGAAAGTGAAAAGTAACTAAAAACTATAAAATGATGGTGAATAATATATAATCTCAAGAGTATTTATTTAAAACATGAATAACACACATTCAGGCTTTGATCACCTGGGAAACCACAAAAGCATCCTGATCTTTACATAAACCCCCCTAAAGCTTAATATTTTACACAAATTCTTGCTTTTTCTTCAGGAATGAAGATAGGTCTCTTGTATGTGGCTGTACATTGATTTATGCTGAAGGCATAAGTACACAAAGACACACACAGAGATGCATCTTACATCACTCTACATAGTTTTAGTCGTAACCAACGCTGTGCCTCCCAGCTCTGTGGCAGGGAGTGGGACTCTGTGCTCTGCCGTGGTGGTGCATGCAGCCAGCGCTCCGCTTTCCTCTTTACCGCCATGCCTCGCAGGGTCCCTGCACACGCTGAAGCCGTCCTCCCATTTTGGGTTCATCTGGTACAACGGATGATTGGGTGAGGAGACATCCACTGCTCCCTGAAGGTCCTCACCGTTTCTGTCTGAGTCGGCCATGTGAAACTTGGCTGTTGGTCCCTTTATCTGCAGAACCTCTTGTTCGGGGACTGGATCCTCTGCAACACATAAAGATGAAGTACAGTTTCATGTCTTTTGCAGCTTCTAACAGGATTTCTTCTTTGTTTGCTCTGTATTTCTCTACCCAACTTCTTATCAAGTTTGTGCATGTTGCAGGAAAGCAATCCCTCAGCATGATGCTGCCACTACCATGTTTCACCATGGGGATGGCGTTCCTTGTCTTCTGTGTTTATGCACTGATATTCTCCAACAAACCTCCGAGGCCTTCACAGAACAGCAGCATTTATACAGAAAGTAAAATGCATACAGGTGGACTCCGTTTAGTAACTACTGAGGGCAGATGGCTGCACCAAATTCTCTTTAGGGTAAAAAAAAAAGAAGAGGTTTGATGCAATGCAAACCAGAAAAAAAAAATGCAAACCAGACGTTGCAGATTTTTGTTTGCACTGAGATAAAGACCTTAAATAAATCACTCTATCCACTTCATCAACCTCAGCCAATCATTTTAAACAATGATGCATTGATTACAGCAGCTAAATGAGATAATGCAGTTTGCTGCATTCCTGTTTGTCTCGTGTACAGAAGAGCAGATAGACAACCTATTGAGTGAGGGCAAAATTACGCTGTTGTGACTCGAGCCTGCTCTATCTACTGTTCATGTTGTTTCCAGATTATTCAATTAGGCCCACAATTATATGGGCATATTTATAAGGACCTTTGTGAGCTGCTGCTGCCGCTTCAACTGCTGAGCTGTGGTACCATGAGAAATGCTTTTGTCAGCCCAGATATGCAGATTTCAACTGACTTCTTGGCTGCTAGACGGCCTCTCTCTGCACTCTTCTTCTTCTTCACGCTATGGATCAAAAAACAAGTTAGCTTATGTATAGTTAGGGGGCCCAATTTGCCCTGCCCCACCAACGGATGTGTGCTGAAACCAGAATAGATGGTAAGACAGCACTGCCGGCCCATGGGACGCCAGAGAAGAAGAGAATAGAAACTGTGGAGTTTCTACTGTGATAAGCGTCACCCTTCATCACCTGCCTGCTTGTCATCTTGTTTCCTCTAGAAGACTCTCAGACCTACCCCATTCCCCGCTGAGTAAATAATTGAAAATAAATCTAAATTAATAGTTTAAAATGTCATCTAATTAATCACTTACACAATATCTTAAAAATGAAGAATCTATGTATTTTATTTACATATATTCAACTGAGCTTTGTTTACAGACTAGCAGACTTCAAACCACCTAGTGTTATGGTTATTCTGTTCTTTTGATTTTATATATTCATTATTTGAAATCAATTTAGATTGTGCTGGGCTTTAACAAATTCCATAAACTTTTAACAGAGCCTACCGTTGTCTCCACGGTTTTTGGTCTGCCGTCTGAATATGACAAACCAAAGGGTCAGAGCCAGAATTGACCCCAGAGTGACCAGGATCACAGAGATCCACAGAGTCTGATTCAGCACCAACACATCTGATGGGCTGGTGGACTTGGCAAGGCTGGTCTTTGCTGTGACGCGGTCCACAACAGTCAGGATGGACTCTGAGGAGATCACACTCAGTGAATTTAATTCTCCTCGTTTTGAAGAGAGGGGATAGGGTACAGTCAAATTACTAAAGGTTCGGTGTCACTCACCTGTTGGTGGGTGAAGCTGATGGGTGGGTATCACCTCTCTGTTAATACAGGTCCTGAGGAGGTTGTCCCAGATCTTCCCCTCTGGACATGTCCTACGGGCCATGGCTGCAGCGAGGTAGGTCCAGAACTGCAGTGCTGTCCTCCTGTGAACTTCGGTTTGTGACAGAAAAACGAGAAGAAAAAGTTTTTAAAAAGCAGAGATGCAGAGGGGAGATGAGGTGGGAGGATTAGTGAAATGAATGTAGGAGTCCTAAGAGGTTTCGGTTCCTCAATTCGATAGGAAAGAGTGAATCACTTTGTGTGTCCCTCAAGGGCAAATACAGCTTGTTGTTAAATATGCATGAATGTTTTCCCTGTGAATTATTTGTACAAATGTCAACTTGGGGTTTTTGTTTGTATATTTAGGGGCATCTGTGACTAATTTATAGAAAATAGGAATGATCATAAAGAACAGTCAAACCAAACTCAGCCTAAAGTGAGACTTTTAAATATATTAGAATGGATGACTATGGTGTAGTTTAAGAAGTTGCTGTGTAGCTAAATGTCTACTCCTTCTAATCTGAAACAGTGCAATGCAGGACAACAAGAATAAGAGCAAAGAGCAGTTTCTCCCCTCATTAGGTCCCTTCAGCTGTCTCGTCCTCCCTCACAGCTGCAGCGGTTAATCAGACTCACCTGTTCAGAGTTTCAATAATCACCCTGCAGACCCTTGTTCTCCAAACCTGGACCTGACATTAAAATAGTTTACTGTCTACTGTAGATTACAGTGTGCATCCTGCAGCTCAGATGTAAACACTAAAAGAAAGAAGAAATTAACAACCAAACACTCGACTATATAAACCAGTGATTGTGAAATTGTAGCAGTTCCTTTTTTGGCTATTTTTGTAGGGTTCAGTGACGTGAGCTCTTGGTGACTTCTTCATATTGTCTATTCAATTCAATTCAGTTTATTGATATAGCGCCGATTTACAACAGATGTCATCTCAAGGCACTTTACAAGAAAGTCATTTCAACACAAACAATCTAATCAGTTTAAAGTTTTAGCTAGTTTTCTATTTAAGGAATCCCAGCAGATTGCATCGAGTCATTGACTGGCAGTTGCGCCCCATTGATGCAGACTCCAACCACACAAATACTAATCCCTCATACAGAGCAAGCATGTAGCAACAGTGGAGAGGAAAAACCCCCCTTTAACAGGAAGAAACCTCCAGCAGAACCAGGCTCAGTAGGAGCGGCCATCTGCCACGACCGTCTGGGGGTTCAAGAAGACAGAGCAGAGACACAGAGTGCTTCTCAATGTCAAGGCGCCTCGGTAGGCGAGGCGCCTTGCCTACGAGGACACTGTCCTTCCTTGGTCAAAGAAAACAGTTAAATGGAACAAACTTACATCACGTGACTGCGGCTGCCCAGAGCCCGCCTTTTGCTTACGCCCTCTGTTTACGTCCCACCCATTGTTATATTATATACATATAAGTTTCAATATAGATGTATAACGACAGTTTTACTTTTTTAATTGTGAATATATTGGTTAAATCAAATGTGTAAGGGAGTTAGTACCTGCTAGCCACCGAAGCTGCAACTACTAAGCAACTAACCAACCATAGATAATTGCTTTGGATCTAAAAAACATTTTCTGATAGCTACAATTACTTGACTTACATTTAAATTGGAAATTTGCTCCCGAAGTTGCTACTGCCGGCAGCAACTTCAAAAATACAGCGCTGTATTCTGGGAAATTTTTGACCAAGGGAAGGCATCAAGGAACCTCCCATGTATCCTTGGTCAGTTAGCTAAATGGCAGACAAATGGAGGACAGACGCCTCGGTAGCACATGAACATTGGAACATGCCTTGGCGGTCCCTGATGACATGTCTCCTAGGCAACCGGGACGGGACCAAGGCATCAAGGCGAGGTTCCTTGGCATTGAGAAACACCCACAGAAAGGACTAAATAACTGATGTAAGAGTATTTTCTATATTCAAGAAAGTAAAAAGTTGATAACGGGACAAGGGGGATGCTCAGTTTCTGGGATGCCCCCCGTCCAACAGGGCATTGCAGCTAAGCAGGATATACCAGACCAGGTGTATCTTCTATAGAGAGAAAAACACAGAGAAAACAAAGTTAACAGTCGAAATAACAGAAAATAATACAAATGGAGAGTAGCAGAAGAAAAAAGTAGCAGAGTGAAGAAAAGTGGTCACCCTGTCCTCCAACTAAGTCTATAGCAGCATAACTACAGATATAGCTCAGGATGACCCAAGCCAGTCTAACTACAGTGAGGAACATAGGTATTTGAACACCCTGCGATTTTGCAAGTTCTCCCACTTAGAAATTATAGATGGGGTCTGAAATTCACATTGTAGGTGCATTTCCACTGTGAGAGACAGCATTTCTTTTTTTAATTCAGGAAACCACATTGTCTGATTTTTAAAGAATTTATTTGTATTTTGTTGCTGCACATAAGTATTTGAACGCCTGAGAAAATCAGTGCTAAGATTTGGTACAGAAGCCTTTGTTTACAATGACAGAGGTCAAACATTTCCTGTAGTTCTTGACCAGTTTTGCACACACTGCAACAGGGATTTTGGCCCACTCCTCCACGCAGATCTTCTCATAGATCTGTCAGGTTTCGAAGCTGTTGCTGAGCAACAGAGTTTCTGCTCCCTCCAAAGATTTTCTATTGGATTTAGGTCTGGAGACTGGCTAGGCCACTCCAGAACCTTGATATGCTTCTTACAGAGCCACTCCTTGGATATCCTGGCTGTGTTCTTCGGGTCATTGTCATGTTGAAAGACCCAACCACGACCCATCTTCAATGCTCTGACTGAGTGAAGGAGGTTGTTGCTCAAAATCTCACTATACATGGCCCCATTCATCCTCTCCTTAATACAGTGCAGTCGTCCTGTCCCCTTTGCAGAAAAGCAGCCCCAAAGCATGATGTTTCCTCCCCCATGCTTCACAGTAAGTGTAGTTTAGACCAAAGATTTCTATTTTGGTCTCGTCTGACCACATGACTTTCCCCCAGCCCTCCTCTGGATCATCCAGATGGTCATTGGCAAACTACAGACGGGTCTGGACATGTGACGACTTGAGCAGGGGAAACTCCGGTGCAATGCATGATTTTAAACAATGGCGGTGTAGGTGAGATCTTGAATGGAGCCCCAGTCCGAGGGAGACTGACAGTCATCTTTAGCCTCTTCCATTTTCTAAGAATTGTGCCAACAGTTGATCTATTTTCACCAAGCTTCTTGGCAATTGCCCCGTAGCTCTTTCAATCCCTGTGGAGGTCTACAATGTTCTCTGGTGTCTTTTGACAGTTATTTAGTCTTACCCATGGTAGTAGTTGGAGTCTGACTGACTGTGGGGTGGACAGGCGTCTTTAACGAGCTCAGACAGGTGCCACTAATTTAGATGAATAAGTGGAGTAGAGGTGGACTTTTTAAAGGCAGAGTAACAGGTCTTTGAGAGCCAGAACTCTTGCTGATTGCCAGGTGTCCAAATACTTATGTGCAGCAATAAAATAGAAATAAATTCTTCAAAAATCAGATAATGTGATTTCCTGAATTTAAAAAAAAAGCTCTCTCACAGTGGAAATGTACCTACAATGTGAATTTCAGCCCCCTCCATCATTTCTAAGTGGGAGAACTTGCAAAGTTGCAAAGTGTTCAAATACTTATGTTCCTCACTTTATAAGCTTTATCAAAAAGGAAAGTTTTAAGCCTAATCTTAAAAGTAAACAAGAGTGTCTGCCTCATGGACTGAAACTGGGAGCTGGTTCCACAGGAGAGGAGCCTGACAACTAAAAGATCTGCCTCCCATTCTACTTTTAGAAATCCTAGCAACAAGCAGTAAACCTGCAGTCTGAGAGCGAAGATGTTTGACACGGGGCCACCTGTACTCAAATGTAAATACTGTGTAAGACAACAGCAATGTTGTACAGCAGTTCATGGGAGGTAAATGAGAGATGTTCTAGTACACCTCAGAGAGATAGGTCAGAACTGAATGTTTATTTATGGTTACTGACTCAGGGGAGTTACTGTTGATCCCAGAATGGCTCAACTAATTGGTGGAGAGCAGTGGCATGATAAGTTAGGTGGGGCACAGCAACTCAACACCTAATGGCAGCAACTGATTCTTCTGTGATGCATACAATCTAACTTTGATCAATATTATTTTATGTGATTAATTTCATATTGATTCAATATTAAATTAACCACATAAAAAATAGCACACATCTACACACTACAAATGCCATTTTATGTATTGAAGAATGAAACTTTTTTTATAGCCAACATGAAATTACAGATAAAGAGTCACTCACCAGAAATGCAGATCTTTCATCTTGGCAAACTTTTTAATAACTCTATAATCTTTCAAATATTCCCCTTTAAATCTATATGATCTCCTTGAACCATGTTAAAATCCACTGGCGGCAATGTGCTAAATTTAGACTTCATGAAAAAAAATCTACTTCATTCTTCTTTTTTTTGTGTCTCTGTAGCTAGCAAGGATATTAGATGGCTGCACGCGTCTATCCAACGGAATGTTGTGACGAAGCAGCCTCGTCACTGACAGCTGCCCTCCGGACGCTGAACACTTATGCACACACACCTACATACACTCTGGTATACGTACCTCGTGGGGACCGGCGCACTCGCGCTAAAAGTCCGACAGTCACATTACAGCAGCAACACACACAACTCCACCTGCCTAGTGAAATATGAAGGGTGCACACTTTGTATTTGGCTACGTTTCCTCCGTATGTGGCGTGTTGTTGTAACTTACCGTTTTCCTCCCGTTCGCGCCAGTGCTTGGTACAAACCCGAGCTGACGCCCAAACAGCTGTTAAAATGTCAAGCCTGTCATCATGAGGAAATGACGTCACCATCACACGACAACTCCAGTACTCCAGTTCATTAAAAATGGTTATTATTTCATGATTAGGCAAACATGATGACTGTGTTTATTCTGAAATTAAGTGTGAATGTATGTGATTATTTTGTATTTATTTTTCATTGGAGGTAATTATGTAGATCTCGAGTTAGGTTGAAATTGGTGATTATTGAACCCAAGGGGAGGGGCTTAGAGTATTTAAAGAGACCTCTGTGAAGTGAAGAGAAAAAGAAGAGTGGAATCTGTCATTGAGCTGCATGGCTGGCAACTGGAAGGAACTTAGAGAAATTAGGTGGGAACGTTATAGGTTGTTTTTTTTGATAAGACAAACTGAAAAAGCGTTTTGACTTCGTCCTCGTACCTGTGTAAATAGTTTTTCTCTGGAATTTTTGGAAATTTTTTCACTGTTTCACACTGTTGAGCACAAGTCTGGGAGCATCGAGCACAATAAAGCACCAACAACTGCAACGCGACTAAGTCATCTTTATTGTGGGACAAAGAACCCCATCACAAATGTAAACATGAAAGTGTGGCATTTCGATATTTTAATGAGTTATGCTGACAAACCAACTTTCGCATTTGGCAAAACTGGGCGCATCACTTCCTGCTTTGGTTTGATCACACCCTAAACCCCATCAGTTATATCAAACCAAAGAGAAGACAAATTCTAATGGGAGCTAAATTTGTGTGTGTAGTGTGGGAAATAATTGCGTTTTGAATGAATCTGGAAAGGAAAGTCAATTTTACTTTTAGAAATACTGGAAGACCTGGGATCGTCACCTAGATTAAAAAAAAAAAAAAAAATTGGTAGAACAGTGTGCACAGCTGGTAGCACTGTTGCCTTGCAGCAAGAAGGTCCTGGGTTGGAATCCCAGCATGTTATTCCCGTGTATGCGTGGGTTCTTTTCAGGTACTCCGGCTTGCTACTATAGTGGAAAACATGCTAATGTAATATCTAGCCAGTTGGACATAGCTTCACAGCAGCAGATAATCACACTGGACCCAAATGACTGTCCAAAATGCTGAAGGTTACAGAGTGATGGATGCGCAAATGAGAAAGAAAACAGGCATGTATCACAACTGATATCGCAATATTTACCAATATTGCCATTACAAGATTTTCTAACTCGGATGGCCTTCAGAGATTCTTTGATCTGAAACTTTTTGAACAGTGCTCAAACATCAAAACAAGATGACAAAACAAGCTGGTAAAAATATAGAAATTTAATAAAAAGCAGACGATACACATTTTACAGCAAAACAAAAAAAACAAAAAACAAAACATGAGATCTTGCTTTTTTTGGCATAGTACAAGATTTGAAGTGAATAAATCACATCAGTAGAGAGAATCAGCACCTATTGCACAGTTTGATTATAAAAAGTGTTAGTATGCATGATGACTTTCAAGTCTTTAAAAAGTAACAGTGCATAGATTTGGCACTTTTATTAAAGATACTGCCAAGAGTTAGTTTTTTGGGCCGGCTTGTCACCATGGGGAACAGAGCTTTCGAACGCTCTGCTCCTCTGCGCTGGAACTCACAGCTCAGAACACACCTGTTCAAACCGACTTATTCACTTTAGACACCGATTGGTTGTCGTACTGTCTACTTATTTGCTATTTGACAATTATTTTGCTTATTTTTTGTCTGAATTATTTTTTTCCTTCTCTGTAAGGTGATCTTGGGTTTATAAAAAGGTTCCCTCAAATAAAAATTTATTATTAAAGAAACGCACTCCTGTTATTGTAATTATACAAAAATAATAAGGGAAAAAATCTGATTTAAAAGATGGAGAGTTTAACAAGCTTTTCTCATGCAGAGAGAAGTTTTGTCTGAAATCAGCATCAGATTGTACCTGCAGATACCCTGTACTCTGAGGATTCATCACACAAGTCCTCAGGGACGACAAATTTGTCTCTCTACAAACGCATACACAAAAAGCTCATGGCTCAAAGAGAAGAGGCCGCATCCTGACAAACGTGAAGTTGTAGGACTGCGGGAGGCCCTGGTGGCTGATGCTGCTGAATTTGTCCCAGACGAACGGTGGGAGCCCGTCCTGCGTTGTAGGTCCGTTCACCGCCTCTGCCACAAAGTCCCCCGCCATGTTGAAATCCGTCACCTGGATAGAAAGCAAAACTATAAGATTTTTTTTGTTTGTTTATGAACTAATCCTGCATAGGGTCATCTTGGTCATTGGGTCTTACTTTAGTGTCGTAGCAACCTCCTGGTGAGGGCTTATCTGATCTCAGGTCATTACGGCAACAGATAGTCTTACAGGGGTTCCCCTTTGAGTACGGATCTTTCTTGTAGTCTGGAAAAAACCCAACAGCTGCTGGTTAATATGGACACTTTTAGATGGATAACTGAACCTTTACAGCAATGTTTCACAGTGAAATGCAAAGCTATTCCCATATTTTAAACTTTTTCAAAATTTTCTATGCATCTTATTAGGATTTTACACTGAATTGATAAAATTGTGACCTTTCCATCAGAAGAACCCATAACCTCTTCAGCATGTTGAGCTACAGTAGCTCTTCAGTTAGATCAGCCTGACAGCCGGTACATAAATATTGTTACTTGACGCACATTTGACAGATACTAAGCACTGCAGACCATAAACAGCCCAAAAGAGCTGCCATTTTAGAGATATTCTGTCCAAGTCATCAAGCCATCTCAATCTGGCCCTGGTCAAACTTACTCAAACGTTTCTTCTTGCCTATTTCTGCTTGGTTTGTACCTACTACTGTATATCACACCCACTAACAAGACAATTAATGCTTAGTGAAAGTGGGCGAAGTTTTTCAAAGATTTTTAACAACCTCAAAATCAGAAAAAAATAAAATAAATAAATAACTGGGCATGCATTTGTGTTGAGCCCTGTTTTACTATGATTCGCCTAAATAAAACCTAGTTCATCCTTCAGAAGTCCCTTAAATCAAGTCTTTATACTCCTTTAAAATGAATATCACTCCGTTTAATAATTAGATGACTTCTAAATTTGTTGCACATGCTTTATCTGGCGGTATCAGGAGGGGACTTATTATTATTACTTCCGTTATATAGTGGCTCTCAAATCTTCACACTCCTAGTACAGTACCAACTTTTTGGGATGTAAAATAATGTGATTATGACAAAGATTTCCAAACTTTTTCCTTAAAGAAAATGACATTTCCTCATACAGTTCAACTGCAGAAAAAAAAAAAAAAATCTGCTGGAGGGAGTTGGAAAAGAAAAAAAAAAAAAAACGTAGCAACAACCTGGGTGCATGAGTGTGCCACCTTTGTGCTAAGGATTTGCTAAAACGCCTTCTGATCCATTTTCAGCATTCGGGCTTCCTTAGTTCACATCTGCCATCAGTTATATTCAGTCTGATTTACCTTAAGTAGCCTAAACGCAAAAAGATTAAAAAGGATCAGAAGGAGGTGTTGTACAAAGGTATCAGTCAGGAGAAAGGTATAAAATTTCCATTTTTTCATATACCATGAAAAATTAAACACAATTATCATTAATTGGAGATAATGTGGAACATTGACATCCAAAAAACTGGATATATCTCCAAAATGATTGAAGACAGGACATAAACTGGTCAGGGAGTCCGACGACAACACTGATGGAGCCGCGGGAATCTCCAAAAAGGACGAGTTGTTTACCAAGCGCGATAACATCTCCTGTATTCTCCATATGACTAGAAGGAATGGTACAATGGCATTTGTAGTGTCAGAAGAATATGTTTGAAAAACACCTAAGTTTGTATGCATTTCATCATAAGATGTTGATGATAAAACCCCCCTAATATTTTCAAACATTATTTTGTTACAGGGTTATTTTTAATCCAATTAAAAAAAAAATTATTCTAAAGCTCATCTGATGCCTATAGAGCTCCGGACGTCACGTGACTCTCAGAGCGTAGGCGCCATGTTGGCAGGCATGAACCTCACCTAAATGAACGTCGCTGGCTGTGATTTTACTCCGGAGTTTACTCCCCATTTTAAAACGGAAGATATAATTGTCTATACCGGGAAATTAAAAACATCAAACATCTCCGACCCTTACCATGCCCCTGGGATACTTTAAAACTCCAGAAGCTGTCAGGGCGGACCTTTTACCGGACATACTCTCACAACAGCGTCAGTTTGTTTTTAAAGTTGCTGGGGACAATAAACTTAAGTGTGGTTTGAAGATGGCTGGGACAATTATTAATTATTCATATAGTCTATAAAGATTCATCCGTTTCACGTTTATGCACTACAGTGAATAAACAGGTGTTGAAAATCATATCTTTATTCCATCAATCAAAGTTGAAAGCCATAAGCTTATGTGTTTTGTTTTACCAACGGCACTGAAAACCATCATTAGGCTGTTTGCATGGCGTTATTAAAATCCACATTATAGCACATAGAAAAATGTTGGTATATACTCGCCCCCAGAAGAATACCCTTGCAGCTCTGTGCAGAGAAACTTCAACACTAACTTACAGTTCAGAGTCCTGCAACAGGACGGGTACCCGCATAAGGTTTTTCCATCATAAAGTTGTGAAATTTAATTTCAGGGGTCCGGGAGGAAGTTTCTTTAATGCGGGCGGGTTGAGAGTGACAAAATAATTGTTTATAATGTTTTGTTTAAGACTCCCAACGAGGATTATGTTGATATATAGTGATACGTGGAAAGAGCATGCCAGAATATTCCTCCAATTTGCGCTGTCAGCGGAATATTCCCGCCATCTAGACTTCCAGGGCTGCCAGACAGACTTTACTGCAGCGGGATTTGCGATTCATGAACTGAGAACACAGTTAAAGCCAGGGACTGTGGACAGTTTTTCCTTTCTGCACAGGGATCTCTGCATCAAATAAGTTTCAGTTTTCATAAATTTCAGAGAAGTCTCTCTGGCAGCGCAGGATACCTAGATAGCGGGAACATTCCGCTGTCAGCGCAAAGTTGGGGGAATATTCTGGCATGTTCTCTCCACAAACACATTATGCTATATCAACATGATTCTCTTTGGGAGTCTTAAACAAACAATATCCCATAAATATGTTTTCACCCGCAGTGAAGAAACTTTCGCCAGACCGTTGAAATATAATTTATGTATTTTTTCATCTTTAAACGGATACCCACAACATTGCAGGACTTTGAGCCCTGAACATGTTTGCAGCGGACTACGAGTCTTTTAAAACCTGGACATATCCAATAATAGTCCGTTCAGACACTGATTATGTGGAAATGTGAATGTTAGAGCTGGTAAGAAATTCCGCATCAAGTTTTTATAAGTGATGGGGGAAAAAAAAACAAAACAAAAAAAAACAATCATAAATATCCCCAGCGTCACCGGCTAAAATGACGCCCATCCCCTGACATATACAATTTCCTGATCAACTTTCCCTCGTCCTGCTCCAGAGCTTAGAGCATATAAAAGCCTGGAGGACATAAATGGACAAACAGGGTTTGTTATCGGGATCCAGATCTGGAATCTTCATGCACAGGATTGTGTTGTTGTCACCGGGAGGGAAGACCTGTCCTGATTTTAGTTACCATGAGCAACGGGCCGTAGCTAGGTTATGTCTTTGTGCAACATTTTGTGTGTTCATTAATCTCAGGAAATAATTAAAGTATTTTTATTTCTAAAGGCATCATTGTAAAACAGAGAGCTGTCAATTTGCGTCACTTAATGATACAAGAGCAGTTATCAAACAAATGGTAATAAATCTGAATTACAGGTGAATCCCTCCCAAAGACTAAATGAAACGGCTTCATTTCTGCCTGATCGCGCGTTTCATGGCAATGATCCATGGTTTCCTGCATTCTGGATCCTTGGTAATCCTATAGAACGTTTCTCCCTTGTCTCATCCGCGTCTGTTATGGCATCCTGGGACAACAGGTATCCACCATATTTACCGTTTCTAAGTTTGGATTAGCTGCAAATAAAAACAACTGCGGGAAACTGCCTGCCACAATGGCGCCCATTCGATTTTAAATGTTGTATGTTGGGAGAAGTGACGTCAACTCCCGGAGCTCTATATTTTCAAAGTCTGTCCACTACAATGAGAAAAATTAAGAATATCTGGGCTAATTTTTATTTTTCAGCACTGTGAGTCCAAGCAAACGTCCAAATCAAAGACGGACTGACTCTAGCAGAACGAGGTAACCGTTTTTGAATGGTGTTGACAGAGTTCAGAACCAAATCTGTTGGGTTTCTCGGAGAGGGCTGTGGAACATGCATTATGTTCTCACAACATAATAGATTTGGGGACCTTTTCCAGGAGAGAATGAGAAAATATTAAGTCAAGATGTGTGAAGCTGACAGACTTAAAGGAGTTTCAATATAGTTACAGTTTAAGTGCACACACACATGTAACTGGGTTATTGTTGTTTTACACTTGAAGATCTGAATGCATTTCACATTTAATGAGGGAAAAGTTTTAAGAATTACTTTATTATGGTTTCAATTTCTACATCACAGGGACGTATGGAATTTCTAGGACCACTAAAGGAATGACAGTCACTGATGCTAGACGGTGACCCTAAATAACTCACCATTAAACCGCATGATGTGTTTCAAAGAGTCCAGATCCTTCACATCAGCCTGATCCCGCCGGAAGATCTTGGCTCTGGGACAGAGGTCGTAGGAGAAGTCCTCTCCGTACTCTCTCCACATTTCCCCGTATCCGCTCAGGATGTAGATGTTCTGGTGGAAGGGAATGTTGTAGGACGGCCAGTGACCTGCATCAAATAAAGGCAGAGAGGGAACCATGCTGTAGAGATAAAAGAGAAAAAGAGAAAAGAAAAAAGGAGTGGGGTCAAAAATGGATGACCTGTTACCTCTGCGCAGAGCTTGTGTCTGGTCAGAGTACTCCACCAAGCCGGGGATCTGCTCCACCACGGTCAGCGCGCCGTCATCAATTCTCTGACCCAGCTTCACTTTGCTCCTGTCCAGCACCATGTACTGGTTGTTATAGGTGCCTGCGGGGATGGTCAGCAAAAGGGGGAGGTGAATAATAAAATTTATTTTGCATGCTTAAGAGGTTTTTGATCCCTTCTGTACTCATGAGAAAACATAAAAATAACTATATGATATTACTCTGTACCAGAGTTGAACTTGGAGAAGGTTTTGGCCCATTCTTCTCCTGTGCGAGCCAAGCTGTGAGCCAGTCTGACCCTCTGCCATGCCAGCAGGCTGTTTGGAGTGATTTTGTCAAATAGGGAGGAATTGAAGACATTGTTAGTGGTCTGGGTCATCATCAAACCACTGCCCAATAGGTAGAAATCATCCAGAGACACAAGGAACCCTGCAGAAATTAATTAAAAACTGTTTTATCCGACAGAAGATTACAAGAGGCGACTAGAGAGTCTTCTGGGTTTTACTTGCCTGGGTAGCTGCTGAAGGACAGTTTCCCAGTGGCTGTGTGGGGATCAGAGATGTGAAAATCCCAGTGTTTGTAGATGCGCATGGTGGCAGCATATGTGTACCAGCTGGAATGGGCAAACAGGAGGTTCTCATAGCCTGGAAGCATCTATGGAGGAGGACATCAAAGGGTCAAGTAGACAAAAGGTTTACGTACCAGAAACCCTCCCAATGATCTAATCAAAGGGTCAGCAATCCATAATCTCCACACCAATACAGCCCATGGTCAGGCTCCATGTGTTGCATGCATGGGTTCCTGGGCTTTTGTTTGTATTATAATCAGTTTTCACATGGTTTAACGTTTCATAGTTTCAACCCTATTCTGCTCATTTTTTTTCTCCGTTATTGTTTCTGAGGTGTTGCCATATTAGTTTGTTCCTTCATAGTTTATTTTTGTCTTGTGTATTATTTCCTTGAGATTATTGCCAAGTTTTGTGCTTTGATTTCCAGTCTGTAAAGACGACACCACAATAATTAAAACATTTGTCCACATGAATTCACACAAACCATCTTAAAATGCTGCAGTACATATGCCTGGCCCACTGGGGGCGCCGTGACACTGCCAGAGAAACAAAAGAACATCGACTCTGCGGAGTCAACCCGGTGGCAAACACAAATCTAGCTTCAATTAGAGCTTTATTCTAAAGCATGGGATGTCTGTGGTTCTCTGGATCCATTTTCTGCTGCTGGTGAAATAGGAGGGACAGTAAATCGTATTCTAGGATCCATATAAAGGTCAGTATTTGCTTTATTAGGACTGCAACACTGTAAGGCGCCATGTTTGTTTACCACAAAGTTGCGCAGACGCTTTAACTATAGGAATGGGGCGCCGACGTCAACCACTCAGAATAAATGCCAGGGGGCTCATAATCACTGAAACAACGGAGCTGGCGTTTTGAGATTTCTCCACTCTGGGACTGTTTCAAAGACGATCGTTTATGGCGTCGTTTATGGCGTCCTGAAACGCCGGCTCCTTATTCGATGAAATATCTTTGTTCCTACACGTGGTTTCATCTCAGTGTATACAGGACCTTAGTCTCAGAGCAGCTCCTGTGTTAATTAGTCTCCTCCCTCAATTCCCCTGCTGTTCTGCTTAACACAGCAGTTCCAAATTTTTTCTGATCAGTCTCTTTGGTTCTCATGTCACTTTACCATCAAGCCTCAGTAATTAGGCCCACTCAGCCCACCTGTGTTTGCCCAGCCGCCTCTCAGTTTTTGCCTTTGCCTGTCGGATTCTTCATTTTCACGTACCGCTCCATGCTAGTTCGGTTCAAAGCGGTTTCATGCCAAGGTTCCTCAGTTTTGTATGTTTCATGTAATAAATCCTGAAAATGCCAGTGTTTTTTTTTTTTTTTTTTTTTACATGTCCTGTTTGGCAGTGTCGAGCTCAGAATTAGTGTCCGAGTACCAAGTAGAAGCCCAACAGATTTACTTTCACAAGTGGAGCACTACAGCTTTTGCTATAGTCCTCCACTTGATGTATGTGTGAAAAATCTTTGTTATGAATTGCTGGGGGTTTTATTTCCAGATGTTATGGACACAGACAGAAAATTAAGGGGAAGAAAAAAAAAAGAAGATGAAGAAGAGAGGTAGGAAACAAAAGGTCAAGAGAGGGTGAGTTGAACATACGAGGGGAAGGGGAACAAAGAAAACACAGGTAAACATTGAAGTCTGCCTCCATACCCAAAGGATGGCAAAGAGAAAAAAAAAAAAAAAAAAAAGGAACAGCAACAAAACAAACATTGTGAACTAAGAACTACACATCCACATCACACAAAAATAGATATAAAAATACAACAACGTCACAGAAAGACTCATGGTACCGATTAATCAAGCTCTACTAATGATAACCTCAGCCCAAGAAAATATCTGTAAACACCAGAGACCCCACAGCTATGTGTGTGTGTTTGCATGCTGGTGCATGTAAGGTTTCTCCATAAGAATGTTCGATAGCTGGTGTGAGCAGGCATCCATCCGTCTCCCAGGAATCGACGCAGACATGAAGGAGATCGGAGCCAAGACATCCAAAGGACCCCCAGACGGACCCGGGCGGGGCCGACCGCATCCCCCAAGAGAGAAGCAAAGGAGAAGCAAAGGAGAACCCCAGGGGAACGTCCAGCGGCTACGATGCAGGGGCCCGGGGGGCAGCAGTGACGAGCCCACGGGCCCCGCCGGCAACCAGCCGCACCAGGATGGGCCGGTCCGTGGACCGGGAGAGCCGGGGCCCAGGGGCGCCCCACCCACCAGCAGGGGCCCGACAAGGGACTGGCCGACGAGGGGCCCCTGGCACCGAAGGGGCCGCGGCCGTGCCACCCAAATGCCAGTGTTTTTCCACCCTGCTCCTCATACTGTAGCACACTGCTCTGCATGTTTTAGATGTTTCCCTACTTTAGCACACCCGATTTCAATTGATGGCTGATTACCTCAACCATGTAAATGCCATGAAGAGTAAGATTGGGTAAAATAAAGGTTTCAAGACTTTGAATTGTAATATTATTACTGAATATTACTGATATCATTGATGATTAAGCCATGTTTTCCTCACTTTTCTTTTTCTTTTCATCATCCTAATGTCCTTACCACTCTACATGAGCTGCTTCATTAAAGTCTTAAAAGTCCATTTAAGATGTGAACATCAGGGTCAGGGAGAACTTCATGCAACTGGCCAAATTATCATTGGCACGCAAAGCATAAGCACAGGAACAATGAACTATAATTCCATCCAAGCAGTCCTTTGCAACTACAATATTGTAGATATTGATATCGTTATGGGGATTCCGATGAGCTACAATGTGCAGTTTTAGGTAACATGGTACAGGTGGAAAGAAACAACGGAAAATATAACTAATCTAAATGTTTCACAATCGTACTTTCTTTGCATTACATTTTTAAAATATTTGTAATGATTAACACACAAATACAGGATCCTTAACCTGTAAATAAACTACACTGATCAGACCTTCACAGTGGGTTCTTTGATTAAAGTAGTAAATTTGAGTCCAACAGCAAAATGTGGTAATCTCCATTTATGCATCAAAAAAAAAGTGTCCAACCATTATCTGGTTTTTATAGGAAATAAAAAACACACACACACATCAGTCTACCTGCTGTTGGCATAGACTGAAAATGTGGGAGTTCTTAGTTTGGATGCATTTGACGAATAGAAGGAAATTGCTTTTTTTCTATATTTGGCATGGAGATCAATGATCAGAGCTGATCATGAGGAAAAATTGGCTGATTCCAACCTTCGGCTGAGTGATTGGTGCATCCTAGTCAAAAATATGTACAACCCTAGAATTTAAAGTAAGTCTACTTCCTTTTTAGCATGACTGTATGTCAGCTGGCATAAAGTTGGTGTGTTAGGCAGAAATTTTGAGGAAGTGTGACCCTTTAATAAAATATTCTTCTGAAAAGGGGCATGAACGGGCCTTGCAGCCTGAAACAGGTTAGGTAATCTCACCTTGATGAGTGCTGAGCAGTGCCCCATTCCTGGAAGTTTGAAGTCTCTGATTGGAGAGTTGGAGCTGGGCACCAAGGCAGGAATCAGATCCAGCAGGTCGCCCACTCCATTTAAGAACTGGACATCAAACAGCGACAGTGGCTGTGGGAAGGCCGGCAGATTAACAGCTGGTCAGTAAATGAAAAACAGCTGCCTTCACTGAGGAATACTAAATCAAAAGCTAAATATTCTTCTGCAGACTGACATCAAACTAAAACTCAAAGCAGCATAAGAAATCTAGACAACTGTAGAAATGAGCTTCTTTAGGGAGTTTGCGCCACTAAAATATTTACCATACAGGAATATAACAATAGCACAATCAAAAGGTTTTATTCCAGAGCAGATTACAAACTTACCCTGTAAAACACTAGATTGATATGTTCTGTTAGAAATAATATTCTGATGTTTGTTTATATTTCAGACTTCTCAGAGAGACGTTTGGTTAGCTCTAGAGCTTCCTCATTCTAAATATGAACTTAGAGACGTGTATTATTAATAGGGTGGGGCTGTGAGGAGAAGTGTAAATACTAATTATGAGACTGTTGTGGCTTATAGACCTTCTTTCCTTGCTTCTTGGCCCAGTCTGCAGCTCCGGCTTGCAGGCCGTCCATCTGGGCCACGACGAAGCCCGCGTGCTTCCACAGAGGATCAGAGCTCTTGTTGAGCTTCACCTGCTCTCTGACCCATGAGTCCTGCTTCCTACGAGGGCGACACTTCCTGTTTATTTATTATTCACGGTCACCTGCAACAAAAGCTGAGCACCCAGCAAGACATTCCACAGACAGGCCGAGGTGTCACACGCTAATAATAAAAAAAATAAATAAAAAAAAAGGGAACCACCTAGGTCCAGTCAGACATGCGTAAACACAAGCCAACGACGTTCGTGAGGTAAAAAGCAAGCAGATGCATGGACGTGCTTTGTTTACGGGGCAGTTGTTGACTGCAGATAGACATTAAATATCGGAAACATCATATGACTGAACCATGAGCTGAACTGAGAAGAGGATATGAAATGTGATGACAGCCATGCGTATCTCAGACCAAGTACTGTTTGTGGGGACAGTTCTGATAGTGCTGCGGCTTTCGTTTCTAAAGGGAAAACAGAACACACTCACGACATGAAAGTCTTAACTGGACTCAGGATCTTCGGGTCAGTGATCAGCTGCGGATACATGTTGGTGTAGTGGTCCATCATCTGCCTCAAGAGAGAGAGAGGGGGAGTTAATACGAGACAGATGTGTTAGGAAACGAGGATTACAACAGCAGTTATCTTATAGATTCCCACAGAGCCTTGCAAAACTGAACTTTTCCACATTTTGTCTGCTTCGCTGACACACCACCACGTTCACCTATTCTCAATTTGATCTACGTCCTATATCTAACCCGCTCTGTTTTCCTCTTAAACTATGAAACTATGAACAACTTCCCTCTCCCTGCTGAAAAACAAAGCGTCCCGCAGCACAATGCTGCCACCACCATGTTTCACTGTGGGCAGACTTTGATAATTACAGAGCTTTTTAATATTTTTTTTTAAACCCAACACTGCTTTCTCCTTGTTCTTCATAGTGCTCTCCCACCGGCATGATGTTACCACCACCATGTACTGTACTTTTATACAACAATAAGGGGGATTGTGCTTCTTACTGGGCAGTGAGGAATCCCTCAAGGTAGCCAGCTAGGAAAAAGGTGAGCTCGTCTGTTTCAGGGGTCTTCCCATATCCTGCACGGATCTCCAGGATGCTCCATCCAGTACTGGACAGGGTGTCATTCAGGTATCCGTATGCGTCGCCCTCAGTCTCCATCACTCCCTCCTTTAGCACCACAAGCTTTTGCTCCTGGTCCCAGTACACAGTGGCAGCTCTCATCGCTAGGCAGAGATTGACATAGTCAAACTTAAATAAAATGGAAACATTCATGAAACACCCATTCAATCAAATGCTCTTTTAAATGAACAATCAACACTTGGAGTTGACTTGGAATTTAGAGTTATATCACATTCAAATATAATTCTAAGTTTAGTTAAATTTAAGGAGATGGCTCTCCAAGTGTAAATTTTAAGATGCATTCATGTGACTGGATGACTTAAGATATAAGTACAGCAGTCATCTCCAAGATACCTCAAATCACAACAAGTTAGTCCAGTTAAGCGTATTTAAGTTTGGTTTGCGGCTTTCAACCAGCCACTAGTCTGCAGGTAAAATCAAAAGAAAAACAAAGCCAGGTGATCCTTATACAACCACCAGTGATTATCCCCACTGTCTTCCTACTTACGGTCAGCAGTGAAGGTCGTCACCACATGAACTGAAAGAAAGACATACAGCTTCATTATTAACAGCATGTTTGCAAAAATGCAGTGAAATGCAAAGTCTGGAGCAGCATGAAGAAACAAATGAACTAAATGAAGTGGAAGCAACGAGTAATTCGAAGTTATGTGACGGAGGGAAAGTCCAGGGCAGTCTGAGAGTCACGGGAGCGGAGCGCTTCCTGATTGGCTGGGAGCTCAGGAAAAGAAACGTAAGAGTGATTGGTAAGGTAAAACAGCCGCGTAAAATTGAGGGTTTAGGTTTAAAAGGGTGAACATTATAATAATACTCTTACGTAATATATTATGCGATAGAAAGACATCAAAAATCTGTACACCCCAGATGGGACTCGAACCCACAATCCCTGGCTTAGGAGGCCAGTGCCTTATCCATTAGGCCACTGGGGCACACGCCCTCAATAAAATTCATATCTAGTACCAAAGGGTCCTTTGGTTGATGTAAAAAGGTGCATGGTCGTTGGTAGGAATTTAACGGAATAAGTTGTGTACTGTGATCAAAAGGGCATTAAAAGACCAGTACCCGTTTCAAATGTTTTGAGTAAACAATGCTGCAAACCAATGAATTTCAAATAATTGTAATTTATTTTATATTTACAAATAATCGAGCATTGCTTCAGCGTAGTAGGAACAAAGCAAAGCAAACATTTAGAAACCGTTTTAAACAATGAAACATGGGCTTCTTGCATTAGGTTCATGTTTGTATACGTTGTATATATATATACACACATACATATATATTTTTGTAGAATTTTAAGAACCAAATGAACGTGCTTCACTTTCAAACCAGTGTATGTTGCAACTGGTACTTAAGTGCATAAAGATAAAAAAAAGAAGTCCCTCCTTAGATTACATAAAACAAAAAACACATAAAACGACTTCAGCACTTCTCCATTACAGTAGTGAAGTGAAATATTGTGCACTGCTGCCCTCCAGTGGTCACTTATAGTGTAACATATTCAAGCAAGAGAAACAGATTGGATTCTTTTTAAAGAATAAATCTAACTTTATACTAACCTTTAAATATCTCAGAAAAAAGAACATAATAAATAAGGTAATGAAACGATACACAGCATCACTTGGACTGTCCATGCTCACACTTATTTTCATGTAGTGCTAACAGCATAGTAAAGCTCAGTGGGGTTGTATGTGCACTTGGCCATCCATGCAAGACACCTACCCACTTGTTTTCAGTGTAAGGCTGGAATGTAAAAGCATAGTGTCATTTTCAATGAAATTGAATATGGAAAAATTATTTAAACTTAAACTAATTTGAGGGTAAAACTGTTGAAAAAAACTGCAAAAAAGAGGTGTAACAAATTGCAATCTTCCTAAACACAAACAGAAATAATCTATATGAAACAGTCTCACATAAACCTTTTCATGTTGCAAAGGGGTGTATCTTTTGTTGAAACAATGACATTTTGTAAATTATGGGTTTCCTAAAATGAAGTTTTTGGTAAGGAAAAAAAATATATACAAGTTGGTGTTGAAAAGTGTGTAGCAACTAAAATATAGAAAAAACAAAGTTACAACATTCATTTTCATAAAGACTGACAAACACCAAAAACCCATGAGACTCCAAGACAGATGGAGAAAAAAAAAAAAGGCACACCTCAAGCTTAAATCCCACTCTAAAGTAGTAAACATGCCTCCACAAAGTATTAAAGTCACATATTGTTGTAGAGTTGTGTCAGTGAGAAAACAAATATCAAAACGCAAGAAAATGGGTTCAAATAAATTACAGCACGAAGTCATGTGCAGCTTTGTTTCAACAGCATCAGCCGTTTCAGCTGCTGTATTCCGCTGCGTAAAACGGAAAGCTCATGTGAAATGACACATTCACTCATTCATCATCTATCAATTTCTCTGTGCCGTTCTCTGCCTGCGCGCTCCCTCCCACTTCGTTGTCGCCGCCTCCGTCCTCCTCATCCGTGTAGGAGAGCGACTGGCTGCCGTAGTTAATCATGGTGCGGGACAGGTCCACTTCAATGGGGAACACGTCCGCCTCCTTCAGGACGGCGTAGCAGTCGTCGTAGTAATGAGACATGCCTGAGACAAAGCGCTGCAGCTGGAACACAATGTCCTGAACTGTAGAGGGAGAGAAGTTAAATCTGTGTTGCTTGTTAGGAATGCAATACATGATCTATATTGAATCAGCTGAGGAGGAACATACCATGTTTCTGATCCAGCAACTCGATCTTCTCCAAAACGTCCTTCCTCATCTTAGCAAAGCGGGCCCGAGCTTCCTGCCTACACCTTAGTACCAAACGGTACTCGTAGTTCCCGGTGCTCACACGATACAGAGGTTCTCCCAAGGCCTGTGGAAGATGTTCATTTTCAGACAACTCATAAAAACATAGATCAAATACAGTGCTACAAGAAAAAAAAAGTATTCGCCCCTTACAGATTTGAGTTTTTGCAGTTTTGTCACACTTAAAAATCCTTCAGATCAAATGAAATCCAATCCCAGACAAAATTAACCAGTTTTTCAAACGTAATTTGTTAAGAGAATAAACTATCCAAAGCAACCTAACCTTATGTGAGAAAGTGATTAAACCTACAACTAGCCACCTTTACTGGCAACAGCTCCCATTAAGTGTTTGCAATCACTAAAAAAGAAAAGTTTGGCCTACTTTACTTTGCTGAATTGTTTTTTAAGCATAGGTGGCCTGATTAAGGCCATGCCACTGGACCTCAATCAGATGAGAGTCCAGACTTTGACTAGACTGCTACAAAACGAGGTGGACTTGCAGGTGTGCTTCAGCTCATTGTTCTGCTCCATAACCTGAGTGACCTCAAGCTAAACTGAACTGATAGACGGACATTATCCTTCAGCAAAACAGCCCCACACCATTACACTACCACCACTATGTTTGACTGTAGCTATGATACTCTTTTCCTGAATTCCCCCACTGTGGCAGAATAAAGGATTTTCTAAATTGTACATCAAATATATTGGGACACACCTATGAAAAACGTCCAGTTTTTCAGCCCACAGAGAATTTTCCCAAGAGTTTTGAGGATCATGTGAGACAGCTCTTTGTGTTCAGCAGTGGTTTTGACTTTGCATCTCATTTAGATGCCATTGTTGCCTCGTCTCGTACCTACAGTAGAATCATGACCTCTGACCTTAGCTGAGATGGGTGAGGCCGGCAGTACTTCTGTGTTCTCCCAACTCTGGTCCTCAAGGCAGATGTCTTATTTTCATGTAGCATGTTTTAGATGTTAGATGCACACCTGAATCCAATTGATGTCTGATTAACAGGCTTTTGCTGAACTGCAATGTTATGAAGCAGGTGTGTTAAAGCAGGGACACATCTTAAACATGCAGGGCAGTGTGCCTTGAGAACCCCAGTTCAGACATACTGTTTTAGATGTTCTTCTGTGACCTTCTGGATGACAATTATATTCTAACACAAAGCCAGGGTGGTTTAGAAAGTTTTATTCCAATAATAATGAAATTATTGTTTAAAAACGACTTTTTGTACTTCCTCACGTTATCTTTGATATTAAAGTCAGCTTGATGCAAAACATGTAAGTGTAAAAAATAAGAAAAGAACAAAGCAAATCTGTACAATCCAGTGCAAAGACAGGAAACACAGGACTGCAGGAAACACTTAGCATGAAATAAAAGCCATTAAGAACAAGCTCTACACATTTACAGTTTCCTTTTCTAATACAAAGCTCAGGGAGTGAAGTGTTTAATGCAATGGTCTAATAATTGCATAATGGAAAACGGTCTGCTGAGGAAAAAAGCCTAAATTAATTTGGAATATCAGAAAATGTTAGAAGATAACTTATTTAAAAAACAGGTAATATTTTATTATTATCAAAAACTACTACATGAATATAATGTAAAATGTAAAAGCTAATACAACAATACTCACAATGCTGCTGTATTCTTCATCATCCATTTCCTTCACCTTTAGGCAGTATGACTGAAAAACATGAGAGGTTTATATCATACAGCAAAGTCATCCAGCAGATCTGGAACTGATGATAATGAGTTGTGTATGAAAGCAGAGCTGTCTCCTCACCAGATATTCAAATTTTACATCCAGGTACTTGCGGATGGTGAGCTTGGTGTCTGGTATGGCCTTGTGGAGGTATGTGTTCAGATCATGGAGCATCTGAAAGTCAAGACAGGTCTGCTCAATGACTCCAAGTGTTTTAATACTACAAGGGTTAAAAGAAGAGGGGCCTAACAAATGCGATAAGGAAGATTGTTCAAAATTAATGCTTAAATGCACTTTAATTAGTTTGAGGAATAAGGAGAGTATGCAAATTAAACAAGTAGCTTTCTGTGTCTTTACTGCTGCAAACTATTCAAAATAAAAACATGCAAAGTGCACTTACAGGCTTGATGGTCTTTAGCAGCTGAATTCCGTATTTCTCGATGTTTCTGTGAGCGTCAGCGAACTTTACGAAAGCCTCGCTGGCTGCAGCCTGCGGCTCTCTTACACCGATGATAGAAAACACATCTCCAAACCCTGAAAAGGCCATGGATGACAACACGTCAGATAAATGTGATGCTAGACACAAACATACGGACACTAACTTATTTTGTTCACTTTTCTTATTTAGAATAAAAAAACAGTAAAAACATGGTCTTTCTTCTGCGTCAAAGTCAGTAAATAAATGATACACATTTGTATTAATACTCAACTAATGAGGGTGTATCTATGTAAGGGATCGGCTAAGGAGTTGATTTGGCGCTAATCAGTGGACTCTTACATAGTAATAGAGTATAAAGGCTGTGAAAAAGCTAACACCTTGTATAGCTAAAATGCTCTAGTCTCTAATCTGTGTTTCAAGCTTTATTTTAGACACAAAAGTTGATAAAAACAAACTGACATAACCAGTGACTTTTCACATTCTTTTACTATGCAAAAGGAAGAATTATAATTTAGTGTTTTTACTATCATTATACCATTTAACTATTTGTCGATATAAACTGTAGCAACAGACCTCGGTGAGTTTGAGAAAGCTCAAAGAAAGCTCTGAGCAGCCTCTTTGTGTGCTCCATCAGTCCTGCAAGCACAAAAAGTCAACAATGAGATCCCGATCTGAACAAACATGTACCATCCCATAAACAGGCTTAATCTGATTTCAAATTACCTTGTACAGGGAGTAACAGTACATGTATTCACCTAGAAACGTTTTAGTACCAGTGGCGCTCACAGGGACTTAGTCAGGCGACGAGAACATGCAGATGTGCTGGTATTGCATCATCTCACAGGCCATGACACAAAATAACGAGATGAAGATACTTTCTAACGTAATCTTGGGTGAGATTCTTCAGTTTTGTATTGGATTATATGTTCACCAGACACTTAATCAGATAAACCTTGTAATTACTCATTTGGACCAGCATTGGCTTCAGAACGGCGTTGATTCAACAAGTTGTCAGAAACATTGCTCTCATTTTGGTCCATGTTTACATGACAGCATCATTTAGCAGCTGCAGGTTGGTCAGCTGGATTGAGGTCTGGTCACTGTGGAGGCCACTGGAGTACAGTGAACTCATCGTCACTGTTCGAGTAACCGGTTTGAAATGTTAATTGAGCATGAAAATAAGAACAAAATAACTGAAACAAACACTTTATTATTTTTAAATATGAATAAAGAAATGTATACATGTATTTTTTAGGCTTTCAGTGAATTTACCAGGAGACCAGACTAGCTTGATATACAGAGCATGAGCTGTAGGAGCGCTCCTCAAAGCAAGGATATTTTGTGTGTACAAATATTATCGTTTTTCTCTCTTTAAAAGAAGAAACAGTACTTGCAACTAAGGATGTCAGAAAATATCGATTCGCCGATATATTGTGATATTTTATGTTACGACATTGTATTGATATTCCAAAGCAATGCATCGATTCTTATGTTATTTTTTAGAATTTAAATGGAGCCATTCATTATGACAGTTTGTAGTAAAATCAAAAGTATGACTACTAGTTGGTGGCCGTTTTCACTTTCTTTGTTCCAGTGGATCAACTAAATCAAGTAATAAAACTGGATGTGTTGAGTATTAAACAGCTTAGAGTGTTTAGAAAACTGGGACAGGTAAATTATACAGGTAATTTAAGTTGCAAAAAAGAAACTAAGCTTTATTCACAAAATTAGATTGACAGCAAAGAGCAACCTTTTTAATTGGTTTCTTTTACCTTTGTAAAGCTCAGCTGTTTTCTCCAACTCTTCCAGTCTTTTGACCAGGCCATCTACAGAGACAAAAGTGTTCATAGAATGATCATTCCACAGTAATTAAGCAATAGTAGAAATTAATTTGAATTAACAAAAAATCTCACCGTTGCATAGAATAGCTCTGCTGAGTCCCAGAGCATCTGCGGTCCCTGAGCTCATGTTCTCCACCAGGCGATGTTTTACTTTTTTTAACACTGAAAAATCAAAGAGATGGATTCAAACCTGCAATACAGTCAGATTGGAAGTGACTGAATGTGTGAACGTGAGGAGTGAAGCACAGACCAATATCTAAAGATTTCCCCTGTTTTGGATCAGCCTGCAGTTTGTTGTAGTGGATTACCGCCTCTCCCTGTGAACATAGAGATATATCAGCAAACAAAATATACAGAATCTTTCATTTATGCTGCTTTATAGTCAACAATTTATTTTAGCATTAGAGGCCGAATTAATATTGTGGAGGAAATGGTGTCATTAAAGTGCATTATGGGCCTTGAAAAGCTGACCCCAGCAAAGACTAATCCTTTAATTCCCACACTGCACCCTGCCTTTATCCCAGCTAGCAGGAAGTCAGGGAATGTTTCTGTCTGAACAAAAGATGTCAAAAACAACACGACCACACTGCGTAGCTGACGTTCTGCCACATGCTTTCTATTATCCTGAACTTTAACAAACAGCTTAGCAAGCGAGTTAAACTCTTCTCTTCTACCAAAGCTGGGCTCTGGATCACCGCTGGGCAGAAAAGTGAGTTATCTTCCACCACTTTGTTTACTGTGTGTGAAACTTTACAGATTAAATAAATTAAACCTGAGTGAGATTTATTTAGTTTAATTGTTATCACTTTAAATCGTTGGGGCATTTTAAAATGGAGGACTAGGGTTAATATTCTCCAATATACAGACTCTCAGTATTAACTCTGCATGTATTAATGAGATGCAGCTGCAGCTCCAAGGAAATCAAAGCAAAATGTATGTTTTCACTTCACTAAAATAAAAATTAAACTGATTACAATTGACTAAATAAATCGGACATTTTCATTAAATTTTCTGTTATTTCTTGCTTTTTTCCAGAGGGAACGAAAAAACTGTTTAATTAAAAGGTTTAATCAGTTCTCTTTGTTGCATCTTCGGTGGTTTTAATTATAAACTTTACTGTCCGTAACATTTTTTCTCCAGCTCTCTCAACTCAGCTTTGCAGGATGCATCAAATTTCCACACAGAAAAAGGTCACTGGTAATATTTAACACATCCCCCCCCCCAAAAAAAGAAACACACAACCTTCAGATGTATTATCATCCTGAAAAATGACTGAATTTACTCCAAGCATATTGTTTTATGCAATGAAAGAAAAGTGTCAAAACTTTAATATTTAGATGTAGATCTACAAAATGACAATGACGGAAATTTTATCTGGTCCTCCATCTTTAGTTTGAGCCCCTATTGTCAGAGACTTTAGAAGATTTCTGGTCTTTTTATGGGCTTTGTGATATCTAAACCAAACAAACATTGCAGCATAATTTTGTTCAGCAAGAGTCATTTGGAATTTTCTCTGACTTCTTTTCTTTTGTCAACTTGAACTGTTTTACACTTTCAGTGTAGTGCTCTTGTTATTTTCTTCTGTATGCAATTCCAAATTTCTTCCAGCCAATTAATTAAAGCTCATCACATAAATGCTGTCTCCTTTAATTTATTTTTACTTTCTTTAAATGCTTATTTCCAATTGTTCCCGTCTTTATTATGTTAGGCTTTTTGTTCTGATATTTAGTTGCCTTTGATGTATACACATGCTTTTCTTTACCCTTTTTCCATAGTCGACCTAAAATTGCAAAATGTAACTTACCTGTTTTGCCATAAACAGAGCGTTGTAAGTCCAACATGTAGGAGCTTTACATTTGACTTTAATGATTTAATCAAAGGTTTCTTCTTGGGTTCCGGTCAATTATTGAGCTGCATCAGTTTATTAAGGTCTGGAGGTGCTAGTATATCACCAACCAAAAACATTTTTCAAGATTTTTGTTTAAAAATGCAAATTATGAGAGGATTATATATTTTTTAAATCAAGTAAATCCATAATGACTTCCTCCATTTGATTTGAGAAACTGGCATAAAATGTATTCTGGGTTGATTTAACAAGGTTACAGCGTTAATATTTTAATCACAGCTGCTTTTATCTTAAAATTAATTCAAACAGCCAGAGTAACATTTTTCAAAGGTGTTAAATCATCTTGGGTTTTTATTTTTTGCTCAAAGGTTTCAACAAGGATCAACATCTCATGTGAATCCAGAAGAGCCCTATTTTGAGTGTGTTTAATCTACTGAAATGACTAAATCTATTCTCTGAATGTATGACAACATGCTCCTTTTGGACTGAAGTTACATTCATTACTGCTAAAACTAGCTGCTAGTTAGATGGAGATGAACTGACAGTGAATCATGAAGTAGAAATCCATCCTTTTTTGCAACCATTATATGCAGCTGCTATAATGAATCTGATCTTTGCAAAAAGAAAAGATGTGGCTGGCTGATCGATTAACAAGAGAAAAAAAAAACCCACACACACACAGACACACACACACACATAAAACAAACACTGAACAGTTTGTCTTTCTGTTCCCAGAACCTAATTACCTGGACAGCTTGAATCATCTTGGCCACCTCCACCTTTGTTTTTCCTTTCACGGTTTTCCCGTTCACTCCAGTGATTTCATCACCTGCTGCCAGCGTCCCGTCCAGAGCTGCTGGAGTGTTATCAAAGACCTGGGAGACAAAAGGAACCACTTTAAAAGGTAAGACTCAAATCAACCTTTACAGGCCCAATTTCAACAAGGAATTAAAATAGGGTACAGTGCTGTGAAAAAGTTCTTGCCCCTTTGTAGGTGTGTTCATTTTTTTTGCTTTTTTGTTACAACATTTCAGATCAAACACATTTTAATATCAGACAAACATAACCAGAGGGAAAAAAAATCAATCAAAATGCGGCTTTTAAACAAAGATTTTGATTGAACAACCCACACCAGACCTGATTTATGAAAAACTCACTAAAATAGAATCTGTTTGACAACAAAAAGTAGCCTAAAAAAGATCTTAAGAAGCAACACATCATTACCAAAAAAAGTTCAAAAACAGTGAGTCTTTCCAGGCTGATAGATTTTAGTGGCTTTAAAAAAAAATCTAAGCTATTTCTAAGCCTCTGGGACTCCAGTAAACCATCAATCGTCCACAAATAGAAAGAAAACATGGCACAGTGATGAACCTACTTAGGAGTAGCTGATCTACCAAAATTACTCCAAGTGTGCATCAAAAACTCCTCCAGGAGGTCACAAAAGAACTTAGAACATCTAAAGCACTGCAGGTCTCAATCAAATAAGGTCAGTGTTCATGATTAACAATTAAGAGGCTGGTCAAACATGGCAACAGTGGTAGAGTCCCAAAGTCAAAATCCCTGCTGACCAAATACGATACAAAACATGTCACATTTGCCAAAAAAGCACAAACATAAAAATAACAGCATTTCAGCAAAACCATCATACCGGCAGTCAAAACATGGTGGTTGCAATGATTGTCTGCAGATGTTTTGCTAATTCAGGACCTTGACGATTTGCTGTAACTGAAACCACAAATTCTGCTCTCTAGCAGAACATTTTGAAGGAAAGGCTTCCACCATCCGTTTATGACTTTAGGCTCCAGCACACTTGGGTTTTCATCCAAATCACACCAATAAGTTCAGTGCTGAATGGCTTAAAACAAACACAAGGTTTTGGAGTGGCCTAGTCAAAGTTTTGATACAAGATATAAATCTTCTAATCTTTGTTTTATTACAAAGAATGACTGGCCAAAATTCCTACAAAGTCATCTAAAAGACTCTTTACCAGTTACTCCAAATGCTTGATGACAATTGTTGCTGCCCAGGGTGACACAACCAGCTCCAATTCCACCTAGACCCAGGTTGATTTGGATAACCTTTAAATCTTTATTTAAAAACTCTCTCATATCTACTCATTATCTTTGTCTGATATTACAAATTATTAGATAATCAGAAATATTAAGGTGAGACAAGAAAAGAAAAGAAATATAAGAAAGGTGTAAGGGGGAAGTTTTTGACAGCACTTGTGCGGTTTTAAAAAGTAATGACTCAAAGGTTGAATACAGATTCACTCCATACTTCTGCTAATAAAACATCACTACATGCTAGTTTAATAAAATAGGATCCGTGAGGGAAACATGGAGTCATATATAACACTGTAGTCATCAGCCCTCATGTTCCTACCTGGACAATATAGAGACATGGACAGTACTGAGCTCCACCACCAATGCTGATGCCGATAAGATTGTTGGCATCTTTCTTCAGAGTCACAGTGCCGGGTACCGTCGGTATCCCTCTGTAAGGAAAAGATTAATTAGATGCAGCTTTTGGAAAATTTGAATCGAATATAATGGATGAAATGGATTCACAATATTAAGGAATATTATAAAGATGCAGCAGCTTTTAGCAGCCAACACAGATTTTCTGTTTCCTTTGAGCTCTGAGCTGCTCGTTCCAACTTTACAGACCATTACATAGAGGTTTTCAGTTTTAATGAAACTAATGAACAGAAAAAAAAATATTTTGACACATCCCCAAAAATTTAATGTTCAAAAAAAATAAAATAATAATGTCTGGCTATGCAACTGTATGTTGCAACAACGGATAATTTCAGTCCTTCAGGGCTAGTGTCATGCATGTTTTAGCTGTCTTCTCATTTAAAAACACCTGCTTTAAATGAATGAGTCAATAGCAGGCTACTGCAGAACCTGGTGGCAGGTTGATGTTATGATTCAACCATTTGAATGAAGTGTTTGGAGCGGGGACACATTCAACAGATAAGGGACACAAAACAACATTGGGAAAGTCTTATTCATATACAGCCCCTTGCAAAAGAATTGACACTCATACATTTTTCACATTGGTCATTTTACAACCACATGCTTCACTTGATTGTGACTTTATGGAATAGATTAACACAAAGTAGTGGATAACGGTGAAGTGGAAAATGACCCATGCTTTATTTAAAATGGCTTTAGAAATAAAAATCTGACAAATGTGACATGCATTTGTATCTAGCCTCTCTCAGTCAATACGTCACAGAATGCCCTTTTGTTGCAGTTACAGCAGCAATCGTTTTGAGTGAATGTTTCTACCAGCTTTACGCATCTAGAGACTGAAATATTTGCCCATTATTTTGCTTAAGATCAACGTGATTCAATAGAGAATGTCTAAAAACACAATTCTTTAAGTCTTGACACAGATTCTCAGTTGGATTTAGGTCTGGACTTTGACTGGGCCATCCAATCACATGAACATGCTTTGATCTAAACCTTCCTTTTTAGCTCTGGCTGGAAGGTGGGCTTCTGCTCCAGTCGCAAGTTTTTTACAGGTTTTCTTTTTCAATATTGAACTTTATTTAGCTCCATCCATCTCCAACTCTGACTAGCTTCCCTCTCCCAACTGAGATGGTACACAGAATGATGCAGCCACCACCATGTTTTACAGTGGAGATGGTGTGTTCATGGTGAGAAGGTTTACAATTTTTTTTTGCCATATAAAAATAGTTAAAAACCATGTAGTATCTAACTTCCACTTCACAATTATTCATTACTTTTGAGGGTTGCTACTACATAAAATCTCAATAGAACACACTACAATTTGTGGTTCCATGTGGCAAAATACAGAGACGTCCATGGGGTATGAATGGTTTTCCTCAACATAGATTATGAAACATTAAAACAAATCGGACTCACAGTTTGTCCTCCTCCAGCTCATAGTCCATGTCTGTGAACATCGCAGGACAGAGTCACACCTGTCCCAACAAATAAAAATCCCAGTAAGAGAACACACTTATCTCTAATCTGTTCCTAAAAAGATTTAATCAAATGTAAGCAACAACCAGCTTTCAGGCGACATTTTACGTGTAAGATACCAGAAATGACTCTAGATTAGGTCAGATGGATTTTCTCAACGTAATGATTACAGTAAAAAAAAAAAAAAGGCAGCATAAGCAGAGCCAGCGTTGGCACTGATGCTGTAATAGCGGCGACACTGTCTGGGCTGCAGAAACAGCTGGTGAGTCACAGTTCATGCTTTATTCTGACTAGGTTCAATAATTAAAACCGAATATTGTTTAAGAAAAGAAACCAGATAAATATTTAACTGTAATGACGAAAGTTGAGATAGAAAATAGCATGCTAACGCTGCTTCATTAGCTGCTAGCTGGTTTAGCTTCAGGCAGGTGTATTGGAGATGATAGCAGCTTCTAAACATTTCTTTAAAACATTTCTTTGAAACATACCTTCAGCGGTTAAACAGCAGCTTCCTCATGTAGATGTCATCCAACAATCTTCCAGTCCGAATATTCTTCCGAAGTGTGCCTTTTATTGGCTATTATATTAACACTAAAACCAACACAGACGCAGTGACACCTCCTGTTTACTTAATTATGTCACTTCCATCGACGTAGCAGAATCTGCAGTCAGCAAAAGATCGCCCTCTAGTGGCCATGAATGAAATACTCAGGTCTCCAGAGAAGTTCAGATCTGACATGAATGAGGCTTTACCTGAAATGGCAATAAAAAATAAAGAGAAGCCCAAAGCTTCTTTTAAATAGCACAACCACTATTATGTAAAAAGAAAGAACTGCTAAAAAGACCATAATTGAAAAAAAATAAAAATACAATACGATTAATCTATAAATGAATAAATATATAAAGATCAGCATTAAAATGTAGTAAAAACGTTTAGAAAGAAATTAGTCTTTAACACATCTTTAGTTTAAGTGTGTAAACGTCATATCCCAGGTGTAGCCTCCATATTAGCTCTGTAATTTTATGCACAGAGATGCGAGATAAATGTGAAGACTTCGCTGATCATTATTGGTGTATGAAAACAAAAAAGTTCATAGTTATGTTATTCTACATGTATTTAATGTGTTAGAGATATTCTGGAATTAAAATAAGATTTTTTTTTCCTGACTTGTATCAGGGTGTTTATATATACTGAAAAAAACACCTAGTCACTATTGATTTATCTTGCATCCTAAAACTTGTTAAAGAATAAATCATGTAAGTCAGCATCTAAAGTGACATCTAGCCGTAACTGTATTTTGTAGTAAATAGATATCAAAATTAAAAAAAAACATTTTTTTGTGCAAGAGACAAACTGAATAAATAAACTTTATTAACTAAAAACAAAGTGCATCCTGTCTTTGGAGACATCTAAGCAGCCCCTTGTTTTTAAGGCTAGTTTTGTGATAGATTAGGCTCCTTATCTTATCTACAAATGACATTCTTCAGCAGTGATTAAAGAGAGCATTTAAATGGATCCTGTGACTGTCATGATGAAGAAATCATGATGCTGATTCAGTTATATTGTTAATATTTTCTGCCATGTGCTAATCTGTTTGTGTCATCCATCTATAACATTTACATTTAAACCTCTTATCCTCTTTTTGTCACAGAGGAAGTGAGACACACTGTGTATAAAGACCGTTCTTTGGCTTCTACCACAACTCTTAGCAGGACCCAGTATGAGTATGGTAAGGTTAATCTTCCTTCTTCTGCATTTCATTACATGAATTAAAATACATTATTAAATTAGCACCAAATTCTTTAGATTTTATTTAAAATACAAAGGTTTTAAACAATAATTGGGTGCCTCTGTACTTCAGTAAAGATCTTTAAAAAATATTTTAGTAATTTTATTAAGAAAATTAGAAGACTACATAAGACCAATAAAAGTGATTTGGTTATTCAAAAACTTTTGGCTAATAAAGAGTTTGTCCTGTGATGTATATGCAATACCTGGCCTAGATCTTTTTTTGTATGAATTACTGCATAAATGCAGCAAAGCATGGAGGCAATCATCAGCCCGTGACCTATTGAAGTGTTCAAGAAGCCCAATTTGCTTTGATAGCAACCTTGTTCATCTGCAGTTTTGGCTTTGGTGTCTCTGATCTTCCTCTTGACAATACTCCATAGATTTGTTATAGGGTTTAAGTCATACTACTGTGCTTCTCAATCAATTAGTGATACTATGGTCATTAAAGCAATATTGGTACCTTTGGCAGCGTGGGCAGGTACCAAGTCCAGAAAATTTAACTACCATCTCCATACAGCTTTTAAACAGAGAGAAGAAAGAAAAGGCAGAAAATATCCTGGTAGATGGCTGCATTGACTTTGGATTTGATCAAACAAAGTGGACCAACACCAGTAGGAGACAAGGCTCCCCAAAGAATCTGTGATTTTGGTAATTTTACGTTAGACCTCAGGAGACTGTGTGTAGTGGCTGTTGAAGCACTGAATTTAGCAGCATTCCACACCCAAACTCTTGAGTGGGCTTTGCGTCACAATTTTCTTAAGGGTACAGCCGTCCCTGTTGCTTCCTTCCACTCAACTTTCCATTAACACACTTGGACCAGCACCCGTGATCAGCCTGCTTTTTTGGCAATGACTTGGTTTACCCTCTTTGCAAAGAGTGTCAGTGATTGTTTGCTGAACAGCTGTCAAGTCAGCCGTCATTCCCATGATTGTGTAGTTAATAACATGACATATCTACATTAAAAATCCTCTTTAATTGGTCTTATGTAATATTCATATCTTTCAAAGGAATTAAATGTTTGGTTTTCATTCGCTGGAGGCCATATTTATCAGAATTAACAGAAATAAACACTTTATATATATTTGTGTGTATATATATATACACACAAATACACATTTTCTAGTTTGAAACCCGAACTGCTTTTCTCAGGAACTCGAACTGAAGAATGTGAACTTGAGACCTGGAGACAAATTGAAAGTTAAGGGGGAAATTCTGCATGATGCTGAGAGGTAAGACACAAATTAACAGCTGTAAGTCTGGATTTTGATGTTATCCTGAATCCCCACGTTTGAGGAAAAGCACAGCTGGTACAAAAACATTAGTTTCTTACATCTATTTTTTCACATTTATTAAAAGGGGAAGCTTAGTTCAGAAAAACTCTTGCTATTGTTAGAATAAAACTTTATAGGCCTTTTCTTTTTAGGGCAGAGAGCACCTGTTTAACTGATAAGAAAAACAGGATGACCTTTGCTCACTACAGAACTGCTGATGTTGCAAACTGCAGGAAACTATGAACTTTTGTTGACCTCAATCTGTGGTAAAACTGGAGGTAGGATTAACTTCTGTGTTAAAATGGAAGTATGCACAGACCCTTTCCAAAAATTCTGAGTATCATTGAAAAGTTTATTTCCATAATTTGATTCAAAACATTAAACCTCCATAGATTATAGATTCAGGGCCCACAACTTAAACGATTTCAAGTGTTTAGTTGTTTATTTGTACATAATTTGGGATTCCAGCTCATAAAATCCACAAAAACAGGAACTAAAAAAAATTAGAATACTGTAAAGAAATAACCATTTACTTCTGTTTCTGCAGAAAAAAAAGAAAGAAATTAGGGTCACATCAAATCAATCAAAATATGGTACTTTCAAAACGGTATGTCAATCTTCAATACTTTGTAGGGAATCCCTTTCCCTTGATCACTGCCTCGATGCGCCGTGTCATTGAGGCAATCAGTCTGTGGCATTGCCTGGGAGTTATGGAAGCCCAGATTTCCTTCATGCTTGCTGTCAGCTCTTCTTTGGTTTTGGGTCTGGTGCCCCTCATTTTCCTCTCGATACCCCAAAGATTCTAAATAGGGTTTAGATCCAGCGAGTTGGCTGGCCAGTCAAGCACTGTGATGGCACCATGGGCATCAAACCAGGCTTTGGTGCTTCTGGCAGTATGGGTAGGGACCAGGTCCTGCTGGAAGATGAACTCTGCATCTTCATAAGGATCCTCAGTAGAAGGAATCATGAAGTCCTCTAAAACAGGGGTTCTCAACCTTTTGCAAGCTGCCCCCCCCCCCCCAAAGCTGGTTCATTGCAGCTGGGGCCCCAGCGCCCCAGTAGTTTTTGTGTTCATGTGATCTATGGGATATTTGCCACTTTTGTCACACACAGAAACACACATACCAGCTGTGTGAATGGTGCACTCTGCCACCGATTTGTTGCGACTGGATGGTATATGTTTTGTGTTTCATGCATGAAGCTTGTGCTTTGACTTCTTGTAAACAGCAGTAACTCGGCGCTGCGCAGCCCAGCGCTGCGCAATTGTGTTGCGCAATGCAGGATAACGCGGTGCGGTGCAGCTCGGCGCACAGCCTGGTGTCTGTGGCGTCAATAAACGGATCAGAACCAGCTCGGGAGGACATTACATGAGAGAAAGGCTGCCATACTGCATGCATCACACCAGTCAGTTTTAGCATGGTCCTATGAAAACAATAAAAACCCGGACATTTTCATCAGCCTATAAATCCCCCCAGATGCCCCGGAAAGTGCATGAAAATTTGACATGTCCGGGGAAAAGAGGACGGTTGGTCAACCTAAATTGACAGATCGTTTGCTGTGCTCAAACGGATCTCGAACCCACGCAAAAGAGTGATAATCCTCTTTAAAGTACATTGCAAATAGTTTTCTCATTGCTGACAGACGCTCAGACGCTGATTGAAATAGAGAGGAGGAATCGTGTGACGTGCCGCATCAGTGATAAAGTCTACAAAGCTGGGGAACATGTTGCAGTTCCCTCCACTGATGCGGCCACAGAGGTCTAGGTTTTGAGTGAAGGCATGCACTTTGTCTGCAAGGAGCAAAATCTGAGTTTCGCGGCCTTGCAAAGACAGTTACAGGCCATTCAAGCGGTCAAATATAGATCAAATAGGACAGAGACGCAAGCACATATAGTGTAATCCAGATGCTTCACCACATCTGATTTGATTTCTGTCAAAAACCACTTCACCTCCTCTCACAGCTCATACAACCGATGTAACACCCGCCACCTGGAGAGACAGCGACCTTCAGTGTGACTAACTGAAACCGCTGAAACCGCTAATTACCTGCATTTGCGCTCATGATCGACAAACAAATCAAATTTGTTCAAAACTTCTTTTTTTAAAATCAGTCCAAACACTTTTTAATTTCTATTCAGGAGTTATTTATATACAAAACTAGAACTTTTATGACAGTAGTTTAATAATAAATAAAAAATTGCAAATGTTTCTTTTTCAGTTTTTTTCCTCCCATCCTGTAGCCTACTGGCGCCCCCCCAGGAGCGCCCCACCGGTTGAGGATCACTGCTCTAAAACACTCTGGTAGACTGATGCAGTGACCTTGGATTTAAGAAAGCAGAGTTTACTAACACCTGCACTGGACATTACGCCCCAAATCATGACTGACTCTGGATATTTCACACTGGACCTCAAGCAGCTTGGGTTCTGTTCCTCACCCGTCTTCCTCCAAACCCTTGGACCTTGATTCCTGAATGAAAGGCAGACTTTACTTTCATCAGAAAAGAGGACCTTGGACCACTGGCCAACAGTCCAGTCCTTCTTCTCTTTGGCCCAGTTGAGACGCTTCCTACGTTGGCTCAGCCTCAGAAGTGGTTTGACCTGAAGAACCTGACAGTTGTAGCCCATCTCCCGGATGCGTCTGAATGTGGTGGTTTTTGAAGCCGTGACTCCCTCCTCATTCCACTCTTTCTGGATCTCTGCCAGATTCATGAATCTTCTCTGGTTGATAATCCCCGGAGAAACCCACAGTCAGCTCTTCTGCTGGTGCATCTTCTCCTGCCACATTTTGCCCTTCCACTAAACTTTCCATTGATATGCTTGGACACAGCACTCTATGAACAGCCAGCCTCCTTGGCTATGAACTTTTGTGGCTTACCCATCATATGGAGGCTATCATTGATGGTCTTCTTGCCAGTTGTGAAGTCTGCAGTCTTCCCCATATTGAACCTAACTGAGACAATTAAACCAAAGTGAAGCAATTTATTGACACCTGGGAAAACCTGTGCAGGTTTTTTGAGTTTAGTAGATGAGTAGTCTGTGACGCTCAGTTTGAAACATTCATGCCCTGTAAAATTTGGGCTGATTTCTTCACACTCTTCTAATTTTCTGAATTCCTGTTTTCGGGGGTTTATCAGCTGGAACTTGAAATAATTCAAGTTATGGGTAATGAATCTATAAACTATGGAAGTTCAATGTTTTGAATGGAATTATGGAACTAAATAAACTTTTCCATTATATTCAAATTTCTTGGAAAGGGTCTGTCTGTGGCAAGTCCCCAACACCAAGGCTAATGAGTCTGCTCTCTGCCTTTTGCAGCTGCATGCATGCATACCTAGGTCTATGAGACACCCAAAAAAGAACATTTCCGGTATCAGGTAAAGTCAGTATGACTACACATAGAATTCTACAGATAACACGATAGGAAGAGCTCTTGCCTAGGTGACCGGAAAGAACCTAACGGAATAGGCATAAATTAAGTCATTTTCTTGTGGAGAGCATATCTCTCTTCTTGTGCACGAACTTTGTGTAAGACTGAGATCACAGGACTGAGATCACAGTGCTGTTTTTGTACCATCTACTCGCTAAAGCCTTAATTAAACCTGATTAAATATATTCAGAAGTAGTATGAGTTTTTGTGAGTGAGGCTACGTTACTGAAAAGAAAAGAACCGGCACACGTTACTATCAGAGAAAAAACTAATTCGTGATCCAAACAGGTTCTGGATCGACCTGGGTTTGACCTCAGATGACCTGGCGCTGCACTTTAACCCCCGTTTTCATGATGATGAAGATGGAGCGGTTTTAGTGTGCAATTCCAAGACAGCAGGTTGCTGGGGGGATGAAAAGAGGGAAATACACAACCCTCTGCAAAGGGGCAGTGATGTAAAGGTAAGGAAGTCTTGCTCCACTACAAAATGGTTGTGTTTTTTCTTGAACCAACAGGTCTTGGTTCATATTATTTTAAATATGAAATGGTAGCCATCATAAGCACACAAAGACAAATGTATTTTCCTGCCTATTGTGATATTCAGCTATGTAGATCCCTTTAATTGTGATGCTTTCTGTTTTAGATTGTGTTGAAACTCTCTGGAGACGTGTTTGAGGTGGAGCTTCCTGACGGACAGGAAGTCCAGTTTCCGAATCGTACAGACATGGATGTTTTCACCTACATCCGAGTGGCAGGGGATTTCAAACTCACAAGCTTCAAGATCTACTGAAGCCTCTAACACAAATGCATGATGACTTAAATAATCAGGATAAAAAAATTATTTAAACCAATGTCATTAGATACAAACTGTTAGACTACAAATTATGAATCTTGAAGTTCCCTGTTGTGTATTATGGTCAAATTTTAAAAATTCTGTTTTGAGACTACTAGGTAGATTTGAGATTGCAAAAAATTTTAAGTAATGGATATTTTTGATTAATGAAACTTGATAGGTAGCAAATCTAAGTTGACGTGTCTGTTGTATGGGTCATTGTTTCCAAACCATGGTCCTCAATGCACACTTCCCTGCATGTTTTGGATGTTTCCCTGCTTTAATACACCTGATTTAGATGATTGTAGTTCAACAAAAGCCTGTTAATCGCCCATCAATTGAAATCAGGTGTACTGAAGCAGGGAAACATCCAAAACATGCAGGACAGTGTGTGTTGAAGACCAGGGTTGAAAAACACTGCTATAGGTAATGATTCACTATTTATTAGATGTTTCACCATTCTACATATTGATACTTCCCCCTGCACCATGCATAAAGTTTTGTGAGACATCATACTTGGCATATCAGTACATATGTTTGAAAATGTAGTAAGAGTCAGAAATCCAGTGAATTTTGCAAGAGCGCTCTATTTATTACGCACATTTTATTTGTATAAACATTTATTTCTGTAGAGGACATTTTGTTGCAAAGATATGTGTAGGAAAATAAAGCTATTGTTTAGGTGGAATGACAATATGAGAAAAAATAACATGACGCCAAGCATCAGAAAAAGATTCTTCCACAAAAACTTTGAAGACACTAAAGTTTCAATAAAACACAGATGTCTTATAGATAACGGTTTTCTGGCTGATCTCTCTGTTTCACAAAGCCCCACAAAAAAACAACACTTTACATAACAGATAAAGCTTCGACATTAGACCCAGATCACTCACTGCTTTTTAAACTGAGATGGAGAAAATCCTTGTCTAAACATAGCTTATTACATTTCAACTCAATTCAATTTAGTTTGTTTATATAGCGCCAATTCACAAAAGATGTCATCTCAAGGCACTTTACAAGAAAAGTCATTTCAATACATTCATACAAACATTCCAATCAGTTTAAAAGTTTTCTATTTAAGCAATCCCAGCAGATTGCATCAAGTCATTGACCCGAGGTTCTGCCCTAATAATACAGACTCCAACCACAGCATTTTAAATCATTTAACAGGGTCATGATCAATCAGATGAGAAAATGTTTTAATTTTGGATGCTATTTGCATATTATTCCTACAGAGAACACATTGGAGATGTTAACTTCTTGAAAACATGTTTAAATGACTCAAAAGTATTTCCAAATAGGTCAAAATAAAGTTTGCTGCAAGACATCTCAATGATCCTTACTTTTAGATCAACTGAGGAAAGAATAAACCAGACACATTTTTTCCCTAGCTATTCATTTTAGAGTGTGTAACCTTGGTATCTCTAGCTGTAGAGAATGGTAGCAGTTTCCTCACAAACTACACATCTCATTCAGACTTCCAATGGCATCCTTCTTACTGAAGTTCTTCCATTGCTGAGGAATTTCTCCACTATCCTGGAATTTCAAGTCATAGTAGTCTTCCAATTCCTTTTGAAAGTGGCAGACAACCCATTTCCAGTAGGCCAGCATAGAGGCATCAGCTGTGATGCTCCATGAAGCATATTTTCCTCCAGCAGTTGGATACTGTTTAAACGGAATGGCATTCTGCGAGTCAGAATCAGGGTAAAAGCCTCGCTCACTTGCAACTAATGTGGTGCAGAAATCAATGACCAGGTCAACTTTTCCTCTTACATGCCAACCTTCAACTCCAGAGGGTCGATGAAAAGGAACGCTGTGCTTCTCAGGACTGTGGTCCTTCAGAGTGTTGGTGCAAACAGCGGCGCAGAATGGACACCTTTCCCAGCAGCAGTTACACAGCTGATCAATGAGGATCTGTTCAGGCTTCTGTCTGCAGTCATTTACCTTCTTCAAGGAGAGTTTGCTCATTTCTGTTGTGATGATTTGGAGGCCTTTCTCTATCTCTTCTTTAAGAAAGTCAAAATTGTTTATGTCCCGGAAATTTTGACAACTAATGGTATCAAGTGTCAACTTGGGTTTTAGTTTACTGGAAAATTCCTCTGCCCAAATTTCTATGTCTCCTTTCTTCTGTTTGAATTTCTCTGTTGCCTCAAACAAAGCTTGAGTGATGAGTCTGGTGATGTCTTCTACATTTTTCTTGAGAATAGTCTGGGCTTTACCTTTCTGTGTAGTGAACATGTATTTCTTTACCTCTTCTTTGATAAAAGCCTCTACTTGATCTCTTGGATTTCGAATGTAGCTGATGAATTTGTTAAAGTCTTCTCTCTCTGCCAGAGATGCCAACACATGTTTCTCTAAGTTCAGTCTGTTCTGACTGAATGCTGGAAAGCTGCACTTCATCTCTCCAGCAATATCAACTCCAGTCTTGTTACAGACGGCCTCAACAGCAGATACTTTTAATTTTTCACACAAAATTTCTCCAAACACCACAGCAGATGAGCTTCCTTTGCAGAAACTGCTGAAAATGTTGTAATATTCCTTTTTCTTGCTGTCCAAATAAGTGAGTGCATCATTATTCTGTTTGTAGATGTGTTGGGAGTTTATGAGCCAACCTTCTGCCCTGTCAAACACATACAGTATAAGATCCAATGTGAACTCCTTCTTGAATGTAAATTTACGACCTGATTCAAACTCTGTCACTCTTTGCTTGACATTTTTGGCAAGTTCCTGCAAGTACGTTGATCTGTAACCTCTTCTTGCAACAGGTTTACCCTTAATGCCCTCCAGACATTCTTTTTCAACATTTTTAATCAATAATCTGATCTGTTCCTGTTCTTCATACTGAAAGGAATTTTTTGATTTACGTTCCTCCACATGGGTTGTTGGTGCCATTCCAAACCATTGTTGGACATAACCAAGAAGAGATTTGTTTTGCCCACATGTGTCTTTGTCTGCTTTTCTGTTGTTTTCCTGAGATTGTAGACTTTCATCATACCGTTTTTGATACTTCTTTTGGGTTATATAACCAAAGTAGTTTCCAGTTTCTGACAACCTTTTGTATCTCTGATTTCTTTTTGACTCATCAATTAGAACCCATTCAACACCAAGATCTTGAAGGATAACTAACTGATCTTCCTCCAAGTTTATGTCCTCAATGGGTTTTGTATCTGAGGTTAATTCCTTAACCCAATGACTCCAAACAATGCTGAACTGTGCTTTTAGTTCCTCTTCGTCTGCTGCAATGCATTTTAACTGGTGAGCGAGCTCTTTGCTCTTAAGGAGCAGCTTGTTTTCAAACTCTGTCTTCTTGTTGTCAAGCATTTTTCTAGCATTATTCTGATGGATAACTTCATCTAGTTTTCTTTTCATTCCTCTCACAAGTTCCTCGTGAAACTCTTTGATTTTGTTCTCAAATCGGCCCCGCCACTGAACCAACATTTCCTTGTCTTTTTCGTCTTCAAAGTAAGCCACAATAGCTTTTGTTATTTCATTGTATTTCTTGCTCATTTCTTTGGTAAGGTAACCGAGCTCAACGTTGCTCAGTTGGCCTTTTTCAATCCTGGGATAAAGTTGGTTTTCAATGTTCAGAATCTCACTCCTCAGGGCCCAAGTCCAGTTCCCATACTGGACCTCCAGTTTTCTGTAAACTGCAATTTCTTGGGTGTTTTTGAAGCTAAAAACAAAGTGTTCATTCATCAAGGCATTCCACAAGTCCCGAATTTTGGCACTGAAATTTGACAGAGTAATCCCAGTAGACTGTGAGGCTTTAGACAGGATGATGGACCTCAGTTCTTGTACACTCTCACTATACCCTGGATTTGGAGGAGCCATTGGTGGACTTCCCTCCCATAGCTGAGCAAAATATTTCACATCTTTTTGCACGTCAAATGCAATGACGTCACTGAAGCACTCAACATCACACACTTCTTCTTTGGCAGCTAGCTGAGCCATCTTGTCTAGTTTTTCCTGAAGCCGTCTTTTTCCGTCCATGTTCTTCTCTGCTGCTGCAATATCTGTGACATTCTGATGAACAAACACGCAACTTGGAGAAAGCTTGACTTTCTTCATTCTCATGAAAGCCTGCACAACAATCTGCAGGACATCTTGCATCTCAGCTGGGTTCTCACCAAAGATGTTGATCAATGTCATGTCTCCCAGACCAACAACAAATGTTGCAAGTTCATTGTCATGATGGAGGGTGGCATCACCTGCTAACTCAAGAGCCCTCAGTCCTTCAGTGTCCACAACCAGAATATTGTCAAACTTGTAGTCTTTCTTGATTTCCTCTGACAGCTTAACCAGTTGCATGTAGGCACCCTTGGTGCACCTCCCAGCACTCACTGCAAACTGCAGCCCAAACATGGCATTCAGCATTGTTGACTTTCCGCTGCTTTGTACACCCAGAACTGACAGCACAAAGACTCTTTGGTCACCCAGTTTCTTGATGACTTCCTGTAAAAGACTAGAGATCCATATTAAAGGCACGTGACCTGCATCACCATCCATCAGCTCCATCGGGTGTCCTGATATCATCAGATCTGCAGCCAGCTCGGGGTATTTAGTCCATTCAGTCTGTTGGCCCAGTGATTGTTTCTTCAGATCTTTGTGGGCTTCATAGATCTGTCCCATTTCTCTGAAGATGTGTTCCAGACCAAAGGTTGCAGATTGAAGCTTTTTTGATAACTGCTCTAGTTTGGTTTGTTTGTCTTTTAATTGAGCAGATTTGTCATGTTTTCTCTTTAGAACCAAGACCTCTGACCATGTTTCATCATAGTCTTGGAGAATTGAAGAAAGATCATCTGTGGAGAGGGCATCTATCAGGATCTGAGTCCATTTCAGGAAATATTCTCTGTCCTTCAGTGGCAACCCCTTGAGGCTCTGAGTGAACAAACTCATAAATTTACTATTAGAGGCGTCACACTGTTTCTGTCGTAGTTCCATCAGCTGATGACTCTTCTGACCCTTTTCTTTCTCAATGTGTCCCTTTAGATGATGTAATTCTTTATTGATTTTACACCACTTGTACCAAAGTTGGCCTTGGCAGGGAAGAAATGTATCTTTGATTTTGGCAATATCCATCCTTCCAACCAATTCAACTATTTCCATGGCAGCAGATTTCCCATTCTGGCAGACCTTCTCATTTTCATCCACTCTGACACCAGAGACTTTCGCCATAGTTTCAAGTTGGAAGGATTTGTGGGGTCCAGACAAAATGCTTCTTATAATCTTTTTCAGTTCTTCAGAAACATCCGACTGGCTTCTTTCTTTCAGACCCAGTTTGTATTTTTGTGGTTTCATCTGTACTGCACTATATTCATTGTCGGCACTGAGAATAATGAGAGGTTTTGAAGACTTGTAAAGCATTGAAATGACAGCAGTACTTTCCTGACTTTTTTCTAAAGTTGGTACAAGAACAACAATGACTGAAGACATTTCAGTCAGAATTTCTCGCTGGTTTACAATTGCTAAAGAATCCCCGTGAAGATTACAGAAGGCAATGCAATCAGTAAAGAAATCATTGAGTTTTCCAGCTGGGCAGTACCAGGCAATCTCTGCCACACCATCCATCAAGTGACGAGATCTGGTGCTGCCTGAGCAATTTCGGTGGAAGAAAGTGTTGTGGCGATCGTTGATCAAGGCATTCATCAGCTGAGATTTGGACAAAGACATGGAGCCCAGTCGGAAAAATGAAACCATAGGAGTCTTGGCTTTGTAGATTGGCATGCTCTTCATTGTGACAGTGGTTGAACTTTCTTGAATTGTGCCTATTTTCCATGTTTTTGTTATTTGTCTAAATGTCCAGAGAGGACACTCAATATTTGTTGTCATAGGATCAGGAACAAGCAGTGGTAAGGCATACTGACACTGTGACAGCTTTGTAATCATTTTCTGTTTGAGGAAGCTGTCTGCGCAGTGAAATATCGCCATTTGAACATCCATTGGGTGCACATGCTTCTCTTTTGACTGATCTAATTCTACACTAGTTCTAAAAAGAGCATCTAAGTCATCGTCATCTGTAACTGTACATTCAGAAACTGGAACAGCCTGTGAATTGTTCACGTCAGAGCTTTCTTGCTGCACAGGGATGTACCTGGCTCTATAATCTAACATCAGTAGCTTCTGAAGAAAAGCACAAACTAGATCTTTCTCAAAGATCTCAGTTTGTTTAACAGGTGGACCTATTTTTTCAAAGTCCTCTGATGACAGCATCTGTTGACGTTGGTTCTGGAGGTGAAGTCTTCTGAGCAGGGTTTCAGTTTCTTTTTCACGTCTCTTTCTGTTTTCCTCAGAAAGATTGTTAAAAGACTGTAAAAAAGAATAATACTGGGATCATTTAATGTTTGCAAAACAATACAAAATAAAAAAGACAAGTGTCTAACCTGTTGTTTCGGTACAGTGATATCCATAGGTAGCACACCTTGAAAAAGAAAAAAAAAATTCCCAAATTATTCAATGATGACCAACTGTTTTACTTGTAAAAGTGTTTATCTAAGAAGGTAGCATGTTATATAGCAATCCATACATCCATCCATCTATCCATCCATCCATCCATCCATCCATCCATCCATCCATCCATCCATTGTCTACTGCTTACCATGATCAGGTTTGGAGAGTAGACTGATTGGTGAACTGAAAACCTTGCTTTTTGGCTCAATTCTGTCATCAGCAAATGAAAGCTGTACAGTCTCCACATTACCGTTGATGCTGACAAAATCTACCAGTCAATGCATCCCACTTCTTACTTCCCACAATGAAGTGAGAAAGTGGCAAATGTTCAACCTGGAGGTATGATAAATCCAGGTCTAGTGGATTAGGGGCCACCTCTTAGGATGGGCTAGAAACACCTCCAATGACTGCTTGATTTTTCCAGTTTATGTGAATCATATAGTCAGAAAAACACACACAAGAAATCTGCCCTTCCACCCATTGTCTGTTCTAACTAGCTCTTGCAGGGCGAGAAGCCATTGGATGAAAGGCAGGGCGAACTCTGGACAGGTTGCCAGTCCATCACAGGGCAAAACAGGACACAAAGGAGAGACAACCATGCATGTGGATGCTTGTATTTAAGGGAATTTAGAGTATTCAATCGACCTAACAGTCATGTCTTTGGATAGTGAGCGAATATCTGAGTACTTGGAGAAAACCCAGGGAGAGAAAGCACAGGGAAAACATACCAACGCCATGCAGAAAGACAAACTCAGGACCTTCTTGTGGCAAGGCAACAGTGCCACCATGCAGTCCCCGAATTAAATCTAAAGCCTCCAAAACGGAAGAACTTCCATTCCATTGACTTAGGCTTAAAAATATATACAGTATGTGAAAACTTATGTTAGGAACTCATTGAGCACAAGGTCGTTCATAGGTTTACTCGGTACTAGTCCACCTTCAGCCAATGACTGATCTTAGACACTCGGGTTGACACAGACATCAACTGATTCCCCCTGGTATTGAGCTTGATATGGAGGCAGCAAGGATGCCAGACAGACCTGGGAAAACCCAAATGAGTGGTGAGGAAGAAATCGGTCAGGGGTTCAGAGGATCTTCAACATGTATGTGGCCATTTGTTTAATGTTTTCAGAGATTTGGGAAACATTGGATCTGAATGGCCCCTATTTAGTGCTTCCATTCCAGATTCGGCTTTCAGGAGCTGTGGATGGATGGATGGATGGAATTTTACCTTCCTCCTTCGATTCACATTGAATGGTGTTGAACAGTGGCTGTCCTGCTCTGCTGTCATCATACTTTTTAGACTGTTCCCAACCACCATGTTTCTTTAGTTGATCCCACTAAAAAACACATATGTGACATTAACCTTACAGTTTCAATTTGTGGTATTCACAGTCTATTCAGTAATATTTAGACCAACACATTTCAGAAACCTAACCAGAAAATTCCTGAAGAAACTTTGAAGGTCCCTGCCACTTTTTGTGAATTAATTGGACCCAAATCAGAAGTTCCGTTGTCAAGTTAGGACCAGTGAGCCTCATGTTTCAGCATCAAAGCTTCAATAGAATAAAACAACAGATAGCCTGTGTCTGTCTCTGAGCCAGAGTCATGAAAGCGTGTTACTTTCATAGAGTTTCCAAGAATGTCTTTGTCTTTTCCACCATGTTCTGAGTCAAAGCTCATTTCTATATGAATGAGTTTGCATGAGTGTGTATGTATGAGTATGAATATGTATGCATGAGTATGAGTTCTAAAAAGAAAAAGGTTAAATCTTCAACATTCATGCTAAGCACAACCAAGGACCTTCTGTTGATAATACTAAAGGCAAGGCAATTTTATTTGTATAGCAAACTTTCAACAACAAGGTAATTCAAGGCGTTTTATATGATTAAGGGGTAAAATAAAAATAGCAGTAAAACACAGACAACGCATATAAAGTAAACAGCAATAAAGCAAGAAGCATACACAAAACATATGATACATTAAAACATTACTCAAAGGCATCTCTAAGCAGATACGTTTTTAGTTGTGATTTAAAAGAACAGTGTTTCAGCAGCTTTGTAGTTGTCTGGAAGTTTGTTCCAGATTAGAGGAGCATAGAAGCTGAAAGCTGCTTCTCCATGTTTGGTTCTGATTCTAGGGATGTTGAGTAGACTGGAATTAGAGGACCTGAGTGGTCTGGGGAGTTGGTATAGTAACAGTAGATCTTCAACATACTTTGGTGCTAAACCATTCAATGATTTATAAACTAGTAAAAGTATTTTGAAGTCTATTCTCTGTGTGTAAAATGTGAAAAGTTACAGCTACTTTAGTGTTTGATTTTCTAAGAATATTAGGTGGTAAGTAAAAAAAAAAAGGTTAATTCTTGAAAAAATGAACTAACGATATCTGAGATGAAATAGTCCCTTAATTTAGATTTATGACAGTTCATAGCACTTTAAAGGTACAGTGTGTAATATTTTCACTTGTTTACTTTCAAATTCTGTGTATCCCGTTCATAAACTTGTCCCTTTTTTATTAATATTTCTCACCAACGTCTATTCTAAGTATTCCTATTAACTTGACATTTTGCATTTTTATATACATAAACTGTGGTCGACCCTCCATAGTCATGCGGCATCTTGATATACGGTAGGGACATACAAGATATAATGCTCCACATTTTGTGTCCTCTCTTGAAAACACAGATCTTCGAGACGGTTCTCCTTCTCCCTCTAAACGTTGTGTGGGGGATGGTGCCGGTTCGCTCCGTGGCAACTTGGCTGGTTTGGGGAAATTCTGCTCCTTTCTCTTGGGAAGCTTGCCCTGCTTCAACCACCTGTTTCGAATGTTATCATCCCATTAAATGGCCGTTATTAGCGGTCATCACTCCCATACAATAGCTTCAGAATGTGCCCCCTCCTGCTCGGTAGGTCGTTATCTTGTGACTTTAGGTTTAGGAACTTATCCGGAGTTTTTTGGATGAGGGTTGGGGGTGGGGCAAGGTTATAAGTAAATATCCATCGTTACCTAAATTGTAAACACAGGTTTTAAATAAAATTAACAAAAACGAAACTTACGCTTTTAGACGTGGGCGATGCGAAAAAAATTCTAATGCATATTATCACCGATAACAATGGTAGATGCGTACCTTCCAGCCTGCTAGGATGTAGAGGAGGCACATTCTGAAGCTATTGTATGGGAGTGATAATCGCAAATATCGCCATTTAAAGGTTGATAACATTCGAATCGGGTGCTTCAACCGCATGTGACACACCTCTGGCTCTCTTTGTTCTACCTTACCTCTACCCGCCTGTCTGAACTGACGCTGAATTGTCAGATGATATCCGAGTCTGTTTACTGAGGGAGAAAAAAACACTACAGACTCCACTACCTTGTACATATCCAAAATGGCAAATAAATAGCCTAAAATATATAAAATAAAGAAAACAATATACTTTGCTTGTTACATTAGCTTGAGGTCATTACAAATGTGCTAGTTGCTGTTGCTCAACACATTTAGATAAAATTTAGAAAAGAATACAGATTAAAAGAACGGACCTGATCGCTGGATGGAAGCTGCCTTTTTCATGCATGTAGGCTACAGCAGCAGCATTACACACTCTGAACTGTGTGGTGCAAAGAGTCAAAATTATTTACACACTGTACCTTTAAGTTCTGTTGTCAAAAGAAAAATAACTAATAATCAATTTCAATAATCAGTTTCAGTAATCAATTTTCAATGTTTTTTGGTACATAATTTTGTCAAATAATTCTTTGGACTTTTGTAAACCTGTGAAGCCACTGAACTATAATGAACTGAAATTAACTAAATTTACATAAATTAGTTGGAATATTTATAAAATCCTTTTATCTGTTGAAATCAGTTAGTTTTCTATATTCTACATTTTCAAGATGAAATTGTGAGTTCGGATAAAAATGTTATAAAAAAATGCAGTTTTTCTTAAGATTGTGGTAACCAATGCAGTTCACCTTACCTTGACTTCAGAGTCTGCCTCAATCTTTTCTCCTGTGGAATGTTTTAGGGAAAAACAGAGCAGGTTATATAATCTTATGATCTTATATTTCAACCAAATCTGAAGTAAGAGTTTTAATAGATTTATTTCAACAGTTTATAAGAAAAACCTTAGGTATTACTCACAAAATGCTACTATACTGTAATATTTTATTCAATTGTGAAATGTTGAATATAAATTATTTATTTTTTACTCACTAACTTTGGTTTAATTAAAAATACTCAACACTTAAACATCATGTAATAGCAATTTACACAGGTTAGTCAAAAATAATAATAAAAAAATCAAGTTTTAGTGAAGGTAAACCTGTCTTGATTTTTTCTTCATGTGGTACATCATCCAGTTTCCTCTTCTGGTCTCCATTTTTTCCAGGGGATTGTTTACAACAGTATTCTGGATCTTTTTCAGAGAGCATGGCATCGATTTTTTCCAAAAGACTTATTATCTCTTCAGGATCTGTCATACTTCTTACACATGTGTGGTATCTTTTTTCAGAAAAACTTTTCATATTTTTCAGCTCCAGCAGCGCACTTTCACATTTCTCATCAGTGTTATGAGTAACAACTGTCATTACACGAGGAATGTTCTCCTTTCCAAATATTGTTTGTAACCACAACATTCCTGTTGTGTACTGGCTTATATGCTGGCCATTTGGTATTAGCAGGATAAAAGCATGAACAGACTGATATAATGGAACGTCATTATTTTGTAGACCAAGCATGTTAATGACAGAGATGTGGCGCCCAGACAGATCATACAGGAAGGATGAAAACTCTTCCTGCGTTTCCTTGTCATGGTCAAAGAGAAGATTGTTTGACTCATCAATTGAATTTGTTTCACCAATTAACATAAGTGTGAGATGAGGCATCCCTGCAAAAAAGTGGGGGGGGGGGGAATAACTGTCATTAAACTGCAAAGCACTTTATATTTTAATGAGCAGAATCTGAAGAAATAAAATATCTTTCAGCCATTGTGACCTCCGCCAAGGAGGTTAGGTTTTTGCCATGGGTTGTTTGTCTGTTAGCAACATAACTGAAAAAGTTAGAGATGGATTTTGATACATTTTCAGGAAATGTCTGCAATGGGAGCAGGAACAAGTGATTAGAATTTGGGGACAATCTGAAAACCTGGAAGGTAGGCTGAGATGCCTTGGCGGAGGTCTGCCCTCTCCGAGTGCTTTCTAGTTACCTTTGTCATCGTTTGCAGCTGCTGTAGATGAAATTGCCATCTTTCCATCTGTGTTTTTACAACCATCTGATTTTTGAATGTCTAGAAGATCCTCCTCAGCACCACACTAAAGAAACAAATAGAGTTTTAACTGCATGTCCTTCTAGTAAGACTTGGAAAGATATAGTTTCATAACATAAAAAGATCGCCCACTGTGTTGCCACTGTTATTATTTATAAAATAACAACAAAGCAATAATCACTTATAATGCCAGGATTTTTTATTTTCTTTTTCTTTTTTAAAATATGATATAGTTAAATAATTAAGGAATCATGGGTTAACTGATTGAGAAATATTGTGGTAGAAATGTAACGTTTCTCTCTGCAAAATATGATTTCCACAGTAAATAGCATGACACTGACATTTTAAGATGTGGTAGATAACTTTGATTGAAGTGGGATTTAATCAAGGGGACAATTAATGCAAAATTGCTGTTTTTTTCACAGGGGTTGTGAGTTTTTAGTGTTTTGTTTTACATTGATATAGGGAGACCAGGGAAGATAGTGACACTTTCTGATTGAGCAAATGTAACTCAGAGGTTTTGTGTGCTAGAGATCTCAAATTTTAACATGTGGTACCCATATTTGTCTGCTATCAATGACATGCGTTTGGACTTCTACCAATTTATTATAGATTAGTCAAATTATTGTCAAATATAAAGAGGTATGTAGTTACAACCTACCCGGTACCAGAGTGAGTTGTAACACTATGGGGATGGATGTAGCAGTTAAATAATTCGGATTAAAAAAGATCCACACTAATAAATGTATGGGAGCACTTTAATGAATAACAAAGAAGAAACCATGAACTTGTAAAACTAGAAAAACAATATTAATAAAATAAACTAAAAGTATAAATTAAATACAATAGAAATAAATGCTCCTTCTCTTTCGACTTTTCCCTCCAGGGGTCGCCACAGCGAATCCTCTATCCCCATTTAGTCCTATTAATGGCATGAAAAATTGTTTTTTGGTTCCAGAATAGACTGTTTTCAACTCAGAGACATGTGGCTTTGCCAGTGTGCTAGATTTGTAAGTAAGCATAGACTGTAATGATGACATCACCATAGGTCATTTCTGATTGGTCAAACTGAGAGTGTTACAACCATCCCTGGTCTCCCTATTGAGGATTGTATGACCTTGTGGGTATGTTTAGAAAACTGTTGAAAGACTTTGCGAAGGTTGAATTGTTCAGAGCAATGCTCAGAGTACATTGGGATCTGATGTACTGCTTTTCCTTGCTGCAGCAATTAATAAGGTTCTGAACTCAGAAGAACTGTCTCAAGTGTCTTTGTTAAAGGTTTTCCATTTCAAATATAAAGCAGGAAAAATAAATATTAAACATGTCAATGTTTTTTTAGTAAATGTATTTTTCTCACATTAAATTCACATCAAATGTTAATTATAACCCAAGTAAAACACCCACACACAAAGAAATACAACCAGGTGCTCAACACAGGATATCTTGCATAGACCCAGAATAAATAATCATAAAAGACATCCAGGAGACAATGGCAACTTGCAGTAAGTTTTAGAAAAAAAATATGGAATGAACAGATACGGTTTGTCCATGAAAACAATAAGCATTGCACTAAAACATCCTCTATGCCCACTCAAAGCGCAAGACTCCACTGCTTATAAAAAGCATGGTGTAAGTCATTAAAAGGTTTGCTGCAGAAGAATTTGACAAGTCAATGAAGTGTTTGGAGATGTAGTCAGGTCTGATGAGATCAAAATAAAACTATTCGTCAAAAACTAATACTATATGTCGTTGCACACATCTTTTGGTAGAGGAATGGTATAACTCTGAAAACACCATACAAACGGTGAAGTTTGAAGGTGGGAACATCAGGATGTGGGGCTATATATTTTAGCTTATGATAGTGAAAGGTTTTGAAATGATTGAGTTAAGGATAAATATATAAATTTAATGAGACATACAGTACTTGATAGAATCTGCAAATTAAAGGAGGGTTGATTCTTAACTATCTCAAACACAAGGAATTTCTAAAATGGTTTCAGAGACAGAAAATAACCGCAAAAATGACTCGGTCAATAATGCAATTGATTGCAATTCAAAATTAATGGGCAGAACTGAAGATCAGAGCACAAAGACCCTTTGTTTGTGTGGAGTATTTAGTTGAAACTGACATCTGGTACAATTGATGTTGATAACCCCTTAGATTCAGAGTTACGTTCATATTTTCTCCATTGCACGTGGGTTCTACTGTAACTTTGTTGTTCAGATTTTTCCTTGTTGAAGTACATTCTGTTGAAAAAAAAGAGAAGAGAATGCTTACCTTATCAGTTGTCTTTTTCTCTACTTTGGCTGTAGGATAATGAAAAGTTTTAAATATGAGTCACTAGAAAGGTTCATATATGATATTTCCAATTATTTCCAAACATAAGATTTCAAGACTTTTAAATTACCTTCATCATTTATCATGTATGTATAATCTTTTATTTCAGATTCTCTCTCCACTCTTTCAGCTGTGTTTTCATTGACCTCCATTCTATCAGGTTTCCATTTCTGAAGACACAAAGCAAAGTACATTTTAAATATATTGTAATAATTCATACATTATTCAGTCTTTCTACATACCTTCTTGAGAAGGTACCATTTTGTCCATGAAAATATCAAGCATAAAATTATGACCACTGACAGGTGATGTGAATAACCGATTATTTCTCATAAAGACACCTTTATGAGAAAGATGGGATTTATTTTGTAGCAAGTGAACAATTTTACCTGAGGTTGAAATGTCAAAAAAGAGGAAAACTATGCAGTACTATGTATTTTTTTGCTCAAGGGACTGTGTAACGTCATACCAATCAGGCTATAGATGTGGGTCTTGATTTTATGCTTTATCTGTGTATTTCAGGTTAAAAGCTTCCTCTCTTCCTTTTTTAGATAGCTGACAGTATTAAGCATATCTATAAACCTTTTAACTTTGCATCTCACAAAGTTTATGGTTCTGACTGAAACGCAGACTTTGAATGAAAATACCAAGAACAGTTTCAAGCATTTAACTCACTTCATCCTGTGAAAAAAAAGTCTGTAAATTTGACAGAAATATTAAATTGTGACAAACAATTTGTAAAGAAAAAAAACAGTAAAGTGTTTGATTAACAGTAAACTGTAAAAAGGTCAACCAAATACTACGGTTAATGTTAAGTAAAATCCTCTTAAAATTATAAAAAAATTTGAGGTACAACCTACAAATTGGTGCATATCAAACTGAGGAAATGGGATATAAAATACATATTTTCAGTTATATAACTATAACAGCATTAAACGTTGTACTTTTGTTAATGTTTCAGCAAAGGCAAATCAGAAAATTGAAATTCTTTAAAAACAAAATGCTGGAGATTTAAGAACATCATTTCGTTATGTTAGCCCCAATGCCAGACAGTGAAAGAGGATGTCTCCCATCCAAAGGAAAGCCTGTGGTTTGCCCGGGAACTGGATGTTTAAGTGTTTTTTTTGTGAAATCGTGAATTACAGTTTCTATCTCCTGTAAACATAAACAGTGCTCAGTGAATATGATAGCAAACTTTTACCAGGAGACCGTTTCTCAGCCATTTGATTAACTAAATGTGAAGGAACTTCTCAGAACTCAAACAATAGAAGAGAAAAAGATTGCTACCACATATGAGTGAGGGTTGCCCTAGGAACGCATGTTGTCTGCAGGGACATCTCGTCGACATCTTAAGTGTGATTCGGAAATAATAGAAATCAAGAAAACACTAATTTCCCAAGACTCTATAAAAACCATGGCATCTTGCTTTGGGTCTATTCACATTGTGTTCCTCATCATTGGTCTTTTGTAACCAACAGATCTTCTGATACTTTCCCAGAAACTCCCACATTGTTGTCATCTTGTTTTACCTGCATACATCATCTTATGCTTCTTCCAGCAGCAACCAGCCCTCTGAAACAGACTGGGCCAATGCTTTTGAGATACTTTGGAATAATTTCCCAGAAGAAGCTATGCAGTAATCAGAGAGAAAAATGACCCCAGATCAAGAACAGGACAGAAGGTGGTCTGAATTGGGGTTTCTGACATGATGCAAAAAAAAAGTTACATGATAAGTTAAAGAAGCTCTAGTGAGGTTGTGAAGACATAAAAATTCTGTAAATGTTGAGCGTACACTTATTTTGTGTGTAAAATTAAGTCTTTGTCTTACAGGGGGACACGGAAAAGACATCTGCGTGAGGACGCATGTGGTCTTTAAAGTTGTGTTCCGGCTGATAGATGACTTGTTTAGAGTTCCTACAGAGTGCACAAAGTTGTTTTACGGAGGTCTGATTCTACAGGGCATGTGAAAACACTTAGCAACAGTAATCAATCAAGAAGTGTAGTAAATCAACGTTGCCTTGTGTGAAGAAGCATGGACCATTATTCTGTGAAAAAAATGTTGTGGGGCGGGGGTTCATGCTCTGGTTCAATAAAAGCTATGCGGAGATGCAGAAAGATTGCTCAGTTGATCGCTGAGCCCGTCTGCAGACGTTCTTCCATGGCAAAATTCATAACTGTTGTCTGTTCCTTCTTATTGCTCCTTTTTACAGAAATGAACAAACATGCTGGAAGGTGAAACAAGAGCCAGAGAGTTCCTATCCTGAGAGTCAGAAAATTAAATTGGTGCCTGTTCCTTTAAAGGAGGCCTTAGCTTAGATTGACAAAAAAATCACCTCCAACAGTTGCCAAGAAGACTGTCACAAAACATCCCAAATGTCTAAAAGTAGGATCGAGGGAGACGTGAACTGCCCAGGCTTTCACTCTTTAGTCAGTGGAAGAATAGATTAGAGAACGGGAAGTTGTCGTCAATACTAAAAATAAGAAAAGAAGAAACCGCTGTGCTGAGTATTCTGACAGTGATGAAATCCCTCCTAGATCAGAGAGCAGCAATGTAGGGTATCTATTGGTGCATCAACAAGGAATAAACAAAGGCTACGTTTCAGCAAAAGGATGCCATCTCAGAACAGTTGAAATGACCAATTAAAGTGAATTAATTCTCACATCATAAAGATGACAACTAGAGGAAAAATCTTAGACATTTTATCTCTGTATCTTTCTAGTTTCCTTTTTCTCCTCCTGCATTTGTCTCATTCTTTTTGCATCATTTTCTTTGAAAATAGTCAGTCATCTTGCAGTCCAGCATCTCTCCAGATATTTCTGTGTAATTTATATTTCCTTGTCTTTGTATCTTGTTTTTCTGTTTTCAGGAATTTTATTTGGCCTCTCTCTGTGTTTTATTTAAAGCTATCTTTGTATTTTTTTAAGTCTGTTTTTTAATTGGATATTTTTTCTCTAAAGAGTAACTAAACCACAAAACAACTTTTTTTTGCTTCTAAACTGTATAAATGGGTCTTTACCAATGCAGTCTTTCAGTTTCTGGGGATTTTTTTACATTTTGGTGTAAACTTGTTAAATTCTAAATTTTTTGGTCTAAAAACGTCTTAGTGCTGCCCCCTTAGGGTTGAACGGTGGCTACTGCACTTGAATTTTGTGATTGGTGGAGAGCGGTACATCTCTACGTCACAAGCATTGACTATGTCACAGCAGGCATGGTCTCACAGACACGCCCCGTGGGTTTGGGTATTAAACTATCAGACATACCAACCCCCGATTTTTCACACTAGTTTTCATACTAGACATACTAGTCCCGTGGCGAGTTTGGAGTGTGATTGCGTTTTTCAGGTTACCATTATTATCACATTAGCACTTAGTTAGCATAGCTAACATACCGTTTTGAACGTTAGCCTATGTTAGCATTACCACTCAGAGACCGGACCTATCTGGTCTCTCTCTCCCTCAGCAGCAGCGCCAGCCTCGGGCAGCGCTGACTCAGCACCCCGAGCCAGCGGCTCTAATTGATACGGCTCGCAGCCGCTGAGCTCCATAAAGCCTCCCTCTACTCCTCCATCTCCGGTGACGACGGAGGAGATCCGCTGGTTCAGGGCGCTGAGTCAGTGCTGCCAGAGGCCGGTGCTGCTGAGGCAGAGGGAGACAGGACGAGTCCGGTCTCTGAGTGGTGATGCTAACATAGGCTAAAGTTCAAAACAGATGAACGTCGATCAGATCGTTTAGTTGCAAAACTGCCAACGTCGCTTTGGTCACTGTCCATGTTTCAGTGTCAGATTAAGTGAGCTGTCACTGTCCTCCTGAACACACGTCCCCCCCTCCACTCATCCATACCCTTCCGTTTTTCATGGCACTGCCCACTTTGTAGAATTTTTCAAACGTTGTCTGGGGGCGGGGTTATGATTTTTCATGGGGCTCAGTTACACTTTAAAGCCATACTCCGCAACTTTCATGATATTCGCTCTCTGTCGCCCTCTTCAGGCTTGCCGTGCAACATCACTGTCGTAAAATCAAATCTCTGTCTTGCTCATAAGAGGCATGTTTCAGTGGCTGCTTTCCAAATCGCTTGCCCACACAACAATCAAGCGCCATTTTAGTTCGCAATTCAACTGTAACAATCGGGATAATTTAGAGTAAAGCTCCCACAGCTAGGTATTCAGTTTGTGGGGGAGGTCGGGGTAATTGGAAAAACAGTGGGATTAGATACAGAGAACGTCTAAGCGCCACGTAGCAAACACCTCCCGACACTAGAATCAGCCTACATCTTTAGGTATTTTAGGAAAAAATCAAACAACAAAAATATAAATCTCTAGCTTGACAAAACCAAAAGAAAAAACTTTAACTTATTTACTGAAATACAGCGACTACACCGGAGTTTGCAGCTTTATCTACAGAACCGAGTCTTACACGTTAGCATCACGTTAGCCTCTAGATGGCTAACGGAGATCGACTCGGTTGTGTAATTCACATTACTACTGTAAGGCATACCGTGCAAACTATGTTCATCCACCTCCACACATTGAATAAATAGCTTTCTCTGGACTGTATAACAACATCATGCCAGACCAAACAGTATAACCCCGGTGAAATCATTGATTACTTACCTATCCATTAGCAACACGGCTAACTCGTCGTCCGTAGTAGCCAAAAGAACTCTCCAACAAGGAAAAGCCGGCCCAATATTTACTCTGGTCTTTGCTCTCTCTCTATCACCTTCTCTTTTTCTTTTTCTAGCTTCTTCTGATATGGGATTTCTCGGTCTCTTTGGTGGATCAGCATCTCTACAGTCTCTAAACAGCGAGGCTGTATGACTCTCCCGTAAAGCAGAACACTTCCAGCGGCGGGCCGCCGCTCAAAAGTTCTACAGTGCAGAAAAAAGCCAAGGACCCCTGTAAGGTGGTGATAACTCTAAAAATGAACATAATAGATGATAAAATTCCAACATAACTTTTGAAAAAAACATTATATTAAGGTGTAAAAGTTGCGGAGTATGCCTTTAAATTCCATATTCTAATTTTATGTAGAGACAAATTCAAGTTACACAATACTTTGTGCTTTTTGTTTTCTATAATGTAAGCCCATAGCAGTTTGAGTGAGATTTTGAGCTCTAAAGGCCGGTTTCTGCGTCGTGTCCCTTGCGTAGGGTACACCGTAACCGCCGTAACCTCTGCGTAGGTCCACAGAGGCTTGACGCGCACCTCCTCGGAACTGACGTGCAGCCCGGCGATCAGAGACTCGGAAGTACTCCCTTGTGATTGGTCAGTGAGATTACGTACGCACGTACCATCTTCTACGTCTCAGTTTTTCTTGTTATTCTGAAACAAATCTAGATTATTTTTATCCTGTAAACTGAGGATTGTTAAGGGTTTACTATTTTAATTGTATAGGTTAAAGTGAAGCTTTATTTGTCCATTAATTTAACTTTAATTTAATTCTAATAATCTGTTTGTGTTCTATTTCTCTATGTGCCTTTTTCTCAATCCACTCAGAAAGACGCACTGAGGTGGAAATATTGAACATATCCCACCTTCACATGAATCCCTGGAGTCCTAACTTTGATTCATGTGCTTTAAGAACATTTGTGACGTCTAAAGTAACGTCTAAAGTAATTCCTGTAAGTGTTCCCACCAACAATGACGTGTTATGTTAAAAAAACAGTCACTTATCAAAGGAACAATGTAAGGAAGGAAGGAAATACTGTAATTAAATGTTTCACAATGTGAAAATATGCATGCGAAGGTTTGCTTGTTAACTGAGTCTTTCAGGTGTTTTAATCTTAAATTTGTTAAAGCCCAACATAATATGTAGTTGCATTTTTTTGCCTAAGAAAGTGCAGTCTCCATTATAAAGAAAAAGATTCATTAACAAAACACAAGATATAAACAAGAAGTAAAAGGCTTATATTGTAAAAAATAAAAAGCTAGTCTTTGATAATTGCCTTGCATAGCAGTATACCGTTGTCATGGTCTTTGGATTTTTGTGTGGCAAGTTTGAGGTTTTCTTCCCCTTTTTACCCCAAGGTGCCCTCTTGTGTTGCTCCTCCTGTTTGTGTCTTAAGTTAGTAGTTTTCCTTATTCAGTGTAATTATATTTTTGTATTCTGGCACTCCCTGGGTTCTGTAGGGGTTTTTCACCTTTGTCTATGTCCACCTTCCCATTTGTGTTTCCTTTATCTCTTTATTTAATTCCTCCTTGTGTTCTCCAGTGTGTCCTTACGTTTCCCTTTGATAGTTTCTTAAGAATCCTTTCTAGTTTCTTTAGAGTCTTCTGTCTCCTAGCCATTCTACCTTCCATCCCAGCTGCTAATCAGTTCCACCTGCTCAATTCCCCTCAGCTGCAACTGCTTTTACTAATTGGTCTCCTGCTCCTTCCGTGTTCACTCTTCACTCTCCTCCTCAGTATATATTCGGTTCTCATTCAGTCACAACTGGCTGGTTCGTCGTCATTCTTTCCTGTTTGGTCCCTCGCTTCCCTGCCGTCTTTCTTCCCCGCCTGGTCCCTGCCTTCCTTGTTGCCCGTCTGGTTCCTGTTTCCCCGTTTGCTGCCTTATATACCCGCCTGAGTTCTGTAAGTTCCTGTTCCTTGTGTTCATTAAATTATCCTTATTTGTACCTTGCTGCATTTGGGTCCTTATAACCTTAAAACATGACAACCGTCTCTTTTAGTCTTTTAATATTGTCATAGTTCTCCTGCCTAAATGTAGAGAATTACTTTACTATATCAATGAACAAATATGTACTTTTCTTCTTTGTCAACATCCTAAAAATCCATGCAGTTAAGACTCGAAATGGAAAAACCCTGTATGAAACAGAAACCATGTTAGAATGTCTGTGATAAAAAACTCACCTTGGACCATGTGTTTTCTCAGCTCTTTTCTGTATAAATGTGGCCACCGGTCCTATTTCGAAGTAATTATAAGAACAGAAGACCGTTAGTTATAGTGTCTCTGTCCACATAAACTCCTCCCATTGTCTGTGATAGGCTGACAAACATAAAAGTGAAAGTAGTTCACTGGTACCTCGTGACTTACAAGAAATTCACTGTGAGGCTTGCTCCTCAACAGGTTATATATATATTACCAGTTTACACAACTGTACTGAGACAGAACATTTCTCAATGCCTAGTTGTAAAGCCAAAGGTTGTATCTTATACTGTGGAGTGATAAATGGTTTCAGATAACACATTTGAGCTGTCAGAGTAGAATTGCTTTCACAGACAGACTGCGTAAATGTAAAAAATATTTTTATATTCTAAGGTGTTTAGAAAGTAATGCATTTCTTGTTATTGTTGGCACTGGACAATCATTACATTTTTGAAGTGAAATGTTAATGCCTATTCTTGGATTCAGCTTATTTTTGTTTGATTTCTTTTAATTTATCTGACCCCTTTCCTTCTGCAAAATGATCTCCCAACATCAAGATCTGCTCTCCTTTCTCTTGTGTGCATGCATGCTTTTGCTTAAGTCTGAAATGTGTGTCTCCTTTCTTGTGGGATGAAGCATCCATTATAAAAATTAATGATATTTAATGTTAAATGGCTTTCTGTCTACAATATATTTCTATTTGAAGACAGGGTCAGCTTTTATCATGTGCCGCCTTCAGCCCATCATGAAAGTGTTCGCTCCTCTGGCCCAAAATAAAGTTGGTGCTGTGAAAGGCTGTGGCTTGTAGCAGTGGAAACGGAAAAAAAGGAGTTTGTTACATGTCTAATGAGACGATTTGCAACACATTTTATTGTCAAAGAGAGAAAATGCAATGTAGTCACAAACCTAGTTTGTGATTTACAAAGTAAAGGTAACAAGTTATTTTAAAAGAATAGTGGATTTTTTTACAAAATGGAAAACTCTAAGCTGAAATGTTCAGAATGACTAATGTAGTCAAAAACATGTTTTATTTGAATGCTTCCTGCTCAATTTTCCATATGTAGTCATTGCTGTCTTATCAGAAATCTTGCAGTCCATGTGAGGAGACTACAAAATGCAACACAACCCCTCCCACGATCTATCATAGCCTGCATATGTCTTCATGTGCGATAATTATAGCTCAGATGATGAAAGCAAAAATGAAAGTGAGGCCCTATTTCTCAGAAACCAATACACTACAAAAATATAGCTATGGCTCCTGGTAGAAAAAGCAAGAAAACAAAAAGGCAATTTAAAGACTCTTTTAGTAACCTCTTTGACCTCTTTTAGCAAAGGTGGCATTTTTTAAATATTAATCTGTGAGTGCAAAAATCTGCATCTGGTTATGATGCCTCCCTGGTGAGGTGTTACAGCCACTTCCAACCACTGGGAGACCCAGAGGAAGACTCAGTACACGCTAGAAGAACTATGTTTCTCGGCTGGTCAGGGAGCGCTTTGGGGTTCCCCAAAAGGAGCCAGCCCAAGTGGCTGGGGAGTGGGAAGACTGGGTCTCTTTGCTTAAGCTGCTGCCCCCGTGACCCGATCCCAGAAAGGGGGAAGATAATGGATGGAAGTGCAAAAAGATTGAAGTAAATAGTTTGACAATGAGTTACAATAGAAGAAATATAATGTGAATAATGTAAATTACTTCAAATCCAGTCTTTACTATTCATCTTCATCTCTGTGGGGTCAAAAATGATCTCCATATTGTTTTAAGATTTAGTCATTATTAATGGCTATATTTGTTTTCCTTTTAAGATCATGGCTTCTATTTAGAAAGTGGATGGTTCTTCCATTAGAAGCCACATCTGACATTTGAAAGGTAACTTATGTGTGAAGCTATGCACTTCACCCAGCATTCAATATTTGCATCAAGATATATAATGATTCTCAGAATTTCTTAGGCCTGAGACTAAACTGAACGAAATCATAACAATGTATATTAAAAAAGATTTGCTGAACCAAGCAAGGCAGTGACTACATTTAGGGAATTGAAATAACCTCACTCTCATGAAAGCCTGATTGCCCTCTGGTGGACAGAGTCATATATGCTGTTAAATTTAGTTTAGTAAGCTATAGCAGACTGACTATGGCGTAATATAGCAAACAGAGTTGAGTGAGCAGAGACAAAACCGCGCGAGCAAACAGAGTTGAGCGAGCAGAGACAGAACCGTGCGAGCAAACAGATGAGAGAGTAGAGACAGAACCACGCGCAAGTAAACAGATGAGTGAGCAAAGAGAGAACCGTGCGAGCGAGCAGAGCAGAGATGAGTGAGCAGAGACAGAATCGTGCCAGAGAAGACAGTGTTGAGCGAGCAGAGACAGAACCGCGCGTGAGCAAACAGAGATGAGTGAGCAGGGACAGAACTGCGCGCGAGAAGACAGTGTTGAGCGAGCAGGGACAGAACCTTGCTTGAGCAGACGGTGTTGAGTGAGCAAAGACAGAACCGCGAACGAGCAAACAAAGATGAGCGAGCAGGGACAGAACCTTGCGTGAGCATACGGTGTTGAGTGAGCAAAGACAGAACCGCGAACGAGCAAACAGAGATGAGTGAGCAGGGACAGAGCTGCGCGCGAGAAGACAGTGTTGAGCGAGCAGGGACAGAACCTTGCTTGAGCAGACGGTGTTGAGTGAGCAAAGACAGAACCGCGAACGAGCAAACAAAGATGAGCGAGCAGGGACAGAACCTTGCGTGAGCATACGGTGTTGAGCGAGCAGGGACAGAACCGCGCGCGAGCAAACAGAGATGAGAGAGCAGAGACAGAACCTTGCGTGAGCATACGGTGTTGAGTGAGCAGAGACAGAACCGCGCGCGAGCAGAGATGAGAGAGCAGAGACAGAACCGTGCGAGCGAGCAGAGCAGAGATGAGAGAGCAGAGACAGAACCGCGCGCGAGTAAACAGAGTGAGCAGAGACAGAACCGCGCGTGAGCAAACAGAGATGAGTGAGCAGAGACAGAACTGCGCGCGAGAAGACAGTGTTGAGCGAGCAGGGACAGAACCTTGCTTGAGCAGACAGTGTGGAGCGAGCAGCGACAGAACTGCTCGCGAACAAACAGAATTGAGCAGAAACAAACCGTGTTGAGTGAGTAGGGACAAATTAGCGCGCAAGCACAGAGCTGGTGTTATTGTTCATTCACATAGATATTTGCTCTCAGATCAGTCTCACTGCACGCTCAAGTTGGTGGCACAAGTATTAGGCCATAACTAAGATAGAGACCAGCAATGTTGTATGGTTTTGAGACAGTACCAATTAGGAAAAGACAGGAAGCAGAAGTGGAGGTTGCAGAACTCAACATTTTGAGATTCTCTTTGGGAGTGACGAGGATGGATAGGATCAGGAATGAATACGTCAGAGGGACACCGCATGTTAGATGTTTTGGAGATAAAGTTAGAGAGGCCAGACTGAGATGGTTTGGAAATGTTCAGAGGAGACAACAATTATATCGGTAGAAGGATGCTGAGGTTGGAGCAATGGCCGCTGGCTGCTCTGCTTTGTCACGATGACACTGGAGGCCGCCATTGGGCCGCCATTGCTGTAGTACCGCCATCTAACCGCTAGTCCCCCATTGGAATCCATTGCACTTTAGACACGTTAAAAACAACTTTAATGCCCGGTGCCTAATTTTTTGGAACCGTCTACAGCTAGTTATTCCTCCTGTGATTACGCTGGGTTAAACACAATCAGAGGCACCAGGCTGGTTGTTGTAGGATGAATTTTATAAAACTTGCATAATTAATGAGGGCCTGACTTTGATTGACAGGCCGAATACGTCGCTGCCTGGCAACGACAATTATTACTGTATTCATCCATTCATAGCAGCACACATGAGGAACTTTCATCCACACACATTCAACATACATACAGTGCACAGAAAGCACTTTTCATACAGGGAATTTAATACTTGAGACAATATTACCCACATGTAAACATATTGCAGATTAGACTAGGCTAATAAACATCCTCCACTCGGCTTTACATTAATTTTGACAGCAATCTGTCTCGAGACTCTTTTTCTATCCAATTGTCTTCGATATCACATTGTGATAATTCAGTTTAAATTGCTGTATTTTGTTCGACTTTAATTATAGTGACACTACATTTCAATAATTATTTTAAGTTATGAGTTCTTACCTTATGAGATTGGGGGAAAAAAGAGAGCCATCGGAGGCACACAGATGACTGCAGTAGAGTGAAGCAGGAGCTCTATATACACAGCCAATGAGCGGGAGCATTGACTGTATATATAGAAATTAGCCTTTAGCTTAGCTAGCCAAGTTTAGCATCAGAGCTAAAGGTGCGGGAGCAGAAATACACGCCCCGCGAGGGCCAAGCAGGGCGGAGTCTACAGTGAAGATCCCGCCCTGATGTCTTTTTTAGGAACATGCTTCGTCAGAACTGGGGAGGAGGAGTCTGTAAATCCGCCATGATTTCCCCTTCAAACGTGGTCATTTTGGTAAACGGGGAGGAGTGCGGAAACGCTGTCTATCTATATATACAGTCAATGGGTTGGAGCCACCAGGCAGGAGGTAGAGACGAAGACCAAAAAAGAGATTTATGGATATGGTGAAAAAAGACACCCGTGCCACGGAAAATGACAGTAAGGGGCTCTCGTGGACATGGCGGGAAGACAAGATGTTTTCCATAGTACAGGAACCCTTTCCTGCTTCAAACTCATATTGAAGATGTGGTGCAGGATAGTAGACAGCTGGGCAGCATGACTTAAGGGTGCTAGGACAGATTCCATCAGGTCTGGGGGCCCTGCGCAATTGTAATTTCTCCAGCTGTCTCTTGACCTGGCCTAGCGTCACTGTGATAGGTCTAACAGAACAGGATGAGGCCCGAGGCAAATCCATGCTCTCAGAACAGGAAGGAGCTGGGGACAAATCCAGATTCACAGGAGAAGATGCATGGGCAGGACTATGAAAGGGTGGATGTGCGCTCTGCCTGAGCTGTATACTCAGGCCAAATACTCAAGTGATCAATCAAAACATGTTCTCTGCTCAAATGATTCCAAGATGGCAGCCCCCTGTCTTTATGTCAGAAAAATTCATGAAATAGAGACAAGAGATGGATATCCATATTTTCTTAACCTTAAAACACTTCATCAACAAAAGGTTAAGGTTGAGAAATAAAAAGGGAAATAATTTATTGTAATACAGGGCCACGTTATTTTCCTGGTTTTTCTATTTATTTTTTTTAACACAAGCAGTTTACATTTCACATCCCTGACCACTTGTTGCAGATGTGCAGACATTTTGAACTTTACGCACACTGTTCAGGTAACTGAATCCATCAAAAAAAAGAGCATGAGAGCATCTGACTGATTATTATCTCAGACCTGGACATGTATTCAAAGCATCGCTATCTGAGAGCTCAGCTGACAGCACAATAGAGAGTTACGGAGGGATTGGAGCGCACAGCTGCGGCGGACACAGACCGATGGCGGTTTTAAATCAACAGGCGGGTTGGGTCGGGATTTAATCTGGAGATAACTGTGGGTAAAGGGTAGGGTTAAAAAATCATCTTAATGCATGGGGGTTGGTAAAATTGGACCAGTGCAGGACTCTGCAACAGTAAAATGTATAATTTTACTGTAATTATTTTGTATTTAAAACATATGTGAGGGAAATGCAAGCAGAAACCATAGGGGAAACATGTTTATTTTTCTGCAGCTTTGAAGACGAACCGATCGCAAAAACTGTTGCATGACTGGAAAATGGGCTTAAAAGTATGACAGAAATCACACAGTGCATGCGCACCTTGCCCCCTGGGGGAAGCGCGCACAGACCTGTGCCATCCTTAGATGCATGGTGTAACATAACTAATAGTGGGGAGCTTGTTGTGCAGTTATTTTCCAAACCACAAAATTCATTACATACAATTTTAGACTGTATGATGTGCGCCAAAACGTAGCATTTGACGGACACATTTCATTAACGAACTTGAGTTTAAGTGACTTACAGGTTTCTTTGAAAAATAGTTCCTCATGTCCAAATTCTTCTTTTTTGCTGCCTTCCTTACTCACTTTTGACACTCAAGTGTCGCCCACGTTGCACCTGAGTCCTCTGGCAGACTGGAAAGTTCTCCTTGCAGTTTTGGCGCTGCTAACCAGCAAACATAGCTGCAGTCTCAACTGACAGCAGGGAAGGGCACAGCCAATCACATTGGCCATATATGTTACGGGAGGTAGGACTCGCAGTAGCCTAGAGAACGTAAACTCTTTCTGCACCTCTAGAATGTTGACAGATCGGTATTTTTCTTTCTCTTTTTTGCTTCTATCAGGTTTGTTTTTCTTTTCTCGAGGAGATCAAATTATTGGTGGGGACAATTCAATAATCGCTGGATATTGGTGGGGACATGTCCCTTCGGTCCATGCTAATTCTACGCCCTTGAGTGAATTTCCCAACTGTGGGATCAATGAAGTATTCACAGTTGTATTTATAGCTCCTGGGAGTATTTTAATCACTGGGGTCTCCTCTACCTTGCTCGCTGAATCAGTCAGGTCTGTCTGGCCCTGTTTGTCTTTCCCTGTTGTCTTTCTATTTACTAACTGCTCCCTTACTGAAGAAGGAAGCTATTTCTGCTGTCTTTCTCTTCATCTGCCCTGACACAAGCCAAAAAATGCAAAATATCGTATATGTTATCTTTGCCACCTTCATTAAAAGCAGTCCTGACAAAGTTAACAGAATAAATGCTTACAGAACAATTTACATACAAGATTATGTTGCGTGATTTGTACCCACACTAAGAGTTATGCTCTGCTAACATTAGCTTCTGCTGTTAGCTGTTTTCGCCTGTGAGTTAGCTTTCTATGGGTCCTAAACCATTACATACATACAGTCACGGGTTAGACAACTGACATAAAACGTATATAAAAGCAATTTCCCCTATGATACTATAACTTACCTTTAATTATCTGTTGAGTAGTAGCTAGGGTTGCCAACTCCCAGCAAAAAAAATAAGGAACCACCCCCCACCCTCCGCCTCATGACGCTTAATCGATGTGATCAACTTTAATTTAATGCATGTGTAAAACAAATGCACGGAAATCAGTTATTTTTCTACAATGATTAAATAGATTCAACATCTTTCTTTGACAGAATTGCAGACTGCACAGATGGTACCTTCCCAAAAAATAGTACTATAGCTTACTAGGATATATATCAGACTTATTATTTACCATATACGATAATGGATTTCTATACATTTAACATCAGATGACCACTTTGGTTGTAAGATTCAGATAATTATTTATTAAAAGCTAGACATTTTAAATGAGAATAAGAAAGAAAAGTATGTATCTGTGCCCCCATTTCAATGTTAATGCCCCATCTGGTCCCCTGACAAAACTTTGCTAGACCCGCACCTGCACAGTTACCAGCTGTCAGCTACATTAAAGGATCCTGGTGTTATTTGTCTCTCAGAAACAGTTCATAACTTCCTTTCAACTCATTCATGTCACCTAAAAGGTAAACCCGTTTAGTTCTGATGATTCAGTAAGAACATCTCCTGGTTTCATCTTCATGTTTTCCTCTCATTAGATATCCAAACTGATATTATGACCAGCAGCTTTTACGGCTGTGGCTTCAGCAAACATCAGCTGATACTAGAAAGTCATATTAAATCAGTTCTAACAGGTTATCAAGCTTAAACAAGCTGCTTTTGTTTAGCGCAACATCCACTGGTTTCATCTTTCTGGCGCAAAGTGGGCGATAAACAAAGAAGAGAGAGGGGGGTGAGTGAAGAAGAAGCAGCTGCACAGCATAAAGACAGAATAACTTTTCATTCTAGCTGAATAATGGGACAAACCACGTTCCTTTTCACCTCAATGGGGAGCGCATAATATTTTCTCTGAATACGGGGCAATTCCGTTTTTTATGGGAACCCTAGTAGCTGAACAAAGACAGGATGTGTGCACAGCGACAGTGACCCCGGAGAGCTGTTGCAGTGAAGGAAGGGTTTTGCATGGGATGAAACAAACTAGTGACAACTGTGATGCGATGTTTACACTTGGGGTGGCCAGGATTCACCGTGGGGTGGCCACGGCCACCCTCGTCCACCACACAGCTCCGCCATTGTTAACATCATCTTTACTGTAACATTACCTTTGTCTTTGTCGCGTTTTTCCTCCTCTTCTTTTTTTCCTCCCCCGGGCACCAGATAATTAATTGGGACGCTTTGACATATTAACTATTTTGACGCAATTAAAACGAAAACCAAATGGCGGGTAAAAGAAGTCTGATTGGTGGAGGTGGTTTCCCATCCTGGTTTGTGGCGCCTCATGTTTTGTTCTGCACCGTGAGCTAAGTGTATGTGTGATCCCTTCAAGTCCCCCCTGGTCGCATATAGTAAGAGAAAGACAATACCATGTAAATCCCATTATTGCCCCACTCATTGCAATGTGAATGAAGTACAATAATAGTGGAAAATTAATTACGCAGCTCTGGCGCCCCCAGGATATTCGGCGCACTTGGCATTTGCCTATGCCACGGGCCGGCCCTGTCAACTGGGATGCGGTAGCCAAGTTCACTTGAGAAGTCAGTGTCCTTATCCACAGATGCCTCACAACAAGCAGGATTGCCTGAGGCTAACTGCTCCTTCTATGATCCGTGGCACAATCCACTCTTCATACTCCTCCTATCTGCTGCCTTAGCCAATACTTTGGTGATTGGACGTCGCCTCCCACACTCCTTGAATTCATCTTCACCTCCTCCAGGACCAGCCCCTTCAGTATCAGCAATCCTGCTATAACCCAACACAGAACAGTTATCAGGCTCAGGTTCTTTTCATTATTATTTCTAATTAGAAAATCAGTCAGAGAGCACAGACCTCCGCTTGTGCCATTCATTCTCCCTCCACAGTCCCATGTTATCTAATTCTAACTTTCGATACTTCTCCAAAAATGTATTTTTAATGAGACACGTGACTGTGTTCAAATGGTCGCTATGCTGTTCCAGCAGAGGGGAGATTTGCGTACGAGTGATTAATTTGCTGTGCATATGGTCCAGCTGTTGAGTGGCTGCTCCGTCTGTGAGTGGTGAAGTTAGTTTTAAGTTGGAGATTCGACGGACATTCGTTTCTTTAAAGCGGAGACTCCCTCCGACGTCTCACCGACAACTGCTCTCATGGAGCGGATACATCGCAGCTGAAGACTCGCTCCTGAAGGCGGTGGTTTCGGTTATAGGGACCATCAATATATGTCCAGACATCCCAGAAAATAAGTCAATACCTGTGAGATCTCCTGACAAAAATAACGCCCAAATATTGATACGTTGTTGCTCGACACATGAGATACACGACACACCGATTTATTGATTTAAAAAAAAATCACATGTAATATTTCTTATTAATTTTTTACTGTAATAGTGAGGGGTCTTCTTCAATAGCTTCCACGTCAACTGGAGTCTGACCAATCAGGCTTTAGGCCAGTGTTAGAAACGCCCCCCTTATTAGAATACACTTCAGTAAATAAATAAATGTCAAAATAAATAAATAAATGTGGAAATGAATAATACATTTTTAATTTATTCCCACATTTATTTATTTATTTTCAATTGCATTTACCCATTTATTTATTTATTTCTAGGTTTATCTTCAATTTTGGCAGGGACGATCCTCCATCGGAGAAATGTTCCCACTCACCTCATGGAAATGCTTGGATCAAGCATGCAACAAATTTATGAAATGATCAACAACAACGATGGAGCTACTCATTACTGAGTTCATGTTCAACTTTGATTTATGTTTTAGGGGGGTTTACAGGTTGTTGTTTTTTTAGGTGTGGTCCTAAACTTTTGATCATCTGTAAAACAGCCTGTTTGAGTATAAGCCTTGAATGGTTAAAAAATGTCTTGTATCACTCCCATTTCTTCTTGTTTCAATTGAAGCTCTACTTGGAACCTAGCTAAGACCCAACCATGCCAAATATGATTTTTCTCCCATTTTTCAAGTGGTCTTAAAATTTTGATCAGGACTGTATTATTATGTTAAACATATCATTGTTAGTATAACAACATATTTATGTTATTCTTTGTGCGATCAGATAAAAGGCCTATCCGAACCAGACTGTCTTTCAGTTATTTTAATATTTTTTACAACCAAACACAATTTGCATAGCCTAAGTAAAACAGTGTCCTGTATTATCTTTGTGTGCTCTATGTGACCATGTTTATTTATTGCAATCATTTCAAGAGAAAAATAACAGGTTTTGACCATCATATTCTGTTACAGAATTTGAATTTTATTGAGAAAAAAACAAAGCTATAGCTAACATGGCACAACATCACAAAAGAAATAAAAAACATTACTGAAAGGCCCAAAATATTAAAAGAAAAACTGATTAAATTGTTTAGTAAACTATTTTAACTCACCAAAGTTTGAACATAAATGGAAAAAAACACAAATAAAACTATGTAAAAACAATTTGTTTCTATCTTAAAGAATAACATTCATAAAATTCACATATGAGATTATATGTTTTTACTGGATCAATATCGTTGCCATTGCTTCTGCAAAATACAGACATTCATCTAACTTTAAAACGTAAGAAAATATGCCTTAATTAATTGATTCCATCTAGATAAAAAAGGCTAAATGTTTACAAACTGTATTTTCTGTTGTAATGGCAAAAAAATAGTATCTCAGGGTTTCCATTACAAAGAAGACTTGAGTCCAAGAAGGCGTTTAAGTATTTAATTCAAACATGTCTGCCCAGACACGGAGGGGACAGAGTTACTCGTGCATCACCCTAACCAAACTTTCTAACTAACCGCTTAAATAGTATTCAGCAATCATTGTTTATCTCTGTAGATGTCTTCTCCAACGTTCACGCCCCGCCTCCAGAGTAACCGCTTCACGCGAGTCATAGCAACGCATAAAGCAGCTCATCCGAAGGCCAGACTGTTATCTTACTGCCCCGGCGTCTGTCTCTCTGGTGACCTGACACATATATCTTTCTCATAACATTAGCTGGAACAATAAGCTTGTCATTTTACCCTAGATGCATTCACTAAAAAGAGAATATACACTTAATTCCTAATTGCATAACAATTTTCCACCACAATTCCCTGCTTTTATTAACTTAAATAATACCATAAATATAAAGGAAAATTCAAAAGTGCTATCACAAATCTCCCTAAAAGGTTGGTAGGTTGATCAAAAAAAAGACAATGTTCAAAACACAAATTACAATCAGACATGAGACATGCTTGGCCATGGAATTAGCTCCCAGTGACAAATATTAGATCCTTCTAGATGACTTTGCTGAGACTCCTGTGCATTGAGACCGAAAACCCACGGGGTTTTCTTACGCCATTTTCTTGTGGGGAAAATGTCATCTCAACAGCCCCTCGCCCCAGAAGCGGCCATCCACAGGTCTCAAATAATTTAGGCTTTGATAAAAGCCAAGAGAGCTACAACAAAACTTAACTGTGAAATCTATAGTTCAGGATTAGATTTTTACCCATAAACACCAAGTGATTATATATTATTTGCTTTCTTAATTTGAAAAGTGATACGTCACTGTTGATGAACAAATACATTTTCAGTTGGATTTGCTTTTACTAAAAGAAAGTAAAACAACTGGCTAAACAGTGTCCAACATTAGTAATTCAGTATGCTCATTCATTTGGAAACAAGCAATTAAATTCCAACATTTCATGTTCTTATTACGTTTCATTATTTATTACAATTTTAAAGAAAAACGGGTCCCCAGAGTGTTTTTGCAGCTACAGGGGATCATACTTCTTAGCCTCCCTTGTAAGGTCTAAGAGAAAATGTTAGAATTTGAATTCCCTTCACCATAGCCCCAAATAAGCCAAAATATATAAGCACCCCCCAAACTCAGGTACGCACAGGTAACCTCCCAAGCCACTTGTCCATACCTTTTTGGGTCGAACCTCGAACATGACTCCTCCCCTGTGGACAAAGTGGTCAGTCCATTCTAGAAAAAAAAAGCAAAAAAGAATGAGAACCAGCCTGATTTGCATTCTGGTTCAGTTGAAATTGAAAATTGCTTTGGTTGTCATAAGCAAAATTCCAAACTCACAGGACCACTGTGTTGTTATAATTGATGGCCCCTAAAAAACATTTCAGGTATATTAATATTTACTTAAAACAGTGAGACGACTTCCCTTTAATTACAAAATCAGGTGCCTTATATTAAGACCCACTTATATAACTTCCTGTGTTTATCCACCAGAGTGACAAAACCATTAGATTTCTAGGATCAAACCTTTCCTGACCTCTTGCCCCCTTATCCTGGAAGGAGACACAGAATACTTCACAGCTTGAGATCAACTCAGTAATTTTCCAAGCAAAATTTCTAATAAGGCCCACTCACTGCTCTGACGCTTGAATGTTCCCCAGATAAGATTAGTATTTACCTTTTTTCCATTTATTTAAGACCTAAGTAGCCTAAGGACCACTCATCTTTATTTTAATGTTACCCAGCAGAAACCTAAAGTTTTAATTTTTAGCTGTGTTCAAATTATATCCTAAACAATGTTGTTTTGCTGTTGCTGCTCACAACAAAGTCTTGTTATTTTTTAGTCTCGCGACTGTTTACATTAGCGCCTTGCCAGCTGATAAAAAAATTCGTCCTTCACAGCTGTGGCGAAATCTAAGCAGTGTTATGGTACAAGTCCAAGTTACTTTAGTTAATGTTCACAGTTCTAAAATGTATTACTTTCTTACAACAAACCCCAAAATACAAGGAAACAATTCAGCCCCAATTGTCCCAGAAAGGAAGGAAAATATGTTTTCACTGTCAGTCAGCTTAGTCAAAATTTAAGTCAGTCAGGGTATAATTCACAACCCTACTCTAAATGCCCCAATCAACTTTGCTATTTGTTCTAGTCGTAAAATGGGAATGTTTCCGTTTCTAAGTTAGTACACACAAGCTGCGATAGCTAAAGAGACTTGTACTTAGTGTAATAACAATTCCATCAAATAACTTTAAACCAGAATGAAATAAATGTGGGCTCTCCTGACAGAGAGCATTAGGAGAGAAAAGAAATGACTTCTTGACCATTTACCAGATAACTGTGTGCAACACAGTCTTTAAGCTCTAATTAGACTAAACTCACCGGATGACGAATCATCACCTTATCAGAGCCGTAGCAGTTTCGTTGTCTGCTTTACCCCGTCTGTCTAAAACAAACAAATTTGGTTTAGTTGCACATCAACTTTCAAAACATATAACATAACAAAACAAAATTTAGATCAACATAGAAAATAGAAAGAATCAGAAATTATGGCCTGCTTCCATCGAGACCCCTTTCGCTCTAAGGGTCCTCTGGCAGAAACAAAACAAAAACAAAACAAGATTTACTTTCCTAAGGCAGTGAGTATGTGTGTGTGTTACATAAGCAGGTGTCACAGAGATAAAATACAGCTACATCAGTCAGCAAGCATTTCTTAATTGCATTTGAGCTGTGTGTATTTTTGTCCTGCCTGAATTTCGCTGGGTCATCTGCAGGCTGGCCGGCCCAGGCCCCCCCCCTCTCGATCCAGCTAATCGCCATGTTTAAGGGACCAAAGCCCCCAAATAACTCATCTCACCTGAGCAAGAGTTTTCCCCCCTGCCCACTGGTCAGCCCGCATTCAGGCCGGAGTCCGGCCTCCGCCTTTGTTATGGCTGCCAAACCCCTTATTCCAAGGGTGGGGGAGGTACTAGGGCTCCTTGTGGCTCTCCCCAGGCGCCGCTGGACCGAAGGCAGGGGTCCCAACCAGTCTGAAGAAAAACACAGGACAACATTGCATTTGGGTTTTCCACTTAATCAGTTTATGAAAAATTTTACAGAACAGCCATTTATCACTTTATTCTGAGTTCAAATCAAAACTTTTATATTTAACAGTCTACAGCAAATTTGATCAAAATGTATTTATTTGTGCATGTGTGTGTGTTAATGTGCCATTTCTGTCTAGCGGTTATTAGACTTGAAGTTTAACTATAGATCCTCTAACTTGGTGTCAAAACTAAGACAACACGTTGGAAAAAAAAGCTTTTTCTGATATCTGTAGGAAAATATACTGTACACTCACCGAGCCATTTATTAGTATATGCTCATGTTGAATGGCAGGCAAATCAAAATAGCAGTTCAGCCAACACAAATCATTTAGGCAAATGTGGTAAAGGTGAGTGGTAGAAGTTCAAAAGAAGCATTAAAATGAAGATTTAGGTTACTAAACTAGGGGAGGTTGTTTGTTCTACATGACCTGTCTGACCATTTCAGAAAGTGCAGATCTACTGTAATTTTAACACACAAACATCTATGGGGTTTACAGAGAATAGTCAAAAGAGACAATATCCTCAAGATTTCCAAAGCTCAAATAGCCAACAGTTATAACAAAACTATGAACAATATCATGTGCTACAGGAGCAAAAGACCTCAGTAGACGCCACTCATGAAACTCAAGCTACGATTCACACAGGCTTGCCAAGACTGGAAATAGGTTGGAAAAACATTGTCTGGTTGGAAATTTAGCTCGATTCATTTAAAAGTTGAGATGGTGAGTATAATTGCTGACCATAACCATCCATTTATGACCACTGTGTGCCCATCTTCCGGTGGCAACTTCTATCAGGATAATGCACTCTCTTGACATCAACCAAGATATCTGTGCAATGTTTCTAACCGATTGCATAAGACTTTTTGATCTCCTTTGCCTTTGACACAACCCTGGACTGCAAAGGCTGCTGGAGCTCAGACCTCCATTATTTTTGTTAATCTCCATTTTCTGCTCTTTTATTCATAAACACTCAAAATCAAACAAGCTCAGTTTTCTTGAGTCATTAGTGATCCTCTGCCTGGCATGAAAAATAAAGATATGAAAGCAAAGGTTGTGTTATCTCACAGACAAGGTTGACAGACCGGATAGTCTCAGATTTGACCACAAGAGATTTGTACAAGCGACTGTGATAACAGGTGTAGCTTTTGGGATTGAGACCAGTTTTGAGTGAAACCATAAGCTCTTTCTCCTTCAGGGTCATGTTTTAGTAAAAGTACTTAATGTCCATCTATGATTAATTAGTAAAAGATTGTTAAAATATTAAAATGTAAGAGAGTTCAAATGTATAAATTAAATACTTGCATTAAAGGTTCAACAAATTTCCTAATATATCGTTTTTTCAATATGTAATCTGTATATATGCAATATAGGATCTAAATTTGTTCAGTTATTTTTTTTCTGCTTTTTTCTCACCAAAGACGGTTCCCATAGTTGATGTTCTTCATGTAACTAACATTTTCTTTAATAAAGCCCTCACTGGCCCTAAACAAGACCAGCTGTTAAAGCAGATGTCAGTGAAACTGTAGCCTGGCTTACTTCATACACCAATGACACATAGCTGATCTAATACTAGTCATTTCAAGCTGAATGGAGAAATACATGTTAATTTATTCAAAAAATGAGAAAACATTTCAAATATACTGATAAACAACAGCTCTGTTTACAAATTAGATTGTTATAGGTGTGAATTTACTCATTTATGGGTAGAAAGTCCAACTTTACTGTATATACACTTTACAGGAAGCTAAAACAAAGTACACAGATTATTATAATAGATAGTTAAATGTACACAAAATGTTATTTATAAAGTATACATATCAATATGAGCATAAACATGTTGATCTTACACATGTTTCTAAACCACTTTAAAACATTTAAAATCAAATCTGTTTTCTGAGCATATTACTGTCATAGTGTTAGTTGATGCAACACAGCTGCAGTGATAGAAAACCAGGTGGGTAAAGGTTAAAGACGGATAATAAATCTACTTTCCCTTAGAAACTGATAAGCACAGTCCAGTATGTTGATGAAGATTGTTGAGGTGAGGGGGCAACCAGGGTCCAAGACCTGCAACAGCGTCTGCCATTTCTGACTTTACCATTCCAGTTACCCTTCTAAATGTCTACACTTTGATCTCCTCCTCTTCAGATAAAACATGTGGTGTCTTTTGGCTCATTCTCATTCCTCTGGTAAAGGATCCTCCACCGTAATGGCGAGCGACGACATCAGCCGCCCTCTGGAACCTCTCTGCCTCTATTACTGATTCCTCCTTGTCAGAAGAACAGTAGGACACATCAGGTGTCCTCGCACAACCCCTGTCCTCTTCATGCTCTCTCCAGGTGGAGCTACTTCTTCCATTCACCTTGGGCCTAAAAGACCCGCTGCACAGGGAAGGGTTGGGGGAACCTGCTGTCGGGGTCTGAACGGGTGTCTCTGCCAGAGAGTTGCCATCATCTTTTTCCTCTCCGGCCTCCTCCTCGCATGCTGCCTGGCTGTGATTGGATATCTGAAGAGAGCTGGAGTTGTCAATCAAAGCAAACACCTCAGTCATTAGAGAAGGGCCCAGGTCAACAGTGAATGAGGCCAGGGAGTCAGAGCGAGTCAGGGTGGCGCCACCATTGTCTGATGAAGATGTTCTCCAGATGTCGCTGTCTTGAAACGGTCTTTCAAGTCGAGAGGCTCGAGGCAGAGTTACAAATCCAGACTGTACACCTATAAAGAAAAAAAACTCTAGTTTATACAGCAGCATTTAGGTTAAATAATTACCCTTTCAAAAACAGACAAACTCTCTTTAAACAAAACTTATGAAATAGTCCCAATTGTATGAATCATTTAAAGTTGTCAATACAACAGTTACTAATCAAAGTAAAGAAATATAAAGCTCATCCTAGCACAGAAACAGCGCTGGTAAAGATCACTCATATTATTTTCATCACATCAGAAATGGGGCCTGTTCATATTCACCATGCTGCATTTGAGAGGTTAGCACAATATTTTCTTACAAAGGGTTGAAAATGATTTGATTTGTCACAGATTCCACTTTGTTCATGCTAATGGCTTCCTCCTGTACCAGAGTTAATTGAGTATCACAGCATTTAGTGATTGGACCGATTCGGCTTCAAACCGGTCATTTTATGTAATACTTAAAAAATGTTAATGTCTTTAGACCAGATCACCTTAGAATCAGACAGCTTAGTCAGTCACTCATGATGGATGACATTAATTAAAGAAGATTGTATTGGGTGACATGAATAAACACACATTAGTTGTTGTCTTTAACAAACATTCGATGGTTGGTGCTGAGGTTCAATGAGACAGACTTCAGCCATGGATATTTTTCTCAGAAGATTCAACGCTTCTGAAAAGAACAGGTTTGAAAATGATCACTGCTGTAAGATGTTCAATAGCATCTAAAGTGTTTGTTGCCCTTTAGCTTCAATAATGTAAACTTCCCTTGGTATGATCTTCAAATAGCACATATTGTTTCAATCCCAGAATAAATATGTTTCAAGGGCACCATTTGGTCACTTAATGTCAAAGTTATGACTATTCTTTCCACAGGTGATGCAGAATAGTTCCAGACTCAATTATTTCATTCTTCAAGATCAAGTTTTCCAAAAATATATGAAAGAAATTATTGGATCTAAAATTCTCAGGCAATAATTTAAAGGAGAGATCATATTTCTTCAATTTATATTTTCTTCATTGCTTAGACTGTAATTTACCTTTATATTCTTTCGTGATAAATCTGAGAATGACAAAACTCTACTTAATTCTACCAAACCAGAAGTAACATATTACACAGTGCATAAAATAGAGATGTACACTGTTTTTTGTTGTATTTTTCAGGACCAAAGTACAATACTCCTGTTTTAATTAGGACAGATTACCAACAATTAGCACACCGATTAGGGATCAGGATAGGTTTGTTAGTCTAACCGACTTACTTCTGGATTATGTATTTTTTAAAATCCTGTTTTCAGGACACTTTCTTTATATCATGAATAAAAGAGAGGTCCAATCTTAGCACTACCAGGTGATTGGCTGAAAATGGTATGACATCTAATACATTTTTTTTAACTCGTACATATCCTGTTAAATTAAACCCTTTTTAATAAGGAGGCATCAAGCATTACCTCTACTAAGGTATACTTTGTTATAGTTTAAGTGCAAACATACAGTCTCTAGAGGAACCATTAGAAAATAAAAGCTTCCTTCACTCCAGCGTGTATTCATGCTCTCATTTTGGGGGGCTTTAGTGAATCACCTTATTTGGCTGCAAGAGTTAAAAGGACAAGTTTATGCATGCTGGGTGGAGAACCCTGGATAATACCTGGATATGAGCATATTGAATTTTTAGTGTTATGGAGCTCTTTTTGGTAGGGCAGTCTGCACCTTTCAACAGGGACATGTCAAGCTCGATCTCGTATTTTATCCATAAATTAACAAGTAAATGTCACATTAGTCAACTTTGTCCTGTGTGGACTACCTATTATACTGAAACACTTTTTACCTCAGTTTTACCATTAAAACAGAAGCTAGTACTGCACCATTTTTCCAGACATTGGCTATAAGTCGAGGTTGTCTTTTAAAAAGAAGAAAATAATAATTTGGGTTCAGCAATGTAGCTGTCTCACCAGCAGGTGGTGGTATCATCTAAGAATTTAGATGTTTGCCATTGTTATCCTGACAGAACTAAACTTGTAGACCTCAACACTACAAGTCTATGTAGTAAATAATAAAGGAACATTTGACAATAGATGTATGAAGGAAATCACAAGTTACGAGTGAAAAAACTACATTCACATAAATGCAGTCATATAATAATATAATATATGCACAGTTAGAGGTAAAGATGAGTTTAAATAAAACCCAATAATTATTTTTTTTAAGCACTTTCTTCCCAAGCTCTCTGACGCTCTCTGCCAGGTGTATCCCTCTGATTGGGCACATTCCTTTTGAATTGGATAAGAAACTCGAAAAGGGGGTATGGGGATTTCCATTGCTGACACAGCTGCCTGACAGCCTCTGATTGGTGAGCAAATGCAACAAATAGTGGGTAAGTGCTCATTCTCTCAGGCCCACACCCACAAACACAAGAGATGACAGGAAATACCCGGTAGGTTTCCTTCTGCTCAGCAGAGCAGCTGCGGGTGTTTGTATGCCTAATAATGTACAGGTGTTGCCAAGGTGAATCCAGATGAGTCAGAAGAAGGTTGGATGTTTGCTGGTTGTCTTGGAGGAATGTAGAGGAAGATGTAAAAAAAAAATTAAAAAAAAGACTTTGTCTTCTCTGTTTGTTTCTACTGACTTTTATAGTCCTGGTTGCACTAAAACGGCGAGTTAGATTAGCTTTGCGTTAAATCACTATTACGATCACATACTTACAGTCCTTTGCCAAAGTATTCACATCCCTAAAGCTTTTTCACTGTTCTCCCAGTACATCTAGAAACTACATTGTATAGGGGGGGCTTTAATGTAACACCAAGACAAAGCAGTACATATTTATGAAGTGGAAGCAAAACACATGGTTTTACATAAATACTAAAGCTTAAAAGTGTAGCATCCATTTTTATGTACCCCTAAATAACATTTCAGTTCAAATAACGTTAGAAACTACCTAATTGGCCAATAGAGTCCATCTATCTGCCATTTAGTCTCAGTATACATCCAGATGTTCAGTGAAGGCCTCAGAGGTTTGTTAGAGAACCTTAGTTGATAAACAGCATCATGAAGACCAAGGAATACAGCAGACAGGTCTGGTAGAAAGTTTTGAAAAAATTCAACGAAGGGTTAGATTATAAAACATTCTCCAAAGCTCTCACAGAGTGGGATTTAATTCATATTTTTTTAAATGAAAGAAGATAACTCAAGCACAACCTTCTACAAAATCTTCATCCACCTAAACTTCCAATCCATTACTGAGAGAAGCAGCAAAGAGGCCCACGGTAAACATGGGGGAGCTGCAACCAGAGCAAAGGTGGGACAATTTGTCGACAGAACTAAGTTGAGCACTCTAATAATCTGGTCTTTATGGAGGCTTGGCAAGGAGAAAGGCATTGCTGAAAAAAAGCACTAAGAAGTCCTGTTTGCAGTTTCCCACAAGCCAAGTAGTCAAAACAACAACCATGTGAAGTAAGGTGCTGTGGTCGGATAAGACAAAAATAAAACTGTGTGGTCTACACAGTAAAAACTGACACCCCCCTTAGGTTAAATGTGCTTATTCTATCTCTCGACTTGTTATGAGTTTTTTTAAAGACAGAACGTAAGTTAATATGTTTTCCAGCGTTGTCCTGACTGTTGTTAAACTTGTCAGCATTCAACTAATGTCTGAAACTTGGTTTTACTTGCAGTTTTAAGGTAACCTTTGAGCTTCTGTTTCAAAGTTAAATTACTTAAAATGTATTACAGATTACATGCAAAGCTCTGTGTGGCAGAAAACCAATACTAAACATCTCCATTAACACACCATGCCCTGGTTGAAATTTTGGGTTGTTAACATCATGTTGTGGTTGGTGTACTTTTTCTCAGCAGAATCGGAGAAGCTGATTGGAAGATGGATGGAGCTAAATACAGGACAATTCTAGAAGAAAGCCTGTTGACGAACAATAAAGACTTGAGACTGAGGTGAAGGTTCACCTTCCAGCCGGACAACAACCCAAAACAAAGAGCCTGAGCTATGATGGACCGGATTACATCAAAGCATGTTCATGTGTTAGAATGGCCCAGTCAAAGTCCAGACTTCAATTTAACTGATACTCTACGGCTTGAAGATTGCTGTTCAGTTATTCTCTCCATTTTACCTGACTGAGTCTGGGCTTTTCTGCAAAGAAGATTCGGCAAAACATTCAAGGGATATAAATACTTTTACAAGGTACATGTTTTAAAGCATTTTTGTGCGTTGCTTGTACAATTTTATGCACAGTGTTTTATCAACTGCTTTCCCATCTGCCCATCTGCATTTCAAAGAATCAATTATTAATGTCACTGCTGAATGAACACATGATGCCCACAGCCTGAAGAAAATGAAAAAAGTCCTGCTGAAAGCTGATACTGACTTAAGCACCAAAGACCATAAAAGGTTTGTCCTGACTTGGTCTGACAGTGTTGTTCATAATATGATCAATCATGTTCTTTCACTTACATGTGATTACTTATTTGATTATTTGATTTATTTATTATGAATTAATTTGTAACTAAAGATCATGCTTCATCACCTACCTAAACTATGGTGTTTGAGTATGATCTCAACCTTTAAAGTATCTCTGCTCACTTTTAACGAAGATAATCCCCCCCCCCCCAAGATCCTTAACACCAATCCCATGCTGGCACGGATTATCTGTCTTATCTCACCATATGTGCAGTAGGAGTCATCTGCTGAGCTGATGGAGTTGGGGAACAATGCCCTCTGTAGGCACCCGTTGACAGAGTCTATGTTCAGCTGAGGCAAAGAGATGGCATTTTTAATGATGGGTGAGATGTCCGGTGGCGGGGACGACAAATCCCGGGAACCCCCCCGGGGCCGAGGCCCAGAGGTCCTCCGTACATGGCGAAAGGTGCGTGTGAAGAAGCCGGTCGACTTGGAGCTGCTCGCTGAGTCCGGACTTCCCGGCTCCCGGATGCCCCCATAGTTGCTCAGGAAGGAAGTGTCACCAAACACGTCCCCGCCGCGGCCCACGTGCATGGTATGTCGGAAGTCCCCAAGTGGGGGGCTGATCATGTCCACGGAGAGGTCACTCTTGAAGCGACGTTTCCCCTGAGAGCCAGACACAAGGCCTTTAATCCCTGGCAGTTTTCCCAGACTCATGGTGGAAGAAAAGTTGTGTAATGTCCCTTTTATAATGACTGATAATGTCTGGACTTTAAGTTCATGTCAGTCAAGTTTTAAAATCCAGCTTTGGGTCCACTGTAAAACCAGAGAGAAAAACCAAATCAGTCAAGGACAAGAAAGCATACATGTGCAGCTGTTCAGTATAAAATCCATTCTTCATACATTCACAGCACTACCCACTGCTTCTCTTTATGATCTGCACCATGGGATGCCAGCACAGCCACTTACATCTGTTTATATCCGTTTCTCTCTTCCCTGCACATCATTCCCAAACAACCAAACTGCTTTCTCCTGCACAGCAGCAGCTTTCAGTCACGACAAAATAACAAAGAGGAGAAATTATAAGGCCATACTGGGTCTCCTCTGGTTACCACAGTCCATGGGGTTGGAGAGTTCTGGTCTGACATGGCTCTGGGTATATTTGGTTCAGTGTATGGCTGCCCAGACATACACAATATAACCGCATGTGTACACACACTGAAAGCTGCTGTGTGATGAAAGCAATAAAAAAAGGCTTGTGTTTACTTCCATCCATCCCATCCTTTATCTATACCCGCCCATCCTCCCATCCTCTGCAGGGTTGCGGGAGTGTGGGGGGGGGGGGGGGGCTGGTGCCTATCTCCAGCAGTCATGGGGCGGGAGGCGGGGTACACCCTGGACAGGTCGCCAGTCCATCGCAGTGTGTTTAATTTTCATTCTATATTTTTTAGACATGCACTGCACAGATCTCACCACTTTAAGAGGATCCCCTCCCCATGACACTTTATAAAGCTAGAATGTGCTCGGCCTTTTAAAGAAACCCATGAAAGTTACTAATGTGTTGAAACTCCATCTTAAGGACACTGTCAGGATCCTTGCTGCAATTTAAACTGTAAAGAGGAAATATAAAGACGTGGCACACTTTATCGGGGAGATCTTACACAGTGCAACACGGTTTTGTCTCCTTACCTGATCCTATCAACCTATGAACAATTTATAAGCTGTTTCTTTCCTTGTATGGTTGCAATGTAACTGAAATTTTCCTGCAAAAAAAAAATTTAATCATTCCTGTACTGGAAGTGAGGCCTGATCACAAATTCCAGGCCAAGCTGAAAAAGCAGGGGTCCTTAATCTTGTGCTGTCTCCTACCAGAAAAGGTTTATCCATGTGTGTGGCACCATACTGTCCATAGGACATCCTGTGGCTTTTGTTCTCAGTTCACTGGTTCCTCTGCACCAAAGATCCAAGTCCTCTCCAAAACCGTCACAGCCAAGGCAGAAGAAGTCAGACACGCTATTATAAAGTGTTTAAATCCAGGAACTGTTTTGTCTGCATCGTCCTGGAAGAACGATAAAACTCCCCCAGGATTGTTCGTTGGACTGGATTAACTGCTAATCCTCTCTGTGTCTCCCCTCCCTACCCCGTCTCCCTCACTCCGTGGCTGCCTTCTTCAATCCACTTAGTCCTTCAGTGTTTTCCAGGTGGCGGCGGGGGGTCTCTGTTTTCATTTAGTTCCCATTAGGACGGCTAAAGACCAGAGAGAGAAAAGGACAGAGAAGTCAGTGGTTTATCAGGAGCATTCAGGCAAACATAAAAACATTAGGAAACTTTGGTCCGACTGTAGCCATTTCACTGCAGGTCAGACAGAACCTGCTAAAACAAACCTTACAGGGTTTAAGTGGAAGTAGATTTGTGAATGTGGAGTCTCTTGCCAGATTTCACAATAATACATAGTTTACAGTTACATTTATTTAAGCAATCAGACAGATGGTCAACAAAAACACTCAATGCAACACTCACAGCTTTGTGACGCAACACCTTTTGAACTTGTTATCTACAAGGATTCACTTCTCCAGATGCACAATTAGAATTTTTTTACTTTATACAATCTAAAGGTTCTGTCGTATTGTTATTCCTGGACCCCCTTTCTTCCTGCCCTCTGGAGAAATGAAGCCAAAGTAAGGAAATGGTGCTAAGCTCCAAACACGTGACCTCTCCAGGATACAACCAGAGTTGGATTAATGTCTTAGGGTGCTGGAGTTTACAAGCCAGAGATGCTACCTTGTCAATACATATTATAACTTCTAAATCCTCTTGCATGACTTTTGACTTATCTGCTTTTTCAATTGTTTTAGCTATGCCTGATGCTATCTGATTTTAAGCATTGGCAATTGGCATTTTTTAATGGTATAGCATTGGTATAGAAGGAGTTACAAGCACTCCACTCACATTACCTGTTGTCACCATGTCTTGGTTTTACATTTGCTGCACTGTAGAAATTCTTAAGCAGAGATGCACCACCCCCCCAAAAAAATCAGCTTTTTGACTGAAATCTGTTCATTTTTAGCTGGAAACTCAACCCCATGTATAAGTGCTACTAAATTTTGATGTCAACATCCCTCTTCAGTGTGAATTAAAGTGGTCACGGTGTGACTTGCAATCAAAGTTAACTATCTTCAGTATCAGTGACATGTTCAGAAGTGAAGTTTGAGATAAACTGAGTGATAAGAAGCTATTCAGTGGGGGAATTGTCTTCTACAAAATATATGGGGTTAAGATGTGAGGGAGATGAAAAGAGAGCAAAACGGTCAGGAGCTAACAGGAAGGCTGGACATTTTACTACTAAGTTTCTCTGTTTTCCCCTTTTGAGCTGCCAAGCTCTGTCCTTGATCATACTACATTTAAAATATTTTTGGGAAATGTCAGCAATAAGAAATGATCTACATTCTATGGAATAACCCCACTGTGTTATTTGCTACTGATATAAATAATTATTGACCACACAAGGCAGGAAGGCTGGAAAAAAACTTTGTGAACACTTTTTTTAAATGCTGTTTTGTAGAGAATTCCCTAATGAGTAATCATAATCAGTTAATAATGGGCAGGTTAAACCTTCAGGAAAATGGAGATTAGAAATCAGTTACAAAGTTGTGGTTAGCTCATCTCTATTCATAACTCATAAAAGTCATCCGATGCAAATAAACCTCCTGACTGAATGTGCCAACTAATTTACATAACATGTCTGTGATTTTATTTATTTTGAAATAGAAAATTAAAGCAGTTGAATTGCTACTTGCATACTTTGCAGTTTGGACAAGAGCAACGGAGCCAAATGCAGTGAGTTCACCCAGCTAACTCTAGAAGCCAGTAAGATGAAGCAACACAGTTTTGAGGAAACTAAGTAGAGTTAAGCTTTAGAGGAGCACGTAATATCCAAAAAGGGTTACAGAACAGTTGACTGAATTGATCACTTTGGATGACACAACAACCATAGTGGTGAGCATGGGCGGTTCTACAGTGCCCCTGTAGAACAGGTCTTGGCCCCTGTACTGGCCCCTGTGCTGATGAGATTATACTATATCAAGTTCTTATCATAAAATGTGCTGGAACAAAAACCCTAGCTTGTCGGTCCCTTGGACCAATTTCATCTTTTTACCTTCAGTTTTAATTAATCAGTTAATTAAAAAAAATAAGTTGTTGGACTTTTAGCTTCAACCGTATTGAGATAGGATCACAGTTTTCATCTGCAAAATCAGGAGTCTGCAACCTGCAACTCTGGAACCGTATATGGCTCTTTGGCACTTAATAAATTAAACTGTAAAATATAGCCTTTATTTTTGTTCTGTGCCCCCATGAAAAAACACTGGCCCCACCCTGGCCCCCTTGGTAAATTTGGTCTAGAACCGCCACTGGTGGTGAGACAAATAATTGTTTATTTTTCAAGTTTTCGGATGTGGCTGCTGTTTCTTTACTACGAAGAATTTGGAGATAAGAGGTTAGTTCGTTGTCGTTGCTTAACCTCCCGCCACACAGAATAAGTTGATCACAGATCAGACCAGGCTGTGCTGCATGCCTAGCAGTCTTATTGTAGAGTATATAAGAAAGAAATCAAGGAAATGCTAAAATGCGGATAATCTTCAAAGAGTCTAAATTATTTTGGATTTATTTATTTAAAATGGATTAGATGGTGATTAGATGCTTCTTCACATACAGGCTACAATTGCCCTCGCATGATGGAATCATAAGAGACATAGTGACAAAAGGAAAGATAAATGGTGATTTAGAGCACTTCACACTTCTGGGGGACTGAATTGTTCATCATAAATTCATTTCCATTACTTTCTTATACTAATCCTATTCAAGTGCCATTAAAACTGCTGGTTTCTAACTGGAAATTGGTAACATCTAATCTTTAAAGAACCAGATCGGTATTGAGAACAAAAACCTTGATCTGAACTGTCAGAGAATGTAACAAAAGTGGCTACAGTGGGAAGGACAGTAGATGGATGTTAGCTGTAGCCTTCTAACCTCACATCAATGCCACACTTTGATTAAAGGAGTGATGAAAGGGTTAGTTCAGATTTTTTAATTAAAAATTTAGTTGTGGTAGCAATGTAATAATGTGAAGTCGCCATGAGCTTGTTGAGAAAGTAAACCCATCCTCAGAGTGCTGGGAAGCTATAAAGCTAAGCAGACATATGCCGTATTAATCCACCTCATCTGCTGACTTTCTGGAAATATCTGTCCAACAACTATGAAACCCAGAAAGCACATGAGCGTACCATCTTCCATCTAGCAAAAAAAAAAAAAAAAAAAATAAAGAGTTCATAGCATTCTTGGCCCGGGTATATTGGAATGACGAGTCCCAGCTGATCTGCCAGATTGATATGCCACATAGCAGGGATACAACATAACTCCACGAGAATCCATGGAACCTGGATACATTGCTCAACTAAACAAAGCAACACCAAACGTAGTGACAGTTTCTTATAAATTGTAGACTGACAGTTTTTTATCCAATGGATATGAACATCAGTTGTTTTAAAAAGGCTAAATCAGCTGAAGCAGACAGTGTAGGCCTGAGTAAGCTTTTTATTTTAAATTTATTTATGGTTTATTTGATTGAGACAGATACAATAAACATAGATTATATTTTCAAAGTAATCCCATGTGAGTAGCACAGTGTTTATAGCCAAAGGCTAATTCACAACACTTCTTAGCAGGGCTTTTAACAGATAAAATAATTACACTAGATGTATAATAAAAATTAACAGTGAATACAAGAAAAATATCAAAAAGAAAACAGATAAAATGTTCAAATGTATACATTCTACACACATTCAGATTCCCCCATTCCCACCCGCCTACCCATACCCACCGACAGACATCTACACTATAATTCATGCATGGTCACATTGTTGTTTTATGAGCCATGATTTGTTCTGTCCTTTAAAGGTGGGGAGTTTAGTTATTTTTTATACGAGCAGATAGAGAGTTCCATAAGTTTGATCATTTTACAGAAAAAAACAGTCTGAGCAAAAGATGTTCTACAAAAATGGAACTTGACAGTCTAGAGAAGTTACTGCTCTTCTAGATCTGCTGTTTTGTAATCTGTTCACAAATTTATAAAGTGGCTCAGGACCAAGTCTATTCACACATTTAAATATGTTTTAAATAGCTTATATTGCAAAAGTTTGTAAAGTTAAAGATTTTAGATTGAGCAAAAATTGAACAATGATGAAACCGGTTGGGCTTTTTTTGTCAAGAATTTTAAAAGCACTATTATAACGCCGCTCCAGAGACTTTAAGGTGGTTCGGTTAGTCTGAGACCAGACAGTGGTGAAGTACAACAGAAGGGATAAAAGAATCGGGTTCAAAAACACATTGGGATATTCAAATGTTAAGAAGTTGCTGACAGTTTTGAAACAACTAATACTGGCCTACAAGTTTTTTATGTGATTTTTAAAATTTAGTTGACAACCTAATATCACTCCTAAATATGTCTCCAGTTCGACTAGTTCGTCTCTCATTTCAGTGTTGGTACCTTTTTTTTAATTTAAAGGCCATGGATTTGCTTTTCTTTGTATTCAGTGTCAAGCAGGATTTGTTTAGCCACGTCAACACTTTCTCAAGGCTTTCTATTTAATTTATGCGGCCGGAGGGTTTTTGCCGGCCGCATAAATGACTGTGTCGTCGGCATACATTTGAAGGCCAACTTCAGGACACACTTCAGGGAGTTTATTCACATACAAACTAAAGAGAATAGGTCCCAGTGTTGTTCCCTGCGATTCCAGCCTTAATTTTACTTAAGGCGGATTTTATGTTATGGACAAACCCTGGCAAAAACATAACCTCCTTGGGGGAGGTAATGACACACGTCTCTTGTCCATACAAATATGGCTCAAACCATAAGAGTGTCTGCTTTGACAAATTAAAAGGTGATAGTTTTGATATAAGAAGGCTATGACTTACATTATCAAAAGCCTTTAAGTCCAGGAACACTGCACCAATCATTTTTCCTTTGTCAAGTGACAAAGTACAATATTTTCTAATAATGCACATATAGCAGATTCAGTTGAATAGTTCTGTCTAAAGCCATACTGTTGCGGGCGTTGATAGTTATGTGTTTCTAAGGACTTCATTAGTTGTTCTGAAATTATTTTTTCTAATATTTTAGACATTACTGGAACTAAACGTATTGGTTGATAATTACTGGCATCTGCAGTATTCCAGGACATAAAGATGGTCTTAACTATTGTTTTTTCCAAGTATCAGGAAAATGTCCAGTTTCTATGGATATATTCATCATATGTTTCAATAGTTGGATAATATTTTGAGCATACTTCTTCAAGAAAGCTGCATTCACATTGTACCTGTTGTATTCCGTATTAAGATCTGAAATAGCATATAGTACAACTGAGTGATCCACTTTCTTGATGGCAAATGAGTTCTCATTTGCTCAAGAAATTACATTTACATTATTCCATCTTTTAAGAATTTAGAAGCAAGATCGTGCAACAGGAATTTATTTTGTAATTTACATCTACTAATTACTTAATTGACAAGTTCTCACTTTCTACTTTCCATTCCAAATTCCTCAACCCTCATTACAGCTTTTCATGTAATTTTCTCCTTCCCTGGTCATTTTGTCAGCAGTAAAACTTGCCATAAATGCTCCTTTAAACTGTAATACCAGCACATAAATTCACTTTGGGAACTTCATTCCCCAAATTGGACTTGTTAGAAACACACAAAGACATTAAGGTCTGCTAAGCATGGTGTTTTTCTCTAAACTGTACCTGCAGGCATCACCCATAAACAAGCCTGTTTTACATAGACTGCCTGACTCAGTGCAGACATGGAGGTCGGAGGCCATGATTGGAATGGCATGCATTGGAGGAAGAAGACCGGACGTTATCTATTAAAGCCATCAAATAAACGATCTGAGCTGATGTAAAACACATTTCTACCTTCCAACTTTGCATGTTTATGCTTCCTTTTATTTTTATCTGTCACTTCAATCAGTTTTCCTGTGATTTATTTAAGTTTTTTCTCTCAGGCACAGAAACAGTCAAGCATGCTTCCCCTTTCATGGGTTTTTCTCTGCTGCAAGCAGATTTACTGCTTTAGGCAAATATCCGGAACTACAGAACCAGAAACAGCAAAACAGGGCACGGATGATATTTGTGGGTTTGCCCAGGCGTCTCAGTAAGAACTGTAAAAACAGACACAGGTCACTGCTGCAGTTGGCCTGCTCCAACCCGGTTTCCTCCAGCCGACAGGAGGCTCGTGGTGCTGGGAGTACACCGAACCAACAAGCTGTGGTTGAGGTCAGAATGCCCTAACTGTTATGCAAAGCTCAAAAATACCCCATTCTATCAGTTTATAGGGATCTGCTGCTACAACGTGGCAATGCATTTTTATATTCTGCCCAGGGTTTATAAAAATACTTGATATATGGTTCCAAACTGGATATACTTAAATATCTCTACCAGTATTGCACACCTAGAGATTGAAACTTTTGCCCGTTGATTTTGTCAAACAGCTCAAGCTCAGGTAAATTATATCGAGATAATCAGTGAACATCTGTGTTCAAGTCCTAGCACAGATTCTAAGTTGGATTTAGATCTGGACTTTGACTGGGTCATTCTAACACATGACAGTGCTTTGCTCATTGCACTGACTCTGGCTTTAGGGTCATTGTTCTCCTGTAAGTTGAACGTTTCCGACAGCACGATGCTGCCACTACAATGTTTCACACCGGTGCTGGTGATGTTGTAATGAGGGTGATGTACAGTGGAATGTTTCCACAACACAGAGTTTTGCATATAGTTATATAGAGTTAGGCATATAGGTACTTATGGGACCTGAGTCGAAGGAAGGGTGAAGATCTGAAAGTAAAGCCAATCACAGTGACTTGATGGACAAAAACCAGTAAGAATTTCTTAGAACAGCTGGATTTATTACATTCTACTCAATGGGACTTCAGTGAGACTACTGAGAAATGTTGATTGGACTGGATTTTATTTAGGGGTACCAGGGTTAAGGGAACTGAATACAAATTCACACTTTTCTGACTTCTATCTTTAGAATTTTGAAAACCATCAATTATTTTCTATCTATTTCACAATTATGCACGACTTTGTGTTGGTCTATCACATAACATCCTAATAAAATACACTGAGGCTTGTGGTTGTGAAGTGACAAAGTGTAAAGAAGTTCAACAGGTACAAATTATTTTGCAAACCACTGTGCCTGTGAAAAATTGTAGATGTCAAGCTTTCTATCAGGAACAAGAGTTCATAACACCTGCTTCACGCTGCAAAGCACATAAAAGTGAGCTGAAACATGTGTCGAACCGGAACTGGCACTGTAAATGAACTTCCTATTTCCTCCCACTAGTGCTTTCTTTGATGGTCTGCTGAGTCAACAAAACAGCTCGACAAGACAAAAAAAAAATTCAAGATAAGAACTCAGGAGGTTCTGGACTTCCACTGTGATTTATCTTAAGATACTGTAACGAAAGCAGAGCAGAATACCAGAGAAAAAACAAACATGTCAGATTTTACAGGCAGGCTTGTAGCTATGCAATCATTCACTTGTTTCATAAGTACTTTTTTTAATGCATGAGGGGGTCGGTCAACGAACCACGAGGAGAAAAAGGTCAGACAAGAGTGAAGGGTAAACATATCTTAGCTCTTTCAAAAGCTTGGGTTAACAAAGAGCTTGTCTAAACTTCCACCCAGTAAACACAGAGGTGCAGCAAACATAAAACTGGCTCTTCAAAAGAATGTTGCAAAGTCTATCCGCTAAAGCAAATATATGCACTGAACTATTACAGTATGGTTGACATATAGTTGTGCAAAAATTTACCTTGGACTTCCAGGTGTAAGCATGAAGTGCTTAAACTTGACGGTTTTGAACATCGATGATATTTGAGCAATAGCTTACAGAGCTTTCAAGTATACTTAGTTTGTAAAGTATTTTTTCCTTCTAATTCATATTGCATACGTTTTAACTTCATAGCTGTTTTTTGAACGTTAAGGTTGGTACGCACTGTGTATACTTTAGGCACATATCTTACAAATGTTAATGTGGATGTTTAAGACTTTACTTTGGAGAAAAATATGTGGTGCATATACACATTTATCTCAGTCAGTCTTCAAATTGGACACACAGAACAAGCTATGCAAGGAAGGACAGCGTGTATTCATCGTAAGTCATGAAATGGAGATAAGAAAATAGCTACCTACCAAAACTTGCTCATATAGTTAGTCTCTCTAGCAACCGTTAGAGTCTACCTACACGATCACTAGTTTGTTTGAGAGGGATTAAAAAGTCTTTTTTGTCACAAACACACACACGTGGAGTTTTTTATATACTGCTGAGATTAAGGTTGATCTCCTCTGCAACCAAATTGAAACAAACGATCCATGTGTGGAAAACCACTTCATGCCTGCTGTTCAATACAATGGAGGATCTGTGATGCTATGAGCCTGTTTCTATACCGAAGGACCTCAGGACCTTGCTAGTGTACAGCATCATGAATTCTGTAAAACACCATTTAAATAAAAAATAAAAATAAATAAATCCCGTGGTTCAATCAGTAAACTGAAAATTGGTCTTCATTAGATCTTTCAGTGGGATAATTATCCAAAACATTGGATTTTGGTAATCATGCACAAAATCAACTTTCTGCAATTGTCATCAGACCTTTATCATATAGACAACCTATGGGATGAGCTGAAGAGAGATGAAGGACTCTATGCTAAAAGGATCAGAAAAGCAAACATCCCTCTCCCTGTATACTCCAAGCTTTGTATAAAGTATTGAAAGCAGGGGGTCCAATAACTGTGCCACGGCTTTTTTAATTAAATATGCACAAGACAAACACACGCTCATACCTTAGAGCAATCCAGAGAGAGCAGTTACCCTTGCATATGTCTTACATCCATCCATCTATTAATTATATGTGCCCACTAGCTGGTGCCTATCTCCTGCCATCATTACATGAAGAACATTGAACACCTCTGACAGTTCGGCAGTTCATCAGAGGGAAACATACGGGAGAGACATCCATGCACAAATGGACTAAGTCACACTTCTGGCCAGTTACCCTGACATGCAGGTTTTTGGACAGTGGGAGACAAGCCGAGAGTACCCAGAGAAATACATGCGGAGACCCTGGCTAGGATTTGAACCAAAGATTTACTATAAGGCAACAAAGCTTAACTAAATGCCATCTCTAATATTTTATAGACGTCTTGGTAAAATAGTTCTAAGAAACAATGACTGATATTTTTTGGCCTTCTCCAGCAGATTCATAGCCTAATATTTCTATACTTGTTAGTCATGGTCTATAGGTTTTACTGTATGTTCATTGTGCTCTGGGTTATGTATTTTGCATCCTGCACCGTTTCTTAAGTGTTTATTTGTCATAGTTTAACCTTGTCCTCTGTGTTTAGTTGTTCTATCTTAATTTTCTGTTTTATTATGACCTTGCTTTTTCTTGCTCACCTCCACTGGCTTCTCATTTACTGCTACTTGCTCTCCTGCTCCAGCTTGTGAGCCAACATTTCAGCTCCATCAGTCTAAAGTTCCACACAACGCAAACAGGAGTACATTTGAAGGTGAAGTTAAACTTTTCCTTTTGAAACTGATTTTTACCAATGGTCTTTTTGCATGTAGCTACTGTCATAGTGGTCGTTTATGAGTAAGTCGTTGTTTAAAAAAAAAGGAACATTATTGTTCTTTTCTTAAAAGCAAAAACACGTCTAGATAAGCTGCCCAGTTATCCATATCTCTAAGGATCTTGTTTATATGATCTGGGTTGTGTGTTTTCTTGTTTTTTTTTTCCAGTTTCAATGGAGAGAAGTGAGCCACTGATTGTAGATGTCTACATCAAATAGCCTACTATATTTCTAAATTGGAGTCAAACCCCCATACACAGCCAGTCAAAACCGCTAGGTTACTCCGTCTGATTCATTTTTGCAATGCAGCTAATCATGTTGCAATATCATGAGACAAGAATCACAGCTTTATTAAAATGCAGTTCCTAAAATAAACTGCCCAACATTGCAACACGGAAACTAGACAACTTCAATGGCAAATTGCAGCACATAAGGGTGTTGGTATCTAATGGTGCTGGGTATTTTCATCACTTTGGAAGAACGAGGTTACAGCATTGTGAGTTTTTCACAACATGAGTTAAAGTTTTAGAGAAAATTTAAATAAATAAAAAACGTGAGCATTAAAACGATTGCCCGAGAGACCAGTTTGGACTTTTTCTTTGCAGTTTCTCTGCACTGTTATGCTCACAGATGGACTGAAGAGCGTTTTTTGCTGGGGAAAAAAAAGCAAAGCCGTCCTTCACAACTTTCTGTAGATGACATTTGAATCTCTCACACGCAGATATATTACAATCAGTTTCTGTTCAGTCCTACCTTTAAATAACTCAGATCGTGACTCTGCGCACGGCGACCACTTCCCCACCATTTCACTTTATCATCCTGCTGGGTTTGCGGTCTGCAGCGTAGGTTTCCAATTGGACCCGAACTTTGCATTGACGCAGAGCCGCGGTGGAGCAACTCCGCTGCTGCTGCTGCTGACAAGCTGGAGGAGGATGGAAAGAAGAGGGGAGGAGGAGGAGGAGGAGGAGGAGGTGGTGGGCCCCACAAAGCGTCAGCGACTGCATATTAATGAAGATTAGGTTTGTATGTTAAACGTGAACAATGTGAATATTGTGCACATTTGTTAGAACCAGCGCTTGCACAGAGGAATGTAAAGCATAAAGTAAACAATACACTAGTTAAACAGACATTTCATCAATTAAACCGTTGCAACGATTTCATTGGGTAGATTTTTATCCATATTTAGTTGAAAAGTTTAACCGCTAACAAGCAAAATGAGCAATTTTGTTGTTATTTAGGATCATTTAAAAAGAATGATTTGTTTTAATTATTAGACTAAATGAGTTTGTTCTAGCTGTTCTGGTATATGCTGACTTACAATTTACACACAACAGGCAATATTTGTCCATTTCTAACTTATCAATCAAATGGAAGTTATAGACTCATTCAAACCAGAATAAGAGCATGTATTAAAAATTCCATCATCCTGAATGATTTTCCTTCAAGTACATTTAAAAATAATACCGTACTATTATTATCTTATAGGCATTTGAATTTTGGTTTTCATCTGTTTCTGTTTTTGTTTTGTTTTGTTTTTTCTCACTTCCTTGTTGTTAATTACCTTAGATTTGACCTTTGTTCATTCCTTTAGGCTATGTGTTCACTTCTTGGTTCATTAGTTCATTTTACGTTTGGAATTAGGCTCCTTAGATCAGTGTTCTTTTTAGGTTACGGCTTGTATTAGTTTCAGGTTTCCTCTTTAGTTCTAGTCTCCGTTCCACTAGTTCCCCCAGCTTTGTTCCTTTTTTCACCTTTAATTTGCCTGCCTCCCTTGCTCCCAGCTGTTTCCTATTGCTCATGTCTCCTTTTGTTTTGCACCAGGACATTACTTACTTTACCCCTCGATTGGATGCCGAACTCATTTCGAGGCTCCTGTGCAATCTTCAGTTTGTTGTCCTGCTTGTTCCCAAGTCCCATTGTAAGTCTCAAATTCTGCTATTTAATAAAGACTGATCACCTGCTGCCCTGGGAGAGAGAACAAGTTTCTCTGTTTCTTCGAAGTACTTATTTGAATTTTAGGGCATACATTTCTACTGGAATAGTAACAAGCTTTATAAAAACGGTTCAAAGAAAGTGGTGCGTAAACCTTTTCCCTGACACAGTTAAGGTATGGGATTCAATAGCCTTTGCCAGCAAGAATAAACTTGAGCATTATCGCTTTCACTGAAGTAGCACAAGCTAAATTACAACTTCAATTCTTGCTCCAACACTAAAACTCTCTAAATTAGGCCTATAACTTTCATGACAGTTCTTAACTTTTACAAAGGTGTAACATTCATGCAGAATGCAACCTGGTTAAACACTTAAACTACGATTCTCTACTATATCAAAGACAAAAGTTGCATAACTAACTTAACCAACAGCTTCAGTTAAATCCTAAATAAGCGATTTTAAATTTATTTTTCAAAGAAAGTAGTTAAGTTCACTGCAATTTAAACCATTTTAAAGGCTAAAATCTATTACCTTATAAAATAATTTTTCCAGTGTACAAAAGCTTTGTCTGATTAAAACACACATAGCCGTTAAAACAACATAAGAGACTTCAGAGGTGCAGAACCATAACAAGATATCAATCCGAGGTCATCACAGGAGGCAATGTGATGAAGAATCACATTCTCGTGTCAGGCTGAGGCCTCCGATAATAAACCACTGTGACTCTTCCCACACTGCTCTGTCTGTGTGTGGTTGGGCTTCTGGTCTAATCTAAATATGGGTTTTGCTGTTGTGTTTTATTCTCTCTCTTCTTCTTGTTCGTTTTGTTTAGTGTCAAGACTCTCTCCGTGTCTGAACTTATGAGTTTCTTCATCTCTGGGAATAAAGTGACTCTTTTAATCAATCACCAGACATTATCCCTGACTTCTACCCTGCTCTTGAAACATGATATTCTTAGTTTCATACAGGAGGTCATTTAACATTTCTTCTCTCTGTTGCATCTTGAGAGCAAAAATCTTCTCTACACCATGCTTACACTGTGAAAAAAAAGAGGATTTTTTTTGGAATGCTGAATTGTACGCAATAAAATAATCTAAAGTGTCACTACATATATAAGATAAAGACAGAAAAAAAAAACTTTTTTTTTATTTCAAACCAGAACACCTACTTTATTTCATTAACAAATAGAACCCAATTGTAAGAATTGGCAATTAACCAAAAACATGAGTTCAGCGCTGCATCTTGTGCATGTGTCACCATCACTTTACCCTTTAGGAGCAGGAGGAGGAGGAGGAGGGAAGGTGCATAGCAGGAAAGCTATTGTTTTTTTATTGCTGTGTGTAGTATTATGAATGCCTGTGTGTGCGTTTTAATAGTTAAGAAGCATCACAAGACTTGTTGTTAGCCAATATTTGTTTACAGATAATGGCTGACTACAGTTTCACAAATTAGTTCCGAATAATGACTGTGGCTCACTGGGTAGAATAGTTGGCTTGCTTTTCGGAGGGTTGTTGGGTCAATTCCAGCTTCTGCATGTCACATGTTGATGTGCCCCTGGGCAAGGCACTTAACCCCAAGTTTACTACCAATCTGTGTATTGGTGTATGAATGTGAATGCCTTTGTGAGGGTGAATGTGGCTCCAGTGTAAAGTGTTTTGAGTGGTCTGCATGACTAGAAAAGCGCTATATAAGTTCAGTCCATCTACCATAATAACTTTCCCTTAGTCTGATAATTAGCATTAGCTAACAGGCAATACTAATGACAGAGTTGAACAAACAACATGAGCTACTTTAACTTTATTATTCTAATAAGTGTGAGTGGGGTAAAAATTAATTAATTCATTAATTTCATTAATAAAATGTAAATAAATTAGTTAATCTTTAATTAATTGAATTAATAACCAGTAAATAAGATGTATAAAATGTTACTAATATGTTGCATTAAATACAAATGTAACAAAGGTCTATGAATTCAACACAACTCTTCAAGTGTTTATTAGCTGTGAAACTTGGGTAAGATGTACTAAAAGGTGGTGGTTAAAATGTACTGATTGCAAATTGTTATACCATTTTCATCAGTTACATTCTAACAGTTTCTTTTTACAGCGTATATCCGTACCAGTAAAACTTTTCAACATTTTGTACAACCACTAACTGTAATGCATTTTATTGGGATTTTATGTGACCAAGCCAATCAAAATAATCCAGAATTGTGAAGAGAACGGACAGCTCTACATGTCGTTTTAAAACCAATATCTAATGTGATATTCCTTTGAATGGAGCCTCCCTGAATCAATATTTTGTAGAGCCTCATTTTGCTGTAATTAGCTACAGGTTGTTAGGGGAATGTCTGTACTAGTTTTCCACATCTAGAAGATGAAACATCTGCCCATAGCTCTGGGTCATCCCTCATTGTCCTAAATCTTTTGGAGATGCTAAAGGCTTTTCTTCTCTATCCATCCGGGAAAAAAACCTCCCCACAGTATGATGCTGCCACCAGCATATTTCAGTGGAGGTATGTGTTCAGGGTGTTGTGCACTGTTAGTTTGTGCCCCACGTTGCATTTTACATGCAGGCTAAAAAGGTCAATTTTGATCTATTTTGACCAAAGTCTCCCACATGGCTACTCATAAAGTGCAAGCAGAACTCCTATGACATTGTTTAGACAACGGGTCTCCTATTGTCTCAGTTTCCTACTGAACAGGTTGTGTGGAGTGGACAATAATAGTTATGTCAAAAAGATTATTTCACCTGAGCTTGGGATCTCTGCAGCTCATGCAGAGTTACATTAACCTTATGAACCTTATGGCTGCTTACCTAAGAATACTCTACTTTCCCAGCTGTCAGTTTTGGTCGACAGCCATTTTTTTTTATAGATTTAGTGCTAAAAGGTGCAGTATTGTAGCTGAAATATTTTTATTAGTCAGAAACTTAACTGAAAGTTTTTCAGATTCAGAAAAAAAAACTCTCAACATCCTCAGGATTTGTGGGGGTTAAGTTTCGTCCAGTCTGTGGTTTCACTAATAGGAACTGAGGGGAGAGTTAATGCCAGCACCAGCTGTTGCAACATGAGAAATAATCTTTTAAAAGTTTCAAAATTTCTCTGGATGAACCAGATCCCAGAGGTTTGAGCCGACGAGAGACACCGATATCTTGCGACATGTGGGGCAGGGGGGGCAACGTGAAGCCCGGGGGAGGCTGGATTGACTGAGAGTCAAGTTAAAAAGCAAGAAGGAGCATGGAGGACACAGGAGAAGATGCTGAGGAGATGAGGATGACAGCTCTGTGTGAGAAGAAAGGAGAAGCAGATGTGATGAGAGTGAGGGGGGGTGATGATAAAGGCAGACATCATCTTATGGGAAAAGTCTGGGAGGACAACTCCTGTTGAACAGAATCAGATGGATTCTGATGAGCAGGAAGGTTAAAAACCACTAAAAGACTGAAGACAATAACAGGAAGTCAAGCAGCACAATCTATCATATTTAAAACATAGCCGGCTATGTGAAAAACTGTAAGGAAAAATATTTTGGTCCCTGTTGCTTATTTTAGATATGCTTGCAATCAGATCCAGTGATGATTAAAAAGAGGACCACCCTACCAAAACACAAAGCTGCAGGGAGGGGGACTAAAACAGAGCAGGCAAGGAAACCGGCAGAGAGAAGGAGATCCTAGTTAAACAGGATGGAGAATTACAGCCAGGAGTTTCTTTTCAGGAAATGACTTTCTCACAAATCAGCCTAGAAACTTAAACTTCTTTTCAGCAATATTTAGCATCTCTAGACTCTTTAATACAGTAATGACTTGTAAAACATAAGTCAAGAATGATTGATTTAAAAGTGTTCATGTTCGAACTGCTCAGAAGCACACATTCATGAAAACTTAGCATGCATAACAAGGATTATTCAGAAACTAGGACTGATTATTTTACACTAGAAGAAAAAAGTTGGATATTTGGCTTAGGATGCTACACTAAAGCAGTTGATCCATGTGTTTTTCTCTTTGACGGTACTTTTGTGGATTCAGAACTGGCAGGAAGCTGCGCGATGGACAATAGTGCATTGTTAAGTCGGTCTTTACAGCTTTCTAGGACAGGATAGGAGAAGCAGAGTGGAAACAGACATACATGTATGATAAATCCATATGTGAATGCAGCCCCCAGGCTTACAAAAAAGTCAATTTCTTAATTTCTACCTGTTGTTCTAGAATTGGGCCACTCAGAATGGCAGAATGATGGAGAAGTTCTGGGGAGTTTTTTCTTCTACTAAAATCACAAAAATCTACATGGTCTTTTTTTCTTGCCTGCTAATATATAAACTAAACATGCAATGTTTTTATCAAACACCATTCACTTCCATTGCTTGCGCTAAGCTAAAGCAAACAGACTGCTGAAAGATTACAATGACTGGGCTGGTTACAAAATGCTTTTTCTCAAAATGCTTATCTAACTCTGGTAAATGTGGCAACAGACTAAATTTCACTGAGGGGTGGAATGTTAAAGGGAGTTGCACATTTGCCTTATGACAGACTTCCAATTTTAGAATTCTTTTAGGCTTGATAGAAAAACATGGATTTGGGTCACTCTTTCTCTGAGAAGTATTTAGCCAAGTGTAATAAATTGCTAAAAAGGAGATTTGGGTACACCAAAAAAAGAAAAGAAGAAGAAAGCTAAGCTCTCAATTTACCGGTCCATCTATGTTCCGACCCTCACCTCTTGTTATGAGATATTTCTGGGCTCCTCCTATTAGATGTTTTCTTGGTACATCTCACTGGGAGAAGATCCTGGGAAGATCCAGAACTCACTGGAGGGTGTATGTATCCTGCATGGCCAGGGAACTGGTCAGGATGGATGGATGGATGGATGGATGGATGGATGGATGGATGGATGGATGGATGGATGGATGGATGGATGGATGGATGGATGGATGGATGGATGGATGGATGGATGGATGGATGGATGGATGGATGGATGGATGGATGGATGGATGGATCAACGTCTACTAGGGATGTGTACCGAAACCCGGTATTAAATTGGCCCCGGGGCTGATTCTAACGCATGTTGCAAATATTTTTAGTAGTTAAATGCATTAAACATGTAATTGAGTTTATATGTCTCAAATCTGTGTAAAGAGAAAGCTGTGCTCAAGCAGCTCATTATTAAAAGGGAACTGAATGCTGTGGTGTCTGGTACAGAACTTGTAAAACAAACAGGAACCGTACCAGCCACAGAATCTTCCCGTGTGACCCAAGGTTAAAGGATGAAACAAACCTTGCAGGAGAAAGAAAAGGATCATAGCAATAGAATGATTAACCAATAGAAATTGTGATTGTATGATGGGAGGAGCTGAGCTGACTGTGAGCAGGGGATGGACCGCCCATCTCCCTGCAGGATTGTATTGCTACAATGCTTCACGCAGTGCAAACAAAGAAAAGACGAAGATGGAGCTCTTCCTGACATATGCCATAATCCTGGGTCCTTTGTGTTTTTTTTCTGCAGACTTGCCGGACATCCAAAGAACCAGGAGGGAGAAGTAACAGAGGTTAGAGGCCTCTGAATTGATCAGTCACTCAGTGAGTCCAGAATTAGACATAGCTCAGAGGGTCAGAAATAGTTTAATAGAAATTTTCTCCAACACGGTCCACCTGGACCGATAAGCTTCAGCCTCATCGGTCCTCTTAACGGTAACATTAAGGTCGTATTCATGTTTTGCGGGAGATATAAACACAAGCCAAACACTGTATTGCAGCCAGAGGTGGACTGGCCATCTGGCATACCAGGCATCATCCCGGTGGGCTGTTGATCCAACGTGGACTGGTCCGCTTTATTTTTTTTTCCTCTCTCTAAATTCCCTCCAATTGGGCCGGCCAGTTGGCTACAAAGGGCTAGCAGTGTGTTGCCAGCATCGACACATATTATTGGTCTATGTTTGTCATCGTCAATCAATCATGGGCTGACAGCCTATGAGAGCCATGACAGTGCTGTCAATCACAACACAAACCAGGGTGGGCGGGACCTCATGACATGTGCCGGAGTGGTGCGACGGGATGCTGCTGAGCTGGAAATGGAGAAGGGTAAGAAACGTCCCTGTGGCACTGAAAAAGCTGCTAAATGTTTAAGGTTGACAGACCTATTTGGTGCCGGGGTCACCACCCCAGCAGCTGCTGCGCGAGGAGACGCGCAAGTGGAGACATCCATGTTAAGTAACGTTAGCGTGGGGTTGGCTCAGCTACATTTTGAGACATGCCTAAAATAAAGTATTAAACGTTTTTACATTGACCGCGATGTGACCTGAATAACCGAATACCTGTGACAACATATTAGCCCAGAGTTGAAGGGCTGACTGTTGGTAGTTGCGGGAAATTTTGTTAAATATGCCAAATTGTAATACTTTCGGTTATTATTGTTCAGATGATTTACTTAAGCTAGCTAACAGCTACTAACGGCAGCGGTCTCTGGTTGCTATAGCAACAGTAAACATTAAGGGGAGACACTACAGGTGAAAAGGGAAAAAAAAGTTAGCTTCAAGATACCTTCATGAAACTTAACAAACTTAATCCTAGTGTTAAAATAAAAATCTTTTGTATTAGAAGTTTTGATATAAATTTAGTTTAGATATGCAAATGAGGTGTAATCTGGTTTAAAAGGTGCTAATTTGCATATATTTGTAAATGTATCATCTCAAAATTGGTGAGAGACATATTGAATTTTTCTTTCATTTTTTAATCATATATGTCATGTAAAACTTTTAACAGAGGGAAATTGGTTTATTTCATTTTTTACTTCATAAATCAAAAAACAGTGTCAAAATCTAGCTTCTAATGCAATGATTAGAGACTCAATATTGTATCCATGTCCCTCTCAGTTTGACCACTTGACATGCGAGAGCCTGAGGAGTTGTTCCCCCCCGTCCATTTTCAAAGACTTGTTCTCTCACTGCCTCCACTTCACTTTTTGGAGACCCCCGTCCCACCACTCCGGCCCTTTTTGGTTACTACTGAGACATCTCTGATTTGAGTATGTCATGTGTCTTATAATGTTTTATGAATTCATACTTGATTTATGCCACCCCTAGTCATGACCTAACTTCTGTTGTTCTGTTGACACTATAATGAATAAATACTGAGTGATTGATTGCCATAGCTGTCAGTTTTAGTCCTTGAGTTCACATTTTTGTGCTTTATTTGTTAACTGCTATCAAGGAATATGACTCTCATTTGTACTGTAGTATGCATGAAAGGAGATGCTGCGAGATTTGTGGACTTTTATGTAGTGTCGGCTGATAATGTAGTGGGCTGGTCTGGACAGAAAATGCCAGGGCTGAATTTTTGTCCCAGTCCACCCCTGATTGCAGCCCACTCCTCCTTAACAAGCACACACGCAGCGGGGACGGAGTGGCGACTGATGCGCGCTCACGTGTGTGTTCGCCTTACAGATACGATGGCAGAGCAAACGAAAAGATCCAAAATTTGGCTTCATTTTACGGAAATAGATGCCGACAACGCACACTGTCACATTCGTAATAAAAGCTTTGCTTGCAAAGGCGGGCAAACTAGTAATTTGACCAAACACCTTGCCAAAATACACCAACTACAAACCGAAAGATGCACGGTGTTTGACCGCCTGAGTGCTGCAGCAACAACCCCTGAATCAGATACAAGAGGTAGCCTATCTGTGTTTGTATGCAAATGTGAAGCATGGACATAATTTGCCATTTCATTCTTACAATTAACAAATGCTGGATATTTTTGAACAACAGCTTCCTTCTTATCTAAGTTAAAAAAAAATCTTAGACTACAGTTCATTATTTGTGTTTTTCCCCTTTTGTTTTAGTCTTTCAAAAAAAAAAGTATCGATAAGGATACCGATAAGGATACCGATAAAGTGCCGGATCAATAAGGAGTATCGTTAAGAGTAGTAGTATCTATAAATCCTTTATGATACCCATCCCTAACGTCTACTCTTGAGTGAAAGTGTCAACCTATTTACTAAAAAATTAAGGAACATGATATTTACTTCGATTTGTGATAATTTTGCTTTAATAAAAAGTAAAAAGTGTCCATCTGCATTAACCACCTGTGTGCCGCAAATGCCCCTTTTCCACTAGGGTTGGGTCAACCCTGAACGTGTCGGGTCAGCACAGCCCAGAATGGGCTGGTTGTGTTTCCAGTACTATCTCAGGAATGCGGACGTAGGAGAGAGCATGGGCGGGCTCAGCGCAAAAGGTCCGTGATGTCATTCGTAATCGGCTAGTAAACAAATGCAGTAAATGTAGTAAACAAGAGTAGTAAACAAATGAGGACTTGCGCATTGAGAGGGGGATATGACGGAGAAACAACAATGGGGGACGTCGAGGTATTTTTGTACTTTGTACTTGGACTATGGCTCTTTCCTAAGAAGAAACTCCGTGCACGACATGCGAGAAGAAGTCACCAGGCCAATCAATGGCTACCACTACGTAGGTAGGCGTGTGACTGACATCACTTTACCCGACCATTCAGTCCAAAAGTGGGCGTGTTGGGTCGATTCGGCCCGCTTCGGACCAAGGCAGAGGTAGTCCAAAAAAAGGTGTTGGCTCGGCCCCGACAAAGGTAATGGAAATGCGCCAATTCGGGGCTGAGTCTACCCGTTCCAAACCAAACCGACCCTAGTGGAAAAGGGGCACCCCTGAGGGGCTATATGCAATTTTCTGAAATTTAAACTCGTGACTGACACCTGTGGCCAAAAAACGGAACTGCTCTTCCTGTCTGCTCGCTCTCGCAGCGGCGCTCGTACGCCGGTCGCTCTCAATCGTTGATCTTTTTCGGGCACTTGTCAGGGGTTTAACTTTTTTAGTCTTATGTGGAGTTACTGTTGGTGTCAAAGTTGTCCTGGGTCTCTTCTGTGTATTCGCACAATCCATTGAACTGTTTGCGAGTGCGGACTACCGGTAGTGGCAGAGTGATCGGAAACATTTAACATGAACGCGCTTGACGTCACAACCGCAGACAGGTCGGGAAAATCGGACCCGACAGAAAATAGAAAAAATTGGATACAGGCTTATAGGTGCACCCACTGTGAGCTAAAAAAGGTGTCAGTATGCTCATCAGGAGATGTTTGAGTCATAAATGGTCAAATTAAAAGGCTATTGTTACATTTATTTTGGGGAAAAAGTTGCATGTAGCCTCTTGAAGTTACTGTTAAACCAACTGAGACAGGACTGAGAGACACAGGAGTCGATTCCTTATTTTCCCTTGTTAAGGAACAGCCAGTGTTTTTCCAGACACAGCCACTGATGCTGAGCTGGATATGGAAACAGTTTGGGGAACAAATAATGAATAGGTGTGGCAAAAAAAAACAACAACACTGTTTCTTTGGATCTTTATGAAAAACCCTTATCCCAGACTTCAGCTTCTCTGTACACAGTATCTCTCATGCTTTGTTGTTGTTCTTTCGGGCCCAGTTTTCCTCATGTGTTCTGTTGATGCCCCTAAAAGTAAGAAACCCAGATGGTACCCAGCAGAAGAAGAAGCCACTAGTTATTGGATGCATGCACCAAGTTTATCCATCTGAACATTTAACCTATTTAGTACATGCTGCAGCTTACACCCATAATATGCATGCTTCTCTTTGTTTATCATGGCTGTTCATCTCTGCAAGGCAACATTTAGCTTGTGGTTTGTTAAGAAGCATTTTTAACACTGTGCATCTGGAAACATACAGTATGTGCTGCAGTTGGTAAAGTCAATGTCTCCAGTTCCAATGTGTGGCGAAGCTCAAATTCAGATGACCGTGTTACACCCTGTAATTCCGACGTCAGTTTTAAACCTCGCTGCCCTGGAAGGAGAGCGACAGGAAGGGGAGCGGGCCAGGCTGGTGTTTTTCACCACACACAACAATGTTTGTGTGTGAATGCTTGTCTGAGTTGGTGTTCCTAAATGGGAAAAATACAGCCTGGAGACAGCATAATGAGTCAGTAATGACGGATGGCATCCCCTGTCTTGGAGGACAGTTTAGTTTCAGCACAGTTATCTCCACTACAGTGTAGAGTATATTTTAATCAACATGGGTAAAAAAAACAACTTTTATTTTAAGTACAAAAAAAAAGTTTGAGCCATAATATGATTTAAGGAGGTTGTAAATTATGGAAACAGACCCACACAGAATGACGGTTTCTTCTTGTTTGAAAAACAGCCACTCAAGCAAAAAATATTCAAGGACATAGTTTGGGCTTCAATGTCAATATTTAATCATACTTTAACTGGCAAGATCAAAGTTTGTTGATGTAACCAGTTAAGAATCATTTGATTCTTGATTGATAATAGTTTCTTACAAAAAAAACATTTAATTTTCTTTCTTTAAAATGTGTTTTTCACTTTCTGTGTATTCAACCTCCCCGGTCCATATTTCCTAGAACTACCTTTATCTGTGATTAAAGGTGCAACTCCTGTAGGGCTTGTCTCTACAAGCTTTACTGAACTAGAGACTGAACATATTTGACAATTTTCTTTACAAAACAGCTCATGCTCAGTGAGACATCATGAACATCAATTTTCAAATTCTGCCACAGATTCTCAATATGATTTCGCTCTGAACTTAGACTGGGCCATTCCAACACATGGATATGGCTTAATCTAAACCATATAATTGAAGCTCTGGTTGTATGTTTAGGGTTGTTGTCTTTTGCTGCCTTTCTTCCTGTGTTCATCTCCGCCTATTTTCTGATCAGCTCTGACGAGCTTCTGTGTTCTTGTTGAAGAAAAGCATCCCCACAGCATGATGCTGTCACCACCGTGTTATATCATGCAGATGATGTGTTCATGGTGAGGTGCAGAGTTAGCTTTCTAACACACACTGTTCTGCATGTTGGCCAAACTGTTCTGTTGTGCCCCTAACTCATCAAAGCATCTTTTTCCACATGTTTGCAGTGTCTCCTATGGCTTGTTGGCGTATTGGCAAATTGCAAATGTATTGTCTTTTGGCCTGCTAGATGCTAGTCCTGCTAACAGATTCTCTCAACTCTGGATTGGATGCCTGCAGCTCCTGAGTTACCACATGCATCTTGGCAGCTTCTCTGATTATTGCTTTGCTTTTAAACTTCTCCACAGTTTTTTACATGACCCTTGATCTGTCTGCTGTGTTCTTTGGTCTTTGTGTATATTACTTATACTGAAATTTTGTTACACACAGGTGGACTCTATTTGCTAATACAGTGATTGCTGAAAGCAATGTATTTTTAAGGTCATGAGAGCAATGGGGTAAAGATAAATGTATGCCACACTTTCTAGAATTTTATTTGTGAAATGTCCATCCATCCCACCATCCATCCATCCATCCATCCATCCAGCCATCCATCCATCTTCTTTCCCTTTTCCAGCGTCAGGTCGCTGGAGCAGCAGCTTAAAGAGTAACTAAACCCCAAAACAACTTTTTTTTGCTTCTAAACTGTATAAATGGGTCTTTACCAATGCAATCTTTCAGTTTCTGGGACTTGTTTTTACATTTTCGTGTAAACTTGTTTAATTCTACACTTTTTGGTCTAAAAACGTCTAAGTGCTGCCCTCTTAGGGTTGAGCGGTGGCTACTGCATTTGAATTTTGTGATTGGTGGAGAGCGGTACATCTCTACGTCACAGGCATTGACTGTGTCACAGCAGGCATGGTCTCACAGACACGCCCCGTGGGTTTGGGTATAAAACTATCAGACATACCAACCCCCGATTTTTCATGGGGTTCAGTTACACTTTAAGTAAGGAGCTCCTAGAAATCCTGTCCATAAAAGTTATGAACAGAATTGGTGATAAAAGAGCAACCTTGGCAGAGTCCAACTCTCACTGGAAACGGGACGGACTTACCACCGGCAATCAAAACCAAGCACTGACACCGGCTGTACAGGGACCTAACAGCCCTTATCAAGAGACCCGGTACCCCATATTCCTGGAGTACCCCCACAGTCCACAAAACACATGGACACTGGTTGGGCGAACTCCCATGCATCCTGCAGTTGGAACAGACTCTGTGGGCCCCCTTTTTAAATATGGGGACTACCACGCTGGTCTGCCTATCCAAGGGAAGTGCCCCCGTTGTTCTCCTTCATGAACTTGACAGCATCCCTCACTGCCGGTGTCCACCAGCGGGTTCAAGGGTTGCCGCCCTGACAGGCACGACCACCTTGCAGCCACAGTTCCAGTCAGCCGCCTCGACAATAGAGGCACGGAACATGGACCACTTGGACTCAGTGTTCCCCACCTCCCCCGGGAGTTGGGGAAGAGTTGAAGCTCCTTCTGACAGGAGACTCTGCCAGACGTTCCCAGCAGACCCTAACAACACGTTTTAGCCTGCCAGGTCTGACCGGCATCCTCCCCCACAATCGGAGCCAGCTCACCACTTGGTAGTGGTCAGTTGACAGCTCCACCCCTCCCTTCACCCGAGTGTCCAAATAATGCGGTCGCAAATCAGATGAAATGATAACAAAGTCAATCAACGAGCTGCAACCTAAGGTGTCCTGTTGCCAAGAGCAGATATGGACACCCTTATGCTTGATCATGGTGTCCGGTATGGACAATCCATGACGAGTACAGAAGTCCAAAAAAAAACAACACTCAGGTTCAGATCGGGGTGACATTCCTCTCAACCATACTTCTCCAGATCTCATTGTTATTGCTCAAGTGAGCGTTGAAGTCCCCTAGCAGAACAAGTGAGTCCCTATTTGTAAGGAGCACTATTTGTAAAACAGAAAAAAAAACGTATCATTTTTATTGTACCTCACAATCATTCACTACTTTGTCTTGGTTTGTCACATAAAATCCCGATGAAATATGTAAAGTTTGTGGTTGCAAAGAGACAAATGTAAAAAAGTCCAAGGGGTGTGAATACTTTTGCAAGTGACCATACATGCTGCTGTGAACTTCATCCTTTCAGAGTTCTCATCCTTTTTCCTGACAGTTAGTTTGATATGCGATGTCGCCACCATCCTCAGGGCTAACCTTTGTAAAGACGTTTAATGGACCCTACCTTTCTCCAAATATAAAGCCTCTTCAATCACTGCAGCCAAACAGAGCAGCTCATGAGGGCAAGACTCTAGCCATGTTGTAACCACCAGTTAAATATCTGGTAATTCTTTGTTAAAGACTTTGACAAATAAACTGTTATCTTGTTTTTTTTTTTCTGGCAATCTAATGACCCCTACTCTGTAAAGGTGTAAAAAAAATTCCTCCATGACTCAATGTTATGTGTAAGATTTCTCCCAAAGGTAATTTCCCAATGAGGAAATGATTACAAAGAAAACAACCTCCTGAGTTTTCTTTATCCACTTCAACAGTTAGAGGCCTGTTCGGCTGATTAGAGGAGAATGCGTCTGCTGATTGATGAGACAAGGTTTGATGAGTCCAGAGCTTTTACATTTCATCACTGTGGCTTTCGTAATAATGACTGTGAATAAACCATTACTCTAGCTAATTAAGGAGTTAGGTGATCTTAGAGTAAGGATCTGTTGTGTTGGCCAAGCTGTTAACACGCTCATCTTTTCCCTTTCTGTCGCAACTCCATCTCAAAATAGGGAAAAGAAAGTTTCCATTTATATTAGCTTCTTTTTAGAGATCAGTTTGCTCTCTTCTTCCTTAATGTAAAAAATCTGCTGACTTGATGTTCATGTTTTTTTTCATACCACTGTCAGTTTTATTTGTACTGAATGAGACTCAAAAAAAACAACTCTTCTTGTGTGGCAACATGCAAAAATATAATGAGTTGTCTGGACTTTCTCTGGGATGTTTGCAAGATCCCATCAGGCCTTGCAACTATATGAGAGAACATACGGTACATGAAAACAATTACCTACAATGTCTTATTTAGTATTTGTAGTAGTAGTATTCAAACCCTTTGATCTTTCTCACTGTATAACCACACACTCTTTGCTATTACACACAAATACAAAGTAGTCCATAATCGTAGAGTGAAAGGTAAAAAATACATGTTTTCCATAAGTACAATTCTGAAAAGTGTGGAATGCATCTGTAATCAGCTGCAAGCCTTTTATGTCTCTACCTGCTTTGCACATCCAGATACTTTAAATATTTCATTCTTCTTTGCAAAACAGCTCAACCTCAGTCAAATTGAATGGCGAGAGTCTGTGAACCATCATTAAGTCTTGTCACAGTTTCTCGCTTGCATTCATGTCTGAACTTTGACTAGACCATTCTAACACATGGATATGTATGATCTAAAGCAGTGGTGTTCAAAGTCAGTCCTGAATATTTTAGTTCTTTCCCTGGTTCATCACACCTGAATCCAATTATGGCTCTTCAGCAGGCCTCTCCTAAACTTTGACATGCTGAGATGGTAGTTGGACCATTTTGGAGCAAAGACGCATCTAAAAACCGTCATCTGAGCCCTTGAGGACATGAGCTGGACACGCCTGATCAGCTGGAAGGTGAACCTCCGCCCCAGTCTCAGATCTTTTGCTGCCTCTAATATATACTTTTTTATGTTTTTAGCTGCATCTATCTTCCAATCATCTCTGCGCAACTTCAAAGTTCCTGCTAAAGGAAATCAACCCCACAACATGATGCTTTCACCACCATGTTTCACAGGGGAATATTGTGCGTTGGTTTTCTGCCAAATAAGTGTTTTGCATCTAGGCCAGAAAGTTCAGCATTGATCTCATCTGACCAGATTTCCCATACTTGGCTTGTGGCAAACCTTAAACACAGCTTTGTGTCTTTTTTTCAACAATGACTTTATTCTTTCCCCTCCTCAATAAAAGGCTAGATTTGTCGAGTGCATAACTGATAGTTTTCCTGTCAATAGATTCTCCTATCTGAGCTGTGGTTCGCTGTAGCTCCTCTTGAGTTACCAGCAGCTTCATGACTATTCTAATTAATCATCTCCTGTAGGTTTTAGAGGGGCGGGCGGCCATGCTTGCACATAATGTGGAAACTTTTAAATTCCCTCTCAACACCCATCGTGGATCACATGTCTGTATGTAGCCTATAGTTTTATTGATAATACAGTCTGGTCATTTTTATTTACTGAATTCCTCTTCTCTTTTTACTGCATTTTAATTGTCTAGTCTGTTGCCTGCCTTGGATGTATAGGACTTTGGTCAATATCTGTTGTTTTTAATTGTGCTTCACAGATAAAATTAACATGGGCATGTTTTGGTAGGTTGTACCTCACTCTTGCAATTTTCAGACGAGGGATTGAACAGTGAACTATAAAATGTTCAAGGCTTGGGATATTGTTTTAGACTTTTAACCTGTCTGCTGTGTTTCTTGGTCTTCATGATGCTGTATTGTGCTTCATTCATACCATTCTCTTTCTTCATTTTGGATCAGAACTCTGTCCTGAAGTGTTTAAGGATGTTTTATTCCAACAAGCTGCACACTAGTTCGGGCTGTTGTCCTATATCTGGCTCACAAAGGAAGCATAAATCACAGCAGATTTAAATCTCTGCCAGTTACTCATGCCTCCACCACTCTTTTTCTCTGCTTCCAAAAAAGTCAGAAAAAAGACACATTCTTCTTAAACACAAAGGGGTGATTCTGTGCAGCCGCCAGGCTTGAGTCATAGATTGGGCCCTGGGGGGTCAGCTGCTGGGTGAAGAGCTGGGTCTGTTGTGTTGTGAGCGGGAACAGAGTGGAACAAACAGAGCGAATAAAGGAAAAAGACATTGGTGCAATTTAATCGGCCCGTTGTGGAATGTAGCACTCATCCTGCATGTAGGGAAGCCTCTCATCAGAGCTCTTTATAATCAGCTCTAACAGTCACATGAAAGACGGTATTAATCAATTAGTTGTTATTGGTATCTGCGGAGATAATCGGTCCTCTTTTATAGTGATCAAGAAAGCTGTTGGCTATATGTTTGACTGTGCAGAGTTACTCATTTATCAGCACCATTGAAACACAGTTTCAAGATAAATAGATTTTTTTCTAATGCAGTCGCATTATCTCACACTAAAAATACAAACTCTACTTTGATCTGGAGTTTGCTGAATTCTACTTTTACTTTAGGAACTGTATGCTTTGGTCAGATGAGACTAATATTTAGCTTTTCAGGAACACCCACTTCAGTTGGGTTTGGTGTGAAACAAAGGATAAATACAGTATGTGGCGAAGCACATCAAGCCCACTGTTAGGTATGGTGGTTGATCTATGATGCTGTGGGCTTTAATATCTTTCAATGACATCTTTGAAATACCAGTAACATTTCCAGTACAAACTGAATGGACTCTACCAGTAAACTGAACATCAGTAATCATTTAGACTTTCAGCTGGATAATGAAACAAAACATGATCAAATCAACACAGAAATGCTTTACAGTCAAACTCTTTCCATATACCTAAATCCTTTAGAAAACCTTTGGGAGGAGTTCAATAGAATCATAAATAGATCATAAGAAAGATCCAGAACCTTGGAGAGATTGTGCAAAGATGAATTGTCAAACATCTCTCTCTGTGTGTGTATGGTCCAATGCTGTGAAATGTTATCAGGGAAGACTAGGGGTTGTGCTGCTGTAAAAAAAAAGGGGGTTGTACTGCATTGGTGCAAATAATTGTGCTACTGGTGAGTTTCTCGTTTCAATAAAAACAAGTACAAGGTATGCCGCTACGGCTGCAAGCTCATACCAAGCCAAATGATTTCTGGACGTTGGGCTATTTCTGTCAAGAAATCCCAAATTCCAGCATGAGTAAACTGTGTCGCTTCAATGGCACCTCTGTGTCATCGTCACCTCAGAGACAGAAGCAGGAATGCCCCCCCCCCCCCCCCCCACACACACACACACCCACCCACCCCACTGACACTTCTCGAGGATGGACCGCCCAGTCTGCAAAAGTTACAAAAGTACAAAAGTTAATGGCAGACAGTTGGGAGGAGAGACAAATGGAGGAAAAACAGAGGGGAACAGAAGGATCATGGGGACGTGGGCACATAATCGGAGTTTGGAATAATTTGAAAAATATTTATTATAAATTGCTGGGGGTTTTATTTCCAGATGCTATGGACACGGAGACGGAAAATTAAGGGGAAGAAAGAAAGAAGATGAAGAAGAGAGGTAGGAAACAAAAGGTCAAGAGAGAGGGTGAGTTGAAAATACAAGAGAGGAAAGGGAACAAAGAAAACACAGGAAAACATTGAAGTCTGCCTCCACACCCAAAGGACGGCAGAGAGAGGGGGAAAAACAAAACACAAAAAAGGAACATCGACAAAACACAACAAACATCGTGAACTAAGAATTACACAACCACATCACACAAAAATGGATATAAAAATACAACAACAATGTCACAGAAAAACTCATGGTACCAATTAATCAAGCTCTAGTAATGATAACCTCAGCCCAAGAATATATCTGTTAACACCAGAGACCCCACATCTATGTGTGTGTGTGAGCATGCTGGTGCATATAAGGTTTCTCCATTAGAGTGTTCGATAGTTGGTGTGAGCAGGCATCAATCCGTCTCCCAGGAGTCGATGCAGACATGAAGGAGATCGGAGCCAAGACATCCAAAGGACCCCCAGAGCCCCAGGCGGACCCGGGCGACCGCATCCCCCAAGAGTGGAGCAAAGGAGAACCACAGGGGAACGTCCAGCGGTTACGATGCAGGGGCCCGGGGGGCAGCAGTGACGAGCCCACGGGCCCCAGGATGGGCCGGTCCGTGGACCGGGAGAGCCGGGGCCCAGGGGCACCCCACCCCCCAGCAGGGACTCGACAAGGGACCGCCCTTGCAACAGAACCGTTGCTACGAAATCCCTTTTAAACTTCCTCTTATATTAACAATGCGCATCAAATATCTGAAGCGAATGTGGAAAATAAAACCTTATGGCATATTCTACTGATTTCTTTTTTCATTTCCACACTGACAACCAGCCAGGTGTCATTTATCTTTCAGCATGGATAGGTGAGTGCATGATGCATTGCGATCTATCTTCATCAACCCACTCTGTCTTTCAGCAGCACCACAGAAACCCCAAATATGAACCCTGCTTTATTCAGATGAGAAGAGGCCCAGAGACAGAGGCATGCCTAATGCTTCCTATTAACATTCCAAGGAAGGCGTGAATTCGAAAAGGCACTCCTCTATTTCCTGTCTGGTTCTTTACTGTAACTGAAAGACATGTCATGTTACACCCCGTCAACCACAGGAAGTAATATGAACTGCAAGCTGTTACAGAAAAATATGGAATCACATCTCCTGCTTGATGTTTCGTTCCTCGGTTTAACATTGCAGTAAAATATACCATTTAATATACTATTTCGAAAGGTGGAGATTCTGGGTTTGTAAAACAAGATAAAGAAGAATGGTTCAGCTTTTCTTTTTTTTTAGATTTCCCCAATAAATTCTATTAGATTGAATCAAAATGCTTGGTGGTCATATCCTTGAGTTGATCTGCGTTCTCTGAACTTTACTGGGTGGTTAGATGCGTTCTCATCTTGGGGAAAAAAATCACCATCACCAAACCTGCCCTGGAAAAACTGTTTTCTTTCAATTTACTCAGTTTTTCTTCGTCAAGAGTGTTGCACAAAATTAAATTATGTAAATCCAACATAAAAAATTTAAGTTTACTATAGTTATTACATTTGAGTATATTTAACTTAATTATTTTGTGTACTTTTAGCTTGGCCATTTTTTTATGGTTTATTCAAAGATTTTTAATTCCTACTAATGTGTTAATTTTAAATAAATTTTATTGTTTTTTCCACTTGTTATTTATAGGTTTATTTGGGCCTAAACCCTTTAATTACTTCCAATGAATATTTGGCTTACTAACGTAATATGTTTTCTACCTTTAACAGTTACTTTGTGCAAGAGTGTTGAGGGGAGACCAAGGATCAGACAAGTTATAACGGCCAGATCCAGTCATTGATGCCAGTTGGATAAACAGGTGGACGACTTGGGAGAAAGCCCAAGTATTGCTGCTCTGTAACACGGCTTCGCCGCGGCACTGGCTGGAAGAGACCACTCTACTCCCCCCTCTCCATTGACTCTCCCTAGGCTTGTCCATCTGCACAGTTAGTTGGTCTCTCTACTGCACTTTAGTTGGACTTTTAGCTTTTTTAACTTCTCCCAATAAATATTGTACTTTTCAAATTCAGATCCTGATTATGCGCATGTTTGTCCACATTAATACAGTGGTCGGTCAGACTGAAGGTGTTACACATGTAACAGCTGTATGTCTTTGGCTTGTTTTCGCAACCCTTTGGTACACAAGCAAAAAACATTTTCTTGAATTAGACTTGTAACGTAGTAAAACTACAACAGTTAAAACTCCGTTCAGCTCACACATTTGTGTTTACGGAAGTAGGGGCCTTTTGCAGGCGCTGCGTCATTTCCTTGCCTCTTGCAGTGGCGGCTTACAATGGTGCTTTGTCGTAATTTAGTCTCAAGTCTAAATCGGCTCCTGTAATTCTTTCGTGTTAATTAATATTGTCATTTGTAATCAGTACAATTATTGAGATCACCGGGAATAATTAGGATCATTATTGAGACATTTTCATCTCATTTGTAAACGAAATGCTAGCTGTTCTCATTTACCTACATTGTTTATGCTAAGCTAAAGCAAAAACGGACTGCTGCCAGATTACGAGAATGACTGGGCTGGTTAAAATGCTTTTTCTAACTTAGCTCTGGGGAAGATGGCAACAGACTAATTGCTTTGTTAGACATGTATTATTTTTGGTTCGTATACCGCGCGCAAGGTTATGCACATGCTTCAAGTCTTCTTCTCCATGTATAGTGTATCTCTGTGGCAGAATTACTGCGCCCCATACTGGTCTGGCATATATACTACACCGTTTTAAGTCGGTTTCAGTGGTTTTGTGTGTACGCAGATATTTCTTGAGACGCCACCGTGTTTACGGATTTCTTTTTAGAACAAGGAAAAAAAAAATTTAGGATAGGGAACGCACCGGCTTCGTGTGGACGTGGCCCACAGATCAGGTTAGGTCATTACAGGTTGGATGAACATAATTTTGTTTGAGTTACATTTACTGAAATAAAATTGTTTTTAAAAGGAAACATAAGGTTTAATTATTTGAATTAAATATGTAGAATGGAAAAACGTAATAAAATGATCTAAAAAAAATATGAAGCATTTACCAGGGGCCAGAATAAGTCTTTTCAGTGTGCTTTCAAGTATTAGAATGATGGGAGTGTCTAAAATGTTGGTGCATTTAAATTGGAGTTAAAGACTTCCACCTTCTTCTTCACTTGACATCAAGCCCCATTGATGACTGTGAAAATGTGTTTGTTATTCTCAGATTGTTGTTATATGTTTTATTGAGACGACATCAAACAAATAGGATCATCTTCATGGCCAATGCAGCTCCAAGGTTCATCTCCTAATATCACATCCAGTCATCCCCAGTTCATGACCACTTCTCTTCAGCTCTGCTTGTTCATTCTGAGATCCATATTGATGCTTCCTTTCCCCAAACTCCTTTTTTTTTGTTCTCAGTCCAAATTTTTGTCATGACTGACTTGGAACAGCCAGCATCTTTTGCAGATGACACAGTTTCAAGCGACTGATTTCTTGTTGGTTCCATATTCTGCTAATCAACCAGGTTCAACAGCTCTTTAAAGGACTGGTTTGGATGACTTAAAGTGAGGCTTTTTAAAGTTGTCATGGGTAAGAGTTCTCTTACCTGTCGTAGAAAGACGTCATATCACCCTAAGCTTGTTGTAAATTAAATTATTCCTGTGAGTGGTGGAAGCTAAGAGCTACAGTGAATGCTTTGGCTGTGTTTAGCAGTTTAAAACAACTCAAACTCGGGGCAGAGCAGGTGCCCATCTCCATCGGCCATTAAGGTGAGAGGTCTGATAGACCCTGGACAGATCGGCACTTCATCACAAGGTAACTGAGAGACACAGGACGAATAACCATGCACACATGCATTAATATCTATGGACAAATTCGAGTAACTAATTAACCTAACAATCAAGTTCTTGGGGCTGTGGGAGGAACTCGGAGTACCCGGTGAGAACATGCAAACTTCATGCAGAAAGACCAGGCAGGAATTTGTACCCAGGACCTTGGCAACAATTCTAACAGCTGGTGCCCACACAAAGATACGTTACCACATATTTCGACTTTACAGTTTCACAACAGACTGTTGTTATGCTTGGTGCTTTTTTCTACAGCAACAACATCCGATGTGCCATATGAACCAGTTTTTGTTGAGCCTGCTGGTTGCAAATAATTCCCCAGATTACCTGCAGCTCGTCGTTCCCTTCTTGCCCCAGTAAGAGTCTGGTAAACCCTTGGATTTCAAGCCAGTCTTTCGGCTGCCCAGTTGCATCAAAGCTTATATGTTCCTATTATTTCCAGGTATTGTGGTTGTTTGGAAATGATGCCAGTGGTCTCACGATCAGCTTATTAAAAATCAGCTGATAAGGCGGATTGAGACATCGTACCACTGCTCTGAGGATGTACTTACTTTTTCAACAGGCATACAGTTATATGACATCTCTTATAACTATTACTAACTATTACTGATGACTTCACAGAATCTCACATCAAAAATTTTTAAATAACCCTTTAATGTGCAAGCACGCTCTTTTAACCTCAGACTTATTGGCATTACTAGACTTGGCTTTATTAGTTTAAGAAATGGAAAAAAAAATTAAAGGGCTATTGCATCTCTAACTTTCTCATCATAGAGTATTTTCCTTTGTTTCCACTTGAACTGAAGAATGTGCTCTTAATATAATTTAATTTTAGATATAAATAACAAAGCCACAATGTCCAGGAGTAAAATTTTGTTTTTCTCCATGAAGTACAACTAAGTTTATATAGAGTGAAAGAGTCATGATTCCATATTCCAGTGATTGAACAATTTTTCAGAAAACCTCTATTGGGAACTCTGTTGAAATGTATAATTTTCCCTTTGACAGGAGACTATTTATAGGTCTGTCAAGTAGGAATTTGGTTAGAACCAGTTTCCATCGTACCAATAAAATCTGTTTTTCCTTTCCCTTTTAAATCAAATACACTATGTATTGTAGTTTTTGAGTTAAATCAACAGGAATGAAAAAGCTGAAAAGTGAAACCATGTGTTCTGCTTCAACATGTTATCAATGAAAAACTAAAGAAACAACGGGGCCTGGTGCCTTACTTTTGTGTCACACTGACAGCTTGTAGAATTTAATGAGGTATTTGCATCAAGGTCTGTTTCACGTCTTACAGGATAGTTTTGTACAGTATGTATAGTGAAACACAGAATAGAAAACACACATATCTGCAACAAGCATGCAAGCAAGAGACATCATCAAGGTTTTGCAGTTTTACTTTATGGTCCCTTATTAGGTTGTTTCTTCATTCAGTTTCTTAAATGAAAAATATCCATCAAATTATTGTCTTCGCTTATCCAAGATCGGGTCACAGGGGTAACAGTTGCGGGAGAGAACCCCACACATCCCTCTCCTGAGCAACATCTTCCATCTCATTCTGTGGGATCCCAAGGTGTTTCCTAGCCAGACAGTATATATGGTCCCTCCAGCGAGTTCTGGGCTTTACCTCAGTGGGACATTTCCAGAAAACCCCAAAAAGGAGGGGCCCACGGAGCATCCTGATCAGATGTCCAGACCACCTCAGCCATCTCCTTTCGATGAAGAAGCAGCAGCTCTACTTTGAGCTGATGACGAAGCTCCTCACCTTGTCTCTAAGCCTGAGTCCAGCCACCCTATAGAGGAGCTCATTTCGTCATTGCGTCTGGAATATCATTCTTTTGGTCACGATCCATATCTTATGACAATGGGTGAGGGTTGGGACGTATATGGACCGCTAAAATGGGCAGTTTTGCGTTTTGGCTCAGGTCTTTCTTCACCACAACAGACCACAGCAGCGCCCTTATTACTGCAGACGATGTCCCAATCCGTCTTTCCAACCTGTTCCAGCCCCCCGTCACTCCTCCACTTGAGACAGAGGCCATTTATTTAAACATAAAATATATCAATTATTTGTCTGTGACTCAAGAGACCAAAAATAACTGCCTGAGTTTCATGTATAAATACATTTGAAAAAAAAAACATTCATTTGATAGTACACAGAATAAATGCAAAACATTTCCAATTTAATAAAAATGTTGGTAAAGTGGCAGCAAAAGTGTTTCCACCCCTTGAACTTTGTATCATATTTCTCACCACAAACTTCAAGGCTTAGAGAACATTAATGAACAAACAGCAACGTGACAAACCCAATTATTTAGACAGAAATGTACATTTTTACCATTCATGCAAAATGATGCAAAAAGCCTAAAACTACCACTGTACACATCTGTGAAAGCTTTATTTCCATGGTGGTGGCAGCATCATGCTGTGGAAATGTTTTTCTTTAGCAAGGACAGGAAAACTGCTCAGAGTTTTATGGGTAAATGGATGGAGGTACAGTAAATACAGCTCAATCCTCGAAGCAAACCTGACACAAGCAACAGGCTTGAGACTGGGGCACACTTGCCCTCCAGCAGGACAACAACCCTGAACAGACACCCAGAGTTACAATGGAATGGTTTACATAAAGTATATCCATGTTTTAGCCAAGTTTTGCGCTCCACAAATCCCAAGTTTTTTGTCAAATCGTGGTGTGTTACATTTTCCTGGGGAAAACTCCAGGTGCTGAATCACAGCCTTAATGAGTCATTGGCCTCTGGAATATTTTTTGTAAGAGGCTGGTTTCATGACGAAACCCGTAGTTTAACCCTAAAGGCTAAGCGACTGAGTATGGATCCTCTCTCCAAGACGCATATTGTAACATTAGAAATGTATTACAATAACACGGCGCTGGTACTGTACGACTATCTTTGGGGATATGCATAAGTCCAAAGCGCCATCTGGTGTTGGCGGACGCTGAATACACAATCACTTCCCACACCACTGAGCCGCACGTGCAAAGTTCTGACCGTGGGAATGTTGGACCTGAGATGTGATGACGGATCGATCCCTTTTCCCACCTGTGGGTTGTTGATGTAGCAGTGAGAGACGGAGCAGGAGCGCGGTGCGCAGAACTGTGTGCGTATGCGTAAAGGAAAATCCGCCTGTGTGCTCCTCAGATCCCCACTCTCAGGAGGCGCCCACTCACAGATCTCACTCCTGACTCGTATTTAGAGCTGAAGGAGGGATGTGGAGCTGATTGCTGTGCTTTTAACCTGGTCTGATCCCCACGGGAAGAAGAGATGAGCGGTAAGACACTTTTTGAGCTTGGCTTGAAGAGCAGATTTTCTCTGATGTTCTCAGTGCGTAACAAGGAAATAACTATCAGACACGCAGCTTTGCTTGTGTTGATCAGTATCTAGAAAACAGCTCGTTTTCCGGCAGAAGGTGCGCTTTAAACTGGCACAGGCAAGGTGGTTATCAGGTGATCCTAGCAGGCATGTTAAGATAATTATTCTTATTGTTAATAGACACAATGTGGTCATATTGAAGGTTATGCCCAGACATACAGAGTCTTTTAATACAAGGGCACTCAGTGATCACGTCTATCAGTTACAGTTAGGTCCAAAATTATTAATATTTCTGGCAGATGTAAAATTCAAAATTATGTCTTTCAAGCAATTATCGTAATTGGTTCTGACAGGAACTCAGATAGAAATCTCTCAAAGGCAATGACAAAGGAGCCTCAATTTGGAAAAAAAATATTTATCTGGTTTATATGATTTACATTTTAACTAAAAATGGCATGTTGAAAATTACTTAGGCCCTTCTAAATAACCAGTTGAAAAATCTGTATTGGCATTACAGTTATCAAACCCTTCTTAGGAAGACTTTGCAATGGTATTTTTGATGATTTATCACTATCAATGATGTGAAGGACCTTATAGAAGGCCTTCTTATCACCACCTTAATCTTTCACTCCTGCCACATATTCCCTATCAGAGCAAAGCCGAGACTCGGGTTGTGCCACTCCAAAGAGTTAATATTACTCTCAGTCAGAAGAAACATGGTCAGATCAAAAGATTCATTTAACCCTAAATCAGGGGTGAAAGTAGTTTTCCGTTTATATGTAGTTTTACAGGAATGCAAAACTGGCTAAAGAACTAAACTCGACCAGGGCCGGCAATGAATTTCACAGCTTTTTCACTGAAAAGATTCTAACAATTAGACAGTAAGTCTGTACCCACTACCACTACCAATGTTATACCCAACTAACACCAACGTAGAAAAAATGTCAACATTTCATTAATTAAACCAAAAAAGCCTAGAAGAAATCATTAACCAATTAAGCTCCTCCTCTTCTTGCTGTCTTGATATCCTACCCACAGTTTAAGAAACTTTTCCCTGTCAATGTGTCTAATCAGATTAAAATAGTGAACTCATCTCTCCTGTCAGGTCTCTTCCCCCAGGTTTTAAAAACGGCAGTTATTAAACCACTGCTAAAGAAGAAATATCTGGACAACACGTTAATGGAGAACTACAGGCCAATTTATAATCTTCCATTCATCAGTAAAATTACTGAAAAAGCGGTGTCCCATCAGTTAAATAGCTTCATAACAATGACCAACCGCTTTGATGTTTTTCAGTCTGATTTCCGTGTTTACCACAGCACTGAGACTGCCCTTGTCAAAGTTTTCAATGACATTCACATAAATACAGACTGTGGTAGAACCACAGTGCTGGTTCTGTTGGACCTCAGTGCAGCATTTGACACTGTTGATCACGATATACTATTGGAACAACTGGAGAGCTGGGTCGGACTCTCTGGTACAGTACTTGGCTGATTCGAGTTTTACCTATAACGAACAGGGACTTCTTTGTTTCAATAGGAAACCTTTCATCAGAACGTACAGAAATCACACGTGGAGTGCCCCAGGGCTCCATTCTGGGGCCCCTCTTATTTAATATCTACATGCTCCCACTAGCCCAGATTATAACAATCAATAAGATTAGCTACCATAACTATGCAGATGATACTCAGCTTTACATTACGATGTCGCAAGGTGACTTTGGACCCATCCAAACCCTAAGTAAATGCATCGAGCAAATCAATGGATGGATGAGCCATAACTTTCTCCAGCTGAACAGAAACAAAACATAAGTAATTACTTTGGGACCTAAAGAGGAACGATCAACAGTCAGCACACTGCTTCAGTTAATACAGATAGAAACTACTGATCAGGCCCAGAATTTAGGTGTAGTAATGGACTCAGACCTAAACCGCCAGGGTCACATAAAGGCAATAACAAGGTCAGCCTTCTATCACCTGAAGAACATTTCTAGGATAAAAGGACTGATGTCGCAACAGGACCTTGAAAAACTCATCAATGCGTTTATCTTTAGTCAGATTGATTACTGCAACAGCATCTTCACAGGTCTGTCTAAAAAGTCAATTAGGCAGCTGATCTAGAACGCTGCTGCTCGTGTTCCTCACTAGAACCAGGAAAGTAGAACACATCACCCCAGTTCTAAAGTCCTTACACTGGCTCCCTGTAGCTCAGAGAATAGACTTCAAAATACTTTTACTAGTTTATAAATCATTCAATGGCTTAGCACCAAAATATGTTGAAGATCTACTGTCACTATATCAACGCCCCAGAACACTCAGGTCCTCTAATTCCAGTCTACTCAACATCCATAGAATTAGAACCAAACACGAAGAAGCAACTTTCAGTTTCTATGCTCCTCTAATCTGGAACAAACTTCCAGAAAACTGCAAAGCTGCTGAAACACTGAGTTCTTTTAAATCACAACTAAAAACATATCTGTTTAGAGTTGCCTTTGAGTAATCCTTTGCTGTATCATGTTTTTTGTATGCCTCTTGCTTTATTGCTGTTCTTACTTTATATGTTTTGTCTGTGTTTTAATGCTATTTTTTGTTTTACCCCTTAATTATGTAAAGCAACTTGAATTACCTTGTTGTTGAAAGTGTGCAATGCAAATAAAATTGCCTTGCCTAAAGTGGATTATGCTGCTTAGTGCCATTGCTTAGTCAGCAGCCTGCCAGAGATGGTGATATATAGACTGTAGTCTGAGACTCGAGTCGCTACAGAAAGCATCTCTGACAGCGCTCTTACTAATGACCATAGTTAACAGTGAAAGGATAAGTTTGATTTATTAGCCTTTCATTTATTAGCATTTAAATTCGGTCTATAAATGGTTTATAAAAATCTGTTCATGTTATCTGTAGCTTCATAATCTCAGATCTCTAAGAAAGAACCATAAAAAAAGATACTATTTCTGGACAAATAAACATAGTTTACCTTCAACATCTTAGTCTGCTGCTGTTAAACTTGCTGCATCATTACAAAACACTCCCTGCTCATAAAAATAAAAGTACTGTTAAAATAAAAGCTCTGTTTATTAAGAAATTCAGCATTGTCTCTCATTTAGTCACCACACTGTGCCTCACTCATAGTGTTGTAGCATATACATAACTGCATATTTAAATGTGTATGAGTCACATAATGTGCTTTATCAGCTTTTAAGACATCGTATTAGAACCTTTAATATTTTTTGCATGCTGATTCAAATGTTAACATATTCAAAAGATGAAATTTTTTTAATGTTCATATGTTAAACTAGGCATGATGTTATGAGAAAAATCTTTATTTCAGTCAGAGACTTGAGGAATTACTTGGATTAAGAAAAAATGACTTGTGAACATCTCCGCAAGGGGAGCCCAAGACTGCTTGAATTCTTGCACATAATATGAGTAGATCTCAAAGTTAAACTTGTTCATCAAAACTTAGCCTCAGTTTATTTTAAATCATTCTTGAAGTTTACATTTCACATGTGATAAGATTTAAACAACTTCACCAGCTTACTAGTTGTAAGCGTTAATTTGTGTTGGTCATTTAGGTCTTTTGCTATTTAACACCTTTGAGGTGTTGGTCCATTCATATTTGACTTTTTGGGGTAAAAAATGGTTCCCTCTACTGCTGAACATTTCTTAACAACCATGCATCAATTGATACCAACAGGGGAAATATTCACTGCAGCTTAAAGTAATTTTCTATACCAAACTAGCTATGTGAGTGCATTAAATAACAGGAGGTCACTTAGAGCTGTTTTTGTTCAATCTGGGGTGAATCTGGTCGAAATTAGGGGAATCAATGTACTGTAATAAATGGTTTTTAGTAAATTATAAAGACATTAAAGTACATAGAATTTGAGACCTTTTCTGACCATGTATCTCCACTACCCATTAAAATACGTCACTACAAAACATAAAAGAAACTCATGTTCAATGATTAAGTACATTGACATGAAATGGCTTGTTTGTAGGAATGAAATTGAAGAATTAAGGGAAAACATGACTATCTGTAGGAAGTTGTTGTAAACAATTATAGGAGAAATCTTTATAGTTTGTTAAATTCACAGTCATTAAATCATTCTACAGGCTTTTGTCATTTTTGCCACTCAGGTTGCATTTTCTATACACTGTAACTGTTTTTGGATAGATCTGAACAAGAATTATCATTTTACTGTGGTCACTTGTAAGACAAAATAAATAAGTCAAATAAAAAATAATTTACTTATACCCATCACAATGTAAAATACTTTATCTTGAGTGTTATTGGTTTGTTATGTAATTTGAAGCAACTGATTGGATTCATCTGACCATAAAATCTTTCTCCAGGAATTGGTTCACGAGCTAACCATAAAACAAATTGTGTTAAAGGCCCAATGCACAAACTGTGTGAACAACGTAAATGAGATATCAAAGTTGCTATGGTTACTAGTTTGTGATAGGTTTAAGTAGGAGTGACTTCCCCCAAATTCAGACCTTAAAACAACTATGAAAAGACAAAGTCCTTCTGGAATTAATTAGCTTAACCATGTCAAACTATGAATTAATTGTAATAAAACAAATAATGTTATGATTTGTGATTGTAAGATAATGTAGCTTGTTACATATGATTGGTTAAAACAAATCAAGGAAAGAGGAAAACAAGGGAAAGCAGATTTTTGTTTACTTTCTGTTGGATTAAGGTGAAGTGATTTTATAATTTTACAGAAGCTTGAAACTACTAATTCACTAATGTTGGTTTTAATTTGATAAAGGTAATTTACATAAAATAAAAATGTGTGAAAAGAATTCATATTGAGCAGCTTTTTTCCTATATTTAGACAAAGTGTTGTGTCCTTGTCTTCATTTCTGCACTGAACATGAATCAGCTTTTATCATTCAGTGTGACCTCCTCTTTGAGTAGCTAAATTGGTATTAAATTATAGATATTACAAATTGTGTGCCTTTTTGTTTTCATAGTGCAGAGTTTCACCAATCGGATGAGAACAAAGTCTCTATAGGCAGTTTCTGGGTAATAAAAGAGATTCCCGAGCATCCTGAAACATGTCCCAACCTGTCGATTGGCTCACATGAGCCTTCCAGCTGCTGGCACTTACTCTTGTCAGCAGCTGGAAGAGCTGAAAAAAACATTGAGTTACCAATGAGATGACTGAGAAAAATAATAAAACAAGGATCAACAAAGCAACAGAGGGAATACATGTAAGTAGCAGTGAGGACACTTCGGAGACAAGTTCTGTATCAGTACTGTATCAGTAACACACTTGTCAACAACAGAGATATGATGGATAAATAGCCTCAGTCACGACTTATTTGTCTCTGAGATGTTGATGTTAGTTGTCACAGCAACCCCAAAAAAAGCAATGTGATTCGGTCTCTGTGTCAAAGCAGGGTATAGGTTTGTGGTGTTATAATGTGTTTGGTTCAGAATTTGGTCTCTAGATTTTGTTCTAGAAATTGTGGAAAATTCTAGAAAATTCGTTGAAACTTTCTCTTGCCGCTTACTGAAGTGAACGGACAGAGAAAGCGTTGGCCTTTGGTCGGCTGGGATGTTTTTAGGTGTGTGACAGGAGTCATGCAGTTGTTTGCATTCCTGTGTTTCTAGATAATGACCCAGAAAGAGTCCTCCCTACCACTTATGAGCACACCCCAACAGACCTTTTGTTACTCTAAAACAACCTCTGTTCCGGTCAGAAGCTGGTATGCACTCATTAAATGCATGAGTGTCATCACAGTTTGGGGGGGTTTAATGATGCATTTGTTGTTTTTTTGAATGTCGTATTGATATAAAAACATAAAACTTCAGTGCTTTTAAAAAAACAACAACCATTGGATGCACAAGTTTGAATTTATTGTATTTTTCTGATCAGGAGTGCTTCAAAACTTTACATAAAGGCTCAAATATATACATATATGGCCACAACAAATTGTATAAAAAACACATAAGTTTTGTAGCCATCAGCAAGATATTTGACTCAATTTCTTATCGGAAAAATGTGTTTAAATTGGTTTGTTTTCATGCACAGACTATGAATTTATTATATAGAATATTTTTCAATAGAGTTAAGGCCAGTGATATTCCAGAAGCCCAGGGTTCACCTCTATCTATTTAAAACCAGTTTTGTATATTATTGACCTCTTGGAAGTTCCATCTCTGTCCACATTTCCATTGCCACCAGCGTCTTATTTGTTGTAAAACTCTGACTCAAGGATTAAAAATGGAATGTATCTTCTTTAATTTGCATCTGTCTATATGATTGAGATGATCTAGTTATACATTTCTGTATACAATCTGGATAGTAACATTTTCAGTGAATTGGTGCCATATTACATAAATAAACTGAATTGAAGCTGAAAAATGTGGAAGTCTTGTTCATTTTTCATCATTTCACTCACTTTGTGGAATGCACCACTAAATCAGATCCACAGCATGATGCGGCCACCAACCTGTTTGACAGTTGGCACAGTTTTATCCTGTTTTAAGCTTGATAGAATCACCTTGACTCCTCCAAACGTATTTCTTGTCGTTCTCAACAAATAGCTAAACATTTGCTTTCTGACTAGAAAAATAAGGACTTTATTTATTGGTAGCTGCAAGTTGTTTATGTTAAACTAGGATCACTGTAGAAAGTGACGCTGGTGTCCCATAAGATCATCCCACTTCCTTTAATCTGATAGTGAGAGTTTTGCTCAGATATTTTAAACTGTGAAACAACTGGGTGTTTTGTAGAGAAATGATTCTAGAGACACACCAGAATGATTTTAGTATGGATCAAGCAGACATCAGCATTCTGGAATTTTATCCCTGTTGAAAATTTACGAACTATGCCTAAAAGCCGTCTCTGTGCCGGGAAATCGACCAATTTAAAACAATTCTGCTGATTTTGACAATGGTCAACTATCCGGTCAGAAATCAACCAGAAGCTCATTGATGACAACAAAATCACGTAGTTTTCCTCCAACATACAAACAGACATTAAACCAAATATTAATGGAGCTGTATTTTAGCCTCTATGTATTCTTTTTGACGGTGTGGAACAGAGTAAATCGCTTACTTTTTGTTTCCTCTTTACTTAGAAAAGAAATCTTCCTCCTAAAGTCAGAATAATTCGTTTTTCAGCCACATCCCTTCTCCTCATGTGGCTTAATTTTCACTGTGATATGCTTGGAAGAGATTCAGTAAAATCTTAAGATGTACTGTTTATCTGTCAATTAATTAATCACACTGTTACATGAAACTGACGTAGTCCACAAAGATTGAGTTGTGTTAGAAATATATAAACTTTCTGCAGTCACCCACTTTCATGGATGCCAAGATGGAGATAAAAGCGAGCAGACAAAAACAAACTCTGGTGGACTTCCTTTTGTGAAATGTGTTTAGTCTGGCAGCGGACATGTGCTATCTCTGAAAGACTGCCTCGTAAACTTGAGACAGGACAGAAACAGAGACATTTCGCAAAGTGGAAGGAATGTGTTTTAGTAAACAAATCGTACTCAATGTGAAGAGATGCAGTCCTGACAGCTTGTCTGTTTTGTGCTCATATTCAGGTGCCACGGACTGGCTGGAGGGCGACAGAGTTCAGGAGGGAGCCGGACCCTCAGCCCAGTGGTCGGAGGAGTGCTGCGAGGAGCTGTGGGATCGTGTGGAGGGAGTCCGGCACAAGCTCACCCGGATCCTCAACCCGGTCAAGCTCACCCCGTACCTGCGGCAGTGCAAGGTCATCGACGAGCAGGATGAGGACGAGGTGCTAAACTCCACGCAGTATCCACTGCGCATCAGCAAGGCTGGTGAGACCGTAGGGGAGCAACTATCCATCCAATCAGGGATCCGCATCAGTCATCTGAAAGCATCATAGTTGTTTTATAAAACTGCTCAAGAGAAAACACCAGAGTGCAAGGAAAATGTTAATACTGCAATGAGATCAACCACCAAGGACTGTCAAACATAGACATACTGTATGTTGGTAGTTAAAGAGAGAAACAAAGGGGAGTACGCAAAGATAAAGATCAAAGACTGATGTTTTAAATAACTACCTAGGTCAAAACTAATGCCATTTTTTTACTTTGTAAGGGAAACAGTTCATGTCAGTCATTCATCTTGTTCATCCTGAATACCTGTGCAACTACAGGGAAACTGACATGCATCAGAGAGGTGGACTTTTTTTAATTACACAGCAGTGAAAGCTCACAGAACTGAATTGCTGATACAAAACTGTATTGAATTTAAGTATCAGTTGGATTTTTCTCCCCGCAGAGGTTTTTGATCTGAGTTGTCTTTATCTCACAGGTCGTTTGCTGGACATTCTGCGTGGTCAGGGTCAGAGAGGCCTTCAGGCCTTCATGGAATCGCTGGAGTTTTACCATCCGGAGCAGTACACACAGCTGACAGGAAAACAGCCGACGCAGCGATGCTCCCTCATACTGGGCAAGAAACGTTTACTTTAACCATAAAACAATTTAGTTACTGTAGATAAATAATGAGTGCTCTGGTAGTTCAGTTAGAAGGTGAACAACAACCTGTTTGAGCTCAGAGTTGAAGTTTTTGGACATGCAAATAATCCACAGCAAACACTTTCAGGTCTGAATATTTTTTGTTTTTTTGGGAGATTTATTGCCCCCCCTAGGCAGAAAGCACTACTGCCGCTGTCAAAAGCCCCTGAGCATGATTAGATTGCCTCGTTTGACCAATCAGGTAGCACCAGTACTTCAACTCCCGTTGAAATACTGTTTTAAAATATGTGTCAAGATTTTTCTTGGATTTTGCTCTAAGAAGTTTGAGAACTGATCTTGTAGACTGTGAATTTTTACTCCTGGGAAAGATGAGCATATGCCACTTTTAGGATTAAGGAGTATGCATATTAGAATCAACAGGGGGTAAATAATTTCAGCTTTTTTGATTGCAAGGCAAGAGAGCATGTCAGTCCAGGTTGCATAGCAGAAAGCATAAATCTTAATCAGTGTTAAACTTACACAAATAAACAATATGTTCACACAGATGAGGAAGGTCCAGAGGGCTTGACTCAGTTTCTGCTGCTGGAGGTGCGTAAACTGAGGGAGCAGCTCCGAAACAGCCGCATGTGTGAGCGCCGCCTGTCTCACCGCTGTCGCATGGTGGAGGAGGAGCGCGGCCGAGCCGAACACAAAGCTCAGGAGCTCTGGCACGACAAACTGCTGCATGAGAGGTCTGTCTGCTTCTCGGCAGCCTCTAAAAGGTTGATCCGTTTGTTTTTGTGTTATTTGCAATATAAGGAGTGTGTCTCTTAAAACTCTACCCAAATAATGGCTGCTTACTACAGTGATCACTTAGTTATTGAAACCTGCTGAGCATACACTCTAAAAACAAGACATGTTTCCTATTTGTGTGTGTAGGGTGCGTCAGGACTGGGAGTCAGCCAGTCGGGAGCTGGGTGAGCAGAAGGAGAGGTGCCTTGAACAGGCTGTGAAGTATTCCAGGGCCTTGGAGGAGCAGGCCAAAGCTGCCACTCGAGAGAGGGAGCTGCTGAGGCAGGTAGGTCTGTCACGAGGAGCCGTAGTAAAAGGGAACAAAAACCAATTTTTTTAGTTGATCATTTCAACCTATGGGGGCTGCACAGTTTGTAGCCCTGTTGTCTTGCAGCAATAAGGTCCTGGGTTCGACTCCCAGACTGGGGTTTTCCTGCATGGAGTTTTCTAGTTTTCCCAGTGCATGTGTGAGTTCTCTCCAGGTACTCTGGCTTCCCATAGTCCAAAAACATGACTGTTAGGTAAATCAGCCTGTCTAAATTGTTCTTAGATATGAGTGCATGTGTGTGCATGCATGTATATGTGTGTTTATTTTGCCCTGTGATGGACTGGCAATCTGTGTAGGCTATTTCTGATTATTCACTAATAAGTGGACATATAACGGCTGATGTAACTGGATTTCATTCAAGGGTATCAGAGTAAAGGTTCTTCATGACTGTGCACTACTTTGTGTTGGTCTGTCACATAAAATCCCAATAAAATACATGTGAGATTCTAGTTTTAACATCAGGAAATATGAACAGGTTCAACCTGATGTTAAATGTGCTCAGGGCAAGGTGAACATACATTTTTCCGTTTAAATGCTTGAGGCTGTCTACATTAAATCAAGGAGTTGGCACACGGCTGCAACAAAAGAGCTGAGCTGGGCCTTATAAAGCACCTGTGCAGATGTTATCAGCTCCTCTTTTTTTATTTAGTCTGTGCGCTTTCACAGTATCTCAGACCAATGTCTGAGTTATGATTTGCTTGATTGCATATGAATGGAAATATTATCAACCTTCTTACTTTGAGGTACAATCAACAATCACAGTGTAAATGCACAACTGAGCTGATCAAGTGAGCTGATCCGGTCATGTAGCGTGTTGCCAGACAGAATCAAGCTGCTGTTTCTTGTTTCTGCTTCTACAAAAAGAGAGGCATTTGTGTTCTGATCTGTAACTTCGCACCCAGTAATTATCTTCACTTACTGTGCCAGTATATTTTGGTTGTTAATATAGAAAAATGTCAGCAGAACTAATGGTATTGCACTTAAAACGGAGTTAAATAAGTTGTTAACTTGTTAATTTAGTTGTACTCTTTCTGCTTGCAGGTAGAGGAGCTTAAGTCTAGACTGACTGAGGTAGATAAAAAAACAGAAAAAGCTGATGATCCAGAGATTACCAGAACAAAGCCCGCTCTCTCCAATGGGATAAATGGCTCCGCACCGGCTTTACCAGAGAAGCCTCCACACCTCTCTGACGCTCAGACAACTGAAAAAAAGGGAGCTAAGATAAGAAACTCAGATTCCTCAACTGGAGTCATTGTAAGTCTGTGTTCATAGAAAAACAATACTGTTTTACATATCATACAAATTTATATTTTATAAATAGTATTTCTGCTTTTCTCAGGCCCTGATGGATATCCTGCAGCAGGACCGCAGGGAGGCTTCAGAACAGAGACAGGAGCTCTGTGAGATCATCACCAGACTTGAGCGAGAGCTACAGAGCACAGAGGAGAACAGGGACAAGGTAAAAGAAAAAAAAGCCCTATACAGTGCACAGAGCTTCGCTTTTCCTGCTTTGGGTTGTTAATAGAGTTGTTCCAAAACTGATTACACTTTTTTTTTTATTCTTCACACAATACCCAATGATAACAAAGTAAAAAATGTTTAGCTAGACATTTTTTGAGAATGCAAAATAAAAAAAACAAAGAAAGATCCCACATCTATTCACTATAAACACAATGTTTCTTGGCATAAACATTGATTCTGGCTTCTAGTTAGATGCACATGTGAGCTCTTTGGTCCGTTCATGTTTTTATCACTTGCACAATATTGCTAAATTAAGGTTGATTGTTTTGTATTCTGAGCTTGAAATGGTCATTCATGCCTTTGTTTGATCACGATTGGATTACTGTAATAGTCTGTTTACAGCTCTCAATAAAACCTCTCTTGAAAGACTGCAAGTCGTTCAAAATTCCACAGCCTGACTAAATCCTCCAGGTTTTCACTAGCAACTCCAATCCTGTTGAAACTACATTGGCTTCCAGTGTTTTTTAGGGTGCAATTTAAAATCATGTTACTGGCATGGAAAGCTCTTCAAGGACACGCACCAAATTATATTAGAGGGCACATTTGCATTTATATGTTCCTAGCAGGTCCCTGAGGTCCTGTGGTCAGGGTCTGCTGACAGTTCCTACTACAAGATTGAAAACAACGGGTGAGAGAGCTTTTTGCTCGGTGGCCCCAAGTCTATGGAACTCCCTACCAATGGACTTGAGATCAGTGGACTCTATTGTTTCTTTTAAGGGCCAGTTAAGACCTATCTTTTCAGAAGGGCCTTTTCTTACCTGTTTTTGTGTATTTTAATATATTTATGATTCTGTAAAGCACCTTGTGATTCTATGTCTTGAAAAGTGCTCTATAAACATAATGTTACTTACTTACTGTTCTGTCAAAAGTATGCCTGAACACACATATGAACTTGGATGACATCCCTCTCTCCATTTATACCATTTAATATAATGACGGAGGCCCTCTGCAGCCAAAATCCAAGGCAAGGCAAATTTATTGGTATAGCACACTTTCAGCAGCAAGGAAAATCACGGTGCTTTGGGTGATTAGGGGATAAAATAAAAGCAACAATAAAAACAGAACACACAATATCGAAGGCATAAAGAACATTCAAACATAATGCCGTTATGACATTCCAGCTATTATTAATCAAAGGCAGCTCTAAACAGATGGTTTTTTAGCCTTGATTTAAAGGAATGCAGTGTTTCCGCAGCTTTGCAGGAGCATAGAAACTGAAAGCTGCCTCTTCGTGTTTGGCTCTAATTCTAGGGACGATTAGTAGAACAGAGTGGAAGACCGGAGTGGTCTAGGGTGTTGATATAGTGACAACAGATCTTCCACGTAATTTGGTGCTAAGCCATTCAATGATTTATAAACTAGTAAAAGTATTTTGAAGTCTATTCTCTGAGCTACAGGGAGCCAGTGTAAGGACTTTAGAACTGGGGTGATGTGCTCTACTTTCCTGGTTCTACTGAGGACGCAAGCAGCGTTCTGGATCCGCTGCAGCTGTCTGATTGACTTTTAGCCAGACCTGTGAAGAAACAGTTACTGTAATTAATCTGACTAAAGATAAACGCATGGATGAGTTTTTCAAGTTCCCGTTGCAACATTAGTCTTTTAATCCTAGAAATGTTCCCCAGGTGATAGAAGGCTGACCTCGTTATTGCCTTTATGTGACCCTGGAGGTTCAGGTCCGATTTCAGAAAAGAATCTTGCATCTTTTAAAGTTAACTGATATCTGTTCAATCTGTGTTTGTAGATCTCACAGTGAACCTGGAGTCGAGTTTTCCGCAATTTTCTCTCAGCTCGTTAACACTCCCCTTTTTTCACTATGTACTCACTCTTTCTACCTGAGACTACTTTAACTTTAGTAGGGGGGATGGACACAATGATTTCTGAAATTTTAGAGAAGTTATCTACCAGCTTGTTTACTGAGCTGGAGTTGGAGGTTGAGGGGAATGAGAGGGTAAATTTGTTTAAAGGTTTCGGCTGAACTGTCCCCGAGAGAACACATTTTTATTGTGGTCTCAATATGGCTAGGTAGATCAACAGAGATGGTGCTTTCAAAGATAACAGAGAATTGGTCAGATAGGGCGACATCGATTACAGAGATTTTGGCCTAAGCACCTAAAAGTAACCAAATAGATACACATCATTCATCACTAATGATTCATCACTCCAGAAAACACGTCTCCACTGCTCAAGAGAACACAGTTGGTATGCTTTACAGTCCTACACTCAACCCTTTGCATTGCAGTAGGAGTTATAAAGCGCTGGCTGCAGCTGCTTAGACATGGAAACCCATATTATGAATCTCTCTTTGCACTGGTTTTTACCTCATCTGAAGGCCATATGAAGTTTGGAGTTCTGTAGCTATTAACTCTGTGGAAAGCTGTTGACCTCTGTGTACATGTGCCTTGTCACCTCCTGACCCTACTCTGGGATTTTAAGTGGCCTACCAATTAGTGGCCGAGCTGCTGTATTTCACAGTGGCTTTCACTCAGTTGTAATGCCAAAAGCACTTGACTGCAGAGTATTTAACAGAGAAGAGATTTTATTTTTATGAGGGAAAAATCTACATTATGCCATCAAGATTTAACAGAAGACATTACAGAGTGAAGATAAGAGGCCTTAAATATTTGCTCCGACATCGAATATTTCCACAACTATTTAAACGTCTTCTGGCTCTAAATAAATGCGGTATTGACCAACTGTGTTCGCAGTTGGAAGCGCAGTGTGAGCAGCTGCAGCTGAAGGTGAGGACTCTCCAGCTGGACTGGGAGACGGAGCAGAAGAGGAGTCTTTCCTACTTCAACCAAACCATGGAACTGGAAAAGGAGAGAGACCAGGTAAGTGGGAGAAGACTGTTTGAAGCAAAGCCTTTCAAATGGTCAGCAAGCAGCTCCGCAGCATGATACCACCATACCTCACTGAAAGGAAGGGGTTACTGGTTGGTTTGTGTCACATTTAGTGTTTTCTTTGTCAGTACCCACTTCCCCATATACGCTGTTCAGTTACAATAAAGCAAGATTTGATCAATTTTTCAAATCATCCTGTTCCCTTTCATGGCAGACATGTTGTAAATCTATATATCCCATACACTTAACAGGCTAAAAGTCCACTGATAAGCGTCTTTATCGTTTTTATTACTCAGTCGTTCCAAACTACATAATACATTTTCTGCATCACGTTTTGAGGCGTCTTCGTGGTGTCGCTTGCCTAACTGTGTTGTGAACTCTTGGGTCCTTTCATAACAATTTTAAAGTTATGCAACACATAATGCACACATTCTGACTTTTTTTTAACCTCTACCAGCAACAAAGCATTTGCTTTTATTTAAATCACAAAAACCTGACCTTGTAACAGATGTGTGCACATTTTTAAATTGTAGAAAATACATCATTGCCCTCTGTCTAAACAATAGAGATTCAAGGTAAAATCTGTCCCCATAACGATATCTATTGATGTCCAAATATCGTTGAAAGGTTGTTAGAACTGATCAAATAGGCTAGACATTTTAAACATCCTTGTTTAGTTGAGAATTGGACGGACAAAAAACTTGAAGAGGTTCGTTAACTGTCATAAATGAAGAGTCTACACCATGCCAGAAGACACGGTTGATTTCTGCAAAACCCTGCGAAGACTAACACTGTTTTGGCTTTGTTGACAAGCCTAGTTTATACTTCTCCATTGGCGGAGGTGCGGAAGCACGCATCGCCATTATCCGTCAGCGCAAGTGCTCTCCGACAGGCACACAAGGACGGAGGGAGTAGAGCCCAATTTTTTTAACCGTCCGTCGAACGCAACGGAGAGCGCACATCTGTGATTGGTCAGTCCAACAGCAGCCCCAGATCATTTCACCAGAACAGTGCTCTATAGTCGATGTAATTAGTAGTTAATGCAGCTTTTGGGCACTAGATGCTTTATATTGCAAGGCCAGTTTATCTTAAGCCTAGTTTTGTCATGTCTTGTAGTTTAAACTGGACCCAAAAGCAGCAGAGTTGAAAACAAAAAGGATTTAATGAAAAAACCACACGGAACTTACAGAAACTCGGGAGGGTACAGGCAGCAACAGGGAAACACAGGAACCAGACGGGCAACAAGGAAGGCAGGAATCAGGCGGGGAAGAAAGACGGACAAACCAGCGAGTTGTGACTGAAAGAGGGCCATATTTATACTGAGGGAGGAGAGTGAAGAGTGAAGCAGAGAAGGAGCAGGACCAATTAAGGGAAGCGGTTGCAGCTGAGAGGGAGTGAGCAGGTGGAAGTGATTAGCTGGGACAGGAGGTGAAATGGCTGGGAGACAGAAAACTGGGAAACTAGACGGATCTTAAGAAACTAAGGCAAGACTACGGGGAAACCAGAAAGTACAGAAATAACAAGAAATACTAAGAATAACTAAACATGATAATAGAACTAAATACTGAAAATAACTAACAAAACACAAACACCCAGGGAACACAACAAGTTTATGCTTCTCCATCACCAAGTTTGCACCCACGCGCATACGTATAGACGGAGACTTTTTTCTTTTATACTTCTCCTTTGGTGTGTCAGTGTTGCAAAGCAATTCCTCGCCAGGACAGCACGGGATGTGGACCTTTTCTGGCAGGTCAGCCTACCGTTGCAGTGACATTTCTGGTCGACGAAATGTATTTACTTCAGCTTGTAGACGAACATCCACTCAAGGATCAATGGCTGACAGAGAGTGAGTTTTGACTGAGCTGGAAAACTTTTTACTAGAAGTGCAGCTCATAGAATCCCCTAAAAATGCGTGTAAATAAACAAACACAGCAATATGTTTTGTTCTCTTCACCTCTTGGTGATAAAACACAATGGGGGGGCTATTTTCCCAATGACACGGCAGCCTTCTGAACAAAGTTTCCAGTAGTATTGGATTTATGATGTTTTTGCATATATAGTTACTGTAGTTGTAATTTTTGTGTCCTTTTTTTGTCTTTTGCTTAGGCTTTGCGTAGTCGGGACAGCCTGCAGCTGGAGTACACCGACTGCCTGCTGGATAAGAACCGTTTGCGCAAACGCATCGCAGAGCTGCAGGCCAACCTGGAGCAGCAGAAGAGGGAGCTGGAGAGGGAGCTGGAGAGAGAGCGAGAGCGGTGCAGGGAGCAGATGCAGCAGAGTCCCTGTCTGAACTGCGTGAGTCAACACAGAATGTAGTGTAGCTTCATCTGGTTGATTCTGTCACAGGGTATTTTACACATTGGTTAATCCACGTTTCTGCTCCCCAGTCCCATTTGTCTCTGTGCAGCGAGGAGCAGTGCTTTGGCCCGTGCTGTTCCCTTGACCTGGATCTAAGTCCACAGCCCAGCAGAAATCATCTGATGCTAAGGAAGGTCAGTGCTGGGCTCACTTTCATTGTTATGATTCAGTTAAACTATACAAACATTAAAAGAAGCATCAGCACTGCGATTTCCACATTTTGCCACATTACAGCTACAAAAGGTATTGTGTCGAATTAGGATTTTAAGGGATAGATCAACAACACATAGTGCATAATTGTGAAGTGGAAGCTAAAGGATATTCTCTACAGTTTTTTTACAAAAAAAAACACGTAGCATACATTCATTCAGGCCCCTTTACTTTTGTACCCCAAAATAAAATTTAATAAACCAAATTAAAATTAAACTGTCTTCAAAAGTAAATAGAGTCCACCTATGTGTGCCAGTATGGATCCATCTGTTCTTTGAAGGGCTCAGAGAAGCTTAAAGGTGAGTAAAGTTATGAAACAATATCCCGACCTTTGAACATCTCACAGGAAACTATTGCACAACTATTGCACTCATATACTCCACAAATCTATCCTTTATGGAAGAGCAGCAAGAAGAAAGCCAAGTCATGTTTGCAGATTGCCACTAGCCAAAGAGGACGCAGCACATATGGAAAAGGAAGGGGACCAACATTTAAGCTAATGTGTGGCAAAAAACTAACACTGCACATCACTTTGAATACACCAGCCCCATGATGAAACATGGTGGTAACATGGTGGTAGCAGCATCATGCTGTGGAGATGCTTTTTCCCCCCAGCAAGGATTGGGAAATTTGTCAGAGTTGATGAAGAGATGAATTTAGCTAAAAAAAAAAAATAGCAATACTTGAATAAAACCTGTTAGAGACTGTGGCAAAAGTTCACCATCCAACTGGATAACCACCCAAAAACATACAGCCACAGCTACAATGGAATAGCTCAGAATAAAAGGCATTCAGGTGTTGGAATGGCCCAGTCAAAGTCCGGAACTAAATTTAATTGAGGATCTGTGGCAAGGCTTGAAAACTATGCAAGTAGTGATATACCCTAACGAGCTTCCAGCTTGAATTTCAGCAAAAGTGGGTTCTACCAGATCATAACTCAGGGGGTGGAATGTAAATGTGCTCCAGACTTTTTAGATTTTTCTTTGTGAAGATTCTTAAATAATTTATTAGTTTCTGTCCACCTAATACAATTTTTAAGCAATGTAGGAATTCATAATTAGGTCAAACAAAATGCTTAGTTTTCAGCAAATTCCCGCTAAGGTTTCTATTATAGAAAACTTTTCTGAACTGGACTGTGGTTTATTACAATACAGGCATCTTGTGCTACAATCAGTAAGGTGGGTTGTATATGTTTTCTTGTCACTGTTTATGTAGAATTTAATGTTTTCCTTGAATTGTGAGACAGGATTTCCATGAACCCCTCTGCACAGTCCTGCACAGACACGTTTTCTTTCCCTGCTATTATTATGTTATGCGAGGAATGTAGTTTCCGAAGTGCAAAGCTAAGTTTTACTGTGTTTGTGTGTAGTACCTTGTTATGTAACTCTCAGCGCGTTTGTACATGTCCAACCATCTTTCACTGGCTCTAAAGTGATGCAATATCTCATGTTTTGTGCATCACAGCCGCCCCCTAGAGGCCAAACCAATGAAAACTCTGAGGGTAAGCAGGCAGACCTGAAAGACATTTGTAATGGGAGAAATACATTAACATTTGTACCGTTGTTTACATAAAGAAGCTGATACTTTAACCGTTCTCTCTATTTATTCAAAGGTTCAATTTACAACTCAGAGGAGAACCTGCTGTCTTCGGTGAGTTTTAACATTTTCTATTTTGCCAAATAATTAGCTGCACAGGACGTAACATTTACTTTGGTTTCCTCAGTCCAATGATAATGAAAAGGAAATAAATCGGTTGTCCACGTTCCCCTTCCCTCCGTGCGTGGACTCCATCAACAGGCGGTTTAACACAGAGTGAGTTTATCTCCATAGCATGACGTTTTTAGCTCTGTTTTCCATTTGTTTAATCTCACTATTGAGCTTGTTGTTCCGTTTCACAAAGGTTTGATGTGGACTCTTGGGGCAGTGATGAGAATGATAACATCCCAGGTATATTTCCAGGCTTTTGGCCTCAAAGTATAACAGTTTTACATGAAGCATATTGTAAAATACTGTTGTGTTTTTAGGGGAACAGACTGAACCTTCTTTGTGGGATTCCTGGACCTCTTTGCACTCCCATCTCTTCCCCCCGGATTTAGTCAACCTGCCCCCAGTTTTTTCTCACCCCTCCAGCCCTAATATTCCCAGGTACCACCTCAAAGTGTTGCCATGAAAGCGAGTTAAATTTAGCCGAAGATGTGTACTTATGTGATATATGTTGGCCTAAATACTAATCAGTCAAACGCTCCTTCAAAGTTTATTATCTCTTTGAAAATGATAGTCCAGCTGAAGGACAAGACTGTACAAAGTGGTGCAGAAAATATAATCAGGGCTTTAACTTATAAAGACATCGGGTCTGGTTTATCAAAGGTTTGCGCTTGTTAAAACGTGCGCAAGCGTCACAGCGGGTGCAAAAACGTGCAGCAGGTGATTTATTAAGCAGGTGGAGGGAGGACTGCGCCTGTTAAACCCACAGCAAGATATGCGCAGTTCATTTAGCGCTTTTGTCCTTGATGAATATGCAATGTGGGTGTTTCTGTCAGAAGGTGCATAACATTGGGAGGAGAAGATGCAAATAAGCAGGCGTTAGAGCCGCAGATTTGTCAAACATGAAACTGTTTGAGCTGGCTGTTTTTGCACCTATTTATCGCCTCTGAAAGGCATGTGTGAACTTTTCGCCGCCAAGATTCAACATAAGTTTATTACTGGCAAACGAAAAATAACATTCACACTCATTCTAACCTAATAGCAGGTAACCAAAGACGCATCATAACTCACTGGGCGCTCAACGCGTCTGCACCTGCTGTTTCTTTGTTTTTTTATTTGGATCCCCATTAGCTTTAACTGGAGTGGTTACTAATCTAAAAAAATATAATAAATACCCCAAAGACAATTATATATATAAGACATATTACAAACTAAATTCATACATTTCAGATTACACACAAAAGCCAGATGTAATTTGCTTGCCAACCTTCAATAAAATACCTACAAAATTCAAGTAGATCCAAAGCTAAAATTTGATTTTAACTTTTTTTTAAAGAATACATGCCCTTTAGTTCTCTAATATTTTTAGATAATTTATTCCATTCCTGCGATGCTTTGTAGACAACAGATTTTTGCAGGAAGTTTGTGTTGGCACCTTTTACCATTAATTTAGTATCACAAGCATATCTAGTAGAATGGGTGTGTATCTGATCAGAGTAAATGAATTCCTTGTCAAATGATTCTGGTTGACCTGTTAGAATTTTTTTTTAATGACTGTGTGTAGGTTGTACTGCAACTTGACATTTAATAGAGGCCATGATAAAGCGCGGTGCATTAGTAGAATATGGACATCTAAGGACTAAGCGAGCAGCCTTGTTCTGGACAAGCTTTAATAAGTCTGACTCTGGAATATGCTGCCTGCATGGTTTAGAGAGCGGTGCATGTACACCACACATATTAAGTTTATTAATGACAAACAAAAAATAGAATTCACAAACATTCTAGCCTAATAGTAATAAACTCTCTAACAGCAACCCCCCCCCCCCCGTTTTTTTTGCCAAAGACGCATTATAATTCCACTGCACCTATTCCTCCTCTCTCTGGCTGTGGCGCATTGCATGGGGCAGAAAGACTGGAACGCACAACAGCGGACGCAAAGTCCTTATTTAAATACTGCTCTTTGCGTCTGTTATGATTTGTGCACACAATATTAGTAAATCATCCGCAAATAAGGAACACACCCTTCGCGCAATTTTATGCAGCGCAGGCAAATTTGCGCTCTTTATTTGGAATATTGATAAATCAGGCCCATAATGTCAAAACGGGCGCATAGTCAACGCTAATACATTTTTACTAATGCTCCTTGTAAAAGTATTCACATCCATTGGGTTTTTCCCATTTTGTCACATTACAACCACAAATTCACCATCTGCCCTTTTGGTCTCAGTTAACCTGAGCACCTTTTTCCACATGTTTGCTTTGTACCCTAAATGCCTTTAAGAAGCAGGGGCCTCATTTATGGAACTTTCCTTAGAATCCTTACAACAACAAAAAAAAGTTTGCTTACGCAAAGAAATATTCAGATTCATAAGATCTTGAGTACAGACAACTCCATGCAATTCCTGTTTCATAAAACACACCTTTACAAGAAATCTGCTCAGGTGATGTTGGATCATATCCCGTCTCCTACACACCCACCTTCCATAAATGGTGTTGTGACACAAATAGGTATGGTTTGGCTATGAATAATTATGACTAATTTCTTAGGACAATTATTAATAAGATTAATAATTTTATTTCAAAATTACCATGATTCGGGCACCATCCTGGGATCCAGGAAAATATTAATAGCCAAATAATAATTAATGTTTATGATTACCTGCCTGATAAGGCTGAGATAATTAAACAATAGATGAAGGAATAAGTTATTGGCGTTCTTTGAACAGCAAGTTACTACACATGTATGTGGAATAATAACAAACAACAACTTTCTGAAATACAAGAGTTTATTACAAAAAGATTTAAACTTTCAAGTCAAAATACTTTAATCAACAAACTCACTAAGGTAGTTACACACAACTAAATTACTAAGTAAAAGAAGAAGGAATAATAAAACTAACTACCAAAAGTAAAACAGTAAAATTGACAAATACGCAAAGAAGTAGAAACAATAACCAATAAAATGATTGTGATGTCACAGTTCAGTATGAATATGTAGCCTATGCTCAAAGACCAAGGCTTGTATTGAAGAGATTAGGGAGTGAAGCTAAGTTAGTCTTAAACTAATTGTGATTACTTTAAGAATAATTAACAACCTTTTGGTTTGTGTTCAGACAACCAATTCACAATGCAAAGCAGACGTGAAAACAAAAACATTATTTGGAGGAAGTAGTTTCATTAAATCATTTGCTGATTTAGAAATCAAAAACCTTTTGGAGAATTGATTCTTTTTTTTTATGGATCGGTCACCGCAGTGATTGATCTAATTTAGTATTTTGACATACTAAGAAGGCAGTTTCAAAAATAACTTATACAATTAGTTTTCAGTGTTTAAACTATCTGTTTTAATGCCCATTCTGTATTTTGAATACCATATATTGCCACCTTTATTCTGATATATACACAAGGTGAATGATCTGTGGCATTTCACAGGTACTCATGGCAACCGAGAGATCTAGAAACGTAGCTACACTGACACTGAACTCAAGGTGCGTGTGGGTGAGGTGGAGACACGGAAAAACATTTTATTTGGGGGTCACAGTTGTGGCATCACAATACACAAAAGGCCTTCAAGTGGCACAGCATTGTTGCTGTGGTGAATGCTGTGAGTGCAACAAAGAGATCTGTGGCGGACATAAAGAAGAAGTGGTCCGATCTGCCATCTGCATGCCACCGTCAGAGTGTGTCTGCCACAGGTGGAGACATCTATTGTGAAGAATTATGCACGGGTGTCACTGCAGTATTTATATTTCTACTCTGTAATCACAGTAATTGCTACACATTTATCACATTAAATGAAGCAATATGTGCCATTGCTCTATAATTTAAAGACGGACACAAGAAAATACAGTGATATAAAGTAATTTTTAAATACAACATATTTTCATTCGGACTCTCATTTTTATCCTCAGTTTAGAGACAGGAGTGAGGGCTGAATGTTGGGTTTGTACGTGTGTGTGGATAGGCGTCATTTTAGCCGGGGACACCGGGGACATGTCCCCAGCAATACTTATGATTGATAGTTTTGTTCCCACCACTTTTAAAAACCTGAACAGACTATTATTTAAAACACTCCATTCCGCTTTCTTATACATTCATATTTTCTTTCTGCGAAGATGCTGCTGCATTCTTAGCAGTGGATATGTTGAGGTTTTAAAAGACTCGTAGTCCGCTGCAAACACGTTCAGGGCTCAGAGTCCTGCAATGTGGCGGGTACCCATTTAAAAATTTAAAAATACTTAAATTATATTTCAAGGGTCTGGCGGAAGTTTCTTTACTGCGGGTGAAAAAATATGTATGTAATATTAGTTTAAGACTCCCAAAGACAATCGTGTTGATATGTGTTTGTGGAGAGAGCATGCCAGAATATTCCCCCAACTTTCCGCTGACAGCGGAATGTTCCCGCTATCTAGGCATCCTGCGCTTGGCATGCTCTTTCCACATATCACAATATATCAACACAATCCTCTTTGGGAGTCTTAAACAAAACATTATTTTTAAAAATATATTTTCTCACTTGCAACCCGCCCGCATTAATGAAACTTCCTCCCGGACCCATAAAATTTGATTTCACAACTTTGTGATGTAAAAACCTTATGTGGGTCACCAGCCTACCCGCCCTGTTGCAGGACTCTGAACTGTAAGTTAGAGTTGAAGTTTCTCCGCACAGAACTGCAAGGGTTGCAAAGAGAACGCGTGTTAATGTTGAACATATTCTTCTGGGGCGAGTATATATAGCCAACATTTTTCTTTGTGCTATGATGTGGATTTTTATGAAGCCATGCAAGTCAACAGCCTAATGATGGTTTTCAGTGTCGTTTGTAAAACAAAATACGTAAGTCTATGGCTTTCAACTTTCACTGATGGAATAAAGATGCAATTTTCTACACCTGTTTATACACTGTAGTGCATAAACGTGAAACGGATGAATATTTATAGACTATGTAAATAATCAATAATTGTCCCCTGCCATGTTCAAACCACACTTAAGTTTATGGTTATTGTCCCCAGCAACTTTAAAAACAATCTGACGCCCTTGTGTGTGTGTGTGTGTGTGTGTGTGTGTGTGTGTGTGTCCTTGTTTAGCTATCCTATTTAGGACCTTCTCTGGCATATTTGCTAACTTTCTGAAGACCAATGGACCTTAAAGGGACCAGAGCGCGGTCCTAATATGGTGGACCCCCTTTTTTAGGGTTGGGGGTCAGGTTTAGAGGCATGGTGAGAATTATGTTTTGGTTAAGGTTAGGAATAAACTGGTAATGGTTAGGGTGTTTGGGTTAGGCATAAATGCAGCTATTAAAATGAATGGAAGTCAACATAAAGTCCTAATATGTGTAGAAATACAGACTTGTGTGTGTGTGCGAGGGTCTACAAGTCTGGAATTGTGGCCCAAATTCACACACTTTTTCCATCTCACCAGCTGCGCTGCCAGTTTCCCTGTCTCCAAAATGTGCGTAAGCAAGGGTCACAGTTTGCATAAAGATGTGCACATTTTCCAGTTGCGTTTTTTCTATAAGTCACAAAGTTTGCGTAGAAAGTGACTTACGCAACTTTCCCTCCCCGTTTTGTGCATAAACAAGCTTTATAAATGAGGCCCCAGATCTCTAGAGCACAACTAATTTCAGCACCTCCCCCAGAGTTACCAAGGATCTATTGGTTCTCCTTACTCAGTTGCTTAGTTTAGATGGATGCTCATGTCTTGGTAGGTTTGCAGTCGTGCCACAGTGTTTCCATTTTCAGATCATGGATTAAACAGAGGTCTGTTGTTGATGTTCAGAGCTTGAGATATTGTTTTATATCCTAACCCTGCTTTAAACTTCTCCACACCTTTCACAGAACATCTGGATTTAAACTGAGATTACATTACACACAGGTGGACTCTGTTTACTAACTATAGGTTGCTAAAGACGGCAATTTGATTTGATTTAGGGGTATCATAATGAAGAGGGCTGAAACTGGATGCAGGCCAGATTTTCACATTTTTAAGTGTAAAACATTATGAAAAGCTAATATCCTTTCGTTCTTCTTACCAATTTTGTCTCATTTTGTTTTGTTCCCAATAAAAAAAAGTGACGTTTGTGGTTATAACATGGCAAAGATTTACCTGTTGAAACATTAAATTGTAACCTTATTAAGGAGATATGATTAAATTACATATAGTGAATTATTGTTGACTTATCCTTGTTTTTAGTTGCATTTTGTTCTTGTGCTCAGAAAGCCAACCTCAGCCTGCTCTTCATCTTCAAGCCCCTCCGCCTCACCAAAGCTTGGAAGAGCCAGTCTGGCTCATGATATCACCATAGCTGGAGGAAATCGAACTGGGATCTTCGTCAGCCAAGTGAAAGCCGGCTCTCCAGCTGAACAGTGTGGACTGAAGGAGGGCTGCGAGCTGCTGGAGGTCTGTGTCTGCACCGTAGCTACAAATTGCATGATGACTCTGTACAAATAAATGCTTTTTTTAAGCTTTGATGCTCATAGACCCCTGCAGCTTCAAGAAGCTTTTATGTTCTTAATCTGTAGATGAAGCTGGGTCTGTAACGTTATACGCTCATGTGTCTTAATGGTTTTCAGCTGGATCAGGTTCTGTTTGGAGGAGGAAGTGTTCTGCTGGCTCAGTGCACTGCTGAGGTGGCCCACTTTTCTCTGCAGTGGTGGACCGAGCCCTCAACCCTTAAACACCGTATCACCCCAGAGGGTAAGTCTGCAGGTTTTAATGATTCAAAAGGACAAGTAGGAGAAACAATACTGGAAAAAAATCTTCCTGACTACACTTCAGAGATGTCTGAGTCTGTACGGATCAGGACTTATCTCCAGCATTCCTACATTCTCCTCATGCTGGCCGTCCATTCTTCTGTTTTCAGCCTACTCCAACCTCTGCTCAGAGCTCTCCTCACCCTCCTTTGTGGGCGCTGACTCCTTCTATGTGCGGGTCAATCTCAACATGGAGCCTCATGGTGACCTGCCATCTCTGGGTGTTTCCTGCGATGACATCGTACACGTCACAGACACAAGGCACAATGGGAAATACCAGTGGCGCTGCTCCCTAGTGGACCGGGACACAGCTGTCCCCCTGCAGACAGGAACCATGCCTAACTACAACAGGTTGGACAGATTCAAATGGATTTGAGTCCTTAATGAGAAATGACTTGGAAAGGCACATCAACGTATTTTTATCATGCTTTATTTTTTTCAACAACTTTTTAATGTAAGACATATTTTCTCTTCCAGGGCACAACAGTTATTGCTTATAAGGTTACGAAAAATGTCAGTGGAGCAAAAGGACTTCAAGAAGAAGATGGTAGGTCTGGTTCTGTTGTAATGAAAAATGCCCTGTTTGATTAGTTAACTAACTGTAACTAAACCTCTAATTCTTCAACACTTATTGGTGTTTCATTGTGCTTCATTTCTGTAGTTTTTAAAGAAAACATCTGACCGCGTTCGACTGGTCAAGGCAGTGGATCCCAGCTCTCGAGGTTTTGGTTCCTCAAAGCAGGTTTTTTACACTCTCAGCAAACGTAAGATCATGTTTCCAGTGTGCATTGATCCACTTCTATTCCACTGTAGTGCCTTTTTCATATAGATATCCCGCCCTACAGGTCATGAGGACCATTTAATCCCATACAGTTTGGTGCAGCCGGTGAAGGTTCAGACTAAGCGACCGGTTATCTTCTCGCCCTCTCTTCTGTCCCGTGGGCTGATTGAGAAGCTGCTGCAGCCGGCGGAGTCTGGTTTGAACTTTAACACCTGCCTACCTGGTGAGGACAATACAGACACATACAATACCTTGAAGTGGTCATAAGGTCAGGTCAGAAATGTGTCAAAAATAGAATAACTGTGAGGTGGAAGGAAAATGATACAGGGTTTTCACATTTTGTATCTCTGGGTCAACACTTCCTAGAACCATCATTCAGTTACAACTGCAAATATGTCTCTTTGAGTTTTGTACATCCAGAGCCCACTTACCAATATACCCCAAGCTCAGTCAAATTAGATGGAGGGTGTGTCAGAAAATCAGTTTTTAAGCTTCGCCTCAGATTCTTAAGTGGATAAGCTTTGGACTTTGACTGGGCCATTCAAATACAGGAATGATGCTTTGATCTGAACCAGTGATCAGCAAAAGAAAACCATTCCTGCACCACGATGCTACCACTACCATGTTTCCAGCCTGGAATGGTGCAGTGTACAGCATTTTGCATGTTGGCCAGAAAGTTACACTTTGTTCCCATCTGGCCAGAAGACCTTCTTCCACATTTTTCTCTTACTCCTACATTGCTTGTAGCAAACTGGAAACAGGACTTCTTGTAACTTTCTTTCAATGTTGGATTTCCTTTATTCTCTCTCTCATAAAAGCCAAATTTAATGGGGTCATCCTCCTAAAAGATTCTCATTGTGCTGTGGATCTCTGCTGCTCCTCCACAGTTACCTTAGGCCTTTTCGCTTTTGTCTGTTTAGCGCTCAGCTTGTTCCTTGGTCTTCATGATGTTGTTTGTTCACTAATGTTGTGTATTTCTCACCCTGTTCTTCAAGGCACACGGCCCTGCATGTTTTTGATGTTTCCCTGCTTCAGCACACCTGATATCAATCTATGGCTGATTAACATGCTTTTGCTGACTTGGAATCATCAAAAGCAGCAGTGTTAAAGTAGGGAAACATCTAAAACAGTGTGCCTTGAGGACCAAGGTTGGGAAACACTGGACTAACAAACCTCTGAGGCCTTCACAACTGCTGCATTTCTACTGAGATTAAATGTCTCACCAGATGGACAGTCCTATTGGTTGTACTGGATTTTATTAGGTAGAGCTGAAGTACGGGGTGCTGAATACAAATGCATGCCACACTTTTATTTGAAACAAAAAACTGAATGATTTTTCTTCCCCGTCACAAATATTCACTGTTTTATTAGTCCATCACAGAAAATTTCCTATAAACCACATAGAAGTTTTTCATCTCCATTTCAAGGCACTTTAGATCTACATGATGCTCGATACAAAAATCAGGGGGTAAATTTGCGATGATCACCACATGATGCACCTCATTCTGTTTCCTATTTTCAGAGCCTATTCAAGCTTCCGAACAAAAGGACAAAAGGATATTTCTGTTAGATTCCTGCAGTCCAGAGCAGGCTCTGGGAATACGGCTGGAATCAATACAGGATGTGATCAGTCAGGTAAAAACAACTTGGTGTTCTTTTGTTCTGCACGGCACAAAAGCAGAACCCAAAACATTGCTGAATGCACGTTGTCACATACTCTCCCATTCTTTCCCTTTATCTCTATCAGGACAGGCATTGTCTGTTAGAGCTGGGGCTGCCCACTGTTGAGGGTCTGCTGAGGCAGGGGATTTACCCCATTGTCATCCACATTCGCCCTAAAAACAAAAAGCACAAGAAGCTAAAGTAGGTTTACTAGTTTTGCCAGAATGAAGCCAGGATGATCTGTTAACCTTTAATAAGCGGTTTTATTTAAATATTTTTGTGCGATGTAAACAGGAAGCTTTTTCCGAGGTGTGGAGAGGACAGCATAATGGAGGAAGTGTGCCAGGCCGAGGAGCTGCAGCTGGAAACACTGCCCCTGCTTTATTACACCGTGGAGCCAAACACCTGGACCTGCACCGAGGAGCTGCTGAGAGCCTTACGCCATGCGATCCAAAGGCAGCAGAGGGCGGTAGCATGGGTTGAACTTGACAGGCTGCAATAGAAGATGGATGTGTACACTATGATACTATGATAGACACAAACTTATCTATCCTTTTGTTAGGGGAGCACATACTAAACCAAAGCAGGATCTTTACAGTTGCTATGATGTAATTTATTTGTGCAAAAATTTATTTTGATTTATTTTTCAAAGGAAGCCAGATTAGGCCTTTGTGCATGCAATGATGTTAACAATTTGACATACCTTATCCTAATTGCTCAGCTCATGTCAGCACAAATCAACCCGTAGCAAATACTTCCTGATGAAATCTTCCCTCTTCCTTCAGGTTCCTCACTACAATTAAAGGTATAACATTTTCTAAAGCTGTAAATGTTAATAAAGCGTGATGTTGTTAAAAAAATGTAAGATCTGTACAGCAAAACAAGCAAACACGTCATGCTTTTCCACGTACTGTGAATTCTGTTTAACATTATGTTTGAAAGAAAATGTAGATTTTTTAGCATCTTTAGATAAAATGTGTATGACTGATGGTCAGCATTTTAGTCAATTTTTTTTTACTATAATTTTTTTTATTTTGGTGCCTTCTTTTCACAAGAAATAAAAATACTTTTTCATTACACTTGATTGCTAAAAATCATGATTTTTATTTTACATAACATTTCTGTATTTACTGTTAGCTTAAAATAACACTGAGTTTAAAGATAAAAATTAAAGGCAAAACTCTTGTTGGGTAACTAATCCCTTTATTTCAAAAGGTGTGGTTCAAATTATCATCAGTAGTAGCTGTTGAAGTAAAGCTCTGAGGAAATAGTAGCTTAAACACAGTCCACCAGAGGGTGCAGTGATTATAAGCAATGTGCTCAGTGACCCAGTTAAACAAAAAAAGTTAAAGTTGAAATAATAATAGTAATTATTATAATTCGTAGTAGTAGTATAGTATAATCTCAATTAAAATGTGTTGTTGATATTCACACTGTTCCCTTAGAAACTTAAATAGCATTTATAAAATAAAAATGTTTATTTTTACCTTACAAAAGATAAGTATAATTATACAATCCCTATTATTCTAAATGACCATATTAATAATCATACGTATAATTACTTGTAGAGTTACTTCAAAAGTTATTCAATAACAATGAATTACTATTATTATAAATATCATATAATAACATCAATATAGTCTTCGTACTTAAAATAATAAAAACACGTTGAATTTAATAAAATGTTTATACTTTAGATAAATGCGCCCTCTAGTGGACCATACTTATACTTGCTTCGCTCGCAGAAGGTGGAATTTGCTCATTGTTTTAAGGCGCCCCCTGGTGGTCCGCAGCCGTACTCGCCCGGCTCCTCCTCCCCTCTCTGATCAACAAGCAGCCTGGTGATATAATACACTGGCTGAACCTCCACAGAGAAGCAAAATGGCCGATAGTAAACTAACCGATCACACAGCGATAGACAGTCATCAAGTGGATATCTATTTTGTGTTTACAGCTTGAGAACTACATTTGCGCAAAAAAAGGGTAGTTGCGGGTTTTCCTCCGCATTTTCTTCGATTAACGTTTTTTCGCCTGCCGGTGATGTCATTTCTTATTCAATTTAGCCTTGATAGCCTCGAAGAACTAGCTCGCTAGGCTAGCTACCTTGCTAGCCTGCTAGCGGTGGGTCTGCAAGAATATTTGCACAGAAGCACTTTATGTCCTGTGTGATTCCCGAGGTGAGTACCTTAAATGTTTATGGAGCCTTTTCACATCACATATGACGCAGCTAATAGTGCAGCTGTTTCTTAACTCACACGGGCAAAGCTACACGCTATCTGTTTTAGGATAGCTTCGCTCGGACGAACGTCATACGTACAAGTTTGGTCGTATAAATATGGCCCTGGCGAATGTTAGAACCAGCACCGGAGCAGCCCGCTAACCCACCGCTCACTTGAAACGCTTAAAAGGTGGTGAGGGTGTAATTGTGAAATTTGTGTAGGAGGGAGAATGAGAACAAGCGGCGTTTTGTTAGGAAGTTAATGTGACGTTGGTGTTTGTCGGCTGCGTTCAGGATGTGGTTGTTCGGAGCCGTAGGGAGACCTTGCTCTCTGACAGCTCGCCGCCTCTAACCCCGGCTCTGTGGGTCAGAGGACGGTGTTCAGTCGCTGTTTCGGGTGGTGGTGGGGGGCATATTGAGCCTCTTGGAGTGAAGCTGCTCTGTTGACAGCTAGCACCACTGCTGCTCCTAGTTAGCATGTAATTTACACAAGGTTTAGGTTAATTTCTCCCGCTGCTGTTCGCACGTACTTAAGAAAAAAGAAAAAGTAAAGACACATGGTGTATTACATAGTGAATTAAACCCAGAAGTTAGCTTGCATTTAAACTGTAAACATTGTGCTAATTATGTGCAGGTAAACAATCAGAAAGGTTTCAGGTCCTCGTCCACTACAGCAGCTTGCTAAAGCATTAAAACCTTTTGGGAGTTTTTCACATTTTTGTAACGTTAGAACCACAAATTTCCATTTATTTTTAACGGTATTTTACTTAGTAGGCCAACACAAGTTGGTGCATAACTTGGAAATTAAACCTGTCTTTGTGTGTTTCTTAAAACAGCAAAAAAAAGCTTGTTTAAAAAAACTAATAAATTGCAGTGCTGCTAATCCCCATCAGAAGTAAGTCAATTGTTAGATATGGTTCATCTTTGTGTAGTTTATTCGCAGTTTGTAGCAGGGAGAATTGGGAAGGAAGCCCAAGGTTTGGACTTTTTCTTTCATCTGAAAATGGAGAGTGTCGCACAACTGCAAATATACAAAGACATTGCAATAACCAGAAAAAGCGGCCAAGAGGCCTATGGTGGCTGTGGAGGAACTGCAGGGATCCACAGCTCAGGTGGGATAATCTGCAGACAGACAGGGGGTTCCCTTCAAGACGGAAAACGACCCTAAACGCGCAGCAAGAGCTTCAAAAGGAATGTTTTCTATCAAAGTATATTTAGATGTTTGAATGGCCTAGTCTAAGTTTAGAGCTAAATCCAATTATATTGGAATATTTCAGTCCCTAGGAAGCTGGTTGAGATGTTCCCCAATGGATGAGGACCTAGGAATACTAACACAAGCCACACTTTTCAGGTCTTTAAAAAAAAAAAGTAAAACAATGTGTAATTTTTCTTACATGTCACATTCATGCGCTACATTGTGTTGGTTTATGTAAACCCTAAAATGCATTGTTGTTTGTCATATGAATACTATTGTAAGGCACTTCAAATGTGTATTTCTCAAAGACTTTCAATTGAGCTGCTGTTGCAATAATGTTTTTGTCAACGTTAATAGTTTTGCACAAAAAGTATTTTCATATGTTCAGAAACTAGGCTCTAATAACACGGAGGGTGCTTAGGTCTGTTTAATGGTTCTCTTGCTTGTATAATACTCTTTACAGAGGACATAAAGAAATGATACATTTCTTTGTGTTCTATGATGTGAATATAAGAACAAGTATTAAAATAATTGCCAAAAAAAACAACAAAGAAGTTTTTGGTGGATTTTCCTTTCAAATAAGAAATCGCTCGCACTTGGGAATCTGTTTTATTTTCTCACTTTTGGTTAGACGGCTGCAAACTGAACAGATGAGTCACCTATGAAAACCTGTTGTCCTCTGGATTATGCAGCCAGTCGCTGGTAAAATGCAACAAAACGTTGCCTTTTCCAGGAATGTTTGAGGCAATGCGCGTGTTTTTCCAGCAGCCTGCGCTGTTTGGACTTGCGATGGTTTTGCTGGTTAATAAATTATGCAGCACCGAGCCAGAGTACCACGGCCTGAGCCAGAGTACCACGGCCTGTTCTCTTAAGTTGTCTAACCCCGGTTAACAACTCTCTCCTTACAACACTGACACTGTTGGAGGCACTCGGAAAAGATCTGATGAATACATCCAAAAGTCTGCTCGTTTCTGAGGATGGCAGGATTCCGATGCAGGGACATTTAAATTGCAGCGGCATTAATAACATGAATAATTGAATGTGTGCATTTCTTTTTACAGGCAGGAGAATCAAGAAGGGGAACAGCAGTTCATGGAAGACAAGAAAAAGAAGAAAGAAGAGAAGAAGAAAAGGGAAACCTCTCAGAAGGTAAATCTGGAGCTATTGCAGTATGTTCTCAGTAGTTGGAAATCATAGCTGGGTTAAAATAATATTTTAAGATGGATCTAGAGATGTTTCTCATTACTCCTGACTGATTTGGCCAGATAATAAAAGCAGAAGTCTAATCAGGCTTACATCTAAGCATGTGTGTTCATACCTGGGCTCTGACCCATACGTGTTTAACATTTTATGGATGATAAATCAGTTGTTTTTGGTTTGGATGATGGATCAAGCAAAAACTATCCAACAATAACTAATCGTAGAGGAAATTAGGATAACCTATGCATGCATAAAATAATTCGGCTGTAAAACGGTTAAATGTTCTTGCTCAATTTCTGATTTGTGCTACAGCTTCACTGCGTAGATAATTTTAGATCGCGGTCTGTTATTTTTGGATCTGAAATTGTCCATGCTGTTCTGAGTAAGCCCCTAACCCTTGTGTCTCTAATAGAGGTTTTCTGTTTTTATTGTGCGCTCGTGAAAGATCATAGAACGAAAGTTGAAAAGTGAATACTTTTGCAAAGTGCTGTTACTGCATGTGTTCCTACGGCCTCCTTTTCAGCTGCGGTTGCAAAATTGAAGTCTAGTGAAGTATATTGAGGACCATTAAGGATTTCTGTGTAAAACCATTTCAAAATGTACTATTATTGCTTTTATGACATAATTTTCTTAATTCTAATTTTTTTTCTATGTATCCAACTCTTACTTTAGGTGCCAGAACAGAAAATCAAAGGTATGTTTTTATTTGTAACGATTGTTTTATTTATGGCTTACATTAAATATAGTATGTAATATAAAGAATTTCTCTGCATTAACTTTGTGAATAATCCAGCATTAGGTCACGCATATGCAATAAATAAGCTTTATGATGGGTAACCCTTAGGCCTGTGTTCACATTTCAGTGCCAGAACCAGCCAAGCCCTCCTGTTCCCAGCCGCTCGCCACCCCAGGCTCAGTGTCCCCCAGCCCTGGCCCCGTTGCCCCATCATCCCCCGGTCCTGGTACAGGTGGGGGTTCTGCCCAAATCCCTCCTGGTGGCGGGAACAATGCAAAGCAGCGAACTGCTGTGGCCAACGGACAGCCCTCCTCCTCGTCTCCTTCTGGAAGTCAAAGTTCGCAGCAGCAGCAGCGATACATGTCTAGAGAAGTCCCACCGCGATTTCGCTGCCAGCAGGACCATAAAGTGCTACTGAAGAGGGGCCAGCCACCGCTGTCCTCTATGCTGTTGGGGGGAGGGGAAAGCAGTCAAGGAGGGGTGGGAGGAGGCAGTGGCTGGGATGTTGCCCCCTCCTTACAGGGGGCGGATTGTCCTAATGCAAACGCAGATGGAAATACAGGTAAGACTAATGGCAACAAGTTTAACTCATGTTGATTAGTTCCTGTGAACAGCTGCCATCCAACAGAGCTTCTTTAGCTTTGACCTAAGGAAATAAACACTTAAGAGGGCTTAATGCAGTGTTATTCTCATACTTTCTGTGATCTGTGAGAAGGGCTCCCTCTACTGTTATCCTCCAGAAATTCAGAATAAAACTCTCCATGTCCTTTTTATTTTATTTTTTCGCTTTTTCCCCCACGTATAGATAGATAGATAGATAGATAGATAGATAGATAGATAACCCAACATGTCAAACGTTTAGTTAAATTGCCAGATATAACCTAAATTGGTTTTCTCCACAGATTCCAACTTGGGTTCATCCTCCCCTTCGCCCCCCAACTCATCCTCATTTTGTGTTGCTGCTCTGTCGTCTTCTACTACTACTTCAACTTATGCAAATTCCACGTGGGGGGCCGGCTCCAGCAGCCAGTCCTCCTCTCAGGGCTGCGGGAAGGTGTTTATGGATGGGACTGACCTGGATGACTGGCCTAGCATCACTGCAGGCCCCAAGCTGAGTTCTGAAGGAGCCGGAGGAGGGATGCAGGAGCAGGACTGCCCTGGTAACAACAACAGTAGTGCCTCATGGGGGGAGCGAAACATGCAGCAGAAGGGAGGAACAGCAGCAGCAGGAGGAGGAGGAGGAGAAGGGAACCTGGACAATCTTTCCCCACCTCATTCTTCTCCTCTTTCTTCTTCTTCTTCCTTGCCTAATGAATGTGCTCAGCCAAGTGGTGTGTGGGTCTCTTCCACCTCGTCCCAAGTGGAGGTAGGCCAAGGCTCCGCGGCGTCTTACAATTCCAAAGTCTCCCATCTTCTTCCTGGGCCTCAGGAGAGCCCTTTGGGTGGCAGCAGCAGGGTCCCTGGTGCCAATTTCAACCCTAATGTGAACCCCTCCGCCTGGCCCGCCCTGGGGCAGAGCGGGACCTCCGCTTCGGCTTGTAGCGGCTCGTCGCAACACTCGTCCGTGACTTCAGCTTCCTCATTCTCTGCCAGCACCACTGTCATCGCCACTCCGACACTTTCATCTGTGAATCAAACTGGCCTCTACCAGCAGCACACTGAAACCGCTGTGGGCGCCGAGGCTGGAGAACAGCAGCAGCACTTAGGAAATCCAGGGCCAGAGCCGTGTTCAGGCGGGGCGGCGAAAGAAGCGGGACCAAATCGGGAAGGCGGCGGCGAGGAGAACTCTGAGGCGGGTGGCGAAGGTGAAGCAAGTGGGAATGCGTCTGGCTCTTCGTCTTCCTCCTCTGCTGCTTCTTCGACTTGGAGCGCCACGCCTCCGGTGTCCTCTGAACTTGGCGCCGGTGCCTCGCAGCCAGATGGGTGGGATGGTGGGGCCACTGGAGCTCAGGGGCAGGAAGGGGTCGTTTGGAGGTTTGGTAGCCAGGATGACAAAGCGGGGTGGGGCAGGGAGAACGGTGGGGAGTCAACCAACCCAGTTGTATCTCAGGGAGCTTGGGAAGGACGAAGCGCGGAAGCAAGTTGGAGTGGCACCACAGAAAGTCCGAGTTCTATTAATTTAGCAGTAGGAAGTGGAGGAGAAGCGGACGGGAGCAGCAGCAGCACGGACAGCGTGGGTGGCGGCGGTAGCTGTTTAGAGGACTCCGCCTCCCCAAATTTACCAACTATGACAAAAGCTTGGGACAATCAGAAAGGGATCGAAGGTGGGGATGGGACAGTGGGGGAGTGGGGAGGGCAGGGTGGAGCCGTCGGAGGTGGTGGAGGACATTCATCGTCCAGCGGCGGTGGATCCATAGCTGGAAGCGGAGGTGGACACGAGGAGAGCTCCGCGCGGCATCATTCCAGCCAGTCCTCCGGGGCAGATGTGGCCTTACTTAGCATGCTCAACCGATCTGACCTGGACCCCAGGGTTTTGTCCAACACGGGCTGGGGGCAGACTCAGATCAAGCAGAATGTGGTCTGGGACCTGGACACCTCAAAAGGTGTAGGGAACAGAAATGAAAGAAACACTTCATCTTCCTCTGCGTTCTCATCAGCAACCATAAACACCGCCACTGTTCGCAGCTCTAGGTACCCATCCGAGAGTGGTTCCGTCTCTAACGATGGCGGCCTGAACTCTGGTTCCGCTAAATCCAGGGATAATTGGGATGGTGGTCCTACACAGTCCGCTGGTGGGCCTTTCATGCCCAGCAGCGCCACAAGGAAGCCAGGGTCACCAGAAACTGATATGCAGGGCGGCCAAGGAAAGCCAGCTGGGGGATGGGGGGAAGTCCCACCTGAAAAAGAGAGCAAAGGATGGAAGACAGATGAGCAACAATGGGGAGGTCACAGAGGAGGAAAGAAAAACTGGCAAGACTTTGAACAACCAAAGGGTGGTGGATGGGGAGATGGAGCAGAAGATAAAGGAACAGGGGGATGGAAGGGACCTACAAGAGGAGAAGCTGGTGGTTGGGGGGAAGAATGGGGAAAGAGAGACTCCGCCTCTGGAGGCGGGTGGGGAGACAGGAGGAGCAAAGTCGGAGGCAACTCCGACGAGGGATCCTCCTGGGGGAATCTGGACGAAGGGGGACCTCAGCGAGGAGGATGGGGAGGGGGAGAGGTAGGTGGAGGCAAATCCCACCAGGAATGGGGGGGCGCCGCCAAACCCAGCGCAGCACAGATACCAAACAGCCAAGTGGCACCAACGAAAGCCCAAAATCAACAGCAGCAGCAGCAATCACAGGGGCAGCATCCACCGGGAGGGTGGAGCAGCCAGCCCAGTGTTGGAGGTGGAGGTCAACTTTCAAAGAACCAGAACCAAAGTTTGGGCTGGACCTCTGGCCCAATTCCTCAAATCTCCGGCGGCGCAGGCGACTCCCTGGAGCCCAGTGGCTGGGAGGAGCCTTCCCCTCAGTCCATAAGCCGGAAGATGGAAATCGATGACGGCACATCCGCCTGGGGAGACCCGACGCGCTACAACAACAAGAATGTGAACTTGTGGGACAAGAACAGTGCTACACCGGGCCCGAATCAAATTCAGCAGGGCCCGCCGCCGCCACCACCACCAATGCAACAACAGCCTCCAAGAAGGCAGCACAGCATCAGCTCGAACCCTAACAGTGGTGCAGTGGGTAAGAAAAGCAGAAGTCAAAATATAATCGGTGCTGATCACATGGGGTCCGTTTCCCCTCTCTCTCTTTAAAACTAAATGGTCAATTCCTTTACATGTCCACACCTAGGCATGTGGGGAGGAGGTGCACAAAGTGTGGATGATGGTACAGCGGCTTGGGGCCAGGTATCGGACGCTGCGACAGGCTGGAGAGAACCAGATGATTCCAGCAAACCATCTGGCTGGAGGAACCCCTCACCCAACACCAGCAAACCCAGTAGGAATAGAAATCTGCTTGTTTTAATACTGTGTTGTTGATGATCTGTTTAATTTTTGCACAAATTACTATTTTTTTCCCATCAATAATCTATAGAACAAATACCAACCATGTACCAAACAAGTAGGATTCAGACTGGTCACACCAAATGGCGGAGAACTGACTTCTTTTTAAGCTGCCTCCTTATTTTTGTTCCAGGTGTAAAGTCAGTGGAAAGCTGGGGCGGGAAGGCCGACGGCTCCATCGTGGCGTCCAGGCATCCGAGCTGGGAGGAGGACGAGGACGGCAGCGGCGGAGTCTGGAACAGCACGAGTTCTCAGGGAAGCGGCTCTTCGTTCAACTCTGGAGGCTGGGGTCAGAGTCATGCTGGAAAAAGAGGAAACATCAAGGTAGGAATGGGACGGGATTTCTGGAACACAACCATTTAAATGTATTTTATTATAAGTTTTGATTGAGAATAATGTTTGGGTTTCTTTAATGAAGGGTGGAGGACCAGACAGCTGGATGAACCCCGTATCTCGCCAGTTTTCCAACATGGGTCTTCTGGTAAGAAGCTCTTCAGAAATCCCAATCCTCTTTGCTTTTGTAAAGAGTTATCATTAAAACCATTCCTTGTTTTCCTCAGGGTGATGATCCAGGCATTGAGAAAAAAATGGATGTGGACAAGAGAGGAATAAATGACTATAATGGAGAGATGCGAAGAGGAGGAAGAAGTGGAGGAGGATACCGTATGCCTAGTTCCAAAGACATGAGCCCCTCTGACATGGGCCCCTATAGTGATAAGGTAAAAGTATTAAATTATGTTTGCATAATTACAATATGTAAAAAATTATCTTGTCCATTCAATTGAAAAAAAGTTTATAGAGACTTTTTGTCTGATCAGATCGAGAGATTTTTAGGTTCTGCATAAAGCAAAAAAAAATCACAAGTCCCTTGAAACAGTTTGTTCTCACCAAACACTGCTACTAATCCTTTGTGGTACATTGTTGCTGTAGATGGGTGGCCATGGAGCGTTTGTTGCTGGTAGTGGAGGAGGGATGCCTCAGCCTCGAGGGATGCCTCAGCCTGGCATGCATTCAATGAACCCCTCCCCAGGGTTACGGGCTCAAGTGCCTCATCAGTTCCTGTCTGCTCAGGTTTGTTGTCCTCCATTTCTTCTTCTTGATTTCAAACAGGTTAGTATTTGTTTTCCTGGTACTAGTAATTTTTATAGAGCCCACTGGAATGAAACTACCACAGCAGTGTGCAGGAATTTGCAATAAAACTGGTATCCTCACTTTGTTCGTTGAGTTTCCATGGTGACCTGTTGCTGTACTGGTTGTTGAGCTGCGATGGTCTCCACCACGCTCATTGTCGCTTGTGCTTTTATCTCAGAAATGCGCCACAGCATCAGGATATAGGTCTCACAGCAGTTGGATTCAGAGGTGTTGCTATGGAGACAGTCAAAAACACAAGTGTCTCGTGCTTGTAAAAAAAGCTCCGTTATGCAATCATTGACCATTAGTAGAAAACAAAATGTGGTGTAGATTTTTACTAGTTGGTTAGCACTAATCCGTTGCCGGCTTATATCTCTGCTGCGCTACCTTTGTCTCCAAGCACACCATATTTCGTGTATCTATTCTCAATCAACTGTTAGCTTCTTCCTTTAAGTTGGTCAAATAGCTCCTGCTCTAGATCGAGCCATAACAAGTAGAGATGCACCTGTTACAAGATTGATTATTGATTTTTATTTAAAAAAAATTTCCTTTAGAACAAGAAAATGTAAGCTATCCAAAAAGTTGATCCATGACCACTACTCCTCCAATGACAGGAGAGGTTTTGATCATCTATTTGACAGAAGTCGACACGTATTTTCAAACAGGGTTTTACTAATATTTTAAAGCAAACTAATGATTTACCGTTGAAATTTTAAACCGTCCTGGTCATCCTATGTTAGCGATTACAGCACCTAGTTCTTTCCCAAAGGCTGCTAACATTTTCAAGTCCCACTTGGTTCATGAAACACTAAAAGCAGAAACCTCTCAGAAGGTTAAAACGGAGCAACTTTGTTTTCTTCTGACCTTGTTTTTAAAAACCGAACTAGAAATAGCTAAATTTTAGTAAGCGAATCCACTTTTGTTGGTGACTGTTGCATTTCGAAGGTCGGCGCTGATCCAGCTGGAAATCTCCTGATTTCGGGTCACCAGCCGACGTTTTGTGTGTCTCTAACTAGGCCTTTGTCTGCTGTCACTCAAACACTTAAACCCACCGTATCTGTTTCGGGCTGATGTTGGAGACTATTTATCTGTGTTTCTTCTTTGACCGTTCCTAAGCTGTGGTGTATTTCTGCTGTTGAAAAGGAAGTCTTGCTTGGGATTTTACAGTAAAGCTGCTCTGATGTTATTTCCACTGGAAGCACCTTGTACGTGACAAAAGCACACGACTTGCCCAATGCACCTGGAATCAGTTCAGTTCTATGGATCTTGCTCTTCTGTTCTTAATCAAGACTTGCTTCAATGTCTTAAAACCCTGGTGTTTATGTGCGGCCTCTTCTTACCCTGCAGGTGCCGGGTCCAATGCTGAAGCAGATGCCCTCTCCTGGTGGCAGTGTGGGGGGAGTGGGAAGTGTCGGCGGCGTTGGAAGTGTCGGTGGGGTCGGCGGTGTTGGCGGAGGAGTGTTCCCACCTCAGATCTCCCCGCAGCAGCTTGGAATGCTCAGCAACATTTACCCCCACATGCAGCAGTTCCATCTGGTACGTGCTGAAACATTATGCAGCACAGCAGGATGAGTCATCTGCGGGCGACCTTTTTGTGTGCTTGCACATTAGGTGAACTGCTGTTGCCCTTTCTTAAATGGCCAATTCATGGTGTGGAATGTTGGTAAAATGTTTCTTGTAAAAAGGATTGTGTAGTAATGTTTGTGTCAGTTACTGACCGCCTGTGTCCATCACCATACAGGCTTGTCAGCTCCTGATACAGCAGCAGCAGCAACAGCAGCAGCTTCTGCAGAACCAGAGGAAGTTCCCCCAGCCTCAGCCTATCAGACAGCAGACAGACCCACAGCAGGTGAGCATTTTAGAGCTGTTGAAATCTCTTTGCTTCAGCTACCCTTTCTTGATCACACTACACAACAGTAAATTAAGTGGCTGCAACTGTTAGCCGACGTCATCCCTAAAACATTGAGGAGCATTGTAGAGCGAGTCACGGCGCGTCCACGGACAGATGCCATGGTTGCAGTTTTGTAGGCACCACATGCTGCGCTTTATGTTTTTGCCCTTAAGTTTCAACGGGTTGCGTTAGATGGTCGTGTTGCTAAGCGACACGACTACATGATGAGGTACACAATGGTAGTTGCTGAGTGAAGGTCATTTTATTCATGTTAGCTGACCCGTAAGCCGCAGCAGTAAAACAAGTGAAGACTTATGTCGTTTGGATGATCCTGGGGGATTTTCATTTACACTGCTCACAATAAGTTAGGGATATTGTTATTTACATGAGGGCTATTCCTATTTGGTCTGAATTTTAATGAAATAGGTAAAAGTATCCTTTAATATATTACTAATAATGAATGAGAAGAAACATTTTAATTAGTGTGATATTTATTACCCCAAAAATGTAGACAATAACAAGGGTAATCCCAAATAACACAAATTGACAATGTCAGTAGCGCGTGTTTCCACCATTTGCCGCAATGACAGCTTGACAGCGACGTCTCATGCTCCTCACTAGCCTCATGATGTTGTCCTGACTGGTGATGCCTGCCTGAACTTTTACACCTCCTCCACCAAAGCTAACCCTGGGGACCATGTTGACCTCGGTGTATCGCTCATCTCGCCTTCCCCAGCAACGCTGATGACCATAATTTTTGTGCAAGGTGACCAAACACTCGTCAGTGAACAGGATGGTAGACCACTGCTGCATTGTCCAGGTCACATGGTCTTGTGCCCACTGCAAACGTTCGCGGCGGTGTCTTAGTGTCAGTGGCTGGCATTCAAGCCAAAGCGGTAGAGTCGGTTGCGAATGGTTTGTCTGGAAACCCTAGTACCCCCCACATCTCGTAAACGGGCCTGCAGCTGTGTGGCAGTTGCCTGAGGATGTCTGAGTGCATAGGTCCTTAGGTACTGGTCATCGTTGCGGTCTGTCACTCGTGGGGCTCCACTCCTGGGTCTGTCACGAACTCTCCCAGTAGTTCTGTGTCTTGATGCAAGTCTGCTGATGACACTTTGAGACACACCAAGTTCACATGCAACATATGACTGCCTGCCACCGACCCGAAGGCGTGCTATGGCCAGGTGGCGCTGCTCGTCCGTTAAGTGACGTCGTGTGTTCATGGCTGTTTGAAGGATGAAGTTGGAATGACTTACTGACAATACCAGCTTTTTAAACCCACAGAATGTTGAAATTGATGCCACATTGAAAAGGGTTGTCTTTAGTATATATTGGTGTTGGTCCCAATATGTAAGGCACACTGTACACAGTGAGACCATTACGCGGAAAACGCAAAATGAGGTGCGCCTATCAACCCAATACAATTGCCTCCCTATCCCAAAAATCACTGAAGTGAAACAAACACCATATGTATGACATCCACTGAGTCTCTCACGATATCCCTAACTTATTGTGAGTAGTGTAAGAGCTGATCCGAGACTAAACACAACTGTTTTCAAATTCCCATTCCACTTAAAAATGTTGAGGCCTGTACAAGCCTGAAAAGGTGTGGTTAAATGTGTTCTGCTGCCAAGAACAGAAACCATGCCCTGAAAAAGCAGAGATGGATTAAAATAATTGGGTTATTATTCGATCAATCATGAAATATTTTAACAGAATAGTTGACTGTCATCTAACTACTAAACATACTTGCATATTTTTTCATTCTACTTCCTTTTAATTACTTTCTTCTCAGCTGGCGAGGATCATGGCTATTCTCCAGCAGAGGCAGCAGCAGGTTGGAGTTGGAGGAGCAACGTCTGGAGGAGGGAACGCCAAGCTGTCCCCCTCTCACCTGGGAGGAGGAGGAATATCCAAGCAATCCATGGTAGACCCTCTTCCACACACCGGAATGGGGGGTCCCATATCAGATCTTCACGCCAAATCACAAGGAATGTACAGTGGTACGTCCTCCAGGCAGTCTATGTGGTTTTGATATGTTTTGCTCACCAGATACCCCAAGTAATGGATTAATTAAGGGTGTTTTCTTGTCAGGGCTTACGGCTGGTGGTAACCTGTCTACACTAGAACTCAGTCCCATGATGGGGGGCATGAAGGACATGAGTGGACAACAGTCCCGCTTTAAATGGATGATGGAGGGACATTCCCCAGCTCCCTCTCCTCCAGACACAGCCCTTCACAAGAACGGTAGGCTAACAGATGGTTCCCCGTGAGATTTTTGTATATCTGCAAAAGTCACACCTCCAATGCTGTTGGGATTCCATTACTCACTCCCATTCACAGTGTATCTGTGTGTGACACAGCAAATGATTAAAGCTGGGGTTTATTTATTTATTTATTTTTGCTACCCACAAGGCCCTATACCCAGCACAATAAAGGTTCGAGGAGGGTCTCCTTACTCCCAGTATGAAATACTGGGCAGCGAAGGTTTAGGGATCCCACCTCAGGGCTCTGCAGACAGCTGGCACCGAACTCCTGGTAGTAAAATGGGAAACAAACCTGCCACTTCAAGTTGGCCTCCAGGTGTGTACATGCTTCATCTTTCTTTTTCTTTTTAGCTAACAGCACACATGCCTTCAAAACTAAGCTGAAGCCATCAGAGATTGCTTCAATGAATTGTAATAGCTTTTTATGATCTGTTATTTTAATGTTGTAACTGTGTTGAATTTTGCTGCCTCTTGGCCAGGATTCCATTGGAAAAGAGGTTTTTAATCTCAATGGGATTTCCCTGGTTAAATTAAGGTTTAATAATAAAAATTTAAAAAAGGATCAGTAACCGTCTGAGGAAGAATGTGCTGCTGAAAGTTTTAGACTTGAATAACTGCAAATTATGTGTTGTTGATTCAGAATTAGTTTGAATATTTCATTAGAGCACCGCCAAGGCGATAAATCTTAATACATGTTAATCACACGGGTCGTTAAAGCTGCTTCTTGTGTTTCTGTTCTCCTATGACAGAGTTCCAGCCTGGTGTGCCATGGAAAGGAATACAGAGCACTGGGGACCCGGAGTCCGATCCCTACATGACCCCTGGTAGAGTTCTTGGCTCCCCAGCATCTCCAAACCTCAATGATCCGGACCACCCGTTACTGCGAGACAATATAGGTATTTCACTGAGAAAACATTACATTATGTAATAACTCCTATAATGATGTTCTGACTAACTGAAACACTGACAGATGATTAAATCTCCATTATTTTTGACGGGAAAAACTAATTTGCCAAGATGGGCTGAGAGAAGATGCAATGTTCTGGTAACTTAACAAGACGTGAAGATAACATGATTCTTCTAAAGTTTTCTCACATCAGTTTGCACAAGTCATCACACCCCTTGGACTTTGTCACAATTATAACCAAAACCTTCAATGTATTTTATCAGGATTTTATGTTATAGATCAACAGAAAGCAGCTCATAATCACGAAGAGGAAAAACTGTTTAAAGTTTAACATTTCTGGAATAAAGAAGTGTTTGTATTTGTACCCAGTAAATAAAATCCACTACAGCAAACGCTTTTTGTCAGCTAACTAGTGCACAGAGCCACCTGAGTGTAGTTGAACCTATAAATATGAATTCAGTAATTCTGTGGAGGCAACACAGGTTTTCTTAGAGAACCTTTATGAACAAACGGCATCATCAAGATAGCATACCACACAGGTAAGGGATAAACAAGGTGGTGGCAGCATTATGCTGTGGGGAGGCTTTTATTTAGCTGGGTCAGAAGATGGATGGAGCTAAGCCTGCAAAGACTTGGCTTGTGTGGAGGTTCTTTCACCCTATTTTCTGTTCAACCGTATAAAAGTTTTAAAATGGCCCAGTTAAAGGTCTCATTCGCGCGTTTTTTTTCAATAGATTTGCTGTGGTCTCCAGTATGAATGAATGCCTATTGAGGAGTTTTACGTGGAATAAATGCTCTGGCACTCCTGTTTCAGAAGGTTGCGGTTTGTCAGAGGAGTGGGTGGGGGGACACATCAGAATCAGGAGTCTTAACTCATTATTAGTCACAATGTGCAAACTTCTCTCCTCTGACACTAGTTTTCCCTGTGACGTAGAAGGGACTGGCTTTTTCTGACTCGCTCGTTTTGCCGTCTGTTTTCTTTCTGTGGCTTATGGAGGCAATGGGGGGTTGGAGAAAATGTTCACATGCCGCATGCTTATGCGGCTCAGAGAGAGCCATCGTATTTCACAAAGAACAAGTATTACACGGTTTCTTGGTGAACAAGACCTTTTAAAGTACAGGTTTAATTCCACAATTTTTGGATTCCCCGTCTATCTCAAAAACAAATGCATTTAAGTTGGGTTTTTGTTGTTGTTGTGAAGTAGCAAAATATGAAGGAGTTAAAGAGCAATGCATGCTAAAAGTAGGGGTGTCAAATTATTGCATTAATTGCAATTAATTAATTACAGCCATATTTAGCGCAATCGCACAAATCTAATTATTATTCTTTAACGTTCCTGTTTCTGCATGTGAGTTGCCTTTTTAAGGAAAATCTGTTTTTATGCTTTGGGCTTCTTGTGCTTGAGTTGTTGATGGTTAACCACACCCTGAAGTGGAAATTGATTGGCTGTCATTATAGGCCTGCTTTTCATTAGCTGACTGGCTTCCGTTGTAGTGGAGGGCTAGGCGAGGAGGAGCGGTGAGTTGCAGACAGTGTTGCCAACTTAGTGACTTTGTCACTATATGTAGCATGTATTTAGACCCCTCGAGTTATCCTTTTTCAAAAAAAGCGACTGGCGACTAATCTAGCGACTTTATTGGGGGGTTATTGGAGACTTTTGGGTGAAGCATGTATCTTTGTTACTCTGACTGAGCAGCAGTGCTGTTGTCCTCTCTAATCTCGGAGCGTTCACAGCAGGCAGCTGGAGTGTGAGCAGATATTTTCCCCACTGAGTCCAGAATGTTAACGAAAAGCGTGTGCTCTAAGTTGAAGTTTGCAGGCAGCACTTGGGACTAGTCTCAAAAACAGCAGAATGTAAATGGCTGGGACTGCATCTATAAAAGAATGTAATACTTTATTGATCCCAGAGGGAAATTAAGTGTTGGTATAGCTCATATAATTAATTATTTAAGGAGTTATAAATGACTTCATAAAGCAACTTTTTTGTTTTTCTATCTACCTATCTATCTATCTATCTATCTAACTATCTAACTATCTATCTAAATGAAAATATCTCAAGATGAGGGCATTTCTCAGCAATTATTAGAATCTCAAAGTTTTAAAAAAAAATATCTTTTGATTGTATGAGCTAACAGCACCATTAAAAGCAAGAGGTCTGGGGTTCATATCCCGGACGAACCCCAAATTCATGTTCTGACTCGTGTTGAGTTGCAGCATAAAATGGACAACTTATCCGGCAGTAGATAATAGTTATCAGCAACAACCATTCAATAATAAAAGTCCTAAACAAGCGGGCGTAATTGCAGCAGCGGGGATCTGCCCTCTCTAGGCGTGCCTTTAATCTATGCTCTCTCAGGTGCAGCCAATTAACCCAGTCGCACTAACAACTGTTGCCGTACCGTTGTAAATCCTGTGAGGACGCACTATCGTCTTAGATAAACCCTGAAGGAAATGCCACATTTCTTAGGAATAAATAAAACGGAGAGCACTGCTTATCACCGAAGCCTCCCTGCTCGGTGTGTTGTAGCGTATTCCTCCTGTTTTCTGCTCCTCTGAAACGAGGAAGATCTTTTTAATGGGTCCATTTTAGGGCTGTAACTGATTCGCCATTGTTAAAACAGCTTAAACGAAGTTCTTTTTTTCCACCCTGAACTGCTGATAGTTTAGCCTATTTACTGCTAGGATTTTTACTCTCTTTGCAATATAACATGAGGTTATTTTTATTGTTTATCAAAGAATCTGTTAACTGATGATGTTTGAACTGCTTGCAGGGCCAAACCCCTCCCTCAACACCTCGCTGCCTTCACCTGGTGCCTGGCCCTACAGTGCCTCAGACAGCTCCCTCAGCAATGCACACAGCACAGGTCCGATTTCTACTTTGTTTCCTCTTTGCATTGGGCCTTTTGAACTCCCTTTTTCACTCATTAATTTGGAATTCAAATTGCTATATGGTGTTCAACTTTTTTTCTGGTATATGATTGCTTTAGAAGGGTTTGCTAAGGTTTTTCTGTCTGCAAAGCTGTCATAGCTGCTGTCTGCAACATGCCTGTGTTTAATTTACATTTCATAACTCATTTACCACCCTCTCTCTCTCTCTCTCTCTCTCTCTCTCTCTCTCCCTCTCTCTCTCTCCCTGGCTCCCACTCCCTGGCTCCCACTCCCCATACCCTTCTCAGGAAAGTACTCTGAGTACAAGCCCAGCTGGCCTCCAGAGCCCATCGGACAAAACAAATTATGGAAGACTAATCGCAATAGCTCGCAGCTGCCACGCCCCCCTCCTGGCCTAACCAATCAGAAGCAGGCCTCGCCCTCCCCGTGGGGAACTGGAGGTCCGCGGTTGGCTCGGAGCTGGGGAGGGATGAATCAAGAGTCAAGATTTGGGTCAGGTACTTTGTAGAGAGAATCGCTTTCATAACCATTTTGTCATCTTCTGTTTTGACTTTTTACTGTTAGATGAGAATGTTTCAGGCGACTTGACTTTTACTTTGATCCCTTTGGGGTAACCCCCTCATGGAAATTAAATTCACATAATTACATAATATAACAGCGTTTGTTATCAACATGTGATCGTTTTGTTTCATCATGGTTTTTCTCTCTCCCTGTTATGTGTTTGTTTCTCGAAGGCTCAGCTTGGAGTGATGGTGGTTCCTCTAGAGGCAGCTGCTGGCTGCTGCTGAGAAACCTGACCCCTCAGGTAAGGACAGAGGTAGTTAAATAGACTAAAAATATCCAGAGTTGCTTAGAAATGTAACACACAAAAAGGACGATGAGTACAGTTACAGAGCTGTGTGTGATGGTCAACATCAATCTTTGAACCAGTTATCTGAATAAACTATTTTCAGGGGAGTGTATAGAAAAAAGGCTCTGATATGCGATACAGAAAGTTAGAATCCCTATTTAGCAATATTTTGAATTTTGTTTGCCTGTAGTGAATTTTCAGAGTAATCGATCGTATATTTAGAGTGAATATGTTTACTTTTTATGATACAGGTGCTTACTGGGTGAAAAAATAATGAAGTGCCTTTCAAAGGATACACAACTTTAAACTGTTTTACCTTGTATCACATAACAGCCACAAGCTCAAATTGAGATGTTATGTGATGGGCCAACACAATTTAACGCGTATTTGTAAAGGGGAAATAAAATTATCGTGTTTCCCAAATTAAACATGGAGCCAGAGCTAAAATAAAATACTTCAGATAAAAGCATATTCATACATACAATGGCCTAGTTAAAACTGAACAGAATCTGTGTCAAAACCTAAAATTAGACGTTTAGATGAGAACTCGTCAATATTGCCTTTATACTTTTCCATTCACAGTTTTTCATATGTATGCACAACTCTCATAAATCTCCATAAAATAAATTGAATTTTGTGGTTGTCCTGTGAGGACAGATTGAAGCATGCCGCTGCTACAGTTGGATTGTAGAGACAACTGAGCCATTTAATCAGTTAGGATTAGCAGACGTTACTCTTCCTCAAAAAGCATAAACATGAAACTATTAACTTCTGATCGTACATTAGTAATGGCAATTATCTGTCTCGACATTCTCACAGCAAAGCGCTATATCTCACTGTAACTGTTCAACAATTATAAGCTAAGTCAATACATGGTCCTTTGTCTGAATTATTAACACATAACTGTTTCCACGCATTATCATTCTTTCACAACCACCAATTCTTGACCCTTTTTCTGTACTTGCTGAACCTGGTGTATAATTACTGTAGAGTTTACATGATTCACATATGCTTGGGGATTCTGGAAATCTTTTATACGAAACATTTTCTCTTTCTTTATAGATTGACGGCTCCACGCTGAGGACTATCTGTATGCAGCACGGCCCCCTGCTGACCTTCCACCTGGGCCTAACCCAGGGAAGCGCTCTGGTTCGATATAACAGCCGGCAGGAGGCGGCCAAGGCTCAGGGTGCTCTTCACATGTAAGTTTACCAGAAGCCTCACAGATACTATAGATACTGTGCTTCTCAAATGTATTCATACTCCTGGTACTTTTTCATTTTTTCCCCATTAAAATGCCAAGGTTAGTAAATGGAATCCACTTGTGTGTAATTCAATCCAGTTGTTCTGTCAGGGCATCAGAGGTTTTTTGAGTGAACAAACAGCATGATGAAAACCAAGTAACACAGCAGGGCAGGTCAGGAAGTGGGGAACTTTAAAGCAGGGCTAGGTTATAAAACTTTGATTAAATGTCAAGCCAAGCTTATGCAAAGCTTACATTTCTCATATATCACTGTGGAGCTCGGCAAAAGTCAAATAAAGTAAAAAAAAAAAAAAGTTAAACTGTTTTTGACTACATGCAAATCACAGTGGCAGAAAACTAACACTGCAAATCACCTTCAGCACACCATCCCAAAATTAAAACATGGTGTTGGCCCCATCATGCTGTGGGGATGCGTGTCTTCAGCAGGGATGGGAAAGCTGGTCAGATTTGATGTAGAAATGATTGGAGCTAAATACAGGCTCGTTCTGGGGGGTGGAGTTGCACAGTGTAAAAAAAAAAAAAACTGAAGACTTGGGCGAATGTTCATCTCCCAGCAGGTCAGGGACCTTTTAAACATGCAGCCAGAGCTACCATGGAATGGTTCAGATTCATGTGGTAAAATAAATATGCGTTGAACTATTCGGTACGGAAGAATGTGCAAACACTGCAAGCTGTAAAGGCACCAAAAAGCTGTTTCTATAAAGTACTGACTAAGGGAAGGAAATACAAATGCACACCACACTTTTCAGATTAATGTTCATAAAAATCCCCCCAAAACAAGAGTTTATGGTTGAATTATAAGAAAATGTTGACATTTTATGAATACTTTCGCACTGTAACTGCTCACCCAGACAGCTCTTGTATTCATAAAAATGTTCTGTCTCGACTACCGTACAGGTGCGTTCTGGGAAACACCACCATCCTGGCTGAATTTGTGAGTGAAGAAGAGGTTGCACGCTATTTTGCACATTCCCAGGCCGAGGGGGCCAGCTCAGGAGGAGCAGCAGGCAACGGAGCGCCCAGTTCATCCGGAACGGGCGCAGCTGTGGCCAGCAGTGGCGGGAGCTCCCCTGGGAGCGAGCGGCCAGCGGTGGGCACATCTTCAGGTGGAAATGGAAATGGTGGTGGTGGAGGGGAAAGGTCGTCCAGCTCTGGATGGCAGAGTCTTGATGGTACAGGCGCTTCTTCAGAAACGTCCTCAGCCCAAGGAGCGGGGCTTGCGATATTTTCCCAGTGGAGCACCAACGGGGCCGGCGAAGGAGGCGTTGGTGGAGTAGAGAGCAGGAGGTCTGGGCTATGGGGAGGCATAAATGCAGGATACTCGAGCAGCAGCCTGTGGGGAGCACCTCAAATGGAGGAAAGGCACCAAATGGACAGCTCTGCTGGACTGTTGCCTGGCGACCTGCTGGGGGGAGGGGCTGATTCAATCTGATAAGCCCACTCAATGAGTCGATTGGATTCGAACACACTGATAGGGCATACACTGGGATACATTTGTACTTAATATGGCACACACACATTTACATTGTATGCATATTGATGTACTGAATACATACCCATGCATACATATACTAGTATGCATATATTAATGTGCACACACTTAAAGCAGAAATGTGAGACATGCTTACACACATTCTCATGGCCAGACTTAAGCTATTATATAAAAAAACAAATGCAGGGACTGTTAGATGTGTATTCAGCCTTTTTTCCACACATGAAGATTTCAACTGCTTAGACTTGAAACCTGAATAAGAATGAGGAAAAAAGTCAGTGGGTCTTGAAGACTTGACTGGATTGCAATGTGCTTAGTAAGTAGGGGACTTTTTAACCGATTTACATGAACATGCACACACCAAATACAGAGAAGCCTTCAGACAGACAGGCACTGTAAACAGCATTACCTTCATCATATAAGAGAACACTGAGGTTGAGAGTTTGTATTCACATCCCCTTAAAGACAGAGATTGAATCCAAACACATGCAAACAGCTCTGATTGAGATCAGGGCTGTATCTTACTGTGTATGTTAAGTTTTTTGTTTTTTTTCCTGTTTGGCTGTATGATTTAAATTTTTGAATAGTGAAATTTTGAAAAGGAAAAAAAAAAGTCATCGATCTGTTTTCAAAATGCTGACCTCCTACTGTTGTATCTCACGCACTCTGTTTTTTTTCTGTTTTTTTTTTCTGTTATTCGTTCTCAAACATGTTTGTTACTGTTGCAGTGATACATGTTTAATTGCTGGCATTTTCAGGCTACGATGCATTTCTCCACGTGTCGATGCTGTGTGCAGCATCATACACACTGAGTATGAGTGAGACTGAGACCAAGTAAGTGGATTAAACCAACACAGTCGCTGTGCATGTGTGTGAGAATGAGACGATGATGTGTGTGCATGGTAATGCCTGTCATAATGTGGGCAAGGCTGCTTACTTATACAGAAGGTCTATACAAAAAAATGTTATGAGTGCATTTGGTATTCTGCTGACTGTGTGTTAAGAAATATTGGCACTAATGCTTTTTTTTCCCCTTTTCATTTGAAGTGTTTTTTAGTAGATGTCCTTTTTTTATTGTCTGACCTGCAATAATAAAAAAAAAAAACGTTTAATGACACAAAGAGCTGAAGGCATATGCGTTGAGAAAATGGACATGCCAAATCTTATCAAACTGTGTGCAGTGGGAGGGGAGGGGAGGGGCGGGACGGGTTGTTTACAGATACAGTGTAAGCGTTACCGTTCGTTTTTAATGGTTTGTTGTTGTGTATTTGTTTTAAATTAAGACAGGCTTTAACACTCCTGTTCAGTGTTTTCGTTTTGAGATTTTACAGAAGAAAAATTTATTTAAACAATGAGAACAAGATTAATAAAGATGAAAGTATTGGCTTCTAAGTTTGTCCTTGTGGTTATTTTTCTATAATATATATATATATATATATATATATATATATATATATATATATATATACAGGTCTTGTCAGAATTTTCATAAATTAATGGACATGAATGTTTAGATTAATTTTGTGCTTTTGATGCATTTGAACAGTTTAAGATTGAATTATTATACACCATTGTTTTTTTCCCCAAGAATTGGGTGCCTATAGTTTACATTTTTGGGGGATTTTTCTGTAATTCACACAACGCCAATATTATATATACATACATACAGTGAGGAACATGAGTATTTAAGCACCCTGCGGTTCTTCCACTTAGAAATTATGGAGGGGTTTGAAATTCACATTGTATGTGCTTTTCCATTGTGAGAGAGGGTTTCTTTTAAATTCAGGAAATCACATAGATTTTTAAAGAATGTATATGTATTTTATTGCTGCACATAAGTATTTGGACACCTGGCAATCGGCAAGAGTTCTGGCTCTCAAAGACCTGTTACTCTGCCTTTAAAAAGTCCACCTCTACTCCACTTATTCATCTAAATTAGTGGCACCTGTCTGAGCTCGTTAAAGACACCTGTCCACCCCACAGTCAGACTCCCAACTGCTAGATAGAAAATTGATCAATTGTTAGAAAATGGAAGAGGCTAAAGATGACTGTCAGTCTCCCTTGGACTGGGGCTCCATGCAAGATCTCACCTCATGGCGTATCACTGACGATAAGAAAGGTGATGAATCAGCCCAGAACTACACAGGAGGAGCTGGTCAATGACATGGAGAGAGCTGGGACCACAATTTCAAAGGTTACTGTCAGTAGAACACTACGCCGTCATGGTTTAAAATCGGGCATTGCACCGGAGTTTCCCATGATCAAGTCGTCACATGTCCAGACCCGTCTGTAGTTTGCCAATGACCATCTGGATGATCCAGAGGAGGGCTGGGAGAAAGTCATGTGCTCAGACGAGACCAAAATAGAAATCTTTGGTCTAAACTACACTTACTGTGAAGCATGGGGGAGGAAACATCATGCTTTGGGGCTGCTTTTCTGCAAAGGGGACAGGACGACTGCACTGTATTAAGGAGAGGATGAATGGGGCCATGTATAGTGAGATTTTGAGCAACAACCTCCTTCCCTCAGTCAGAGCATTGAAGATGGGTCGTGGTTGGGTCTTCCAACATGACAATGACCCGAAGAACACAGCCAGGATATCCAAGGAGTGGCTCTGTAAGAAGCATATCAAGGTTATGGAGTGGCCTAGCCAGTCTCCAGACCTAAATCCAATAGAAAATCTTTGGAGGGAGCAGAAACTCTGTTGCTCAGCAACAGCTTCGAAACCTGACAGATCTATGAGAAGATCTGCGTGGAGGAGTGGGCCAAAATCCCTGTTGCAGTGTGTGCAAAACTGGTCAAGAACTACAGGAAATGTTTGACCTCTGTCATTGTAAACAAAGGCTTCTGTACCAAATATTAGCACTGATTTTTTCAGGTGTTCAAATACTTATGTGCAGCAATAAAATACAAATAAATGATTTAAAAATCAGACAATGTGATTTCCTGAATTAAAAAAAGAAATGCTGTCTCACAGTGGAAATGCACCTACAATGTGAATTTCAGACCCCATCTATAATTTCTAAGTGGGAGAACTTGCAAACTCGCAGGGTGTTCAAATACTTATGTTCCTCACTGCACATGCTAACATTAGTGTAAAAAGTAGAGGCAAGCACAGTGGTGGAAGCATCATGATGTGGGTCCGTTTCACTGCCAGTGGTACCGGTCACTGTACAAAGTGGACCAAAAAAGTTGAGCTTTACCACATTTCAACAAACAAATATTTTGGGGAAAATGGATGTTCCAAAAGGAGAAAGATGGAAAACTAAAATCAAAACTGGTTATGGAAGAAATAAAGCAGCAACCTGTATGAGGTTCCAAATGTGCCAAAAGTGTTTGTCTATGTTCATAGGCACACTGTTTATGTCAACTTAACAAGTAAGTTAGCATTTAGGTGCGTCTATGTAACTGGCAGCAGCACTTTTGCAGATACAAACTTGCAATTGATTACTACATTGCCCATGTAAATGACTAACCTGACCAAACATTTAGCCTTTTCAGATTTATTTAATTCTATAATTGCTGTAGTCTTGTTCCTCTGTCGTTACAACCTGTCGTCTTCCCTGTTGTTGCAACTTGTCGTTACAACCTGTCGTTTCCCCCGTTGTCTTCCCCTGTTGCCTGGCTGTGTTATTCTTCCAAATTTTGCCAGTGTCATTACTTTGTGTGCTTATGCAGAGTTGTCGGTTTCATCTTTATTTTGTGTTTGATGTTACAGCAGAAAGTAATCATCTTTGTGTATGTTACAACCTGTTTGCTCAGTGCGAAGCCTTGCCTCACGAATTACCGGTAATCAGAACTGGTATTTCAAAATAAGAGTCTTTGATATAGCCATTTTTGCCAAGGTTAAGCCTCGTTTTTACTGTCACTGTGAGCTCCATTGCTATTAAAATGTGAACTAAAGGAGTGCAACATCTGAATTTGACACTTTTTGATATTCACAAACAAACAAACAGGTTGTAAAGATTATTAATTTCTGCTATAACATCATACACAAAATAAAGATGAAACCGACAACTCTGCATAAGCACACAAAGTAATGACACTGGCAAATGTGGAGAAATAAAATGGCGAGGCAACAGAGGAAGACGACCCTCTGTCACAACGGGGGAAACGACAGGTTGTAATGACAAGTTGCAACAACAGGGAAGACAACAGGTTGTAACGACAGAGGAACAAGACTACAGCAATTATAGAATTAAATAAATCTGAAAAGGCTAAATGTTTGGTCAGGTTAGTCATTTACATGGGCAATGTAGTAATCAATTGCAAGTTTGTATCTGCAAAAGTGCTGCGACCAGTTACATAGACGCACCTCAATGCTAACTTACTTGTTAAGTTGACATAAACAGTGTGCCTATGAACATAGACAAACACTTTTGGCACATTTGGAACCTCATACAGGCTTGCATAAAACATTTGTCATGGCCTTTCTTCTAGAAAGCTCATACTTAAATGTGGTTAAACACCAAGTACTGTATTTGCCAGTAAATGGACCAATTTAACTGAGCTCTTCCATTACTGGCAAGATGGTTGAGTGTGTATAGTCTTCTGACTAGAATTATATGTGAATTTACTCTCCTGTTTGATAATTAGAAATGGGAATATTTAACATGTATGTTCTACTTCTTATATTGTTAATCTTAAAATATGTTTTTAAAACAATACGTATTTTATAGGTTTTATAGCCAATGGTCTGAATGGCAACAAGCCTTGTGTCTGTCATGTTCTACCATCAACACACCAATCCAATTTAAAACCAACGTCACAACCCAGTCACCAACGGCTTACCGCTAATTATTTGCTAGCTGTAATGTACTCATGAAATACAAGATAACATTATTTATTGACCAAAAGTGCTTCATTTTAAACCGAATAACCATAACTAGAAATGTAATTAATGGTTACATTAAATAAAGGAGGCGAAGTTAGAGTTGACGTTCCTTGTTTAGTGACGGTGACGTCATTGACGTCGTGAGCACGTACGTTGTTAAGGAGAGGAGGGGACGAGACAAACCAGAGTAGAGAAGGGCCGTTTGTGCTGCTGGAGCTTTTCAGGGACTATCAACAGGGAGCGCAACCGACGACTGAGCTCAGAGCTGAGGGCATGAGAGCCGTTATAATCCGCTCCCATCCTCCTCTGGTCGGTTTCCTGTCCGACTGACAACCATCGGATCAGAAGCTCCACTTAACCAGCTGTCGGACGAACCCGATATCGGGTGAGTGTTGGGTCGGGGAATGAGTAAAACCGAGGGGGAAAATTGACCCGATTCGACCGAAGCTGAGTCTCCTATTCACGGCTTACAGGAGAGGGGGAGGGGGCAAGTAGTAGGACTTGCTGCCTACCCTGGCTAGTTTAATGCATATAAGGGTGCGGTTTTAAATAGGACACATATTGAGATTTATTGAACTGTATTAATGTTAAGTTTTCTTTAATTTTGAACATTTTTCACCCGTACGTCCCACGGTTCCTGTAACGAATTTCTACTAGCTTAGTCGTAGCGGCCAACAGTCAACTTACCCTGATTCCTGTGGTTTATATTTCTAACGTAAACTAGTTAAAGCGATTGTACACTGTTTAAATCGCATATTTTGTTGTCGAATTGACCATTTATGTAAAATTTTCAGCTAAAAAAAATATCGCAGTACTCTGTCAAAAGCAATAAGGGCTAATTTGTGCCGCTACCGCCACAAAATCGTCGTCTTGTTAGCATAAATGGAGGAAATGCGCACAAAATGTGACATGCGTTGAATTTAGAACAAAGTAGTTGTTTGTAGTGACAGCTGTGAGGGGCGTAACGTTAGCAGTGTCTGTGTGATTGCGAAATAATCTGGTTTTGAGTGACTGCCTTGTTTTTGTTTTCATTTTAAGAGTTTTGTGAATATATATTTTCGTATAGAAGTGCTCCAAACATTAGTAGTTTGGATTGACGCAAAGCTCGACATAGTCGATATTTCCTTCTGTAGGTCGCCACTGTGAGGGTATTAAGGCTTAAACCATAGCATTCCACCTCTTTAGAACATCATGTCTTCACAGCTACTACTAAGACTCCCCTTGAACCAGCAGATGTGTGCTGTACCATCTTGACCAATCCACTCTCCTGGAGACGATTACTACCGTAATGGCACATGTTGTTTGTCCAGTGCAGTGTGACAGGTTAATTCCCATTGCTTCACACAGTCTATCTCTCTCTGAAGCCTCAGATGATGAATCCCCCTCATTGCTCTTAACCCTCAAATAACGGAGAAATTTGAGTCTCTTAAATTCTCCGTCACAAAGCTGGTTAAAATGATGCGAAAGTATTTTGTACAGATGCATTTATACAAAAAAGTGCATCCATGGATGCAGAGTATTTGTGACCTTAACCCTTTATTAACTCTGAACCGTCAGTCACGTCTACCATGGCAAGCTGCTTTCATCAGGTTAATTACAACCCGGGTTAGGCGTTCAGCTTTTCTTTTTTTCTCTCTTTCCCCATCTGCTGTGGATTTTTGTTTTGTGAGGGTTCTCTTCATGAAACCAGAGTATGTACTTTATCCCTCTGCTCATAATCAAAGTATTGGAAGAGAAAGTCTAAATCGTTCTGATTTGTCAGCTTATTCAATAACTAATGCTATACAACAAAACGAGGCGCAGCTACTTCAGGATCTTTAACAGATTAGTGTGATAAATTGTGGCTGAAAACAAAATGGTTGGAAATGCAACAAAAGTTCTGCTTGACAGAAGCTTTCAGTTGGTCTGTCAGGAACAAGTTGGATGAGGAAATCTCAAAGTTGAAGTAAAAATACAGTTCCTCTATAGGGAAGATCAGGCTGGTGCTCTAGTAATTGTAACTATGCTCATAACTGTAAGATGCTAAGATTAAAAAAATGTTTTGTTTTTTAAATCCCTGTTCTCTCACACACGTGATATGACATCCCATCCAGCTTACGGCTAAAAGTTGGATGGCACTCATCCGGCCCTGCTTGTTACGTCGTGATGCTAACAACAGTTGAAATAGTTCAGGGAGAAGGTGTGGGGACAACGTTCAGAGCTCTGATCCTTGAGCAACTCCGGACAAAAACTAGGGACACACCAGCGACCCTCTCAGCTCCCCTCACTATCGCCTGCAGTGCCCTCTTGTCTACCGTGTTGCAACTGGAGCAACCAAAGTTGAAATATTAGACTTTTAGAGGAATCCCTTGGAACAAAGAGGACTGGTTCTGCAGAATTGATGCCTAATTTGCTCGAGTTGTCCTCAGGAAACCAGTCTTGTTTTAGGCTCAGATAAATGAAGTGTACATTTTGATTTTGTTGATAAAGAGTTCCCAAATTAATGTTGAGTAAACCAAGTCTGATGAATGCATCTCTGCTGCTCTTGGCTTTCTGGAGTTCATTACACAGAACGGTCTGAGGGCTTTGACACAGATAGAGGCAGCCAGCGCTCCGTGGCTGTGGCTGCTCATGCCCTCTTTCCTTTGGCAGTGCCAACTCAGAGCAGCAGAGAGCTTAGTCTTGCTTTCGCTGTGGCTGCTTAGCGTGGCGTGGTCGAGGGAGTGCTAAATAAGTGATGATCCTCGCGCCGCCATCACGTGCAGCTTGGCTCGAAAATTGCGCTCGATTTCCTCATACATCCCCAATCCTTGTAGTCATGCCGTATTGGCTCCTCCTTGTTCCTCTTCCAAGTTTAAACCAGCATTTCTACATTCCCAATCTCTTTTTTTTCTGTAGTTCTCACCCCTCCTTTCTTCTTTTTCTTCTGCTGAGCTCAAAGCAAACCCCCACCCTGCCGTTTCTAGCTGCCCTAGAAGTTCCATCTTTTTTTTTGGATCCCAGACGTCTGTTTTCTGCTCCGCTCACTGGCGGTGCTAAAAGGATGCATCCCCTCTCATAAACATGTGGTCAGTTTTGCTGGAATAGATTCATAATATGAGCAGCTGAAAGTCTCAAACAAAGACTTCAGTCATTCTGTCTCGTGGCAGAATAAAGAAAACATCCGTATTTTTAAGGTTGAATGGTTTTTGACCCGTATAATCTTTCTTAATAATGAGCAAAAAGAGTCAGTGTTGAAAACTTATTTCCGTTTTTTTTGTTTTTTTTTTATAGATGTGCATTGTCCGTTGATGAGAGTGACACTTTGTAACCATGGAGCTGAGAGTGGGGAACAAATACCGGCTGGGGCGAAAAATAGGGAGTGGATCCTTTGGAGACATCTACCTTGGTAAGTGGGAAAGTGTTTCTCTATGAAGTAAATCTTTCCTCACCTTTGTCGGACTAATTCAGGCCCTACAACATTTTGTTTATACGCTTCTCTTCAGGTGCCAACATTGCGACCGGTGAGGAGGTAGCCATCAAGCTGGAATGTGTGAAGACCAAACACCCACAGTTGCACATTGAAAGCAAGTTCTACAAGATGATGCAGGGAGGAGGTAAGCGGCTCCAGCATCCACACGCTCCTCAGGATTTTTCAGATCATTTCTTCTCAAACTTCTTCCTGGCTGTATGTGGTCGATGCAAAAATCCTGCCAAACCTGACGCTTGGACAATGAAAATCCTATTCTCAAACAGTTTGAACCTTAAATTTAATGGAAAGGATTAAATGCAAGTCCATCAGCTTGTTTTCAGTCTGGAGAAATCTCTCGTCTTAAACAAGCACCTCTATACTTCTGCATATTTGTATTTATTCTTGTTTGTTTAATACTGTTGTGCCTTACTAAAAATAACTGTTTATTTACATCTGGTTGTCACTTGTATTTCAGGAGGGGAAGGGGTTGGTCATGTGGTTTATGTTGTGTCATGTGACAGCGATGGTGATACACGGTTATGGTGTGTTTAACTACAAAAGGGAAGCAAAGGGTAGGGAAATGTGTAAAATGTACATTATATCAGTTATCAACCATAACAGCTGTATTAATATTGGATATCGGCCCAAACTTTCATTGCAGTGCATCTGTACAAATAACTAGTTAAAAAGTTTAAACATTACAGTAATATTGCAAAATGAAGCTCATACAGAAGACAGCCGAGGTTTCTCTTATTCTTATCCAGTTATTTACCAACGTCACTACTTTTGATTCGTCTGGTTTGTAAACCAAATTATTTTTTTATTGATGTTTTGTTTCATTAAAGGGGGGGTATTATGCAAAATGGACTTTCTGAAGCTTAATATCCTGAGAACCTGTCTTTCCCTCATTAAAACCACCCATCTCCTCCTCCAACCTTACGTACTCAGCCGAGAGCCTCGCCCCCGCAGAGCTCCCCTGCCCCTCCCCACCTCACACAACTCCGGCTGAGTTCTAGGTGCAGTAATTATAACACACCAGCTGCAGCTGCGCGTCTTTTGTGGGATTTATTTTCCGACTCCGTGCATGCTGCGATGATGCACGGTATGTGACGAACTGAAGGGGGAGTGTCAGAAAGAGTGGGAGGGTCTTAGAGAGGCACAGGCAAAAATCAAGGCGTCCAATACGGAAGTAAATTTCTTTAAGGTGGATTTGGATATATGATGGACTTTTAAAAGACTTAAGGTGACAATCTTATTGGAGTGTGCTATAGAAGGGTAATATGTGCCTGGAAGAAGCATAATACCCCCCCTTTTAATAAGATGTTGCATCACAAAGACACTTCCTTCCCCCTCGGTTTTCAGGGGTAACGAAAGCAATATGGTCGTTTGCGTAACTTCCGGAAGTAAAAAAAAACAACAACTCGGAGTTCCAACAACGTAGTTAAAGCTGATAAAATGTTCTGTCCTGCTGTTCCTACACTTTTTAAAGTTATTTTTATTAAGACTTTTTAGAGAAAATGATTTTTCTCTGAATTCTGCCCCACCTTTTACTGAGCATTGAAGGTCAGCTGACAGAAGAATCCTAAATATTTCCCTCGTTTACAAGCTAAACAAACTTAAAAATATATATATTTCTGGCTGTGAAAATATGGAAGTGATGTGAAAGCCCCACCCATCACTTCTATAACTATGGCAAGGCTCCAAAACTAGATTTGGAGATCTAAGAGCAACATATCTGAAACCACTGTTTGCAGGCTCCATCTAAACGCATAGCTCAACTAATTAACCAGCTAATTAGGGTTTTATGCTTGTGCTATAAAACCAGAACGACAAATGCTGTAATATTTGAAATATTATTTGAAAACTATTAGATTTAACCGGTGTTTTAACCGGTGTTCATGCTGGCCAATGCCAGGCCCTTACGTAAACTGTATTCTTCCTCCTCAGTGTTTCATCCAGATATTCCTCAGTATTCAGTTAATGCTGCTTTTCCTGTTTGACCTCCTGTAGTCTTAGTGTTATTATTGCTGAGGCTGCGTCACAACATGATTTAGTGTGGGTTCGCAAGGGTAATAGAAATAGCAACTTATCTGTGTTTACATGGCAGAGTAACTGTTTATTCTAGTTCCCTGCATTCACTGGAGTTATTTCCTAAACACAAGGGCGCCGCTGCTGAAGAAAATAATTCTGCTGCACAAAAGAAACAGCAGAATAACAAGACTTCACTACACCTAGTTAAAACTCACCTTTGCTGCAGTTTTAATGACTCTATTCAAAGCAATGCTCTTAGCACTCAATTAAAACAAAACACTGCCGCTCAACCCTACACACTCGTATCTGTTTGCTGATGATGTGCGTCTGTGTTTGACCAGTTGGTATTCCATCGATAAAGTGGTGCGGTGCGGAGGGAGACTACAACGTCATGGTGATGGAGCTGCTTGGGCCCAGCCTGGAGGACCTTTTCAACTTCTGCTCCAGGAAATTCAGCCTAAAGACTGTCCTGCTTTTGGCAGACCAGATGGTACGATACAAACTTGCCTGTAAAGTCAGAGACATTCAGTCAGTCAAACAAACAGTAACAAGGTGAAAGAGGTATTTAGATTAACAGTAGAGAAACATGATAGGAATGACTCTTACTTGTAGGTCAGTGCAGATTCCGTGTGTAGACATTGTATATTAATCCCCTGAAGACTCTTTAAGTATTAGATGTTTGGATCTCTTATCTTCACCTGCTGTCAGTGTAGTGTTTGAGTGCTCAGCTTTAGGCTGTGTTGACAGAGAGATTGCGTATCGTAGATCAGACTCTTGGCTCACCTTTTGTCCGTACTGGAGCAGAGTTGCTGCGTCAGATGTCCATATGGGTGTCTGATTGGCTGCTTTTCAACCTTGGGTCACAGCCTTCCCGTCCTGATTTATCCTGCTGCTGCCAAGCTGTCCTCCTTTCGTCTCGGCCTGCTTAAGTACATCACATGCTGCTGACTTTCGGTGTAACACAATATTTCCTTTTTCATGTGCATCTCATTCAAACCCAGATCAGTCGCATTGAGTACATCCACTCCAAGAACTTCATCCACAGAGACGTGAAGCCAGATAATTTCCTCATGGGTTTAGGCAAAAAGGGCAACCTGGTGTACATCATCGACTTTGGGCTAGCCAAAAAGTACCGCGACGCCCGCACGCACCAGCACATTCCTTACAGGGAGAACAAGAACTTGACTGGAACAGCGCGCTACGCCTCCATCAACACACATCTTGGAATCGGTAAGCCGAAGCAGAGAGCAATGCAAGTTTTACTAACATGCTGGATGGACTAGATATCTGGTGAAGGAGAATGACAACATGAGCTGGTGTTTAGTTTACTGAGTTTACGTGTCAAACTCACTCTTATCAGGGTCACGCTGTTCCTTTTCAATGACGACTAAATGATCGTCTGATCCTCTTCAACCTTTGCCTGGTGGTGTAAAGTACAGTGATGCACAGACCTAATTGTCCTTGAAGTCTTCTCAGTTATTTCCCTCTCTTCCAGTTCAGACCGTACTCTCGTTAAAAAGGTATTGGTGGTGTGTGAACATGCTGGTAGTTTGATGTCGTGGAGTTTTCTCCAGCCATCTCTCCAACGTTCCCATTTTTGTTTATTACTCCTGCATCCAGTCATATTCACAGAATAAAACAAATGGTATAAAAAAATATGGAACTATCATGTGGTTTGTTCACACTCCAAGACCTTTTTGTTTTTGATGTTGTCATCCCAAAAACGGATTTTAAATGATAGATATTTAAGACAATGTAGTGATGATTACGCAATCATTGGACACTATTCATATTACAGAACATATAAACAACCTATTTTCAGTGAAATGATTAGCTAGAAGTGTCTAAAAATGGTAGATCACTAGCGAATTATTGTGAAAGTGTAAATATGCATCTAGCTCTTTAGATCAGACATTATTTCAAGGAAAACTACAAATCCCTCATTAAGAAAAGGCATAAAGGTGCCTTTAAAATAATCTATAATCAGTTTTAAATCGTTCAGGTTTGTATAGTCCCTCCCGTATTTTGAGATTCCTCAGGTGGTCCTGTTGGAACAAAAGCATTGCAAACGATTCAGTCTTTGTATTTTCAGGCACGGAACAAAGGTTTCTTCAACCCTCCAACTGGGTTTTATAGACTCCCTGTTCAGTGCAGAACTGGTATTGATCAGCTTAGGTATTTAGGATTTGATCAAACGCATTCCCGACTCAGAAACAAAAGCCCTTTAGTGCAGATAAGAAGCTACAAATCAGATATCCGCTTTTGCATCATTAGCAGCTAACTATTGCAGTATTCTGACCAGCCTTGCAACTCATTTCTAGTCTTGTTCGTTTTAGTTGGGTTTTTTTTATGTTTGTTTGTTGGAGGCTTCTTCAATGGTTTTGCAACAGCGTTTTCAGCCAGCCCAACAGGTCTTCATTATTAGACTGTCGTCAACTAAACGGAGCAAATCACAAACTACCTACTTTTTTTCAAATTAGGTTTTTCAAGCATAGATGCAGTCGAGTGCCCAACATAGACTGCTTCTGTGGATACACGGATCCCATAATAATAGTAGCTTTGTATCCACAGCAGTTAAAATTTGTCAGAAAGTAAATGCCGCTTTTTGGAAATGGACTTCACTTTGACGAGAAGCGTTGTGCTCTTATTTTTATTTTTTTTAAATCGCAAGATCTCTTTAACCCCCAACTATTGGTCCCTAAAATCAGCAGTTTTTGTTCTCTCTCATTAATGTGCACTTAATGCTTTGTTCCTACAGAGCAGTCGAGGCGTGATGACCTGGAGTCTCTCGGCTACGTCCTCATGTACTTCAACCTGGGGTCCCTGCCCTGGCAGGGCCTCAAGGCTGCAACCAAGAGACAGAAGTATGAGCGAATCAGCGAGAAGAAAATGTCCACGCCCATTGAAGTTCTTTGCAAAGGATATCCTTGTGAGTCCTCGCGTATCGGCGCAGCCGCATGCTCCTAAGATCATCTACAGATGCTGGATTTAGTTTGTTCTGCTTAAAATGGAACTGGGATTTATATTGATATGAAAATGAAAGGTCAACGCTTGCAGGTTTACCCACTTTCCTGTATGATCACCCCTCATTCCTGATTCTTTTGTTTCTACAGCGGAGTTCTCCACATACCTAAATTTTTGCCGCTCACTCCGTTTTGATGACAAACCAGACTACTCCTACCTACGCCAACTTTTCAGGAATCTCTTCCACCGACAGGGATTCTCCTACGATTACGTCTTTGACTGGAACATGCTCAAATTTGTACGTTTTTTTTTTTTTTAAAGAGTTTTTGGTATCAAACTTCCACAGAGCTCAAATTGCACTGCTGCTTATTGAAACTTTCACTGAAAATCTTTAATATGACTGATCACATTTATCAGGGCGCCAGTCGATCAACTGAGGATGGGGATCGTGAAAGGAGAGCAGGGGATGACAGAGATGATCGGATCGGGGGAGCCCCCAGAGGGTCTGCGTCGCGGGGCCTCCCCGCGGGTCCCACGCCGGGTGCTCCCAACAGAGTCAGGAATGGACCAGAGCAAGCCATCTCAAACCCCGCCTCACGGGTCCAACAGTCTGGTGAGTTATCCACTGGAATGGTTTCCAGCTTTAAAATTTAAATTTGTTTAAAAGGACGAGAGAACTTGTCCAACTCTCTGTTTGCTCATGATTTTTTTCTTTATCTCAGGCAACACGTCACCTCGTGCAATTTCTCGCGCTGAGCGGGAGAGGAAGGTGAGCATGCGTTTACACCGGGGGGCTCCTGCCAACGTATCGTCCTCTGACCTCACGGCCCGACAAGACCAGTCCAGGATTTCCACGTCACAGGTGAGGCGACATTTAGGGTGCCTTCAGTGTGATGATGGGTAACACACAAAAGACTTTAACTTAAATGTAATCAAATTTTTTTACAAGAGGTACCCCAATTTGACCCTTCTCAGACACATTTTATTGATATTTATATATTTTGTGGTAAAACATGAGCTACAGTAGTCTGCAACGTGGAATCCATTAGCTCATATACTACATGAGTTACTTGGACTGTTCTCTGCTTGGATTGGCTCCAACATTAAACCTCTAACATATAATGTTAATCTCATTAGATGGTGGGGGTAATCGCAGCTTATTGATTCAGTGTTTAGCAAAGTATTCATTCTACATTTGGCTGCCATCCAGCTACAAACTTGAATATATTTTATATAATAGACAAACGAAATGTAGCTCATAGTTGATTGTGAAGTGATAATAAAAGGATTACGCCTCAATAAAATACAGCGCCTCTAACCGCCCTCTGAAGGCACCTAGTTAGCAAATAGTGGGGCTGATCTTCGTGTTGATATATCTGCTCTTTTCAGGCCTGATGGGTTTATTTGAAGAAATTGAATACACAGCATTATGAGGACAAAGCAATGGAGAAATTTAAAGACTTGCTGCTGTATTGACTGCAAAAGGCGGTTCTACAAAGTAATAAGAGAACTGAATATGAATCACTACACTTTTTTTTTTTCTTCAGAATTATAAAGAAAATGAAAACGATGTATAATTGTCCTTCCCTTCATATTTATGCACTACTTTGTGTTGGTCTCACATAAAATTCCCTTCAAAGAACATTGAAGTTTGTGGTTGTACTGTAAGTTGATATGTATGAATACTTTTTCTACAGTTTACTTCTGCACTGATCAAGCCTTGAACCTCTGCATCTTGTTCATTCCCAGCAGTGTTGTATTTGCATATTAGGCTGTTTTTTGCTGTTGTGTGTATGGATACGTGTGAAGTTAAATCATAGAGAGAAATGGATCAGGCCTGTATTTACATTTCTAGCGTCCGGAACAGTTAAATGAGCTAAACTGGTCGTTCCCCTCCCTTAAATCTTTATCCTGTTGTTTTGCAGGTCAGCGTGCCATTCGAGCACATGGGGAAGTGAACTTCCTTAGCTCTTTATGCACACGCAAATGACAGGTAAGTTTTATAGCTTCACTTTTTTTGCTATAAATGTAAACGCAAAGTCTCACACAGATCTTTTGTTCTTCTTGCAGGGCTGCAAGGAGATCTTTGTCACTATACCTTTCTTTGCCCCCCCCCCCTCCCCCCTACCTTGTTTATTGAAAAGCTGTTTGTTAATGGACATGCAAGTTTTTCTTTGCAACAAGACATTAAATGTTTCAAGGATTCAGGAAAATACATGAAGGTATTTCAACATGCATTCTTACCTGGACTGTTCTTGCTAAACGTACTATGATCACAACACACGAGAAAAATGACAATGCTGCACCTTGACAGTTGCTCATTTCTACCCTGTTTTCTTCTCCTCGAAGCATTCCCTTGATACTTTGACAAATGTGAAGAAATGTTAGCATTGAAGGAGCAGAAAAAAAAAAAAAAGATTTCAGGGACATGCATGTTTCTTATCAAAGGTCGATACAGGCTTAGCAATTTTCTTCTTTTTTTTTTTTTAAAGAAAGATTTTAGCTCAGCAAAGGTAACTGTCATCTTCATTGTTCATGAAGGATATATTAAACCGAAGGTTGAGTTTCCTTTTTTTTTATATATAAATTTTTAAGAATTGAAAGCTAAACAGGATGAGGCATGTAGATTAGCAGGTAGCAACCAGAGAGGGAAAGCGAAGAGGACGAGCAAGTGATGTTTTTAGCTGTTGTAATGTTCCTGGTGATTTAGCTGGTAACTGCTTGCAATATCCACTTAGACATGAAAATCCTCAGCACATCTATGCTGCCTATTTTTACACAAGTTTTTATTCATTATTTTGATTTTATCCTTTTTGATGTTGAGGTAAAGCATGATTGTGGAAATTCGAAGGACTCACTCCCAAGTCTTGAGAGAAGCTCCTCAGGAAATATCTCAGCATACCGATATTTTACCTGAGACCACAGCTGCCCGCTTTTGGTTTTCAAACAGGGGATGCAATTTCTATGGTATTTCTTAAAAAGTTACCTTTTTTATTATTTTGTTATTTGGGGCTTGGGGAGGGCAGTCACTGTTAGATATGACATGTGGGTGGGGTTGGGGCATCAAATTTTCTTTTTTTTTCTTTTTGTTTGTTTTACTCCACTGTAAATATTTTTTTATTTCATTGTAAAGCCAAATGTGGTTATTGTAAAGGTGTAAAGTAGAAAAATGCATACTAATGACTAGGGTGTTGAATCAGAAATAATAAACTTGGAGATGGGTGACTGTTGCCATGCCAGCTGGGTCATCCAACAGGTGTGAGTGAGTTGAGTGCTACAGTAAAACCTCCAACATCAATAAACTCCTTTTTTAACTTTAATCTGTTCATCCTTCATTATTTACTGAAATACCACACAATAGTTCAGACTGTTTCTGTAAAAGACCAATAAACTGATTAATTTGCCGCTACCTTTTTATTTAACCCCTCACTGAATGTTATTAGCTGCATCTGCAGGTGTGTGTGTGTATGTAAATGTGTATAGTTTCCATTGTACAGGCCACCATGACCCAGTGGCATTGCAGTTTTAGATTTGAGGATTATGTACAAGAGGACGAAGCGAGAGGTATTTCACATTGTGTATTGTGTACCGATATCCTGTACAGTTCTTTAACACCATTTACAGTATTTGTGTATATTTTATGAAGTAATAAAATGGATAATGTTGCGGACTGTCATTTTTTAAAAATGTGTGTATATGTATGTAGAACATGCATATTTTCAGTCTGGATAAACGGAGTATATTTGGAAACATTTCCAGGCTTTATTAGCTTTCACATTGTCCCATTCATTCATCCATCAACCCTTCAGTTTTTAATCCTGCCTGTCCTTTCATCCATCACTTACTTGACCTGTCTGACCATCACTCTAAATGGTTTCCCTCTGTTTATCTCACTCTTTCCATTCATGTGTCCATTCTCTATCCATGGTCATCTGTCCATCCAACTATTAATCCCATTCATGCTTAGGTTTATTCTCCATCTTTTTATATTTCCATTTACCCATCTGTTGCTCTGTCGTCCATCCCTCCATCCATCTTTGCCTACCTAGCTTTTTCATTACAATCTGGGTTTTTGCTCGTTTGCTTAAAGCACGACTAGGTAGAAATAGGGGGCATCATTTCATAGGGGAAATTTGTTTTAATCCGTAGAAATTTAACTGAGCAATAAATGGAAGGTTACATCATTGGACCAGTATCCTGTTTTGACATTATAAACCTGTGGGGCCCTGAATGGGAGGAGGAGGAGCGTTGCTGAGCACTAGAGACTAGAACGTAACCAACCGTCATCTGAGCGCGCATGCGCTCTCAGAGCAGAGTTCCAGGCAGCTTTATGATGTGGACGAAGTAGCGGTCTGTGGTCCCTCCGCTTTGGACTGCTTCTAAAATAATACTTTTGTCTTTTTCGCTGACGTCCTTGCGTAGGGTCTCTCACATGAGTATCTGTCCTTGTTTTCTCTTCAAGTAGAGCGCAGCTTTGGGCGGGGGAGGCTTTGCTAAGAGCTAGCAGCGGCAGCAGCAAGCGGATCAGCTGCCGAGCGGGGGGAAAATACTCAGCTTTTACGGAGAGGGAGGGAGAAGCTTCCGGCATCCAGACAATAATGCAGTGATTACATACGTGGCTGGTTGTCGACTCAATATTAGCCTTTAGCCCTTCAACTTTGAGTTTGGACTCCTGCAGCTACACGGTCAGCTGGAGATGAAGAGCTAAATTGATGCTTGGTTTCAAACATCTGCAAAGGAGGTAAGCTTACAGCAGCAGGATGGGGACATTTAAGCAGGAAATATTTCGTTTTGTGTATCTCTAAACTCGCTTAACTTCTGAATGTGTTTAAAACCATTAGCGTCAGGGCAGATATTAATGCTGATTGTTTTTTTTGGCGACCCCCCCCCCCATTTTACGTGGCTCTAGTCTGACGCAAACACGTTTCCAATTTCCTGTGGTATTAAATAATTATGTTCACTCTTGCTGACGTGACAGCAGGTTCATTTCTGAAGACCCAATGCCTGCCCCAAAGACAGCTGGTACGATAGAGGTCAAAGTACAATACATGTTTTGAAAGCTGTCTACGGATGCCGTCAGCAGGGTTGATGAGCTGCTCCGATCTGTTGCCAGTGGCCCAATGGGAACCAGTAAGCTGTTCCTGGAGCTGCACGCTGGTGTTGATGTCTGCTATGGACTCATTAGAGATGATCTGCAGATCAGATTTAGTAATCCAGTCTGATTGGTATTTCATTTCTCATTCTAAAAGGCCCACTTTGCTGTGTTTATGGACTAAAACGCTGTTATCTAAAATACTCATAATAGTACAATTTGATCTCTATTTCATAGCAATGACATACGCTGTTTACATATATACAGTTTGTGCTTATTTTCTCTGAAAATTAAAAAAAAGACCATTCCTAGGACTTTTTGGACTTTGCACGAGGTCTGGTTTGAAAACCTGAACAAAGTTATTCTACTTGATTGTAAAAAAAAAAAAAATACTGTTTGTGAAACCTTTATTGATTTTTACAAAGACATCAAGGGTGATATCTAGGGCTTGAGACCACCTTGGATTTGGTGCAACCTGAAAACTAGGCCACTTGGAGAGGAACAGTTTTCAGTTTTTAATTTCAAAAACCTTTGTTAGATTTGTGACCGATTAAGATCCGGTTTAGGTTCTGGTTTTTGTTGTTGGCTTGAAAACTAGGATGTCCATCCAAAACTAGACCCCAAAAAAATCACCATCTTTTTTATTTGAATATTGAAACTCACTGTTTTTAAGTCCGAAGCTGCAAATGGATGTGAACTTTAGCGATGTTTGGAATTCAGGAAACAGCCATGCAGGTTTATTTATAAAGCGAAGCGCCAATCCATAGTACTTTTATAGGATGTTAAAAGAAAGACGAGAAGAAAATAACAAAGAACTTTATGATTTTGCTTAAATCAATAGCTAACTATCTCAAAGAACTGCACAAAAGAAAAAAAGAGTTAAATGCAGATTTAAAAGTAAAATTTAAATACAGGCGTAAATTTAAATCAAAATCAATTCTTCGATCTAACACTTCAATTACTCATCAGTGATCAGACAATCAGTTCATTAGACAGATTCTTTCATTGAAAGCTGCTGTAAACAAAAATGTTTTCAGTCCTGATCTAAAGGGAACCCACAGTTCATCTCAGGTTTTCAGGGAGTTTGTTAGTAATGTGAAATGCTTGGACCATATCACTTGTTCGTGACCAAAAGCGAGCTGCCGAATTGTGCGTGTTGGTCATGTTGAAAACTATGACAACACAGAAAATTATATATTTTTTTAATCTGGTGTCAGAAATGATTCTGATGGATTATCTGAGCTGTCCTAAATTCAAGTTTCCTGTAAAATCTGGAAAAGGATGGCATTTGATTTGCTGATAATGTAAAAAAAATGTCTTCTTTCTTTTCATAACTTTCACTTGTTTATCGTCCCGCTGATCGTAATCGGTCAGTTTTCCCTTGATCTGCTCTGATTGTTGATCCAGGTGGCACGGTAAATACTGAAAAAGTGTTTTTCTCTCTTTCTGTTCATAAAATGGATCAAATCCAAAGCTTGCATCTCCTACCATTTTTAGTCTATGAACACTTGAAGCATCATTATGTTCTTTGACGCAGTTTTATGTGTCTAGTAAAAATTTGATGGCGGTTTAGGACATGTCCTTCGATACCTCAAATAAGATAATCTTGTAATTCCTTCATTTTCTGTTACATTCAAAACTGCTACCTCTGTCTAAAGAACATGCAGCACACTGTTTTCCTGTTTTATTTGTTATAGTCTGTAGAAGTGAAATTCAGAATTGATCAAGCTCTGAAATCGGTATTCCTTCTTTCCTTCGATCTGCTGATGATGTGCTCCCTGTCTCTGCTTAGTCACAGGCTTGTTGAGTCTCAAGGCAAGAGGCATGAGTCACCCATGACCACTCTGTGCACATGTCTATATTTAGCCACTACTCCGAAGGGGCTGGGGGTTAATCATGAAATTAGTTTTCAGCGTCAACGATTCGATTACTGCCTTCCTAGAATCTGCACCGAGATGCTGACGTAACTATCAAGGGGAGAGATGGGATCAGACGATGAAGGTGGCGGCCATGTCGGGCATCTTTTGATGTGAGAAGCTTTTAGGTTTGACCTGTCCTGCTTTCATTTGTCTAAGTAAGTGCTGTGCAAACAGACGATTCACATCACTGATCTTGATGAAAACCAGCAGGATTGCTTTGCACTCTGGATGGTCTGCATAAGTATGGAAAAAAAGAAAATCTTAAGGAAAAATGTTTGTGTTTCCGGTATTTATTCCGTATCCGTTTGTCTAAACTTTGCATCCATTCATCCATCTAATCTGTACGGATTCATAGCTAACATTGCTTGTTTATAGGTCTAAAAACAAGCCTAAAACAGGTTACAGATTCTGGACATTTGTTTCTGGAATAGTGTGAAACGCTCATATGAAATCTTTACAAACTCAATGATGAAATTATTACTTATGAGGCCTTTGCATTTATTGAACAGAACACCTAATTTCTATCAGTTTCTGTATTCATTTACTTTTACTTTAATCAAAAGTGAATTTTTGCTCCCAATCAGCTGATTTCTGTTCTCTGTAGAAACATGTTTCTTTGGTGTCTATCTTTAGCGCACCTCTTCCTGCCCTCGGCACAGAGAAATAACCAATCTCTGCCTGTTTCACATTAATATCTGTGTGTGTGTGTTTTTGCCGTTCCCATTCTCTCCTCACCCACCTACCTCACGCCGTCTCCTCTCACCCCCTCGGCCTTCATCTCACGTCACATCCACCCGATGCCTCCTGCATTTTAGATCCGTGCACTGTCCTACTTTTGTTTTCTCCCTCTCTCGCTAACATCAGTGAATGTTGGCTGCAGATTTAGGTCACAGCGCAGGCTTGTGAAGATCTTTTCAGCTGCATTTTCACATTTTGTTGTTTTATTCAGAATTCCTAACTCTGAACAGGAGGCTTCAGCTGACTGCTTTTGCATAAATTGCTGAAGTTTGGCTAATTCGTATCACACGAAGCATGATCATTGATGAGGCCCATTGTCTTCAAACAGATGAGTCAGCTTTGGTGGCGAGCCAAGCGCCTGTCGGAGAGGTTGGGGAGCGACTCTCCTAATGGCCTTCCTCCAGGCTCCCCGAGCACTGTGGCCCCACAGGGGTCCAACTCCTCCTGGGCACCCATTGCCCCGGTGGTCCGGCCAGAGGAGCCCTTCTTCCTCATGACGTCCACCGCCCAGACAATCTCCGGGTTCTTTGTTTGGACAGCGCTTCTCATCACATGTCACCAGGTAAGAACCAGATATTTCGAGATCAATCCCTCCTTTGCCTTGTGGAGGCCCCATCAAAGATTTATTTTATTTTTTTAAGAAATCTTTATGCGCAAGCACTAAACACCTGAGCACATCCCCAAAGTCTTCTGTTTCCTGTAAGTCAGAGGGTTGCTTCTAAAACCTGGAGGATGGACAGGATTTGATTTATTAAAATTAGCTGAACTTAATAATTAGAGCTGGGTATCGATTCACATTTCAAGAATCGATTCAGTTCCAATTCTGAAGATTTAGAATCGATAATGACATGTACATGTTTGCGAGACACCTAAACTTAATGCGGTTCCGCTACTTTCAGTGGCTGCTTGAAGCAGCTAGTGAAAGTAGCCGTCCGTATTTTGTTGTTGAAAAAAACTGAATACAGATTCCTATCCTTGCAAATGAAACACGCAGTCGCCTCAGCTGTTCTGATAGAACATGCAGAATCGGGCTGGTAGTTGTACTGTCTTTTTGGGTTTCACCTGTTGCGGCCCGGTGGACGACTTGAACGTGAGATTTTGGTTGTGTCGCAGCATGTTGCTCCCGAAGTTGGTTGTAGTTCCGCAATACTTCACCTCCATTTTTGGGAGGCTTTGCAACTTGCTTTGCTTCTGTCAAGCTCATCTTTCTGTTTGTCCGTTCTGAACCTCAAAATGGTGGCAGGCCGCAGCCTAGCGCGGGAGTTTTCACAGCCGGCGCTAGGCTAACGGTACCGCCATTGTCCGACGCCATGTTGTTTAAAGAATCGCTTTAAAATCGGAGAGTTTTTTCTTCTTCTTTTTTTTTCAACATAGCACTATTATTAATGTTCTATTTGGTATATGCTTAGATCAGCAGTGCAATGTGGCTGGTAAAATAAAAAAAAACAGTAGTTATCCTCCTGAACTTTTCCATATTACAGCCACAAACTTCAACGGTTTATATGTGACAAATAAAAGTGCGGATTGTAATATATTTAGCCCTATTTGCTTTCAGGACATATCAACCAATCACCTTGAGGAGTACCTTAATTACTAAGTAGAGTCTGGTTACTATGGAAGAGCAGCACGATGAGAGCAGTTCCAGTGTCAGCGAGGTCAGATGGGACCAAAACTGAACTGTGCAGATTTGTGCATGTTGTAGAAAACTAACCCCGCACATAAACCTAAACACACCATCCTCACAATGAAAACCTTCTGGTGGCAGCATCATGCTGTGGGATTGCTTTTTTTTTTTTCTCCCCCAATCACAGGGAAGGTTGTCAAAGTTGATGGAAAACCTCCATTCCAGTGCATTGTGCTGTTGGGATGCTCTTCTTCAGTATGGGCAGGGAACTAGTGAAAGTTGATGGGCAGATGGATGGAGCTAAATAAATAAATAAAAAATCCCAGTTAAATACACTGAAGCTTGTGGTTGTAATGCAACAAAATGCGAGGACCTGTTTGTGACTGAATATGGGAGAATCTAGAGATCCTGGCTCCATGTAGCTGCCAGTCCGGATCAGACGAGCCCGATGGGACCTGAGGAAACCCAACATGCATCGGGCAGCTAATGATGCGGAGCAGATCTCAGAGGATCCAGCTTTAGCTGCTGTTCGTTTTGAAGCTGTCTGATGCCTTTTGTGTAGCTCTATCAGTGCTGAGGAGGAGCTTATTATGCCTCAGTCCTTTTTGTTTACATGTCGTCTGTTCGGTATTCAGTGTGCCTTTGTGACCTGCAGATCTATTGTACCTTGAAGGCTGGGTTATTTGCCTCATTGTTTCCTGGTGCTCTTCACATACAGGGTTAAAGAATAGGCTGTTGTCACTCGGGCAACAGGTGCTCGACTACCACCTCATCAAGGCGAATAATCAGGAGATGAGTGTTTTCGCTTGTGTTTGTGGGCACGGCCATGCCGCCCAAGGCCACCTAGCAACAATGCATGCGGACGGGCCAGCTCGTTCGGTGTGTGGTCACCCACTTTTCGTCATGAGGTGTCTGTTTACAGCCCCGGGAAAGGCAATAGGTGCCGACGTTGTGTAAGGGGAGGGAAAAGAGGGGGGGCAGGATGGTGCAGGGAGAAGAGTGCCAGTGATGAATGATCATTCTGTTGTTCCTGCCGTCTGCTGCTCTGAATAGGAGTGATAAAAGCTCGGTGTCGGTTTCCTTAAACAACCCCCCCCCCCCATGCTGGTTCACATGCACACATCCTGCTGGCTAATGCTACTCCAATATCCGAGTTTGGGAAGTTAATATCGTCTGCGAGGATTTAGGTTTCAGCAGGTTGGGTTTAGTGTCAAACCGCTTCTTTGTTAAATATACAGTAAAACATTAGCTTCACACAGTGCTACATCCATCCTCCTTTAAGACGTTGTAAAAACTCTTGTTTGTTGTTTGCATTTCGTCCTTTTTGGCTGCATGGATACTGAGGTTTAGGTCCCAGCTGTTTCGGGTCAGTCTGTCCAGGCTGAATGTGTTTACACCGTTTTCACTGTTGATCTTGATAACCACGACGTTTTTAAAAACTGTAGGACCGACACCTGAGACCTCTGGCTGATGAAGTCTTCCCAGTTACACCCCTCTCAGTTTTCATTTACAACAAGGCAATTAGCCCTTTGCTTCTTGTTTACTGCCTTTAGCTTTTTAGCTGTTTGTATGTAGATGGAGCTCAATCTTAAGGCTGTTAACACATTGCGTATAAATGTGCTTCTCTTATTTTATCTTCTTAGATCTACATGCACCTCCGTTACTACAGCTCTCCGAACGAGCAGAGACACATAGTCAGGATCCTCTTCATAGTCCCCATCTACGCCTTCGACTCCTGGCTCAGCCTCCTTTTCTTCACCAACGAGGAGTATTACGTGTACTTCGACACAGTACGAGACTGCTACGAAGGTTGGTAAACTGACCCCTGTAGACAAACCTAGTTAGCCTCAGTGTCCATGACAGCGAACAGCTGAGTGTTTCTGTGTTTTAGAGGGGGTCTCGGCTCCCGTTAGAAATGAAACGGTGAGGATTTATGTTACACCCTGGTGGCAGATGGCCTTTGTAATGTCTTCATTTACAAAGGTTGCCATCTTTGTTGTCACGTCTCCAAGGCCTGTTGGGATTGCAGAGGAGAGGGAAACCAGTTTCCTAGCAACTGTGTGAACATGGACAAATCCTCGAGAAGCCATCCCACCTTTGAGCAGATTGATCAAAAATAGTCGGGTCAGTCCCATCAGACTATGGCTAGATTAATAAATGCAAAGGTTTAAAAATATTTTAGCATATAAACATTTGTATTCGGCCCCCCTCGAGTGAATACTTTATAGAACCTTACATTCCTGCAGCATAGCTCCATGTAGTTTGGGGAACTCCCTATCAGCGTTGCACACCTAGAGACTGACATTTTTTTGTTCATCCATCAGTCACTTTAGTTGGAGAGCATCTGTGAATAACACATTTCAAGAAGTGTAGGTTTATGCTCATTTTACTGCGTCCATCAACCTCCCCTGTCACTGTGTGTTTAGGGTGATGTGCAGTTTTAGTTTTGTTTTAGATGTGGGCTAAAATGTTTATATTGAAAAAAAACCAAAACATTATTTATCCCAAAGGGAAATTAAATGCTGTCGTAAATCATATCCTCCAAGTATCGTCAAGGAGCCGTCGTGGATGGTGATGCTGTGGGCAGGAGGCACATGGATCCCCACATGGATCTCTGCTGCTCCTCCAGAGTAAACATGCGGCTCTTACCTGTCAGTTCAAGTGGCTGATTTGGATTTGCAGTTGTGCCATGCTGTTTTCATTGTCAGATAGTGGATTGAATAGTGCTTCCTCAAATCCACAAAGTCTTGGGGTATTATTTCATAGCCTAACCCAGACCTATCTGGTGCATTGGCTTCTGTTCAGGGGTATTACAAAAAGAGGGCTGGTTACAGAATTCACGCTACATTCGTAAATTTTCCCTTGTAAGAGACGTTGAAAACCTTGGGCCATTTTTCCTTCCACCTCAATTTAATGAAGAACTTTGTGTTGGTCTATCGCATAAAATTCAAATATAATGCACAGAGATTTGTGGTTGTAGTCGGGCAAAAGTCCCAAGGTTATGAAAAGTCTTCCAAGGCCTGATTCAGCATGACCTGGACCTTATTGGGATCACTGTTTTTTTACATGTAGTGCTGAAGTGATCTGTAATGGATACTAGCAGTTTGCTCATTATGCTGTATTGAGTCGTGTTATGCTGCTGTGCCTAATGAATTGGCTGTTAAAGGCAACATGTGTCTTTTAAGTAAATGTGCAAAGATCTTGAGATGAAGCTTTGCCACCAGCTTCCTGGTTATTGTGTGTGCATTGTATGAAACAATGAAATAACTATTAGTTTTGATGAATTTTGGAAGTTGACACTTGATCTGTCAATGTTAATGTACAGTCTTGATCTGACAAAGCAAAGTGAATATTTTGCTTATTGGAAGTGCAGGAACCGGGGATGTCTTCCATCCGCTGCGGCTATCGGTGGGGCACCCAGGGGCGGGGCGCTGGGATGTTGGCGGTGAGGATTGGCCTAGGGTGGTGGTGCCGCGTGGCGGCCGGCCGCGTCCCCTGCGGTGCCGGGGGCTCCTCGTCGGCCAGTCCCTTGTCGGGTCCCTGCTGGTGGGTGGGGCGCCCCTGGGCCCCGGCTCTCCCGGTCCATGGACCGGCCCGCCCTGGTGCAGCCAGTTGCCGGCGGGGCCCGTGCGCTCGTCACTGCTGCCCCCCGGGCCCCTGCATCGTAGCCGCTGGACGTTCCCCTGGGGTTCTCCTTTGCTCCTCTCTTGGGGGATGCGGTCGGCCCCGCCCGGATCCGTCTGGGGCTCTGGGGGTCCTTTGGACGTCTTTGCTCCGATCTCCTTCATGTCTGCATTGATTCCTGGGAGACGGATTGATGCCTGCTCACACCAGCTATCGAACACTCTTATGGAGAAACCTTATATGCACCAGCATGCAAACACACACACATAGATGTGGGGTCTCTGGTGTTTAAGGATATATTATTGGGCTGAGGTTATCATTACTAGAGCTTGATTAATCGGTACCATGAGTCTTTCTGTGACATTATATCCATATTTGTGTGATTTGTGTGGTTGTGTAGTTCTTAGTTCACGATGTTTGGTTTGTTTTGTCGATGTTCCTTTTTCGTGTTTTGTTTTGTTTTTTCCCCCTCTCTCTGCCGTCCTGTGGGTATGGAGGCAGACTTCAATGTTTTCCTGAGTTTTCTTTGTTCCCTTTCCTCTCTTGTATTTTCAACTCACCCTCTCTCATGACATTTTGTTTCCTACCTCTCTTCTTCATCTTCTTTCTTTCTCCCCTTAATTTTCCATCTCCGTGTCCATAGCATCAGGAAATAAAACCCACAGCTATTCATAAAGATTTTTCACACATACATCAAGTGGAGGACTATAGCAAAAGCTGTAGTGCTCCGCTTGTGAAAGTAAATCTGTTGGGCTTCTACTTGGTACTCAGACACCAATTATGAGCTCCACACTGCCAAACAGGACACGTTAAAAAAGGAAGTGCAGGAACTGAGCAGTGATGCAAAGCAGATCCTGCAGCTCACCATAAAACCTTCTGAGAAACATCCGCAGTTTTATTCCAATCAGCTTTTAACGTTGTTTCATTTTTACAAGCTGTGACTGCAGGGCCGTATTTTAGACCCCACAGTGATCTCAGTGATTCTCAAACCAAGAGCAGGACAACTTTTGGCCATCTGAAAACACAAAAACAAAACACATTTGCAAACCGTAAGGAACAATGCAGATTACTGAAATCGGATGTAGCAGGGTGCAGAACCTGAAGGGGGTTTCTCTTCAACTAACACGTATCTAAATGTGCACAGCGAAGCCTTTCACATGTAATTACAACCACACGACAATCTAAATGAATAAATATTTGTGGATTGTTTTTATGCACTATTGAGACGATTATTCTTGGGATTTTTCTCTTAGAAGTTTGCAATAACAATGTTTTCCTTTCATGTACTGCTTGGCCTTTCTCAAGCTGCAAGGCGTGAGTTCATTTTAGAGGGAGAAACACAGCATCTGTGATTATGCAACTCTAACAAAGCCAGCACTGTGCTGCTGCTGACTGTGCTCTGGCGAGTATTTTCGCCATGCTACAGATTTGAGCTCAGCCACTTTTGACAGCAAAATAAAATAAAAAAAAGAGTGCAGGCGGAGGGGAGCTTCCACCTGGGGCAGCAGATGCTAACTCAGCGACACCCATTACTGCCATTGGTGTGCCGAGCTTCCATGTTGATCTACGCTTGCATGTTACTACTCTACTAAAGGGCTAAAAAAATTATCGGCCGATGCCTCGGGTTAGAAGTACATAGATAAGCAACACAATGGTTGCCAGTTGGCTGCAGGTTTTTTAAACGCGACATCGACGAGCTACTTGAGAACTGAATTTCTAAATATCTCTTTACTTCAAACTGCATACAGGGTTTTGTTAAGATGTTAAAAAGTCAGAAATATGCCAAGATTCTCAATGTTGGGTCCTAAATTTTGTTTAATTAAGTCTTTAATTTGAATTTTTGTCCCTTCATTGTCTCTTCTGTTGTGTTTTTTTGAGAAATGTGCTTGTGGCTTTCGTTAGTCCACCATTTGTAGTCCTAGCAGAGAAATCTGGGTGTCAAGTCGGGACAAGACCACAAGCTCCATGGTGCTGGGGAGCAATCAAAACCCTCCCTTTTAAGTAACATGCTGCTGTGATTGTTGTTTATGTGATGGAACAACACGAATCACAAAATGATTTCTTTTCTTTTTTTTACAGTTGATTCATCGTATAAAGAGTAGAAATACTCGAATCCAGCTTTGTTTGCACTAAAAACTTTGTGTTACACTTAAAATTCAGGGTCCATGGCTACAAAAGACATGGTCGGAACAAGCTGGAATACAATATGGCGTGTGAACAACCCCACACGTGACATCAGCATCATAATCTCCGTTATGTGTTCCACGAACACAAGCTATCCCAAGAGTTTGTTTTCCATGAAAGTGTTCCCAGAGGTTCCCTATTGTCATGCTGATCCACTGCCACATTAGAGACCAGTGCTCTGGTATTATGCACAGACACAACCAGCAGATGGGTGGGATTAATTTCTCTGTCTGAATCAGGCAGAATCAGCAAAACCGAGCTTCAATTATGAAAGATGTGTCAGGCACTGTGGAGATTTCATAACTGACTAATACTTCTGTCATGGCTGCGTTACATCTGTGTGTTTTTAGGAATTTCTTCATCTATTCACATACAGGGGTATAGATTTATCCCAGATATGCAATTCCTTTACTTTATTTTCCAAAGAATGACTCACTTATAAAACATTGACAAGCACTGTTCACACTGAAAAAAACATGTTTTCTGCATTCCTCCCTTAACAGCTTTTGTCATCTACAACTTCCTGAGTTTGTGTTATGAATATCTGGGAGGAGAAAGCGCCATCATGGCTGAAATCAGAGGGAAACCTATCGAGTAAGTTTTGCTTTCTTTACTCTTTTTCTGCTACAGTCTCTTACCTCACTTATTTTTTTACAAAGAAAACCCAGATTTCTTTTTTTTTTTTTTATTATTTTTTATTGTTGACTCACCCTGCGTTGACCTGTGCCCCTTCTGTAGGTCAAGCTGCATGTATGGGACCTGCTGCCTGTGGGGAAAGGCCTACTCCATTGGTTTCCTAAGGTTTTGTAAACAGGTATCAACGCTTTTGCCTTTTCTTGCTGCGTAACTGAATTATTATTACATTTCAACTTTCTGACAGTAAGGTCTAATGCAACCTATGATGCTCAAAAGTTTGTCTCAATATGTGTATATTAAAGATGCACTGATCAGTGATGGCCAGTTCCAATTTTTGCTAAAGAGACTGAAAGGGATATTCTACCCCTAAGTGAAATTTTGTCTGTTGCCATATTCCCCAGAGTTAGACAAGTGAGAAAACACATGTTGTAACCAGCCCAGTCATTCTCCTAATCTGGCAGCAATCAGTTTGCTTTAGGTTAGCATAAACAATGTAAGTGAATGGTAACAGCTAGCATTTTGTGTGCAAAAGTAATGAAAATTACTCAAGAAAATGATGATAATTATTCCTGGTGACCTCAATAATCATATCGATTGCAAAAAGTACCAGACAAAGATTTATAGATGAGTGACAAAAGCAAAGGAGGTGGGTTAGCAGTGGTTACCAACAACCGGTGGTGTCATCCAGGACGCTTTACCCTGAAATATCATCTCTGCTGCCTGGAAAATTAGCTGTTAGCATGTCATGAGATTGGTACACACCAACAGTCTTCAGTCAGAGGCCTCTTCAGATCCATTGCAAGATCCTTCCTGCTCACCAACAACTCTGTACTTGGATACTTAGATGACATGAGTTCCAACAGCATTTAATTTTCCTTTGGGATAAATAAAGTAACATCCCCAATGAAAGGAAAATGATAACATACTTCAAAACATTTCCTTCTAAAGTCAAGAACGGGATAAAAAGGAAACAGGATTGCATCCATTTTTAATATTTTTGCCTTTTGTGGTGGAGTTTGTTTGAACGTAGAGGTGCACATTTCCACAATTTATTTGATGCATCTGACACTGATGTTGAAATGTTCTTTACTGTTGTCATATTGTTGTTTTTTTTGTTTGTTTTTTTTCTGAAAGCCCAGCAAGGGACTGGAGTTGTTAATAAGCAAATTGGTATATGTGTAGTCCTAATGCATACACAAGATATACTCTATGTCCACTGTGTCTAACTGCATCATCCAAGATGAATAAAGTAGATCATAATAGTAGTAACTTTAAGGACTTGCAACCTGACCCGCTTGAGATTTCCCCTCCCACAAAATTGAACAATTCCCAATCCAACAGGTCAAGGTTTAAACTTCAAAAGAGTAAAAGAAAGCTTTATATGTTCTTCCCTCCTGGTATCTTCTGAAGATGGCTCCGGGTCCGTTCACTGCTTAGTATGAATTGTGGTTTGGCTCACGGCCCCTTGAGCGTTTATCAAATCTACAAGAGTAAAAATTGCTGATATATGACTATGTAGGGAATAGTTAAGTAAAGCTGAAGGGTGTTGTTGTTACTGCGACCTGCTAGCTCTTACCCGTGGTGCATTCACAGATCTGAAAAAGTTTGGATTTTAGAGCTTCTGGCCAGCCAATCATTGCTCACCGGCCGGTTTCTCGGTTCATCTCTAATATATATATATATATATATATACATATATATGTATATGAAACGTACATGCATTACTCCGTTGTTTCCCACCACTGTCACCATCACCTCCTGCATTTTCAGGCCACTCTTCAGTTCTGTGTGGTCAAACCTCTGATGGCGGTGATCACTGTCATTCTTCAGGCCTTTGGGAAATACAAAGATGGAGACTTCAAGTAAGAGTCAACAGCAACTCTTTCTCCACACAAAAACGCTCAATACCAAAGTGTTTTGATACACTAATATTTCATACTTTAAGCCCTAAACCAAGTTCATCACTACGTAGCCTCAGTTAATCTGTGTTCATATATTTTCTTATATTTATTAGACTTTTCTTTCCCTGTCTTTGTCCTCTCCAGTGTGGCCAGTGGCTACCTGTATGTAACCATCATCTACAACATCTCTGTGAGTTTGTCGCTCTACGCGCTCTTCCTCTTCTACTTTGCTACACGGGAGCTGCTGGTCCCCTACAACCCCGTGCTCAAGTTCTTCATGGTGAAGTCGGTCATCTTTCTCTCCTTCTGGCAGGGTGAGAAGGTCACAGTCCCACACTGTCAACAGATGTTACAAAGCCTTCCCAGTAGGGACGCAAATATCAGGATAGGTCTCATAAAGAAATCTGAGTCGATTTTAGTAACCAATGTTTTTTTCTATCTTGTTGTCTGTGTATGTGCTTTAGAGAGGCTGGTCATGTGGCATTTGTTCAGTCATGCGACAGTATTAGTGACGCAGCACAGAATTCTGGGACAGTTAAAGCAGAGAAGCAGTCGGGGGGGAGGGGGGGGTTTCACAGTGTTGAGAGGATATATATATATGTGTGTGTGTGTGTGTGTGTGTATGTATAAAATTCTCACAACACAAAGGTGAAGATATTTTAAATAAATTAACAGCTAAATGTTTTTGTTTTTTTAAACACAAAGTTCAACATTGGCCGCTTTCCTGCTTTACTTATTTATAAATGTAATATCACACAAAAATAAAGCTACACATATTTGAATTAAAAAATGCTTCAAGTTCAACAGGTTTTTTTCCCCGTTAAATGGAAAATGACACATTTTAAACTTGCAATATGTAGTGTAAATACGAACACTGAACATCAGTATTTATCATCCTTGATGACATCATCAAAATGTGCAATCGTGGTAGGCCGGTATAGTCAAAATCTCTACCTTTGGCTAAATGCATATCATTTCTACCTTATACCTTTTATATCACCCACCACTAATAGATAGATAGATAGATAGTGACGGAGACATGCCAAAAAAAATTTCCGTCAAAAGCTACGGCGAGCTCACGCCTGTGATTGGTGGGCACGCCACTTTAAGTTCATCGACGCACCACCATTTACAAAAAAAACGACTGCTGAAGGTGTCTACCAGCAGACATGGAGCGGATTGGAAAACATTTTGCATAAGACCATTTATGTGTCTTATGAGTGATCAGCCTCCGTTACAATAGCGAGTGAGCCGCTTTTTATCATCATTGTGCACAAAAAGCTCTTTTAAATATATAAAGAGGCTGAAGTTGTTCAAGTGCAGAGTTTTAGTTTAAAAATAAAAAAGTAAATGCACTGTTGTCGACAGCCCACCCATTTGCACTTTGGCCCACCCTAAGGGACTGGCAGTTCATAAGTTCATAGGCACCGATTTACAGTTCTGCCAGCGGGTGCTCCTGCACTTTGACTATTATATTAACTATCATATTCAATGTTATTTCCATATCAACCCAGCCAGACCCGCACACTGACACAATACAGTAACTATATAACTGTCATGGCCTTCCTGCTGTGTGTCGGTTTGTGTTAAAGAGTGAGGAATCTTTTATAGATCTACGTTCACACCACAGGTAAATGCGCATCAAATCTAACATTTTTGCCCACATATGATTTTTTTATGACAGTCTGAACAGGACAATCCCATTTTTTTCCCCAACCAACAGGTCACATAAATATGTGGTACTATTGAGATACATATCCAATGTTTTATTAAGCGACTGCATTCGGTACGGTGATGTCACATTTCATCCACTGAGTGGCAGACAGAACGTTATCCTCCTTCTTATTTCACACTTTTTATTAGTTGTTCGTAATTTTAGCTCAACATGCAGAATATATTCACAAGTGATTAACACACGTTGACATGTGTAACATGTATGGATACTTAGTGAATATTTTTAGGGAAAAAGATTCTGAAACGCTCCAGATTATATTATGTTGTCTGGAAGTGAAGCATTTTCCTGGGTCCAGATTAAACATAGAGACGGGTAAATGCAAATAAGGTAGAAGGTCAAATACATATAAAAAATAAAATCAGACTCGAACTCAGATCATCCCATTTAGAAGCAGAGAGGTCAGCCTGCATGTCTCATTGCAGAGCTGCTTAAATCAGAGTTCATGTGCTTTGAAATGAAGTGCTTAATTTATTTTGAAAGTCTATCATGTTTTATTGTCATTTTCTTTAACAAAAAGGGGATTCTATAATGTTCTGGAATCAGTGCAGTTAGTTTTAAGGACAACTCTTATCTCAATACTGCTGTGTCTGTTAAAACATCATCTGAAGTTTTCCTGGTCTTTGTTCCTCTCATAAACGGGCTGATTATTGTGTCTGTCTCAGTCTGTAACTTGGATTTATCGCCGGTTCGTTAAGACCGCCACAAAAGAACAAACCTGTGTTTATGTCTTTATATTTACTGGAATCTTTTTCAGCTGTAAAATGCACAAAAATATGATTCCCTCCTGCGGTATTTTGCTTGCACCTGAAAAGAGAACGCTGCAAATCGCGTCGCAGAAGCTTTTTAAGTTTGTGCTTTTTAAAGTCTTATTCACTCAGACTACCTCTGAATGAATGTTTGAACACACAATCATTTATTATGTAGCGCTGATGAGAAACATCATCTGATGTTTTGTCCTTTTTTCTGCACATGTGGCGCGCTTTGGATCCTGAACAGTTCACACTGCAGTCTGATGGCAGTCACATTTAAATCATTGTGAACAACATCACATGCACAAAAAAATTACACTTTGTACTGAAAGATGAAAAAACGGTAAACAATGTTCAAAAGGTAAGAAACGGATCTGACCGGTTCTTTGTTTTATTTTTCCCCACTTAGCTGTTCCGAATGACACGGTCACGGAGTTAACGGTGCAGTGCGCCTCTGTTCTGCTGTTAATCAAGTTTAATAGTTTCTCTAGCTTTAGCTTCGCAACAAATTGCTTTGCAATACTCCCCAGGCAACTGAGAAGTCTGAAGGGAAACCGTTTCCGTGGATACGTGTGCGTGTCAGTGCAAACTTAATGACGGAGACGTATAAGCTAGGCTTTAGTTGTTCTAAAATAAAAACTTAACCAGAAAATATTGGTGACCATGTATGTTGCTGAAGACTCGTGCAGCAGGCCTGAGAGACAAATTTAGGTCGAGGTTGAAAGGGGGGGGTGCAAAGTAATATTTCTGCATTTTTTAAAGCCCCCTGACTAAAACATTTATTAATCTTTGAATGGTTGAAATGAAGGTCACTTTAAATTGGAAAAACAACTGATTCTTTGTTTGGCCAAAGGGTTTCAGAAATGTTCACTAAGCTAAAGTTGGCATTAGCTTCCATCATCCTTTCATGGATCAGGTGTAATGTTTACATATAATCATCATAGACATGAAGGCCACATTCATTTTGTCCCTTTGGTATTTTTACGTAAACTGCTTTTTTCTATCGTGGAATAATTACATGACCAAGGAAAATCCATTACCACACACTTTTATATCTGTCTACAATGTTCTGGCATCATTCTGATTGGATGTTTTAACACTCTTCCTGCCAGGATTAGAAGTGTGCAATTAAATTTTTTTTATTCCTGGTGCTAAACTGGCTTTAGGGTGGAAGTCTGTGTTTTGAGTGGGTTGCTGTAGAATCTTATTGTTAGCCTTTACAAATCGAGCTTATAAGTGTATTTGGGCTTATTGTCCTGTTAGAACTCGTGTCCAAGTTATTTCAGGTCAAGTTGGGAAAAATGTTTCCCTCCTTCCTAATTTCTTCATTTACTGTGTTCAATACTCCGGTAGCACTAGGAGCAAAACAGTCCCCCCATCACTATACTGCCACCACCATGCTTGACAGCTGATGGCAGTGTTTTTCTGGTTTGAAAGCCTCAGCTTGATTACTGTAAATATATTCCTAATTGAAAATTACTTTTCTTGTCTATTTCTAAAACTTTCCTCTTGAAGGTAGTAGGCTTGTTTAGGTTTGCAGTTGTAAACTTGAAGGTTTGGATTTTGGAGGAGGTGTCTAAAATCTGTTATGGTTGCCTCCCTCTCAGTCCATAGCTACAAAGTACTAATAAACCCAGCAGTTCCCAGTCCTTGGTGGTTGTTCATGAACATCTTTTTAAGCTATTTCTTTTAGTCTTGGATGGACAGTTATCTTCTTCTTCTCAAGTTACTGGTACTGATTTTCTTTAAATCTGCATTTGTTTAGCAATGGTTCCAAAAGGTTTCCCAAACCTGAACGCTGTCAAGTAAAGCATTTCTATGCAGGTAAAAACATCAAAAGTCAAAATCAATAACATTTTATTCTCAGAAGTGTATGTAAACTTATGAACTGTCGACTGCAGATCAAGCTTTTTCGGGACGTGTGTTCCCTGTATTTCCTTGACCTTTTTTTTTGTTGCGCTTTAGTTGAAAGACCACACCTCAGACTAACTCCCGTCTGTGCGATCTCTTGATGCAGGGATGCTCCTGGCCATCCTGGAGAAATGCGGCGCCATTCCTCAGATCGACTCTGCCGACTTCTCCGTGGGTGAAGGAACGGTCGCAGCCGGCTACCAGAACTTCATCATCTGCATCGAGATGTTCTTCGCCGCTTTGGCCCTGCGCCACGCCTTCACCTACAAGGTCTATATGGACAAAAGGCTGGACTCATACGGTAGGTGACATCTGCGCGTAGCTCAGCTCTGTTTGGACATTAGAACAGGTCGAATATGTAGATGGTGAAAGTGAGCTGGAGTTTTCCTGACGCAGTCTGAGTGTGCCATGATTTGGGACAACCTCTCTTTGTTTGTCCCTCCCCTTTTCACTTTGATTCCTGTGCACAACACAATAAACTATTAATAGTGGCTCTCCTTTCTCCTGTTTGCTTCAGCTCTATTTTCATCCTGACTTTCTTTGTTCCTTCTCTTTCTCTCCTCCTCGTTCTGCTGCACTTAAAGGCTCATTTCCAATCTATGGACAATACGGTAGGTCTGATGTTGGCTCTGTTTCGCCTTTCCCCCTCCCAGTGTTGTATCTCAGTAGACTGATTTAAGTGTGGTTAGTGAATCATTACTTCGAGGGCTTGTCTGTGCTTTATTTGAGCATTCTGTGATATTATTTTACCATTTGAAAAGCGTTTTAGCCGTCATCTTTATTGCTGTTTCATATCCGTTTGCAAAATTTAGTTGTGTTTGGTAGTTTCTCTCACTCATCCTGCAGACTAAATGCTTAAGCAACTATGCTCATCTCAAAGGTTCTAGATATAAATGTTGTAGAAATGCTTGTTTTTGCACTTTTTAAATGTGTTATCATCCAGTTTTTCCATGGAGCAAGAATGTTCTCTTTTTTTTGTCATCAAGGCTTAAATTACATGTTTGGGTTTTTTTCTACATCACCTTTTTTTTTTTTTTTTACATGTTAAGTACATGTTTTCTCTAGAGTTTAAAACCTGGAAATAGAAATTAAAGATAGTTCTTGAGTTAAAACAATCGATACCAATCTCCTATAGTACGTGTTTATAAAAAGCCTACGTTTTACTGTTCCAAACAAATTTTACTGAGCTGGACCGAGGGCTAAGATGGTTCATTGGATTGTAACGGTTGCTGATCCCTGGACTGACCTATCAACTAATTTGTCAGATATATTAAGCCATTAATTTACCTTAAAAAAAAAAATCTAATTTTATTTATTTGAAGTCAACTTTGAGATTTACTACATACCACAAAATGAAAATCAAACTAAGTATTGCATGTTAAAGCACAAAGTTGGGTATAACGTGCCAACACAACCCTGAGGAAAGTAAAAATTTATGTTTTTATTCATAGATTTTGCAAAAAAGATCTAAATATTCAGTGTTTTAGTGCCCACTCCTCAAAACTTGAAGTGCTCATATACTTTAGACCCCTAAAGCAGAGAGTAATATACATACATTATCTCACAAAAGAGATTACACCACTCACATTTTTGTACATATTTTCTATATTTTAATGGGATAATAGTGAAGATGTGACATGTTGATACGATGTAAAGTATTCAGTGTACATCTCTTAATAACTGGACGCACAGCCATTAATTTCTAAACTCCTGGCAATAAAAGTGATTACGTCCTCAAGTGAAAATGTCCAAACTGTGCCCAAAGTGTCAATATGTTTGTTTGGCCACCATTATTCTCCAGCCCTGCCTTAACTCTCTTGGTCATGGAGTTCAGTGTAGCATCACAGGTTCACTTCTCCATGACAACATCACGGAGCTGGCAGATGATGGAGACCCTGCAGTCCTCCACCCTTTGTTTCCCAACAGACGCTCAATGTGGTTTAGGTCTGGAGACATGTTTGGTCAGTCCTTCACCTGTACCCTCTTTAGCAAGGCAGTGGTTGTCTTGGAGGTGTGGTTAGCATCGTTATCATGTTGGAATACGGATCTGCAGACCAGTTTCCGAAAGGACAGGACTATTCTCTGCTTCAGCGTGTCACAGTGCATGTCTTCATGCATGGATCGCTTTCCTGGTTACTTATTTATACATTTAATGTTGCATAAAAATAAAGCTGCACATATTTGCATTAAAAACGCTTCAATTTCAACAGGGTTTTTTTTTTACGTTAAATGGAAAACAACACATTTTAAACTTGCAAAATGTAGTGTAAAGACGAAGACTGAACATCTGTATTTATCCTTCTTGGTGAAAGCTTGATGACATCATCAAAATGCGCAATTGCGGTAGGCCGGTACAGTCAAAATCTCTACCTTTGGCTATAATTTCTACCTTATACCTTTTATATCGCCCACCACTACCGTGCACCATCTTCAACATTTTATTTGCATCAGAATTAGGAAGTCATCAGATTTCTTAAATTAGAAGGACACTGTAGGAACAGAAGTTAAACATTGCTGTATTTACAGTATCCGTTCCCCGTTTCTGCCTTGCCCATATGGCTTATGGTCATTATGGACCTGTGACTACCTCTCAAGGTGGATCAGAGATGGGACAACTCTGATTCCTCATTCTGTTGGATGATCTCAGATGATCAGACATAAAGAACAAGCGTAGATCACAGACTGAAAGTATGATCTCTGCAAGGGTCTTTATGAAGATTAGTAGCAGCCCTAAGAGGATTCCCCTATATTTTCCTCGTCTTTCTGCTCCAGTGCTCCCGATTAAAAGGAATATATCAGCTCTCGGGTCTCTCTGAGGAGGAACATGTGCAAACCGTCTGTATTCTAGGCGACACAGTGTTAGCAAACATAGGCATGATTTTTCTCCAGTGCTGAAGAAACGTTTGCAGATAAGTTAAAAATTGTGAGTATTCAATTCAGATTAGACATTTTGAAATAAATATAATATAGCTACCTGGTGATGCCTAATACAGAGTCCTGTCTGGTTGTAAATCAGAGTAAAAAAAAAACATTAAGTACCCACAAACTAGTGCCACAGCCACATAAATAAGGCCTCTTTTATTGTCCACAGGCAGAAACTGCTGTTTATGTATATCTCTCAGCAGGCTAACCCAATTTAAGTTTTTTTTTTTTTTTTTTTTATGGATGCACAGGATTAACATCGGTACAGGCCGATCATCTTTTAACATATCGGTACTTTTTCGATAAGTAAAACTGGTCCTGTATTATTAACCAGTGTTTTTTTCCATCTTGTGGCGTTTTGTGTTTCAGGAGTGTAGGGGGTTGGTCATGTGACAGGTGATGTCAGCCTTGTGGTTATTTTTTCACGGTGTTGAAGGGGTTGGGAAATTTCAATATTATCTGGAACTATCGGTTATCTGCAATTACAGCATTATTAATATCTGTATCTGCCCCCAATTTTAAGATCGTTGCATCCCTATGCTGCAATTTAAGAACCTTTCTGGTAAATGGGACCTACAGATATCAGCCACCTCGTGTTGGTGTTTATATATGGGACTGATTTATTACTTTTAACATGTTATAAGTTGGTGACCATGGCTCAGGAGGTAGGAGCTCATCCTGTAGTCAGAGGTTGCCGGTTCGAGCCCCCCGCTCTGTCAGTCTCGGTTGTTGTGTCCTTGGCCAGACACTTCACCCTCCTTGCCTGCTGGTGGTGGTCAGAGGACCCGGTGACTCAAGTGTTCGGCAGCCTGTCCGCGTGCCCCAGGCCAGCTGTAGCTACGATGTAGCTTATCACCACCAGTGTGTGAATGTGTGTTCTGGCTGAATATAGTATAAAGCACTACACAAGTACAGGCCATTTCTCATGTTTTATGTTTATTTATTTATCCTCTTGTACATTTTTGAAAATTACTTTGAGAAACTATCCCTTTTTTGATCACTCATCTTTCACCCCTCTCCCAGTACGTCTTTTCCAGTGTTCAATAATATCCCATCCTTGCCGTTCCGCATCCAGGTCGCTGCGCTCCGATGAAGAGCATCTCCAGCAGCCTTAAGGAGACCATGAATCCCGGGGATATGGTCCAGGACGCCATCCATAATTTCTCCCCGGCTTACCAGCAGTACACGCAGCAGTCCACGCTGGAGCGAGGCGGGGGGCCGTCCCTGTCCCGCAGCCACAGTAACCTCAGCACCCGGGGAGACAACGAGAAAACCCTCCTGCTAAGCTCTGACGACGAGTTCTGAGACTGATGCCCTCTCTAAAGCTGTCATTAAATCTGTCCTTTTTATTTACGCCTTAACATAAAAATGTGGTTTTAATTTGGATAAGAATGAGAGCTCAGACAGCAGCAACAGAGGTGTGACAGAGCGCCCAGAGCATTAGGAGTGAGCTCAGACAGCGAAGAGGGGACCATCAGAATATTTAAAGGCCAAGTTGTTATTTGTGTTGATTTCATTTATTAGCTGTTTTTTATTGCTGTTACAGATACTAGCTAAAAGTCTGTTTACATGTCAGAATATGGATAAGTACAAATAACCGTGCCTGCTGCTTAAAGCATCTGGTTAATGCACTTTAGATGGTACAGCAACAGGCCAGAGAAAATTAGTGCCATCTTCACTTAAAACACATCGCTTTCTTACCTTTTTTTTAATTCTTTTTTTTCTTATTAAAATATTGCCAAAAAATAAGAGGAGAACTCTGAGCTCCACTGATTTTTAAGCATAGATTTGCTTTATATATTTATGGTACGGAGCTTTGTTCTGCTGGCTTTAGGTGTTTTATGAGTTTTGTATTTTTCTTTTATCACAAAAAATTTTATATGTTATGCTATGTGTCCAACTCATTAACACACTATTTGAGAAATGTATGTCAGATACAATATGAATATACTATGTGCTTTGTTGTTTATCGTAGATTTGTTTGATCAAAAGAAGTGAAAGTGAACCCGGCTGTCAGCCAGACGCCGCCCTGTTTATGGTCTGTTCGGCCCAGACAGGACAGCTGTAAGAGAGATTGTTTTGTTTTGGAGTGGGCGGAGGGGACGAGCGGAAGGACGTCGCCCACGCAGATTACAGATTACTGACGGAGCGATGCTTCCTGCTGAGCTGCCCCAGCTGTGCTACGCTGGAGTCTGTAATCTTATCATTGATGCCGTTTTGTTCAGCACGGGTCAGGCCTGCGCCTGCTGGTTCTTGCGTGTAACGGCATTTCTACCGTAGTAGATTTCAGATTTAATACTATGATACTTTGGGTGAAGGAAGGCTTTAACTCTAAGGGGATTGATATTCCTGGTGATACATGAATTTTACCATTTTATTGAAAGATGAAAAGAAAAATGTGTTTGAAGATGAATGAAAACAGGAAATTGTGATTTCTGGTGTCTTTGCTGTCCTCTACTGGCTTTAATGACCGTTCTCTAAAACATGATGAGAATCCTTAGCAGCTTTTCCACTTGCTGCGGTTTGTCATGCCTTTGAATGTATATCTTCTGTTTATGAATACATAATCCAATTATATTTTACATATCGATGTAGGATGACGAATGCAGGCAAAAGCAAAGCACCTCATTGTTGAGCTCAGATGAATGAATAATTTCATGGAAGATGGAAAATTGATGAGGACCTTATCATTTTTAGGGATGTCCCGACCTGATCCAAAGTATCACATTTTTCATATGTATTCTAGTCTATAACTAAACCCAGCTCCCACTACCTGTTGTACTGCGGTCGCAGGCTTCTCGATTTATTAAAAACCACAGCATACATTCAGTCAACAGCTTGCAAAAATGCATCCTCGGCTTTGGACATCATTTTGTCGATCGAATGAGTCTGGGTTTGCCCTTGCAAATTAAGTGTTTCTTACTACTTACAACAATGTTTACAGTCAAAGAGAGACAGTTTAGTTTCTCTCCCCCCCCCACTGTCTGCCTTTGTAAAGTGACCTGTCTTCAGGAGAGAGCAGCGGAAACCATAGTCATTAAATTTTATGCCGTTCAAAACCTTAAGTTTATGAAGCATGAGAAGAACTTGACACAATTAACTGGAGCTACTCTGGCTAGCTATATATTTTTGACCCAAATTATCAATGAGTCATATCAAAACGGAGAGCAAAGATGCTAGCGTTAGCCTACCATTTCCGCAAAAAAAAAAAAAACTTGAGCTTAAAAAGGACTCTGGTTTAATGTGTTGAGACCGTCTTTGAAAACATGCTTTCTTCTAAACTCCAGTTGAGATAAAATATCTGTCACTGTCAAAGAAATATGGAAAATATAACATTTTGAATTGGAGAGAGCTAATTGTGAGGAAATGCTATTAAATGACTACAATCTGTATTGGAGCCACAAAGAAAAGAAATTAGAATGGGACATCCCTATTATTTTTATTACTCCACAGAATATTATTTTTGCTACAGCAGTTTTACAGTTGTTGGCTGCAGTGCTGAATGCATCACTTGTGTATCCTATTAACTCTTCAATTCTTGCTACACTAGTTTGAAAAAGTCTTAATTCACTACCCCAACTTCAGCCCTCAGTTAATATTTTATCTGGCTGATGTATCTTGATAATAAACACTATTGAATAATTTTGAGATTACGCAGAAAGTTCGTCACAAAGCTGGGAGCTTCATCAGTTGTGTAAATGGAGGTAAATAAAGCACTGTGAGATACTTGCAGGGGATGAATGTGTGAGGCATTGTTCAGTATAGTGTTCTGTTTGAATATTTTAGCATCGAGTTGTTTCAATTTTATATTTGCTGACGTTTCTGGTTAAATACTTTTTAATATGTATATTGGTTGTTTGTTTTGATGCTATGTTGACTTCGGTTGGTGTTGGAAAGCAAATAAAGGAAATATGGGGGGAAAATTTAGTTTTTCCTAAGATATTTCTCAGTTTCAGACATCATCATTTCAACATTCTGTGACTTCATGTAGTTATCATACTCCACATTAATTTTTAATTTCAACAATGGGGAGTTGTTCAACAAAATAAAGGGGAATCTCTGTGATTTTTTTTGTTGAAAAGTCTTTAATTTCAAAAGCCTGTATACTATATAGTCTTTACACACAGTGAAATATTACAAGCATTTGTTTCAGATGTAGAAAATCTAAAATTCCGTTTCTCAGCAACTTGAAATATTACATACTACCAGTTGAAAAAATGAGAAGCATTTAAAAGACCGCAAAAATATCACTAGAATAAAATAAACATGTATGTCTTCTAGGTTAGCATAAAAAGATGTCAATCATATTAGGGGTGGGGTTTGTCATGCATTTTAGCCAATCACAGCAGGTTTGAGAAGCCAAAGTATTGATTTTAAACTAGAGCAAAATAAAGGTGATCAAGGTAGCGAAAATGAGGTCGAATTGTCCTTTAGCTGTTTTACAGGTTTGGATTGGTGTGGAAAAAGAAACCGGACTATCACATTTATTGTCTACCCAGACTTTCCCAGTGTCTAAATCTTCCTTCCCTCTTCCTTTTTCTTAGTCTTTCCATTTCTCCTCCCTTCTTTCTTTTTTTTCCTCTTCCTTTTACTTTTTTCTGCTGCTCCTTTGATAATTTTCTTCTGTGTCCTTTCTTCCCTCCATAATTCCAACTCTCTTTAATTTTTCCATCGTGTCCTCCCTCCCTTGTGTCCTTCATTTTTTTTTTTTTTTTTTTGCATTCTCTCATTTCTGCATTGAGTCCAACCTCAATTCCCTCCTTGTGTCCTTGCTTGTTTTCTTCTTTCCTTCTAAGCTTCAGTCCTTCCTTCTGTTCTTCCTTGTCAGTCCTTTGTTTCCTTCCTTCTATCCTTTCATGCTGCCTTCCTCCCCCATGTCCTTCAAATGTTCATTCCTTCTCCCTAGCATCTTGCATCTGTATTTGTTTCTTGGTTCCATGTTTTAAGGCTGCCCGCTGTAGACATAGCTGCCATAAATTCATGGTGAATGTTTAATTCACCATTTAATTATTCTGTCAAGCCCAGGCTTCCAACCAGGGGAACATGTGCTGTTTGCTTGCACGCACTTTGCTTAAGAAGGCCTACACAGGCAAGAATATTGCTGCCAATAGGATTGCAGCCACATCTGTCATTTATTAAATCAACAAGGACTTCAACGACTGAGAAGTGGTGTGAAGAAGGCTTCAAGATGCCCAAGACAGTCGGACGAGCACCAGAGTGCAGGGCTTTATCTGGAGTGGCAGCAGGCAGGTTTGAGTGTTTCTACAATGAGGTGGATACAGAGGACAGCAAAATAAGCCACTTTTCTCTTTGGAAAACTTCAAGGACAGACTGAGATTCTGCAGGAAGTACTAAGACTGGACTGCAGAGTACGGTGGTAAGGGTCTATACTCTTAATAAACTCCTCTTCAGACTGCTTGGGACTTCTGGAAATGGGGCTATTATGAGAAGAAAAAGTTGTCATGCCAACATGCCTCACAATTTTACCTAAAAACACGAATAAGGAATTAGGTCAAAACACCCTCCAAATGAAACTTTCTCCAATGATCCAGGAACAACTGGGAGATTAGGAGTGCTATTTTAAGCAAAGAAGAGGAATGAAGCACATTTTCTAGATGTTTGCTCTCCACTTAGATTATCTAGGTGTCTTTCAGAACAGTCAGGATCTCCACACTATTCTCCCCTTTAGAGTCTGTTTCTTGTTACTGGACTTGAAAAGCTGGGCCCTGCGTTACCACTGCCATCGGAAATGTCCTGGGAGGCATTTGGAGCAAACTACACCAGTGAAGGCCCAATGGAAAGTACGCCCCCTCCCCATCCCAATTTTCAGATATAGCGTATTCATCACCACCACTCAGTTTTGCAAAAACAGGACGTAAGTTGTCTTGGAGGCACATTAGATCCTAGAGGTTGCCTTTGCAAGTTTGCAGAAAAGCTTCATCACCTCCCAGTAAAAAAAGACTATAAACCTGGTTTTAATAAATAGGTAGGGCAGTTTAGGACAGTCCAGATGAAAGATAAGGGGTCAGGGAGTCTGACCTCGCCCCCCCTTTGCCCTCTTTCCTCTGCCCACCTTTAAAGTCTTGTTATATCTAACCATCATGCTATTCAGAGTGCTGTTGTCAGCTGTAAGAAAAACAGACATCAGATCTACTCAGTTAATATATTTGTTTCGTGATATATTATCTCAATACACAAAATGTAAACTCTTCACATTTTTCTAAAATCCAAACATATTGGCCACTAAAGACAAAACAGTGTACAATTCCCCAAACAAAATCTGCTGTAAAACAATAATCTACTCTTATTTTTTTCACTTTAAACGAGTTAGGCCTGACATGTATCAAATATTAGAACTTTTGGGAATTTTAACCCTGAATGTTCACATAGCTCAATTGTTTTGAAAATTACTTTAAAACAGAAATTATTTTCCTAAAATACATTATTTCTTTCTATCTATCTATCTATCTATCTATCTATCTATCTATCTATCTATCTATCTATCTATCTATCTATCTATCTATCTATCTATCTATCTATCTATCTATCTATCTATCTATCTATCTATCTATCTATCTATCTATCTATCTATCTATCTGGAGCCTACACTTTAAAAAGTACACATGCTGTTGTTGTTTACACTATTCTAAAAAGTACTTTTAAAAAAAATTAGCCCCAAACTTTTTATCAGTAAAACATCAGCTTCTCATAGAGCTGCAAAAGACATTTTCACTGCAGTTGTCGCAACCAGGGAGTTCTGGAGAGCATTAAACAATTACATTTACAGTAACTTGGTCAAGATTTTAATCAGGTTTATAAATAAACTGTTCAAAAATGGTTAAATTCTAACAACCTTTACTGGTTTGTTAAGGTAAAAAAAAAATCCTACCTCAAGATTTGTTTTTAGAATTCAACTGAAGATATTGGTTCAGTCTGCCGTTAGTTGTCTTCATCTATGTTGTCCAGCAGAGAATGTTGAGGCTAATTCACATTGATTACGTTTCTATTTGTTCTATCACTTGTGCCGCTGCTTTTATTTTTTTATTTTCATATTTTTACTATTGTTGTCTTGTTACACATTTTCTTATTGCTATAACTATATTTTTGTCTTTTATTGTGAAGGAATTTGGTCGCCTTCTGGCTGAGTGAAGCTCTATTTAGATAAACAACTGGTTGAAATAAAATGGTTTTCTGTGCCTCCAGGTTGAGCTTTCTCCCTCTTGGTTGCCATGGTTACCCCTTTGCATTAACCATTTATGGCAGAAAGTGGGTGTATAGGAGGTGGGATATGGTCCAAAAACACCGGAGCACACTTCTAGGGAGAGTGGGATTTATAAAGTGGCAATTGCGTGCAGCTGTTTGATAGATCTAAAACTTACTAGGTGTAAGTAAACATTTTTTGCTGAGCTTAAGTAAGATTTTAGTAAGGATTCTACGCAACGTTTTATAGATCAGACCCCAGGTACTTGTCTCAAACTTCCAATATAGCTTCCTGGAGCATTCATGGAAATAGGTGTTTACCTTCCCTAAACTTAGGCTAGACATTATCTCTGGATCTTCTTAGTACTATCTATCTATCTATCGATCGATCGGTTCGCAGCCAAGTGTGAAGCGGCTGGAATGAGAATCAGCACCTCCAAATCCGAGGCCATGGTCTTGAGCCGGAAAAGGGTGGGGTCCTTCCCCAAGTGGAGGAGTTTAAGTATCTGGGGGTCTTGTTCACGAATGAGGGAAAAATGGAGCGGGAGATCGATAGACGGATTGGTGGGGCATCTGCAGTTATGCGGGCGCTTTACCAGTCTGTCGTGGTGAAGAGAGAGCTGAGCCGAAAGGCGAAGCTCTCGAATTTACCGGTCGATCTACGTTCCTACCCTCATCTATGGTCACGAACTCTGGGTGGTAACCGAAAGAACGAGATCACGGATACAAGCGGCTGAAATGAGTTTCCTCCGCAGAGTGTCTGGGCTCTCCCTTAGAGATAGGGTGAGAAGCTCAGTCATCTGGAGGGGCTCAGAGTAGAGCCGCTGCTTCTCCACATCGAGAGGAGTCAGTTGAGGTGGCTCGGGCATCTGGTCAGGATGCCTCCTGGACGCCTCCCTGGTGAGGTGTTTCAGGCACGTCTCACTGGGAGGAGGCCCAGGGGAAGGCCCAGGACACACTGGAGGGACTATGTTTCTCGGCTGGCCTGGGAGCGCCTTGGGATTCCTCCCGAGGAGCTGGAACAAGTGGCTGGGGAGAGGGAAGTCTGGGTCTCTTTGCTTAGGCTGCTGCCCCCGCGACCCGACCCCGGATAGGCGGAAGAAAATGTGTGTGTATATATATATATATATATTGTTACACACTTTTCACACTTGTGTGTTGCATATCATTCAGGCCAAATGTAGCGACAAAAAGATCGCCCCAAGCAGATCAGCAGCCAGTCAATCACTGACAAGAAATTCGACCATAGCAACAGGAATTTATCCAATCAGCGTCGTTGAATCGGCCGCATGAAGGGCGATAGAGAAATCGCCCCAAGGCTGGTGTGAGGACGGACAAGCTATCTGGTGGTGACATTGGCAGTGTGATTTATCTGCCACAAGGGGGCGCTGCTGTAAGCTTTGTGTGTAAATTTTTTGTGTAAACCTAATGTTTGTGCAATGTTGTATTTATGTTTAGAATAAGAATGCCTCAAGTTGTTAATATTGGCATTAAAATAATCAGTATTTCACATAGTTCTGGTATCCAGCCGTTTATGTTCAATTGTTTTGGGATGATTATTGAAAATGACTTGATAAGCTATATGCACAGCTCCACTACTTCCTGAACTTAGTACAGCCCTTTTATTTCCTGTCTGTATTGGACAAACTGATCAATCCAGGTGTGTCTGACCTCAGTAGTCACAACAATGGTCAGACACACCTGGATTAATCAGTTTGTCCAATGATGTAAGACAGGAAATAAAGGACCTGTACTTAGTTCAGGAAATAGTGGAGTTGTGCACAAAGCTCAGAAAGCACAAGTTTGATTAAAAAAAGTAAAGAAAAAAAATCACAGCCCCACCAGGAATATTTTTCACTAGCCGCCACTGCTGGCTTTTGAGATTAGCTCGCTTTGTGGAACAGCCCTTTGGACTGTTGAATCATCTTAGTTTTTGTTTTCAAGTCCCCTATGACTTCTTAAGTCTAAAATTAAGTGCAATTGTTTTTGTTTCAAGCTTGTGTCTACCAAGCAATTGGGCTACAGCTAATCACTAGTTATTTAGTGGTGGAAATACAGTTCCTTCTGCAAAAGTAGAACATGGATACTTTTCATCATCACCAAGGGGAAAGAAGAAAAAAAGAAGTTATTTTTCATCGGAAATATTCCATCGCTGCATTCTTGCAGGTCAAATTTACAAAACCGGAGGGTCAGCTTTCTCCATCGCAGAGCACTTTTATTGGGAGTTAGTAGTGGAATGTGATTGAGTGGCTGTGGGGGGTGGGGGGCACAGCCAACATGCATCACTGATTTAAAAACAAGTCCAACATGTTTGAGTGAGACGCTGTGCACAGAGCATTAGAGTTTGGCTCATTTTGCATATATTTAAGTTTGAGATTCAGTTTCACCTGCTAAATATTTCAGTATTAACTTAAACCCAAAAGGAATCAAACTGAATACTTAAAGATGTATACAGCAGATCTAATGATAAACATGTAACAGATGAGGGGGGGATTCCAGTCAAAAGCTTAGAAATTTAAATACAACAGCAAAATAGGCACATATGGCAGAAAATACACAGCTCCGATGGTACAGTAGGTTTTGTTCGTTACACAAGATAAGGGCAAACAGTACTGTGAGAATAATCATTCTTTGTGCAATCAAAAAGTGACAGCCTTTATGAAAGAAGCAAATATTCACAAAATAAACAACAAAACGTAATTAAATGTAGCTTGTCTGTGCCGGAATCTTCCAAGATTTGTCCCATGTTTGAGGAGCATGCCAGTAAATGCAGATAAGTTAAGAAAAAAAGGTTTAAAAGAAAGGATAAAGCACACAGAATGACCCAACATGCACACGTTTTTTGTTTTCTTCCTTTCATGATGTGACAAACAGTTTGCAGGCTCATTTGAATGCAGCCATGTAAAAAACAGACTAGACCTAGACATAAACCGCTAATTTAGAGCAAAGCAGACAAACATCACACTGACTTTGCATGAGTATAACCCCGAAAAATCATTACCGTTCAAAAAAATATACATCAGTATGACTGCAAAGTAAACATGTCTGAAGACGGGCTGATGTGGAGCGCTTCTTCGAGGAGGGAGGCGGAGTCTGAAAGCAGAGAGTCTGTCAGGTTGTGTTTTAGGTGCTATAGGTTCCTCCACGTCTCAGGATTAGGGAACTGTTCTACGCTGCCGCTCTCGTTGTGCTCCTGCTCGCCCATGGAGAAGGTTAGTCTGTACTGCAGATGAAATTTCTCCTAAAGCACACAAAAAAAGAAAAAGAAGATGGTCAGACTTCCAGAAACTACTGGCTGGATTAGCCCATCACTGTTAAGATGGAGAGGTAAAAACCAGGAATGGGGTCAGTCCCATATTCTCTCAGTGAGAGAACCTTGATTAAAAACACCAGGGTTTCACAAGAAAAAAAAAATATACCAGATGGTCTAATTTTTATTTAAAAAAGGAAAAGCAATAATTATTCCTACTGCTGCAAAAATAGATATTTTAATAGCTATGTCTACTTCATGTGCTACTTTATGCACAGAGTAAAGCAAAAAAAGTCCTTTTAGCGAGGGAAAAGTGCAGCTAGCTGACAGGCAGTGCAGGGAAAGGGGACATACAGTCAAAGAAAAATAATGAAAAAAGACTTTAAACCTGAATTGCGTGCATCAGCACCTGACTACGTGCCAGCAAATCAGAAAAAAAGACCAGAAGCTACCTTGTTTGGGTTGGCTATTAGCAGAATCTGCGTGATGGCGGAAGGGGGGAGGATGGGGTTAAAAGCTGGGAGCTCTGATCCTGATGGAGGCTGCAGCTTCACTCCCACAGACTGCAAACAACACATAAAAACATCAGGAACCTTTATCGAAACAATCAGACTATCAGCAAACCACCACTTTTACTCTGACACCTCGAAATGCAATCGTGTGCAACCAACGGTCCTTAGAAATCATCTAATGAGTAGATGTAAAAGTCAAAACACAAGGAACTGTACAGTGTATATCTTGTAGTTAATCGCTGCTGACCTTCGGAGCTGTAGCTTCAAAGTGTATGTTGGTGGCGGGAATAGGGGCAGAGGACAGCATGGATATGATCACCACCAACACGTCGGGTCGCGACGGAGGCGAGTTCCGAGCAAAGTGAAAGAGAAGCCGCAGACTGTGTCCATCGAACACAGTTATGGGTGACAGACTGCCTGGAGGAGGAGATATTCGTTCTTTTAAGGCAGCTATATCGAATAATCTGCAGAGAAATGTGTATCTGGGGTGAGCTTTCTGTACTTACTGGGCTTAATGGATTCTAGTGGTACAAAAACATTAGCCAGGGTAACTTCTGGGGAAGGAGCTGCCGAGTGAGTCGGAGATTTGTCCAGCAGGGTGAGAACAGGATGATCGGGAACGAGGGCTACGACGGGATGTGTGCTAGTGTTGGTTCCTGACTTGGTCTGCAGATCCCTCAGAGTGGGCTTGGACTGCTGCTTGTCCCTTGAAGAAGAAAGAAGAGCAGCTTATACACTTTTTTTAAAAATAAGATTTTATGCGTGTAAGAAGCAGCGGTTTATAAGAATGTGAGGATAGTTGGATCTGGACCAGAGAAGTGGTTCCATTTTCACTACAAGTGCTCATATTGATGAAAGTTTAACAGAAACAAGGCGCTGGAGGTAGGTTAAACATCACTCTATTAATTATGAAGCTACAGTTATCATAAACAGATTGCTGTGAGGCTATCAGCTTCCGCCCCGCTTGCTCCAGGGAAGGTCTTCAGCCTTGGAGTCACTAACAGTCTGGGCTATTTTGTTTCTCTGAACTTGACCATCCGTTGCATCTGCAATGTTTATTCGTGTTTGGATGTTAATCGTGCACTTACTGGACAAAGATGAGTTGCTGTGGTATTGATTGCACCAACAGACCGTCCAAGAAGTCTCTGCTCCATTTTTTTTCGGCAAGTAAAATTATATTTCTGCTGTGCGTTTAAGATAACGCTGCTTGGTCAAAAATGGGTTGGAATTATCGGATTTCTTCTTTACATATTGATTATTATAACTCGTTTTAGCTCAAATTCACATAGTTTTAGTGAATGTTACGGACTAACAAGGCTTCATGATTTTATTTGACAAAATGAATGAGTCTGCCTAGAAGACAGAGGGGTAGCAGAGTCACTCAAACGCTGTTTTTTTTTTTGACTAAAATCGCCGCCAACCTCTGTTAGCTTCGGTTACCTCAGTTAGCCCCAGAGTTTGTGGGTGTCAATAATCTGCCCCCAGCCTCACATCCCCACTCTCAGCTCCACCTCTTTGCCTATTTTTTTGATCAAACTTTATTTATAAAGCGCTTTTCATACAAAGACTGCAACTCAAAGTGCCCAGATTTAAAAGCATGATGACATTTATAGCCCCCTCCCCACTGTATTTTCCGGGTGTGACAAGATGCGTGACGCGGCCAAGATGGCGGTGGTGGGAACCACCCATTGGGCTTCAATTCAGCTCTTCAGAACCCTATAGGTGACGTCACGGAGGCTCCGTCCATCTTATATATACAGTGTAGTGGTGAGGAATTATTAGCTCACAGCCTGCAAACCACTCATACTCACCCTTTCATGGGAGAACATGCTCACCACCTGTCAGAGCTGTGGTTTTTATAGAAGTTATGGACTGTCTACAAAACTTGAGTAATAAATCAAGTCTCAAAGCTCACCTCCATGCCTAAGACTTGTGTTTGCTTCTCTAGTTTCACAGGGGATTTTCTGTTTGATATGACTCAGAACTAACTAGCTTCCACAGGTGGAGACATGGGCAAGTAGGAGGAGTGGAAGGGTTCCCTGGAGCACACGTTTCCACAAGATCTCAAGCCTAATGGACTGTTTTAGAGTTATATTACCACCAAATGTAATAAGGATGTAAGAATATAGAATATTCTTACATTTTACATAGAATATTAGGATTTGAATGGAACCATTAATGATGACAGTCCTTTTTGTAGCAAAAGTATGACTGGTAGTTGATGGCTGTTTTCACCTTCCTTTTTCCAGTGGATCAGCTAGATCTAATAATAAAACTGGATGTGTTGTTTATGAAACAGGTTGGAGAGTTTAGAACGCTGTGACAGTTTTTTTTTTTACAGTTAAACTCAGTTTTAAAAATCACAATATATAGTCTTACTCATAGTATCTCAGTATATTGTATCATCTCCCCTGTATCGCGATACATATCGTATTGCCAGATTTTTGCCACTACACATCCGTAAAATGTAAGAGGTCACCATAACCATGGGCTAAAAGGAAAGCAGGTTGAGGAACAAGACAGAAGACAATATGTGGCAGTAGCCCAAACTGAGAGCATGCTGTGAGCTCCTACATCCTACACAGCGTCTCTAGGACATTCCAGCCACGCAGCGTGCGTGTTAAATAGGCCTGTCCATGAATAGAAGTAATTAACGGTACTACCGCCAATGTTTGCTAAACTAATTGCACGTTTGTGTAATGTTAGTGTATTGTATTGTGTAACGTGTGCTTGAGCTCTGCGCACTTCGGTGATGCGAGCTGTGTTTGGTTTCTGCTAGTAGCTAGTGACTAAACAGCTGTGTTTAGCTAACATTAGTTAGAAATAGCATATAATGCTGGCATGAATGGTAACTTACAGCTAACAGAACACAGCTATCTAGTCAAAAGCGTCGGCATATGGCCAATTGGCCTCACCAAAGTGACGAGCTGCTAGTCATTAGAATAGTCAACTATTTGATAAAATAATCGCCCGAATAATCGTTTTAAAAATAATCGATTACCCCCAGCCCTAGCGTTAAAAGCATACCATTTGACCTGCAGACCCTCTGGGGGCAGGGACTGCTGCAGCAAAGTCTTTCCCAGCAGGTCCAGCTCATCCAGGCCCGAGTTCCCGGGGTTGGAGCAGGACGAAAGAGGCTGGGAGTGAGGAGGGGGCTCAGGACTCAGGAGGAGATTAGGTGCTGCCTGGACATCCGCGTCAATGCTGTCAGAGGACTACAAGAAAAGAAAAAAAAGAGCAAATGAGAGAATTAAGTAGGCGTTCTGAATTGGTTTGGTGGGTTTTAAAAAGGATTGGAGCAGATTCCTGTCCCTCACCTGGAAGGAATCCCAAGCTGTGGAGTCCTCTGGTTGGGATAAGGGGTTGGAGGTGTGTGTTCCTTCGCTTAAACCTTCACAGTTCACAAACATTCACACCTTAGAAGCTGTTTTAGGTGTCGCAAACCTTGAAAGCGTTCATATTCAACCGAAAAGCCCCATAATGTGACTTTCTGAGAAATTGTTACCAAGTGACATGAGCTCATCATCAAGGAGGCTGATTCCAGTCTCCTGTGAGGGGGCGTTTAGGCCGTCTGTGGGGGTAGGAAACTCAGAGAAGGAAGCAGGTGACTGGGGTGAAGTGTCCAATCCTGACAGATCTAGCAGTGCCGTGCCTGCCTCAGTACAAAAAAAAAAAAAAAAAAGAAAGGACAGCCTTTTAGTCAGCGTACCAAGTCCTAAAAACAAGAATTTCCTCGTTTACTCCAAAGCTTCCCCAGTTCCGTCTCTGTTCTTGACTCACCAGCAGGTTTCTGTGTGTTTAACGCGTTGTTGCCATTCACAATCTCCCCCTTCACCTGCTGCTTGTAAAGGTTGATGACTTGAGTCAGGCTGTCGTTGGCCTGGAGGATCTCAGCTGTGCAGAAAAGCATGAGAAATGACAAAAATGGATCCCCCTCACTCACAAACATAAAAAAACAGCACGCTGCTCACCCAGAGCCTCGTCGTTGTCTTCCGTGTCACTGGCTAGCCTGAACAGCGTCGGTCTCATCTTCTCACAGCGCTGGTACAGATCCTGACAGCGAGGAGAGATGCGTTTAGACAGGCTGCATGTCGCCAAATCAAGCTGCAGATGCGCGTGAGAAAGAGGACCGAACCCCGGCGCCCACTGCCTCAAACCATGAGTGTTCTCCTTCACCTGTATCAGGTCGGCGTTGCCCTGATTAGTAGCCATGCGGTCGTAGTCCTGCAGAAGCTGAGTCAGCAGAGCGACGCTCTCCTTCACCTCCTGGATGGCGTTCACCCGCTTCGACACCTTCTCCGCTCGCCTCTGATCCTGAACGGACGACGAGGACGTCCGCCAACGTCACACACGCACCTCCAACAAATGCATTATGTACGCGACAGACACGGAATAACAAAGCTAAATACATGAAGGGGAGTTTCACAGCCTGATGTGTGGGAGCCTTAAAGATCAGGATGATCACTGACCTGAGAGCACCATTTATTCTGAGACAGACAGACATGTCACAGAATAAATTGTATTCTGTATTTTTTTTCATTATCCTACTCAGTTGCACATTCAAATCCGAGTATGTCACTTTATTTTTAATAACTGCACAGTACTTTGGTTTTGTAATTTTGTTTTAATTTACATATATTATTCTTAATTCTGTTTTTTATACTTTTCTTGTGTGAATCTAAAGGCTTCTAACATCTGTCACTTTGCTGCTGTTACAGCTGAATTTCCCCCTTGTGGGACAATAAAGAATTATTTGATCTATTCTGTTTCACCAATTCCCAGAAAAGCAGAATGAGAAGCTCCAGTCGCCATCAGAAGATATCATCCACTCCTCCTTTGCATGATTGTCTATGACAGCATTGGTGACTTTTAAAAACCAAGAACTGGGAGCACAAGTTTGGATTTACTGTGCTTTTTTTGTCTAATCCAGTGAGGTCCAAAAGTATACATACAGGCTCAAAAAGACATCCTCACTAATATTTGGTTCAAGGTCTCGCTGCAAGCTGCAGAGAAACCACATACTTTCTGAAGCTCTGGGGATTCATTCTGGCCGGATATGTGACTGCTCCTTTAATCTGAAATGGATCTGTAGATCTGTTCTTTAGACCGGACCTGGCTTAGAAGTGTAGAGTTTACATCTTTAACAGGATTGAGGCTGGGGTGATTACGGAGCCTTTATGTTAGCCTGCTATGTCTAGTTGCAAAACCTGTTTTGATGCATGTTTAACACCCAGATGTGTCCAAGTTTGAGCCATCTAGCTGTTAACTTATTAAGTTTGAGGAATCTGGTTGAAGACCCTCAGCATGATGCTACCACCACCATGCGTAACAGTTAGCACAGAGTCCCTTATTTTGATAGTCTAATCTCAATGACTTCAAACTTTATTCTCATCATTGTGGGGAATTACCTCAGTCTTTGTTACATTGAAGACCAACTTTAAGGTGTTGATATTGGACCATGAGCTTTTTTCTTGGTCAGCAGACTCTCAGTCCGTGTTGAACGAAAACTGAGTCACTCTGGAGTTAAAGGTGTTTATAGTTCAGTCTTGGTTGTTCCTAAATATCTTGATGATCCGATCCCCTTTAATCAGACGTAGGAGTTTGGGTCAGTAAGTGAAACCTTGACATAGTCAGGTGTTCCAACCCACACCAACACTGGTTTTAAAATGGCTAAAGCAGGCTAATATTAAACTTCTGTAACGACCCAGACATCGAGCTCATTGGAAATCTATGGTCTATGCTTAAAAGCAGGGTCTGCATCAAAAAACAAACCAGTTTAAATAAATTCAACAAATTGTATCAAAAGGAGTACTTAAATATCTACCGTCATTTTAGAAATATTGAGCGCACCTGAATATAAGCCGCACGTTTTCATGTTGTAACATGAGATATTTACACATAAAGACGGTACACGGAAAATCTTTTTATCACCTCTGCCAGGAGGTAATGTTTTCCCCCTCTTCTTTCCGTCGGCAACATAACTCAAAAAGTTATGGATGGATTACAATTTTCAGGAAATGTCTGCAATGGGAGCAGGAACAATTGCTTAAATTTCTGGGTTGATCCAACATATAGTGTGTATCCACCCACTTACCAGCGGTGCTAACCTCCACTCCTCTCCCGTGTCAGAGAGCTCACTGAATCTCCGCTCTCTGTTGCAAGAGCGCAGCCATAAGTCTCATTAACAGACATTTTACTGGAAAAGTACTGAGAGTTAGAATTAGATAACCTAGGGATGGGGGGGCGAGGGGTCCTGGTGGAGGCCTGAGTGCTTTTCTAGTTTAACTTTAAGACATGCTTTTTTTCTTCTTCCAAATTCTGCCAGAAAAATCAGCAGTACGGCAGCAGTAGCTATTTCCTTCTTTGAAGGCCACCTCGATTGCCTTTAACTTAAAAGCTGCATTTCTTCATGCGTTTTTCATGAGGGTGTGTGCATGAAAACTACCGGTAACGTCTTCTTCGGCATATAATCTTTCGCCACATGTCGTCTCACTTTTACGCCACCTGCTAGAGTGCCCCCCGGAGGCCGTTAGCCAGTAAAAATCTATAAATGAGCAGCATCGTTGTATAGGACGCGGGGTCCAAAGCGTGTGAAAAAAGTAGCGGCTTACAGTCCGAAGATTACGGTAACCAGAATTTTGCTAGAACCTTGATGATGGCAACAAGATGAATGTGGGTTCTCTGCAACCTGCTAAAGAACACTTATCGCAATATTAGTGGGGGTGTAGGTATATATTCTAGTCAGTATGTATAATTTTCATCCTAGGTGGAGTAATGAAAATCTGCATTAAATTTAAACTTGTGATCCCAATTCTTGTTGGTAAAATTAAAAAAGGTTAGATGTTGTTTTCATAATTTAATTAATAAAAAATGATAAATTAAAATGCAGCATTTAAAAGCATTAAAACTACAAAACGCTGCTGGTTAGTGAATGTACATTTAATAAGAAATGTGATTCATAACATAGAAATAAATAAAACAGAGTCTACCTCTTGGACCATTTCCTTGATGAGTTTGTTAGCAGCTTTCAGGTCCTCAGGGTGGGAGCTATTTAGCAGGCGGGACAACATCTATCCAAGCAGAAAGACAAACCAGCATGGCGAAGGGACAGTTTAAACAGGCGGTAGGAAACTGACCGCAAATGGCTTTTCATCACGTCAAACCAACAGTTTTGTTTGGATAATTGCTAAAAGGGTTCCTACTTTTGACTTCTCCTCATCCTCAAAAATTGCGTTTTTAGGTCTGCGTGGAGGAAGGTTGAGGAGTTTGTCAGGGGGCAGCTCTGGGTCTTGCTTAATAATACCTATTTTACAGACACGGGTATTAGGAAAAGAAAAGATGAGCGTTACTAGTTACTGTAGCTTTTCTAACCAAAATAAAATATTAAAAAACCGTAAGGTCGTCAGCCTCCTACCTTGTTTCTTTAGCATCTGATAAGCATCTGAGATTTTGGGCTCGTCTGGCAAAGCCAACGTCCAGCTGTAGATCAACTCCAAAACTTTCTTTTTTACTGCCTCTGGAGAGCGAGACCCTAAATACTGAGCATCAGATTCAGGACAAAAATTGTGTATTTATTAGTTTACCCAGAACAAACAAAAAGGTCACAGGCTAAATCTGATGGGTTCTGAAAAGTCGTACCTTTGGTGAAACTACCTTGATGAGCTCGTTGAGGAACCTGAACTTGCCCACTTCACTGTGAAACCTTTTCCCGCAGTTTTTCATACACGTCTCCAGAACCTTGTGTCGAAACAGTAGATACAGGTCATAAAAAAAAGCTCCTGGGTGTAGGAAACAGTTTGTATGATAAAGGTAGCTAATTCTGAGTGGCAGAGTCTTGTGTGGAAATTAGCTTACTATTAGTGCCTGCATGGCCTCCCACTCTTGAGGGGATTGGATTTTGTGTGCCAGGAGTCTGGTGGCCAACTGAGGTCTGCAACAGAAGTTTATTTCTCAAGGTGAGAAGAAAGAAACAAATATCAACCTGAAAAGCATAACATAGTTTTATATTCAGCTCCTTTTACTGTGATAATCCCAAATAAAATCCAGCACAACCAACTGGCTTTAGAGGTTGCCTGTTTAGTCAATAGATTCTCTGTGAAGGACTCAGAGGCTTGTTAGAGGACAGCTCTGGGCAGGAGACCAAAACTGAACTCTCTAAAACCATCTCCCCCACAGTGTAACATGTTAGTGGCGGCATTATGCTGTGGGGATGCTTTTCTTCAGGCGAAAAAGGGAAGCTGGTCAAAGCTGATTGAGAGATGGCTGGAGCTAAATACAGAACAATCCTGGAAGGAAACCTGTATAAGACTTTAAGCTGAGGCAGAGGTTGGGCTTCCAACAATCACCTTAAACATACAGCCAGAGCCCTGGTGGAAGGTTTCAATCAAAGTATATTTATGTATTAGACTGGCCTAATCAAAGTCTAGACATAAATCGAATGGAGAATCTGTTGCCGGACTAAAAACGTGCTTTTTACCGATACTCTCCATCCAATCAGATTTAGCGACTTTGCAAAGAATAGGATAAAACTTCAGTTTCTACACACGCAGCACAATTAAGCAAAATGTGTATTATTTAACTTGCCTTTGGGAATTTATAAAGTATTTTTTTAATTGAACCGAATTCAATAGAAAGCTGGTGGAGAAATGTGCCAAAAGGTTTCTTCTGGTTTCTCCCTATAGTAAGCAATGAAGACTACTTAAATGAATTACACTTTAAAACGGCAGTCGTGAGTCTGTATAGATTTCCAGAGTTGGATTTTTCCAGGGTCAAAAGACTACGATAACCAGATCAACATTTTCCAAATAATCTGCAAACATAACTACGGCCTTTTGAGTCTCCTCTTACCCCTCCAAATCGTTGTTGAGCTGGTCACAAAACGCTTGAATGTTGGTCCATTCTGTGTCTCTGTTAAGTGGATTCGTGGCTCTGTCTGAAACAACAAAACAAAAAATACACACAAGACCAGACTTCAAGTTGAACAAAATATTTGTAAAGGAATACATGTGGAAACAAATAAATAAAAAGGGGTAGGAAAAATATGTTGATACATTTATAGCTTTCAAAAAAAAAAAAAAAAGAAATAAAATACAGGTATTAAAAACCAAAACAAGAAGGTTGGTGCCAAGACAGGTATGTATAACAGCTAAAGATTAAAACTGGACCATCAGCTTATGTTTGATATTTTTGGATGTTTTATATATTTTTTATGTTTGATATTTTTCAGTTAATGAATACATTTTTTCTTTTGTTGTATTTGACAGCTCATTAATCAATTTGTTAAACTATTTATTGGGCAAGTAATTCAGCTATTAAAGCCATTTCTAAATGTATTTTTAATAATGGCACCATTGATCCTCTACAAACTAAATCCTGACAGTTTAAAATATGTATTTTTTTTTTTAAGTGTAATTTTTTTTGTCACACCCCTATCAACTATATTTTTTTAGGTAAGCACCATTCCAAGAAAACTTAAAAGATGAATTACCACAAAGGAATGATATTAAAAGATATACAGGATTTGGGTCATTCTACAAAAAAGGTGGAAATGCTCGTCCCTTGCTTTTGCAGACCCCTGAATAATTTAATTTGACCCAATAATCCCATAATTATGTATATTTAATAAATATAGACTGTCCTTAAGAGGATGAGAGAGTTTATTTATTTAATTTTAAATTTTTTATAAAAAATAAATCTAATTTACATTTACCTTTAACCCTGTAAGAATTAACTAGAACACTGAAATGGTAAAAAAAAATACATTATTATTATGAATAATATCAAATAAATATTTGTCCACCAAATTTATGTCATTGGTGTTACCCTACCCAAAACACTTATTTTTGAAACAATCCATCCGCTCTTTCAAGTTTTTCTTGGGTCAAGAGGCCAGTGGAAGAAGGAAAAGGGTTTATGAGATGTCTTAACTCATTTGTCTAAAATATCATAATTTATCTAAGAAGTTTGAGATAAGATTTTTTGGATGTCATCATTAGTGTTACTCTTTTTTATAGCTGTGGGTGTTAAGATCTTAACATAAAAATACATTAGACTGAATATGTATTGTATTGTTACATCTCTGATGAAACAGCACATGGCTAATGGCAGCCATTTTGTTAAACTGTTAGTTTTTTCTGTAAATTGTCATTGATGTTACTGTCATTGGTGTTACTTCTCTAATGAGCACTTCTTTCCTAAGCAGTATTCCTTTAACTGACCAACATAAAAGCATAAAAACAAAAGAGGGAAAAATGTTTAAGTTAATAAGACATAATTACATTGTTATAAATGTTTTGGAATGAGCTATTTTAAATTGAAATGTTTGACATGAATCAACTGAAATGTTCTGTTGAAAGTAATGTCCAATGAGAAGTTCAAAGTTCAATGAACAGTTTAATTGTACTGTTAGAAATGGTTGAAATAAACTTTTTTTTAAATGAAGTGTTTGACATGAGCAATTGAAATAAATTGTAATTAAATATTCATGAATTTAGAATCAAACGGTTCTTTACTGATCCTATTGCGTCATTGGTGTTACACCAAGTTGACACTGTTTTGGTGTTAATTTATGTTTTTTCTTGTACTTTCTAGTAATATTTTGTTGATATGGGATGTAAGAAATAGTTGATATTTTGGTATTTGCATCAAAGCCTTTTTGGTTGAATACATTTGTTTTTACTGGTTTTAAAAGAAAAAAGTGAAACTGAGAATCAAATCATTTCATACAATGCTGTGTAAAGATGAGGAATTTAATTTAACAAATATAAGTAGCCTAATCAATTATTTTTCTCAGTGTTATCATTCCTCTACTCAACCTTTAACTAAATATACAAGTTGTAATGAGAAAAATATTTTATCTCAACATTATTGTTTAAATCACAGGTAACACCAATGACAAATAAACAACTCATGGATTCTTTATTAAAATGTGTTAAAAAATAAAAAAATAGACTAAGCTCCCCATTTTGCAGATTCATAGAGTTGACAAGTTAATGAATGCTATTAAAGAAGTTTTGGGTATGTTGAAAGAAGTTCATTTAAACAGATTTCCATCACCCGAATTCCACCTTTTCTGTAGAATGACCCATTTATTGAATATCTTTCAGACTATTTTTTCCTAATGATTACGTTTGGGGGGGAGAGGATAATAATTTGGCAGCTAAAATTGTTATTTAAACAAACGACTGAACATTTCTTCAATATTCTGACAAGTAAAACATTTATTCCAGTTAGAATAATATGGGTGATTAAGCAGTCAGCCCAACAGGCTCCACGGCTAGCTGTGTGACACTACAGTTTAAACAGCATCAAGGCAACAAACCTGCCTGTGTGTCAACCCCATAGGTGCTAACAGTGTCACTGTAGCTAGCTTTCCGACAATTAGAGTCTTCCCTCGGTATTCCTTTCTGCCATAGCCATGTTACAACATACATTACTTTAAGAGGCTGCCCCGGTGATTCTGGCACTGTCAGCCTGGCTAAAGCTACGCCTGAAGATGGACGGTGTTGACAGCTGGCAGGTAGAGCAGCTCCGCGGCTAGGTTAGCATCCTGGAGGTGACGCCCCCGACTGCTACGCCAGATAAGCCTGCAATGAGCTGCTATTTCACCCACAACTTACGGATAATAACTATGTTATGCCCACACCAGCAGACAACACCGACTCCGAGGGCATAAGTTTGAAAGACTTACTGATACGAGACTCCAAACTCTCCGTATCGGGCGGCGCAGCCATCACGGCGAGATTTATGTACGTAAGGGCACGTAGAGCAAGGCGGAAGCTACGTGAAAGGGGCGTGGCTGAAAAAGACACGTCCGTAGCAATGGTTTGTGGTCACGTAATGCATTAAAATTGTATTTTATCCCCACCACCCTCTAAGTAAGCATTATATTGGTTGTTTAAGACGTTTTTAATTTATAAAAGGAACTAAAAAGGCATTTCGTTTGCTTTTTTCTTCTCAAATGAAATTCTGAAATGTCAAAAATATGATGTTCTTTACAAGTTATTTGAGATTTTTTCTGTATTTAAAAACCATTCGTGCAAACAAACAATGAGAAAACCTTTATGCCACGTTTGCATTAAAGAGGACATCCATCCTTTAAGTGTATTTTCTATTCTATTATTACAATATATTGGACAACTCACTGAGCATTAACAATAAAAAGCAGCTAAAGGCCCATGTTAACTGTGGAGGAGCTGCAGAGAGCCACCGCTCAGGTGAGAGGAAGTGTTGTCAGGGAAGTGCTCTTCACAAAAGGGGCCTTTACTGAAAAGGCAAAAAGAAAATAGATTTTATTGAAACTAAGCCATATAATAACCTCTTTTTGACCCATGGATGCATGTATTATCTATACCTGCTTTTCCCCAGCAGTCATTGGGCGAGGGGAGGGGTACACCCTAGACAGGTCGCCAGTCCATCACAGAAACACAATAACACCTAATGAAAATTTAAAGAGACCAGTTAACCTGATGGTCATGCAGAAAGACCCAGGGCTGGGATTCAAACTCAGGACCTTCTTGCTTCAAGGCAACAATGCTACAACTGTGCCATCGTGGAATATCAGCCATTGAAAAGTTCATTTATTTCAGTCACTCATTTCACTGGGTGAAACATTTATAGATTAATTCCACAAAGTTTTAGAGTCCTTTATTTCTGTTTATTATGATGACTTTGTGCTTACAGCTGATGAAAACATAACATTTAAGATTAGAATATTACATTTTACAGATCAAAATATTTTAAATACAGAAATTAGCTTAATAAAAAAGTAGGCTATCTTTTATCCTTGTTAAAGGTTGTTATTTTCAAAAGCTAATTTAATATGACAAATGTATAATCAGTTGGTGTAGATTCTCAGTCATCCAGGACATGATATTGTTGAGATTTAAAATGGAGGCAACTGGACTTTTCTTGTTGTCTTAAAAAAACTAGAAAAGTCCAGCATATAGTTTATTGAATATGACTGTACATGCTTATATTAAAAGAACATTAATTATACTGTCGCATGCTGGCAATAAATATGTTTTGATATTAAAATTAAATCTAATATTTAAATAAAATTCTTCAATTTCAAAATGTATGCAGAGATATCAACAGAATACACGATTTTCTGTTAAAATGTAGTATATGAACATATCAGTATTATCTGTATAATATGATTTGTGTGTCTCAGAGCTACTAGTCATGACATGTGATGGACTGGTGACCTCTAGTCATGTTGGTGTAATTATAGTTTTGCCCCGCATTGTTTAATGGTAATCTATATTTATCATCAAATATATTTAATTTCACAACTTTCAGTATAATAATAAAAGTTTTTTAGTTCTAAATAGTATAAATATTTGTTTTCTAAAAATGAGTTCTTTGGAGAAGTTCATATATCCAGCAAAACTGTATTTAAAAAAAAAGTTAGAACCATGTTTTCTGTCTCCATGGAGGTTTAGAAAAGTTTAAAGGTTTAAAAATTGACTTTTAGAGCAATCATGTGCAGGCAAAAATGTCCTTAGTTCACCTGTCCATGACAGATTCAGATTATATTTGCCTGAACAGAACATGCAGCTGCAGCTGGCAGACTATTTAATTTGTTCAACATTAATTATCTTGTTGAGATTATGGATTTATAAAATAAAAGAGGTCGCACTCTCCTTATACAGCAGCCTAGTATCTGAAGTATAATTAATAGGCAGCTTTGCTTTATTTTAATTAAACTAGCCTAAGAAAATTAGAGCCTCAACATACAACAAGAGCAGACCTCCAGTTTATATTACATTTAATAAGCACACATAACAAGGAGAGAGATGTTTTAACCAAACAACATCAAGAGAGCGACAAAAAAAGTTATTTCTTTAAATGAGATATGGAAGATAGTCAGAGTTGTTTGGATTTAACTCATGTGTTTCGGCCCAGTCAAAGTCCATGGCTTAATCTAACTGAGAATCTGTTTGATATTAGGTGCTGTTCACTCAGTCCTACTGAATTTGTAAATCAAGATTTCGGATGAAATCAGCTGATATAAACATTAGGAAGAACAAAGAACGTCATCAAACAAAACATATAAAACATGTCTGGTTTCATAAAGGAAACATTTAATTGTGTGTTAAAAAGCATGTGCATCGTGCTTCTGACAATAATCTCGTAACTGGAAACCTCTCCTTCCTAATTATAGAAGAGGGACAGCTCTATGTCTCCCCCTAGCGGCGGGATTTTATGGTTTGTGGCGCTCAACGAGGAGGATCGAGCCAGTTGCTGGATTTAATTCAAATGAAAACCTACTTTATCAGGTCTTTTGGGAGACGTCGTGGCACTGGGGATATTCGGACTATAGATGTCCTTCCTGTTGAACTCTCTGGTAGTTTTTATAGAGGAGAAACCGGGTGTGAGAAGAACCGTTCTTTGACTTTGCTTGTGGCTAAAACCTGGGCTTCTTAATACGCAGCGTGCATATCTTTATGTGAGGAAGATGCACATTTAAGTTTGGAGAAATTACTTCCTTCCTGCCTGGTGCTGCGCTGTTTAGTCGATGCACAAGCGGCAGTGGTTTTGTGCAGTTTCGTGGTATGGAACAGGATGATCGTTTCCTGCTCTGCCTCTGCTTTTTGTTTTGTTTGCTGTCTGACTCGTAAAGGTCGATGTTGATCCCATCTACACCTGGAACTTCGCGCAAAAAATGGCATCAGCGAAGGCTCTACTGGAGTGGTGCCGCGTCACATGCGCCAGTTACCCCGGCGTGGAAATAAAGAACATGTCAACCTCGTTCAGGGATGGGCTGGCGTTTTGTGCCATCATCCACAAGCACCGACCAGACTTGATGTAAGTGGACCAAATGTTTCCGTCCTCGATCTGCTGTAGGTGTTGTGCGTTTTTCTACATCCTGCAGAGATCGATGTGCCCTCCTGACTGGGACCTCTTCAGATGCACCCTCGGTTTTAAATGAGCTGAAAAGGACTGGCGCATTCTGTTTACTGTGGAGACTAATCTGCTGTCCCCGTTGGATTAATCCTTCTTCTTAACCTTTCCAGGGCCAGGTTGAAGGGAGCATCTGATTTGTTTTCTACAGTGCGATGTAAAAGTCTCCATACCTCTTAAACTTTTCTACTTTTTTTATTTTTACCCCCCAAAATCTGAAAAGTGTGGCGTATGTTTGTATTCGGCATCCCTAATACAGTGCAGAGCCTCCTTTTGTTGCATTTCTCTTAGTATCTCTCTACCAGTTGTATGCAGCCATAGTTTCTCTATTGAATTTGTTTCTTGCCTTTGATTAGGCCATTCTAACACAAGAATATGTTTTGATCTAAAACCATTCCATTGTGGCTCTGGCTGCATGTTTTTGGTCATTATCTTTGCAAAAGATGAACCTCCACCTCAGTCTCGAGTCATTTCAGACTCTTAACAGATTTTTTTTTCCAGGATTGCCCTGTAGTTTGCTCCATCCATCGTCCCATCAACTCTGAACATCTTCCCTGTCACCCCCATTTTTCAGTGTGGAAATATTTTGTTAAAGGTGATGGGGACTGTTTGTTTTCCTCCACATCTAGTAAGGTGGACAAAAACTTTTATTTATGATTTCTTATGCCCGTTACATGGCTTGTAGTAAATGGGACGTATTGTTTTGCTTCAACAGTGGCTTTCTTTTTGCTTTTCCACATTTGTGGATTCCAACACTGACACATGTCAATTCTAGTTCCCCTCCCTGTTGCCGCTTACTTGCTCAGTTTAAGGGATTGCTCCAAAGTTAATATCAGTGCAATTAGAACGCTTGTTACATAGATGCCATCGGGCATTACACATTGAATTTGCCCGTGTTGTATTACATTTGGCATATGATTAGACTTCGTAACTGAATCTAATAAATAATCGGCATAACATTTATTTATTGTGTCTGCTGTGTAATTGGATTTTTTTTTTGTGCATCACCCCTTAACATGATATTTGCTGTGAATAGATGCTACATCCATAAACTAAACTGAATTGTCCTTTTGACAGATGCTCTCATCTGAGCCATGGATCTCTGCAGCTCCCCCAGAGTTACCTCCTTGCCAGTGGACTCTGTATAGTAGGGATGCAATATATCTCTGCATCAACATCGGGATCGGCCTCATAAGTAAAACTCGGCCGATATTAATAACCAATATTTATTTTGCTCTTGTGGCGGTTGTGTTTCGGGAGGTACAGGTTGAAGGGGTTGGCCATTTGGTTTTGTTTGGGCATGTGACTCTGATAGTGATGCAGCAAAGGATTGTGGGATGTTTAACTGATGCAGAGAAGCAACGTCAGTGGTTTGGTCGTTTTTTCATTGTGTCGAATAGGGAGGGAAATGTTGTAATATCGGTAAATACTGTACGGTCATTGGCCCATAACAGCAATATTAATATTGGATATCGGTATGCGCCCAAAATTTCTTGTCAACGCAATACTACTATATAGGAATTAAATTACTTCTGAAGGCAATTCTTTGCACTGGATTTTATTTAAGCTTATTTGTACAAACTAGGGGTAATACACATTGGTATTCTTATTTTCCGGTATGGCCCTGTCGTTTCAGTACACGTGTGTACTGAATATATCCAGCTGTTTTCTACCTGAACGCATGCAGAATGTTTATGTGTGTAACTCGGAGTGCAGTGTAACTTTCCGCAGCGCAACTTTAAAAAGTGGCACCAAAACAAAACAGAAAGGACTCCCAGCTATTATTAAACTCTGCTTTTTGGAAACATTAATGGTTTCTCATGCAGCTACAGTAGAAAAGGAAAGATGGACCAAACCAAAACCTTTTCAGGGAAAGCATCTTTAAACAGCAATATGGTCCATAACACGCTCTGCACCCAACTGAATGACTTACCTGAAACAATGTCAAGCTGAATGTAAACATCACTGATACTAGAGAAAAACCAGCAGACGTCCAAATGGCTACCAGTATCATTAAATCAGCCCAAACTTCTTATTTTGTATAAAACGCAAGTCGGTGGAATGCCCATTCATGAGAAGGGTTTTCCCAATAGCTGCTCATGCTGCATTCAAGTACAGCTGGGAGACTATAGGCTGTCAAAATATCAAAACAACTCCAAAGTGATTTAAGCATGTTATATCCTCAAATATGGGCAAAGTATTATTTAAAGAATTTCTAAACATTAACACTCAAGTGGTTATATTGTTTACTACTCTGGCTATGTTTGCTTGTACTGTTTATGAAAAAAACTCCAATCAAATCTACAGTCAATTCTAAGTTACAGACCATAATAAAATTCAATTAATTTCAAGTAATTGAAATGAAGGGATCTAGGAAAAAAATACAAAAAAAGAAAATTCATATGCATATTCATATTTATTTTTCTGAATTAAAGTGTACTGAAAACGTACCAAATTGTGACGTTAAAATCCCAAATACGTACCAAACTGATTTTTGTGTACCGTTACACCCCTAGTATAAAGAGATCAATTTTCAGATTTTTATTTATAAAAATATTTTTAAAATTTCAATAATTCTCCTTCCAAGTCTTGTCTGTGCACTATATTGGTTTATGCACATGAAATCACAATAAAGTACACTGAAGGTGTTGACTGAAGCATGATGGAAAAAAGTCAAAAATGTTAAGGCAAGTGTGAATAGTTTTTAAAGCACTGTACCGTTGCTGTCTCCAAACTTATCTAATGTACTGTATCATCTTTCATTCATAAATTTAGCTTGTGTGGTACTTTATGTTTATGATAATCCATCATTATTGACATTTTTTCACCTGTTTCTAACTTTTTTCTTCATTCTTGCTTTACTCTAGAGATTTCAGTTCTCTCTCCAGAGGAAATGTTTATCAAAATAACAAGCTGGTGAGTCATTTGCATCGTTGCTCTCACACAAGCCGGAAAGAATTCCTCATGCAGCATTGTGTTTGCCGTGCCCTTTGTTGGTGAAAACTCATTCATCCTCTCGGATCAGTAGGCTTTTGAGGTTGCAGAGGCGAAGCTGGGAATCCCTCCTCTGCTGGACCCAAAGGACATGGTTTCTACAAACGAGCCTGACTTTCTGAGTGTTATCACCTACATTTCTCAATACTACAACTTCTTCAGTGGAAAGTCTCATGGTGTGTTGAGAGTAATTATCTTTAATCCATGTGTTGTTCTCTGATTGTTGCCGTGAAACATTAAGCAGATGGTTGAAAGGCACACCTTAAGGTACTGCTGTTAAAAAACAGCCATGTACAAAAATGTGTGAGTTCCTTTACCTGAATATTGGCTAAGGGAAGACTTTGATAATCCTAGTCTATCATATATTTATTGAAATTCAATTCAGTTTATTTATATAGCGCCCATTCTCAAGGCACTTTACAAAAAAAGTCATTTCAATACAATCATACAAACATTCCAGTCAGTTTAAATGTTTTCTATCTAAGGAATCCCAGCAGATTGCATGGAGTCATTGACTTAGTTATTAGGTAAATATCACATTTCTCAGACTGGAAAAGGAATGCAAACCTTTGTTCCATTGTCGGGTCTGAAACTTAATTTGCTGAACTACCTGCAGCGGTTTCAGTTCTGGGCTTCCTCACACGAACTGGTCACCTCACATCCTTGTATAACACTTTGGTTAGACTGGGGTTGTGACTTTTTGCTAACAAGGAGCAATTACCTTACTACCCTCCTAAAGAGGCTTTAATAAAACCGTTGATTTATGAATGACTGCAGACACATCTTAGTTTAAAACCCTAATGTGTGTTGAAATCTCCCTGCATTTCAAGGAGTTTGTGATATTGTGTGCTTCAGCACAGCTCCCAGGCCCACAGCATCACAGAACCCCCAGTCTCCTTTACACTTTACAGTGGACAATCCACCTAGAGTGTATGTTACTGAAAAGCTCAGTCTTAGTCTCGTCTGACGAAAGCACTCAGTTGGCATATACAGTAGATATTGTCTACTGGTTGTCGAGGAGACAAGGTGACCCCCAAAATGTCACTATGTTCTCCAGTTTTCTTTCCATGGAAAAAAAGTCAGAGATTACTAATTAGAAGTTCCTAGAAAATCTCATCAACTTGATAGTAAAGGTTAAATTTAAAAAAAGTTGTTTTTACTGTTATTTCTTAACATAAGAACTTTTCCCTCATTTAAAAGGGATCTCGTTTAACAGCTTACCAAGTTTTCAGAAGGTCTTTCAAAGTTTCCATTTGGACTCTAGGTGCTTTTTTTCACTCCGTTTCTGTCCTGTTCAGGTACCTGATGATGACGACAACACAATATTCAGTAAGGGATGAAAGTGGACAAGTTTAGGACAAACGAAGATATATTTACTCTGCAGTTCTCATGACTGAAATCTCCAAATATCCCTCAGGTTTCATTTCCCAATCTGTCCTCTGTTGACTTCTGTGACAGGTCCCTGCAGATCGTTGTCAGCACATGTTTTAAACATCACAAAGGTTCATAAGACTCTGAAAAGCCAAAAGGTAGCGTCTCATCGCTTCTGCTCTCTCTCACCTTGCAGCGTCAGCCGCCGCGTTCACTGTCTGACGGCCTGGTTTTTCTTCTGCTTTCAGAGCCTGACTGAACTGGGAACCAGTAAAGAAGATGATTATGCCAACACATGGACCAGGGCAGTGTGTAATTTGTGTTTTAAGCCAATTCACCTCATCCAAAGACATCTGATTGATGGGAAGGTTTACCATCGCAGCTGTTTTAGGTGAGAGGGGCTCATTTTTACCGTCCTCATCTGGTTGGAATGCACTCAACGTCGGTCTCTAATGTGTCTCTAATGTGTCTCTAATGTGTCTCAAGGGACACATTAGAGAATTCAGAAGGGAGTTCTTCTTTTGGATTTAAATTAAAGATAAACTCAAGTTGTGCATGGTTGTGAAGTGGAACCTATGAATGGCTTTTAACATTTTTTTTTTTTTTTTTTTTACAAAAGTCTAGTGACTACCATTTTTGCCCGTTCTTTGTTGCAAAATAGAGATCAGTCAGATAGGACAAAGAGCACATGTCAACATAAATGTTTTGTTCTGGACTTTGATTAGGCCCTTCTAACACAGGTAAACGCTTGTATCCAAACTATTCTGGCTGTATGTTCGGGGTATGCTGGAAGCTGAATCTTCATCCCAGTTTTTTTGCAGCTTCTAACAAATGTTCTTCCAAATGTGACCTGTATTTAGCTCCTCCCTTAAACCAATCAGCTCAGACCCGTCCCCGCTGAAGAAAAGCATCCCCACAACATTATGCTCCCATCGCCATGTTTAAAGGTGCGCATGGTGCATTCAGGGTCGTGTGCAAATCAGTTTTTCACAGCACATAGGCATTTTAAAAGTAGGCCAAAAGATTGAATGTTGGTCTCATTTGACCGTAGCACATTCTTCTGCAAGCTACTCTAATTCTTGGTTTGAACTGCAAACAGTGCCCTTAAAGGGAACATACTATGCAAATGTCACTTTTTTCATCCTCTTGTATTTGGGTCTCTGCTACCTGTATAAACACTCCAAACATGAATAAAAACCATCCGCTTTTTTTTTTTTTTGTGGTCAGAAATCTTGTGCTTCTGCAAGCTGTTTAAAAAAGTGCCTAATTATGACATCACAATAAGCTGAATGTACATATAACCGCCCCTCACCCGTCAAACCCCGTCCACCAATTCCAATTCCTTACCATTCTCATGTGTGGCAAACACCCAGCCTCGTAATAAGATGGGTGGGCGTGGTCTGCAATAGCTCATTTGCATAAAAGTGACAGAGCCCTCTAAAAAACTCATTCTAAAAGGGACTGAAATTGTCAAAAATTGAGCTGGGGAGATCACTTTATGTAAGAGTGATTTTGTGCAAAGAGCTTCCTTAACATCTTTTATACAGACCATAGACCTATTATAACTTGTTTAAAAGGATGCATAATATGTTCCCTTTAATGGCTTTTTTTTCAGCAATGGCTTCCTTATTGCCTCTCCTCCATCTGCAGAGTGGACAACTAATTGTCAGTTTACTAATAAGGTGACCTCTTAGGGCAGATGGTTGCATCGTTTGGGAGTATCGATTTCCTGATTATCTGTAAAAAATGTCCTTTTCCTTCCACTTCAGAATCATGGGCTGCTTTGTGTCGGTCAATTTCATTTCAGTTTTGTTGATGTAACGTAAAAAAGTTTGAAGCACATGCATCTTTTGCATCAAATGCATGTGACTCTGTATTTGCAGCACATTTGAATTGTAAAGTCTGCGAGACCTTCAATACTATAGCCTGTTTACTGCAGCACATTTGATTTGATTAATTGTCTTTCAGGTGCAAAGTGTGCAGCTGTGTTCCTCTACCGGGTTCCTACACTCAGGGAAATGATAAGACCTCCTTCATCTGCACTCATCATGCAACAGACAGGAAAGTTGCCAGCGTTGACAGCAAGCAGCAATTCAGATCTGCTGATAATCAGCCTGAATGTCCATTCCAGACAGGTTTTTACTCTCTGAGTGGATTGGCTATTTGCAGCGTGCCTCGTTACGCTCAGAGAGCAGAGTCACTGGACAGACTGGTTTCTAACACACAGCAAACAGTGGGGACAGAAAGGCAGCGGGGGGAAAACAGAAAAAGCATCTCTGTGGTAGCCGACAAGGGACAAAAGACGGCATCACAGACCTCTGAGCTCTCCTTAAGCGCCTCACAAGTGACGGAGGGAAGTGCGTATCCTGTCCCAGCTCCCAGGAGAAGCGTGGACCCCTCTCTGGTTCCTGTTCCGGCACCCAGGTCCAGAGCAGCTCAAACAATGAGCAGCTCCCCTGCTGCAGGTAAACGATACCATTTTTAATTTAGCTTCTCAAAGTTATCTAAATGATGCTGTGCCTGTCCATTCTCCATCTTTATCTGGCACATGTCAATACAAAGCATCCATAATTAAGATGACTAAGATGTTTTTGGTTTTCCCCCTTTTTTCTGTGCACGGATAAAAGAAACCCAGGGTGAATCTTCGCCTCATCCTCCTGGCATGTAAGTGTAATTGAACTGCTTTTTTCTCACAAATACAGTGATATAAAGCACATTTTTATTCTACTAATTTATAATCTGGTAGTATAGTTATTGTTTTTTAAATCTTTAAATAAAAAAACATAAGAAGCAAATAAGTCTTTCGAAAGATAAAATTTGTCTGCTTAATCAGTTACATAACCTGAGTTATCTCAGGTAAAGAGTTTCACCCGAACTAGCCAGACTGCGCTGGAACATTCCTCAATGTAAGGGTCTAAGATTATGAGGCCAGATAGAACAATCCAAAAGTGTTTTGGGAGATGTTAAGAATGGGAAATAGGAGAAGAAAAATAAAGTTGCAGTTTTGCAAAGCAGGGGAGCCACAAGTACCTGCTGAGGACAGGGAAAATATCCCTTTTAAGAGACAGATCTGGAGGCAGAGGAGGTAGATATGACAACAAGTTCCCCAGCTTTGGATGTCAGGAAGTTCTTCACCTTTGGATTTGGAAGACAGTTGCTTATGCAAAAGGCCACATTTATTAAACTTCCCCTAAATGAGGGAAAGCACACATCCAAAAAGGGGCTTAAAATATACTTAAAAATAAATGACATAACATGGAGTACAATGCAAAATGAATATTTATTGCAATCACAGTTCAAGCATGGTGATCAGTCTTGGATTACTCTGTCAGCGCCAGCGTCTTTGATAAACTAAAGCTGTTCTGAGAAGCGGTTCAATACTGCTCCTTCACCTACATTTGGGCCAGACCATTGAGCTGGGGTGTTTCAGCCAATCAGACGACTTTTGGGCACCGTTGGAGCCGTGTCATACTATACAGCCAATAAGTTAAAGGGAGCCGAAAGACTGACAATTAACAAGAGCCCCACAGATTTTAACCTGTTCTTTTCCTCATTCAAGGTATTTTAAACCTAAAACTGTTCTGCTGAATAGAAGCAGATTCCCAATCAGAACTTTGACTGGGTGGGCATTCAGTATTGGACCTTACAAAGACTCCCGAACTGTTTTACTGAAACGGAAATCCTGAAAAGGGTTTTCCTTCATTATTGCTTGTTTTGTCTCATTTAAGAGTTCAAGAAGCTCCAGGTAGCCTTTATATAAGCAGTCTAAAGGTTCACAAAGGTAAAGACTGTAACTGGGAATTGAAACGCTAATTTTGAGCTTGAGTGCATGGGACAAACAGAAAATGCTTAAATCAGAGGGATGAGAGCAATCCTCTGACACTTTACCTGTTTTCCCATTTCCTTGTGTTAATCCATGTAACCAGCACAAGCCCTAAAGTTAAAACCAACCATCCCTGGATGGCCATCGTGCATCCTGGACCCTGGACTCAGCTGCCTCCTGCCCCACCTCCAGTACCTCTCCCTCGGTCCAAATTCGTCTCTAATACACGGACGCTGTGGAACAGACCCAGAGTGTCCCCTCTTAATCCATTTGAGGAAGAGGAGGATGTTGATGAAGCTCAGGCGGAAGCTCCCAAACCTGAGCCAGCCAATTTGACTGGACCTTCTGCGGCTGCTGTTCATCCAGAGAATACCGACATCACTCATGTTGACGTTGGTTCACATGACGGAGAAGCACCTGCCAGCGAGTCTGAACAGAATACGGATGAAAGATGGGATGAACAGAGACATTTTAAAGAGGAAGATGCAGAACCTGACCCTGCTAATGGAGCGGCTGCTGAGGGGAGCTCAGAGGGAAGCAGCAAAGAACCTGCAGACGGTGGTCACACTGGCTCCTCAGATGTGAGACGAGCAGCAGCAGCAGAACTGAGGTTCTCTTCAGCGCAGAGTTCCATTTTACCCAGAAGTCTGTCTGTGCCAGCCATCCCATCTGAGCGCCCTGAAACCAACTTTGTTCCTACGGGGTTACATGAAGCCAATCTGTCCATCTCATCATGTGCAAGTAAGGTACGAGATGTATCTACTAAAAAAGATAATTTATACTACTACTTTTTTGTTTGGTTTTAGAAGGTTTTATGTTCAGTCTATTTTCTGATTGATTTAAAGTTATTATAAAAACACAATACATCAATGGTTCTTACATTATATCAAGGTGTTCCCCAAGGATTTATTTTAGCCCCCATTTTAATTATCTATATGTATAAATATGTTTGTTCATATTATCAGTTGCAACGCAGATTGCTGCAGTGACGGACATGCATCCTGTGTTTACATATGCTGTATTAAAAGATACATAACCTTTTTTCCCCCCCTGGCTGTCTGACGTTAAATCAGACTAAACGTATCCTGCTTTACGTCCATTACCAAAATAATTTGTTTTTGCTAAATGCTAGAATATTTGGAGAATGTCTTTTTCAACTGCATGACTTAGGTGAAATGTTTTCAATATCATTCCACAAGCTTCTCACAATAGTTAGATGTTGCTTTGATATTTTCATATACTGATGACGTGCAATTTGTAAAGTGCACCAGTCCCTCCTGCCGCAAAACATCTTCTTCACAACATGATGCTGCCACTGCTGTACTTCACAGTTGGTCTTTTTCTACCAAATGTAACATTGGTCTTTATGTCCAAACATTTCTGTTCCATCAGACCACAGGACATGTTTCCAAAAATTAGAGTCTTTAATTTGGCTTTTTATATTGCTTTTGGAGTTATGGCTTCTTCCTTTCGGTGTGGCCTTTCAGGGCATTTTGGTATTTGTGACAGTTCAAGCAACTGGCCAAAAATATTTTTGATCTAGAATGTCAATTACCAAACACTGCATACAAGCTGTTCTTTTTTCGCCTGAGTTCTGACATGTACATGTTTTAAAAATATATTTTTAGGCTGCCTATAAAGAAAATCCATTTGCCCAACAACCTGAAATGTCCAGGTCACAGACGGTTCAGAACCTGCCGTCCACTCGTGGGGCAGCTCCTGGGCATGGTTTCCCTCTCATCAGGAGGCAGGTACCGTGGCTGAATTTCAAATAAACCTCTGATGCTTTTAGCTGCAGTATGTGTTCTTTGCTTTCATAATCTATGCTGAAGGTTTTTTGACAGCCAAATGAAGTTTCTGAGTTTGTTCTAATGCTGAAACGTTCTCTCCATCTATCCGAATGCACAACAGGTGCGGACAGACCAGGGCGTTTCCACAGAAGACCTGCGGACACAGATGAGAAACTTGGAAGGACATCTGGAAGTCCTGGAAAAACGAGGAGTTGAACTGGAGCGGAATATTCGGGGCTGCAAGATGGGTACATCTCACGCTCCTTACCAGAGAAGTTCTAGATAGACTGATTTTCCTTGCTTCTCTGCACTGATTCATCGTTTCCAGCTAATGTGTTTCTGCTGTTTTCAGGTAAAGAAGAGCAGATGCTGACAGAGTGGTTCGCTCTTATCCACGAGCAACATACCCTGCTGTGCAAAAATAAAGAACTGGTTTATCTGTAAGTGGACTAGACGAAGGTTCTGCTGTGATATACAGTGCCGTGAGATATAAACACAAACCTTGTTAAATCTTCTTTGGATCTTCTGTGATAGACCAACAAAAAGTTGTGCAGAACGGAAAATAAAAACGAATATATGGCTTTAAGACCAGCTGTTCTGTGAAGGCCTTAGAAATCTGTTAGAGAACATTAGTGAAGAAACCGCATCATGCAGACCAAGGAACACAGCAGACAGGTGATGGAGAAAGCTGAGGAGACGTTTCAAGCAGTGGGATAGATTATAAAGCAATATCACAAGCTTTGAACATCTCACAGAGCTCTGTTTAATCCATCACCCACAAATGTTACTGTATGACTGCAAGCCTACCAGGGGGTGGCCATCCACTTAAGCTGACAGGCTGGGAAAGGTGGTGTTAGCATGACGCTATGTGGATGCTGTTTTTCCTCAGGGATAGGCAAGGTGGTTAGAGTTAACTGGAAGAGAGATGGAGCTCAATAAAGGTCAATCATGGAGGTTAACTGATGTTCACAGATGCTCTTCATTGGTGGTGTTAGTGTGATGATGTGGGGCAGCATCTCCCTCATTGGAAAACAAGCTTGTCATCACTGGAGGCCATCTCAATGCAGAGAGATTTCAAGATGAGTTTCTGCATCCAGTGTCCATCCCATAGCTTGACTCTTAAGGACCAAATTCTATCCTCCAAGATGTCAAGTTTTCTGATCATCTCAATGCGCGCGTGGTTGTGCCACAGTTGCCAAAAATGGAGCTGGAAGAAAGACAGATTTATTGCCCAAAAATAATATCGTTACAATAGAGAAATGATATCCCCAAAACAAACTTTCTTTCTTTTTCTGATAAGGATATTTTGCCAGAAAGAATTGGCAAAATATTCAATGGTTAGGCTTGGGAAGCTGCTAAAGACATACCCCAACAAAACAGCTCTAATTGCTCTAAACAGTGACTCTCCAAGGATTCAATAAAAATCCATTTTTAGATATTTATTAGTAATGATGTTGGAAACCATGTTTTATTTTCTTTCTACTTCACAACTGCTGCACTGATTTGTGTTGGTCTACAGGGCTCTCCAACCTGCGGCTCCGGAGCCACACGTGGCTCTTTAAGCCCTCCACAATGGCTCCTTTTAACTTTGCTCAAAAATGTTTCAGACCTAAGATATATTTTTATATATAAAGGTTAAAAAAGGCCTAGTTTTTTCTTGCCATATTGCCATAGAAGCTCCACAACAGAATCACACTAATGAAATGTTTTCTTGCTTGTTAAGTTCTTTTATTTTGTCATTATGCTGCAAACCACATTATTATGTAATTTTTTTATTACGTTATTTTTTTCCTTTTCTGTAATTTTGCAACGTTTCATTCAAGACAAAATACCTTTATTGTCTTTAAGGTAAAGTTTGAAATTTTTATTCGTACCAAAATTAAAAGTATGTTTTTGTTCTTTAACTTTAAAACAAATAATTTATACAGTAGGTGTTCATAAAACTAAAAAAACGGTCACATACGTTTTATGACTAGACACGTTTTATTTAATAAGGAAAAGGCCAAAAATGGATTGAAACGGTTGCTGACCCCTGGTCTGTTACATACCCCCCCCCCCCCCCCCAGAAAAAAAAATTTGGGGTTCAAAGTAATGTTACAAAAATGAATACAGTATAAATATTTGTATGCTGTATTTGGCTGTGTGTTTCTAGAGGCAAAATATGGTGATTTAATGGTCTTTTTTTGATTTTCCAGCACAAAACAGCAAATATTAGAGGACCGACAAGCAGATGTGGAGTACGAGCTCAGGCGCCTTCTCAATAAACCCGGTAGATTTTTATCCTTTCTGGTTAATATTAGATAACGATATAATATAAACACTGTATGTGTTCAATTTGCGTGGATTTGTTTAATCAGAGAGAGACTGGAGTGAGGAGGACCGAGGCCAGGAAGAGCAACTGATGGCTGAGCTGGTCACAATCATTGAACAGAGGAATCAGATCATCAGCAGCTTGGATCAGGACAGGTAGGCTATATGAGTAAAAAAAAAACTTTTTTTTTTTACATTCCTTAGTTGAAAAGTTAAAATGCAGATTTGTTTTTCTCATTAGAGAAAGAGATGAGAACGTTGAAAGCACAAGAAATAAGGGTAAGTCAGTTACAAATCTTTTTTTTTAACATTCCAAATGACTTATTTTGATTACGTTTATGACGGAGCTCATAATTAACTTGATATTTCTCCTGGATTCTCATCAGGCTTTCAGAAGGAGGGGCTTAAAGAGCTGAAGAAGTCAAAAGGAAAGCTCAATGCTTCAAAAGTCTTTAAAATGCTGAACCACAAAGCGGAGAGCAACAAAGAGCCGGTGGAGAAAAAGAACTGAAACGCACTCTCACCACAATAATAACCCATAGTCCATGTTCATCTCAAGTTTGTGATAAAAACATGCAACATCATTCTGCTAAATATATGTATTTAAACTTTTATTTGTAAAAGACCAAATTTGCTCTTAGTCATTGACCCATTTGTTTAGGATTTCCACAACCGTCTAAGGACATTGGCATCTAATTGCTCCAGAAAATTGGTCCCACCATTTAATCCTGTTTGTAGAACTGAGTGTTTTACATGAATATTTTGTTGAATCCTGAAACATGATCAGTAACATTTGGATTCACTAATGTGTTTTGACTGACTTCATTACTCTGTATCTGCTTCTTCAGGGTTCTTATCATGCTTTTTTTTGTTCCCAGTTCAATATTATGGTCGAATGTTTTCCCGTCTGTATTCCTTCATAGATCTACAATAATAAATATACGTAATCAATGTTTGGGGGGAGGCTAATGCTGAAACACATGATTATATATTTATCCTCCGCAACAACAAAAATCCTAGCTCCATCTGAAGAGAAGTAACCTCGGATCATGATGCTGTCTTTTACAGGGGGTACATTGTTTCTTTGCTAATGTTAAGCCGTTTCCATTTATAGCAAACATAAAGTAACCACTGTCACTTTATGAGTGGGGAGGGGCAACTCTCTTTTTACAGCAAGGAACCTCCAACTCCACCAGGACCAGTATGGATCTCAAGACCTACCTGGCTGGGGCTCATGCAGACAGAGACTAACGCAGATGCACTGGCACCAAATATCCCCGCACAGAAGAAAGACAAAGTTATAAACAATAATGGTATACACTGACTCCTCTGGTTAAGATTAAGTAGTGGCTTAACAACAGAAATGTGACAGTTGTAGCCCACATTATGGCTATGTCGGTGTGTGGTGCCAAACAATTTTCTAGCACAGTTTATCCTTCCACTTAACTTTCCATTAAAATGTTTGTAGCTTAACTTCCTTTTGAAAGGTGCTAGTAGCTGTTCTGGACAACTTTCAGGTCAGAAGTCTTTCCCATGATTGATTAGGCTATAACACTGTAACTTACCATTTCTGTTTTAAACATTATTTATTATTCTTGTGTGAAGTTTTTACATGTTCTGGTTTATTGATTCTTGGGTTTTCATTAGATGGAGGCCATAATCATCTAAATTTATTTTAAAAAGGTCAATAAAAAATAAGGAATCGATATACATTTCACTTTTTTATTATATTGCTCAAATCTACTTTTTGATAAAGCCGACAGAATATAGAAAATACAGAATTTGAGAAAAATCACAGGAGATAAATCTTTATTTACAATATAGGAACATACAGGAAAAAGACTAACTTGAAAGGATCCTTTGGTAGAAAATAAAAGTTTAAATCTTAATCTGCAAGGTGCAATAATTCTAAAGACAACTTTGCAAAACATGGACAAAAATTGGGTAAAAACTGTGAAACGTACGGTCTCCAGAAGGTGGCAGTGGTGTAAATAAAGCATATAAATTGAAGGAAAAGGAACGGGGCTACGAAATGTTCTCCTCATTGAGAGCACGGAATATTTTCCCACGTACCAATCACCCGGAAGTTGCCTGTAACGCTCATGTGGGCCAATGTTGACAACAACAAAAAACTAGACCTGAACCTGAACTAGATTAACGCAGGCAAATACACACATTTCCGAATAAAACATGTCTGACAACGAAGATAAGTAAGTACTGACTCGAAGCTCTGTGTTTACAGAAATATGTATGTGAGCTAGCTTTGATGCTAACAGGGGGTTAGCGATTTAAAACTAACGTGTTAATAAATGTGCAGCTTCGATGATGGAGATTTCGATTACGCTGAGGAGGATGAGGGATTAGACGATCTTGAGAACGTTGAGGACGTAAGTGACTAAAAAAAAACAACAGTGGATGTTGAGGCTCGCATAATGTGGCTAATCTAACCTGGGGTTCATTGTTGTGGTGCAGCCGCCTAGTCTGAATCTGTATGTTTTCTCTTTGCTGAGCAGGAAGATCAGGAGAATGTGCAGATCCTGCCCGCAGGAGAGGGTCAGCAGGCTAACCAGAAGAGGATCACCACGCCGTACATGACCAAGTATGAGAGGGCCAGAGTGCTGGGGACCCGAGCTCTGCAGATAGCGTGAGTGTTTCCACGCGTGTAGACAGCACGCTGTCACTGTCAGGGCTAACACCCAGTGTACAGATGTCTTATGTGTTTACTACTGCGTCACTTTTGATATGTTTTAGATTATCAAACGCATGTAATCATCAAACAAACCTAACCCGAGTAAAAGTGCAAAATGCAGTTTTTAAATAATTATTTCCTTTATTAAAGGACAACATATCCAAACTAACCTCATACTATGCAGCCTCTTAACCTCTTGCATAACCCATCTGTGCTGAGCTTAAGGTCATGAACTAATGGGTAGATATTAGGGTTGGGCGATATAGCCTCAAATCGATATAATCTAAAGCATGTGCGGTAAGGATATATATTGTGATATATTCTCTTCTTTTCTTTGTACATGTCAAAATGACCGTTTATGATCATTCTCACTTTCCAGATACACTGCAGCAGAACAATTTCAAAAAAGTTTAGAATGCCATTTAGAGAACATTTATTATGCAAAATGCATTTAAAAATATTAAAATATTTTTTCCCCCAAAAAAATTTAAATACACAAATCCTCAACATAAAGATGAAGATATTTTAAATAAATTAAAAGCTAAATGTTATTTAAGAAAACACAAAGAAAACTTATTTGAATTAAAAATGCTTCAAGTTCAACAGTCTCCCCCCCCCCCCCCCCCCGTTAAATGGAAAACAACGCATTTTAAACTTGCAATATGTAGTGTAAAGATCAACACTAAACATCTGTATTTATCCTTCTTGATGACATCATCAAAATGTGCAATTGCGGTTGGTCGGTATACTCAAAACCTCTATCTTTGGCTAAATTTATATCATTTCTACCTTATACCTTTTATATCGCTCACTAGTAGTAGATATTCTTCAGGATAACCTTCTAGAGAACAGAATTCATGAAGTCGTCCACGTCCTGAAGCAGTCCAGACCATGACGCTACCACCACCATGTTTGGCTGTCAGCATTAGGGCTGCATGATATTGGGAAGAACTGATCTAGTGATTTTTTTTTTCTCAACCCTGCGGTATGAAAACATTTTTGGATGACTTGAGTAGCACCTTAGGTTGTGCTCCCTCTCTGCCATCTTGTTGACACGTAAGCTGCACTGATACTACCTCTTTTCATGAATGTTACAAGTCTGGGTTTTGTCTGTATTTGAGAGATATTCTTATTGTTTGGACCGCAAAATATTATAACATCTTGCTCACGATAATATTAGCAAATATGACTATGAGTTGCCATATATACCTATTTTCTTCTTTTCTCTCTATCTCATCTGTGCTTGTATCACTCTGTGACGTTTAGCGTTTTGGGCAACCTCCTTAGTGTCCAGTGTGAGTATCTGCTGGTCCAACCAGCTCAATATTACATTAGCATTAAAAATGCAAGTTCATAACACTTGTAATATATTAGTCAAAAATGATTGCGCTCCAAATAGTCCACAAACTAATGATATATTTGCGATATGCTTCACAGCCCTAGTCAGCAAGCTGTGTTAGCAGTATGCCAGATGTAATGGGATGCATTGCTTTGAAAACTTTCCAAAGATTTCCCTTTTGTTTCATCAGTCCATACAATGTGTTCCTGGCGATGACCAGGATTTTTTTTGATTTATTTATTTATTTTGACAAATGTGTGACAAGCTTTTGTGCTTGTTTTTGGGTCAGCAGTGGTTTGAAATCTAGAAGGCTGAACTGCTATAGATGTCATTGGCTTTTTTTTTTTTTTTGGTCCCAGATGGGTTATGGTAATTTTCTTGGCCAGCCGCTCCTAGGAACGTTCACCACTGATTCATGTTTTCTCCATTTGTGGATAATGGCTCTCTCTCTCTCATTGAAGCTTTAATAAATGTATTCAAATAGTAGCCTAAACCATTGCGTAAATAAAAATATTTTTTATACATATAGTATACATGTAACAAAAAAGTGAGGAAAAAACTAACCTAGGGTACCTCTACTCCCTATCCTAACTGCATATTCTCATTGTTTTTATATAAACATCTTTTTATAAAATAATCTTATATCTCAGTCATATTTTGTGGGTGATTTTTAGAAGCTGAGATGTCCTAACTCATTCCCTAGCCATGAATTAGGCTACAGGCCCATAAGAAATATGTCCCATGAGTAATGTCACAACTGGGGCCCAATGACACATTTCTGTAAAATCAGGAACATTTGTCCCTAAGCTATTTAGAAATAGCAAGAAAACACAGATATATTTGACTTTTTAAAATGCAACCTTAAAACCTCAGATCTTGCTTTGGTCTCAGAGTCTGTATGCGCAATTTGGACGTGTGCGCTACTAAATGGGTCTTATCATTGCACTGTATTTGTTGGGATGGAGATTGCGGAATGTTGGTTGCAACTGGTTGGTGAGGTCCTTTTGGTAGCAGCCAGAGCCGTGGCAGGATGCAGCAGCTGCTAAGAGTCAGGTGTGAGTTTGATGAGGTAGAAACCTTGACACAGGGCCAGCTTTGCTCATACTCATTCAAATTCTTTAATGACCAGTGGACTGCGTGCGCAGGCGTGGACATATCAGTTCTCCCAGATTTTAACCATGACTTCTCCCTGGAAGTTTTGTGCATGCTGAAAAACGGCATGGGAACTCCCATGCTCCATCATGCATATTAAGGAAGTGTGCTACATTCTTAGTTCAATGTTTACATTCACCGCCTTAACAGGATACTGGAATTTTGATCAGATGAATTCTCATAATAATTGTTTATCCTGATGTCATGTTTCGACAGCATGTGCGCTCCAGTCATGGTGGAACTGGAAGGAGAAACGGACCCCTTGCAGATAGCTATGAAGGAACTTAAGTAAGTCAAGATTTCAGTCGTCAATGTTGCTTTATAGAATCCTCTCTTTTCTTTATAATTTAAGAACCAAATTCCTGTTTTAATCTCTTTTTATTTTTCTGTTCCAACAGAAGCAGAAAGATTCCCATCATCATTCGGAGATACCTTCCTGATGGCAGCTATGAAGACTGGGGCTGCGACGAGCTTATTGTAACTGATTAGATATCTTATCCAACATTGTCTCCTAGCTCCGATCTGGTCTCTCTGTGTTTCACAAGCTTCTATTTTGCAGTTTGTCACATACCTGTTCACACAGACTTAAGGAGAGAGTATCAGAAGTATTAATTTATACCCACCATTTTAACAGCTGTAGCGCAAGGAAGCGCCACAAGGGGGAAACATAACTTTAGTCAAACACTTTTCCTTTTTTTATTCATAAAATAGTCCTGTGTTGTAAAATTCCCTTAGTTGTTTTTCTTAAGGAATTACCTTACTTGTGTAAAAGAAATGTTTTATTATTATGAATAAACTCTTTTCTATAAGCGCCTGTTTCTCATTTATTTTAATTATACCATGATGTGTCATGCAGGTTTGTTGGGGATTTGAATTTGCATGAGAAATATCAGTTATTTCTCTATGATTTGACTTTGCAATTAGGCAGTGCCCCCTTTTACTTTTTGTGTTTTTCCACTGTGCCAGGTAAAAGTATTCACACCACTTCAACACATTTTGTCCCGTTGCAACCTCAAAGACCAACACAGAACTGTAGATTTTAAGGTCTGGGAACATACATTCATACGTCTTGCCATACATTTAATTTGGACTTTGGATCATTTTAACATATAAATATGCTTTAAACAGGTGCAGCACAATAGATTGAACTGCATTAGTCATCGTACTATCTGTGTGCAATATTAGATGCACAAAGGTATATTTGGTTGGTTGTGGATAACTGAAACCATTTATTTAAACTACTTGTTAATATATTTGTCCACCTGTTTCAGATCTTCATCACCAGGAGCCTAAAGCTCAGGAAGAGTGGTCCAAACCTAGCTATAATAGAAAGAGAGTGTTGAGGAAAATTTGGGTTAATCACAATCAGTGTAATGAGAATAGTCATAATATTACAATATTATGTTTTCCTAGTATTGTAAAGCCCACATTTAGGCCGTTCTGTTGTCGATCTGACTGCATATTGAGTCTTGTGGTTGAAGCAGGTTTTCTTCTTGGGTTATGTTGTTCCACTCCATCCATCTTCCCATCAACTCTAATAAGCTTCCCCAGTCTAACCAGAAAAGCACCCTCAACATCATGCTGCCACCACTGTGCTTCATAAATCATTTTAGTCTCATCTAACCATTCTTCCCCATGGTTGTTGTGTTCCCCTACAGAGACATGGGTCTCTTGGCTGCTTCAGTGATTAGTGTTGTCCTCAACTTACCATTGATGTGGAAAAGAGGGGAGTATCAATATTAATCTCAAAATTTCATCCAGGTGGACTCACATGGGAGATTCAATAAAGTCAGAACCCTAATTGCAATTAAATTTAATCTGTTTTTATTAAACTTATGAAAGCTGCTGATATATTTTAAGCAGAAATGATCAGAATCTGCCTTAAAGCGCAGTAGCCAGTTTACTCCAGCTGACAACTTTGTTAGCTGTCCTAACTAGACTCCCTCCTCTTCCCACATACAACCACGCACATGCAAAGCAGCCAAACAGTCTCTGTATTGTTTTTGTGGGAATGAGTTGCTATTTGGGTGGAAATGTGCAAGCTGGAGGAAGGAGGAGGTTTAGAGTTAGCAAGAAACAGGATCACCAGCTTTGTTGTAAAAAAGACTTTGTGACTCTAGGGAAAACATTGAGGAATTATATGTTTAGCATGTGTGCGTGGTGTCTACAGGGTCATGAAAGGTGTTTGCCCCATCTCAGTTATCTTGTCACAAATAATATCAAATAGAAGGTTTTCATGTGTATGGATTGATTGATTGATTGATTGATTGATTGATTTAGTGGCCCATTGCTCCTGACAGAAATGATCAAACTGAGTCAGGTTTGTATGCCACACTGCTCTCGCAAATTTTTTGATTATCTCTGCCCACAAATTTTCAGGGCTTTGTGACTCTGCTCCAAAACATTACATTTGGTCCTTTAGCTACTTTGTAATTATACAGTAATTATACAGTAATTGTAAATTGTCTGGAAGCCCCATTTGTGTGAAAGGTTTATCTTCCCAACTGTCTTTTTAGACATTACTTCTTTATTTGCACATAATGTTCTTTTCTCATGATACCATCTGTTTTGGGAAGTGCACCAATCCCTCATGCAGCAAAACATCATACAACAAGATGCTACTACCTCTGTATTTACAGTTGGGATGATGTTTTCAGGCTTGCAGACTTCCTCCTTTGTCTTCCAAATGTAATGCTGATCTGGCGACCGTGGCTCAGGAGTTAGGAGTATGTCCTGTAACCGGAGGGTTGCCAGTTCCAATCTGTCCATCTTGGTTGTTGTGTCCTAATGCAAGAATGCAATGCATTCCTCAGGAATAGATAAAGCGCTATACAAGTACAAGCCATCCATCCATCCATCCATTTTCTTCCGCTTATCCGGGGTCGGGTCGCGGGGGCAGCAGCCTAAGCAAAGAGACCCAGACTTCCCTCTCCCCAGCCACTTGTTCCAGCTCCTCGGGAGGAACCCCAAGGCGCTCCCAGGCCAGCCGAGAAACATAGTCCCTCCAGCGTGTCCTGGGCCTTCCCCTGGGCCTCCTCCCGGTGGGACGTGCCTGAAACACCTCACCAGGGAGGCGTCCAGGAGGCATCCTGACCAGATGCCCGAGCCACCTCAACTGACTCCTCTCGATGTGGAGAAGCAGCGGCTCTACTCTGAGCCCCCTCCGGATGACTGAGCTTCTAACCCTATCTCTAAGGGAGAGCCCAGACACTCTGCGGAGGAAACTCATTTCAGCCGCTTGTATCCGTGATCTCGTTCTTTCGGTCACCACTCAGAGTTCGTGACCATAGATGAGGGTAGGAACGTAGATCGACCGGTAAATCGAGAGCTTCGCCTTTTGGCTCAGCTCTCTCTTCACCACGACAGACCGGTAGAGCGCCCGCATAACTGCAGATGCCCCACCAATCCGTCTATCGATCTCCCGCTCCATTTTTCCCTCATTCGTGAACAAGACCCCCAGATACTTAAACTCCTCCACTTGGGGAAGGACCCCATCCCTGACCCGGAGGAGGCACCCCACCCTTTTCCGGCTCAAGACCATGGCCTCGGATTTGGAGGTGCTGATTCTCATCCCAGCCGCTTCACACTCGGCTGCGAACAGCTCCAGCGAAAGCTGTAGATCACGCTCCGATGAAGCCAACAGGACCACATCATCTGCAAAAAGCAGAGACCCGATCCTGAGGCCACCAAAACGGATCCCCGCAACGCCTTGGCTGCGCCTAGAAATCCTGTCCATAAAAGTTAGGAACAGGATCGGTGACAAAGGGCAACCTTGGCGGAGTCCAACTCTCACCGGAAACAAGCCCGACTTACTGCCGGCAATGCGAACCAAACTCTGGCACCGGTCGTACAGGGACCTAACAGCCCGTATCAAGGGGCCCGGTACCCCATACTCCCGGAGCACCCCCCACAGGGCCCCCCGAGGGACACGGTCGAACGCCTTCTCCAAGTCCACAAAACACATGTAGACCAGTTGGGCGAACTCCCACGCACCCTCCAGGACCCTGCTGAGGGTGTAGAGCTGGTCCAGTGTTCCACGGCCAGGACGAAAACCGCATTGTTCCTCCTGGATCCGAGGTTCGACTATCCGTCGGACCCTCCTCTCCAGAACCCCTGAATAGACCTTACCAGGGAGGCTCAGAAGTGTGATCCCCCTGTAGTTGGAACACACCCTGTGGTCCCCCTTTTTAAACAGGGGGACCACCACCCCGGTCTGCCAATCCAAGGGAACTGCCCCCGATGTCCACGCAATATTGCAGAGCCGCGTTAACCAACACAGCCCCACAACATCCAGAGCCTTGAGGAACTCCGGTCGAATCTCATCCACCCCCGGAGCCTTGCCACCGAGGAGCTTTTTAACGACCTCGGTGACCTCGGCACCAGAGATTGGAGAGCCCGACCCCAAGTCCCCAAACCCTGCTTCCAGATTGGAAGGCGTGCCGGTGGGATTGAGGAGGTCTTCGAAGTATTCCATCCACCGACCCAAAACGTCCCGCGTCGAGGTCAGCAGCACACCATCCCCACTGTAAACAGTGTTGGTGGCAGACCGCTTTCCCCCCCTGAGACGCCGGATGGTGGACCAGAATCGCTTCGAAGCCGTACGGAAGTCGTTTTCCATGGTCTCTCCAAACTCCTCCCACGCCCGAGTTTTTGCCTCAGCAACCATCCGCATCCCGCTTGGCCTGTCGGTACCTATCAGCTGCTTCAGGGGTCCCACAAGCCAAAAAGACCCGGTAGGACTCCTTCTTCAGCCTGACAGCATCCCTTACCGCCGGTGTCCACCACCGGGTTCGGGGGTCTCCGCCGCGACAGGCACCGACCACCTTGCGGCCACAGCTTCGGTCAGCCTCCTCGGCAATGGAGGCGCGGAACATGGTCCACTCGGACTCGATGTCCCCCGCCTCCCCCGGGACGTGTTCAAAGTTCTGCCGGAGGTGTGAGCTAAAGCTCCTTCTGACAGGAGACTCTGCCAGACGTTCCCAGCAGACCCTCACAACACGTTTAGGCCTTCCAGGTCTGTCCGGCGTCCTCCCCCACCATCGGAGCCGACTCACCACCAGGTAGTGGTCAGTGGACAGCTCTGCCCCTCTCTTCACCCGAGTGTCCAAAACATGCGGCCGCAGATCAGATGAGACGACAACCAAGTCGATCATTGAGCTGCGGCCTAAGGTGTCCTGGTGCCAAGTGCACATATGGACACCTTTATGCTTGAACATGGTGTTTGTTATGGACAATCCATGACGAGCACAGAAGTCCAATAACAAGACACCACTCGGGTTTAGATCGGGGGGGCCATTCCGCCCAACCACACCCCTCCAGGTCTCACTGTCATTGCCCACGTGAGCGTTGAAGTCCCCCAGCAGAACAAGGGAGTCCCCAGGAGGAGCACTCTCCAGCACCCCTTCCAAAGACTCCAAGAAGGGTGGGTAATCTAATCTGCTGTTTGGCGCGTAAGCACAAACAACAGTCAGGACCCGTCCCCCCACCCGAAGGCGGAGGGAGGCTACCCTCTCGTTCACCGGGGTAAACCCCAACGTACAGGCGCCGAGATGGGGGGCAACAAGTATGCCCACCCCAGCTCGGCGCCTCTCAGCGGGGGCAACCCCAGAGTGGAAGAGAGTCCAACCTCTCTCGAGGAGACGGGTTCCAGAGCCAGAGCCGTGCGCCGAGGTGAGTCCGACGATGTCCAGTCGGAACCTCTCAACCTCGCACACCAGCTCCGGCTCCTTCCCCACCAGAGAGGTGACGTTCCACGTCCCGAGAGCCAGCTTCTGCAGCCGAGGATCGGACCGCCAAGGTCCCCGCCTTTGGCCGCCGCCCATCCTGCACAGCACCCGACCCCTATGGCCCCTCCCACAGGTGGTGAGCTCATGGGAAGGGGGGCCCATGTTACCTCTTCGGGCTAAGCCCGACCGGGCCCCATGGGTAAAGGCCCGGCCACCAGGCGCTCGCCAACGTGCCCCACCTCCAGGCCTGGCTCCAGAGGGGGGCCCCGGTGACCCGCGTCCGGGCGAGGGAACACTGAGTCCATCTGTCGTTTTCTTCATAGGGGTCTTTTGGGCTGCACTTTGTCTGATCCCTCACCTAGAACCAAATTGCCATGGGTGACCCTACCAGGAGCAAAAGCCCCCGACAACATAGCTCCTAGGATCATTGGGACACTCAAACCCCTCCACCACGATAAGGTGGCAGCCCAGGGAGTACAAGCCATTTTATCATTATGCAGTCTGGGTTTTTATTTAATTGTGGAGTGATGGCTTCTTCCTATCTGAGTGGCCTGTCAGTCCGTTTTGGTATAGGACCTTTTTTTCACTGTGGATAATGACACTCTTACCATCTTCACCCAGCATCTTCACAAGATCTTTTGCTTTTGTTCCAGAGTCGATGGGCTCATTCTGTAACAAAATAGCTTTGAGACACACATCAACTAACCTCCCTGAATGGTACGATAGTTTAATACTCTCATGGTGCTTTTGCTTGCACCTTTTGTTTGAACAGATGATAGGGGCCCCTTCAGGCACATGGAAATTGCACCCAAAGGTAAACCAGATTAGTTGAGGTCCATATTTCCTTTCAGATATCTTGGCTGATTTCTTCTGACTTCACAGATGTACCTCAAGTACATGGCACAACTTTAAATTCTAAAGTCCCATGGCACAATCATCAGGTCTTTCCTACATTTTTTAAAGCCATTATAATAAAAGGTAAAGCTTCTGAAGTAAGCTTCTGAATTTAAAGTAACTAATTAAAAATTCTAAAAATAAAAGAACTCGTATTATTCAGGCATTTAGCAAATACAAAATAATCTTGTTAATTCTAACTGACCTACACAGGAAAAGGTTGATCTAGTGTCAGAAAGTGAGAAAAATAATTCTCATATCTGTCATATGCATAATATTTTAGTCTCTTGTTTTAACTCTAAAGAGAACCTGCCAAGGCTAAAAGGTCTCAGAAAGCAACACACAATGTTTCAATCCAAAGATATTCAAGAGTAAATGAGAAACAAAGTCCTTGACATCTGTCAGTCTGTAAAGGGATAGAAAGTAACTTCTAAGGCTTTGGGAGACCAGTGAAACACAGTTAGTGCTATTATCTACAAATAGAGAAATCATGTTACAAAAAAACAAAATGAAAGTTGTGTACTGTCCAAATGAAAGACTGGGCTTAAATCTGATTCAGATGCTGTAACATGACTTGAAGTCAATCATGAGTTTATGTTTTAAAACCCTCCAATGTGACTGAAGTAAAACAATTCTGTAGAGAAAAGCAAAATTCCACCAGTACGGTGTAAAAGATACCTTGTTAGTTATCCCAAATGCATGAGGGCAGGTTTTGTCACCAATTGAGGCACAAGCAGTCAGGTTTAGGGGAAATTACTTTTATCAGATTGGGGCATGTTGCTTTGAATAGCTTTTTACCCCATAATAAATGCAGTAACCATTTGAAAACATTTCTTATTGACCCAGGTCATCTATGTTTACCATTATCTAAAAACATAACAAGTCTCAAAGGGGGGCAAACACGGTTTAATAGCACTGCATCTTGAGATTAAACATTTGATGCAAAGCCAGCGTAAAAACCTGGTGGATATTATAGGATGTGTGCACAGTTTTTTAATTTGTCTGAAACGTCTTAATCCAGAAGCCTTTTGATTGGAGGAGACAGTGCCTCAGGCTGATGCTGCGCTTGTCTCATGGGGTAGAGAGGGCAGCCCATGTGATGCTCACCCGTACCAACCACTGTGAAGTCATCAGACCAACTCAAAGCTAGCAAACAAGATGATTTCGTGCTTTGTCTCTGTTTTTCTCACATATGGATGCAGTCCCTCTGATTGGTTTATTCAGATTTCATTTAACTACAAACATTTTCTCTCTCTTTCACCTGTTGCACCTTAATAAATAGGATTTTGTGTTGTCTTATTAGTTGGCCTAAAGACAGTTAAACTGGTTAAATATGGTTGATTCATAAAATTTAGAGTTTTAAGTTTAACTCTTTGACTAAAGCAGGACATAACATTGTCATATACGTGGCTGCTCCATGTCAAGGTCAGAATCCACATCCAGAAAATGTGTACAGATTCAATTACTTAGTTTGAAGTTTACATGCAAATTCTGCTTGTTTAGATTTCTTATTACAATTAGATGCTTAAATCAAAATAATTTAGATAGCTACAGGCCTACAGAGCTCCACTGACACAAGAGTCTGATTATGCAAACTTTACTAAATCACAACATTATCTTCTCCTTTTTAACATTTTGCATATTTTAATCCATCACAGGATGACCCTGACTAGCAAATTGGGTTTATTTCATAGGTAAGCACTGAAGAAATCGAAGGGGAGGGAATGAGCAGGGAGGATTGCAGAGAGTAAGAGTCCCTTTGTGTCCCGGTGAAGCTACAGGCGAGGTAGTTAGTTGGGTAAGGCTCCCTCACTGCCCTCTTTCCTTCCCTCCTCCCCCAAAATTCCCATCAATGGACCTCTTTGTCTTTCCAAAGTATCACACAGCCGATTAAAGGGAGGGAATTAGGAGTCAGGCTTGACCCGCAGTACATTGAGAAATACTAACTAATATGCAGAACAGAAGAAATCTGAAATATGCATCCATGAATCCAAAACCAATCATACCTGTCGAAGGCTACATCTGATCAAGTTAGGTTGAGGAAGTCTTAAAGTTGATAAGAGCTGGCCTAACTCATAAGCAAACTAAGCAGCTGCTAAGGGTCTCCACACCAGCAGGGGGGGGGCCCAGGGCTGCTGGAAATGTCAGTGAAGTCTGGTTTCAAATCCCTTATACCTTAATCTACTGTTATTGGAGGTTTTTGGACAGTCCAATGTGAAAGAACATATTGCCAGTACTCAGTTCAATAAGTAGCCATGGTAAAACTGTAAATTACCTTCATTTGTAAAGCGCTTTTTCAAGTCAGAGGACCACAGAGAGTTCTACACTACATTCAGTCATTCATACATGACCCATACATTTCCACACTGATGCTGGTTACGCTACATTGTAGCCACGGCAGCCCTGGGGCAGACTGACAGAAATAAGATTACCATACAATCAGCAGTGGTCTCTCTCAGCTACAGGAGGGATTCAGGCTGCAGAATAATTAGTTTTCTCACGTCTCTTTATGGCGAATTTAAAGTTTTTAAGGTAAAATGTTTACAAAAACTGTCTAAAATGTTAAAATGTTTATCCTTAAATGTTATTTTTTACTGTGACCTATAGACACCCAAGTGGACCATGAGATGTTTAGCAAAACAAACATAAATAAATAAATAAATAAATAAATAAATAAATAAATAAATAAATAAATAAATAAATAAAAAACTTCACTTGTCAAACCAGAGAGGAATCCCTCCAAGATGATTTTTGCTGGGGTTATTTCTCACTCCTACAGTAACAATGCTAATTACAATTAAATGTACATGGTCAATAACGCTTGCCCTGCGATTGACTGGCGACCTGTCCAGGGTGTACCCCTCCTCTTGCCCCATGACGGCTGGAGATAGGATGGACAGGTACAGATAATGGATGGATGAATGGATGGTCAATAATGCAAATTTGACAATATTAGGATTCAGTGTTACTAACAACACTTCCTTACTGAGAATTAGGAAGGTAAAGAAGGTAAGCCAAATTTAATTTGTATAGCACACTTTCAGCAACAAGTTAATTCAAGGTGCTTTACATGATAAGGGAATACAATAAAAATAGCAATAAATCACAGACAAAGCATAAAAAGTAAAAACAGCAATAAAGCATGAAGCACACACAAAACATATGATACATGAAAACATTACTCAAAGGCAGCTTCTTTTCTGGAAGTCTGTTCCAGATTAGAGGAGCATAGAAGCTGAAAGCTGCTTCTCCATGTTTGGTTCTGATTCTAGGGATGTTGAGTAGACTGGAATTAGAGGACCTGAGTGGTCTGGGGGGGGGGGGGGGGGGGTTTGCTATTGTAACAGTAAATCTTCAACATACTTTGGTGCTATTTTGAACTCTATTCTCTGAGCTACAGGGAGCCAGTGTAAGGACTTTAGAACTGGGGTGATGTGCTCTACTTTCCTGGTTCTAGTGAGGACACGAGCACAATCCCAGGTTTCTTTTTAGTACAGTTGCCAAACTTACACAGAGGCATAGCTCTGTTGAGCCAACTATTCTCCCAGCTCTCAGTAGTGATTACTTTATGGGATTCATGATGAATAAAATTTATTCTATTAAAAATAAAATCATTGGCATCCTCCCAAACATGATTATTTCTCTCTCAGTTAGTAAAGCAGCTTCGGAAAGAACTGTAGAACCTCATTTGTGTTTGGACTGTTTTGATTCAGTCGAGCTTTCGGAATTATCAAAAATATTAGCCTCAATTAAGCCTTCAACTTGTATGTTGGACCAAATCCCAACCACATTATTTAAGGAAGTGTTCCATTTGGTTCCTGGCCCCATTTTAGATATGATTAATCAATCCTTAGGAAATGGATACATACCACAGGAATTTAGGGATACTGTAATTAACCCTTTACTTAAGAAACCCTCTCTCGATCAAGATGACTTATATAATTACAGACCTATATCTAACCTTCCTTTCTTATCCAAAATTCTTGAGAAGATAGTTGCTAATCAAGTATGTGAGCATCTAAACAGTAACGACCTGTTTGAAGGGTTTCAGTCAGGTTTTAGAGCTCATCATAGCACTAAAACAGCACTGGTGAAGGTTACTAATGATATTCTCATGGCCTCAGATAATGGACTTTTGTCTGTTCTGGTTTTGTTAGATCTCAGTGCTGCTTTTGACACAGTCGATCACAATATTCTCTTAGAAAGGCTTAAACTTGTTGCAGGGATCAAAGAAACAGCACTAGGCTGGTTTAAATCATTTTGTCCGACAGATTCCAGTTTGTCCTTGTAAATTAGCAATCTTGTTCACACTCAAGGGTTACTTGTGGAGTACCACAGGGTTCTGTCCTTGGATGAATTCTTTTTACTCTATGCTTCCAATTGATAAAATCATTAGACAGCATGGGATACATTTCCACAGCTGTGCCGATGATACACAACTATATTTATCCATAAATCCTGATGAACCCAGTCAGTTAGGTAGATTACAGGCATGTCTGGAAGACATAAAAACATGGATGACCCTAAACTTTTTGCTTTTAAATTCTGACAAGACAGAAGTTGCTGTCTTTGGACCAGAAGTTCTAAAACAGAAACTGATTAGTCAATCACTTCATCTGGATGGCATTAAATTGGCCCCCAGTAATAACGTAAAGAACTTATTTTTGACCAAGACGTGACATTTAAATCCCATATTAAACAGGTTTCTAGGATTTCCTTCTTTCACCTCCGGAATATTGCTAAAATTAGAAACATCCTGTCCAGGAGGGATGCTTAGAAACTTGTCTGTGCATTTGTTACCTCAAGGCTGGACTACTGTAATTCTTTACTATCAGGTCGTCCACAAAATGTAATTAAAAGCCTTCAGTTGATCCAAAATGTGGCAGCAAGAGTTCTGATGAATATTAAAAAGAGAGATCACATTTCTCCTGTTTTAGCTTCCCTTCATTGGCTCCCTGTTAAATCCAGAATAGAATTTAAGATCCTTCTTCTTACATACAAAGTCCTTAATAATCAAGCTCCATCATACATCAGAGATCTAATTGTTTCATATGTTCCCAACAGAGCACTTCGCTCTCAGACTGCAGGTTTACTTGTAGTTCCTAGGATTTCTAAAAGTAAAATGGGAAGCAGATCTTTTAGTTATCAGGCTCCTCTCCCGTGGAACCAGCTCCCAGCTTTAGTCCGTGAGGCAGACACTCTGTTTACTTTTAAGGCCAGGCTTAAAACTTTCCTTCTTGATAAAGCTTATAGTTAGAGTGGCTTAGGTCATCCTGAGCTATCTCTGTAGTTATGCTGGTATAGGCTTATAATGCTGGAGGACAGATTTGTCTTCACTTGTCTTCACTCTGCTACTTTTATCTTCTACTACTCTCCAGTTATATTTATTTCTTATTTTGCTGTAATTTTGACTGTTAACTTTGTTTTTCTCTCCATAGAAGATATACCTGGTCTGGTATCCTACTTAGCTGCAATGCCCTGTTGGAAGGTGGCATCGACTAGGATGATGCTCCCAGTAACTGAGCATCCCTGTGTCCTGTTATCAACTTTTTACTTTCTTTAATATAGAAAGTACTCTTATATTAATTATTTTGTTCCTTCTGTGTTTCTGCTCTGTCTTCTCAAACCCCCAGACGGTCGTGGCAGATGGCCGCTCGTACTGAGCCTGGTTCTGTTGGAGGTTTCTTCCTGTTAAAGGGGAGTTTTTCCTCTCCACTATCGCTACTTTTGTTCAGTATGAGGGATTGCTGTAGTTGGAGTCTGCATGAAAGGGGCATAACTGCAAGTCATTGACTCGCAGTTACTGAGTTATGATTTAGGGAATCTCCTGGGATTCCCTAAATAAAAACTTGTAAACTGATTGGATATATATGATTGTATTGAAATGACTTTTCTTGTAAAGTGTCTTGAGATGACTTCTGTTGTAAATCGACACTATATAAATAAACTGAATTGAATTAGAACAAGGTAAAGCAATTAGCAGCACAGTCAAGAGTGTTTGAAATAGGTCAGCTAACTTCCTTTCTGCTGCTTTGGAGGACATGCAAAATAGCGTTAAACAAATGTTAAAGGTATTATGACTGTAATTTTCTGTTTTAAATAAAAGCATTTAGATCTTGTTACATACAATTAGTTTCATATTTTTGTGCAAATAGCATGACATTATGTAACAGTAGTGTCAATTGTACATTTATATTGTCACAGTCTTCTTAGTTTATGATCAGTTCAATGGTTTTTAGCTTATTACAGGAAGAATAAAGAGGCAGAATTATAGTCAAGCAGACAAATTTATTTATTTATTCCAAGACAGAGTAAAAGAGCACAGCACAGTTTCACAAGTTAAGGCTTTAGCTCCTGTTTTTTATGTAGTTTAGCCTAATTCTGCCACTAGAAAACATGAAATACCAAATATATCAGTAAAAGGGTTTATAACAAAGAGAATAGCAGTGCAAAATAATATGAAGCACACTTAAATAAGAACTGTAACACCATCAATCAAGAACCAACCTCAGCCTCTCGTCGCGCAATAGAGCTCTTATGGAGAATGAAAATAAACTGCTCAGATAGGAGTCCAATCGTGGTACATACAAGCCATAGCAAGCTTTTTTTTTTACCTTTGTTTTGGGTTAATTAGATCCTCAACATTGCAGATACGTCAGAATTAAGAATAAAACATTTGTAATGAAGAGAAATATTAGGCATGAAATAAAAAAGAGACCTAAAAGTTATTATTTAAAAATTCAATGACAAAAACATGAAATGATCTAGAAGGTGTTACCCCTCTGGACCAATTACTAGTAAGCATTATTAAGGACAAGGCACATTTTTTTTGGTAATATCAAAATGCATTTAACCAGCTACAACTGCTTCTTAGTATTGGCCTCTCAAACACTCAATACTGAACGTTCACAAAAACAATGAATAATAAAAAAGATAGCAGTGAAGGCTTCCAGTGTAGTTAGTCATGGCAACAAGATATTTAACAGTGTAATTACAGCAAGTTGTTAGAGCTAGAAATGTGTTCTTGATGGCTTATTTTCACCACCAACAATAAAAATAGTTAATCAATCATGAATATAAGTTATGGATATGTTCAGAAACAATTCATGAACTGTCATAGGAAGCAGTGCTCATGTACAAATAAAGAGGCAAAAGTAGATTTTGACACATAAATATTAAAAGTAAAATTACACTAAAAAAACAGATAATAAAGGTCTACTTAGCTACAGAGTGTCAGGTAGTTTTGGATGTTACGCTGGGAGAAACATCTATAAAAGTTTCAGTTTCTTTAGAAAACATCAAAAGTTTTGGTGATCAAACTTTGGTCATAACGTTTGCATCTGCATACATAAATATATAACAGGTACATTTATAGCTTCATGTGCACTGCATCATCTATCTTGATGATAGTGTGTAGTTGTAAAGGTTTTGTGTAAATATACAACGCGCCTTAACTGTTCACTTTGTTTACAAAGATAAGTCAGATGTACATATCTTGAATAAAATGCTGTTTTCTGGGTTTTTTGTGTGTGTGTGAATAAATCCTGAGTTAGAATGGAAAGCCAACATAGGAATTGGCTGTTGCATTTCTCACAAAAATAATTTGCCAGCTGTAATTCCCGTGAAGTCTTCACACTGAAGGGAATACAATCCCCTCTCACCCATTTTCATGTTTAGTCTTGATGTTTGGAGTGTCAGAAACTCTGCTGCAGTGGTGTTGGGTGGATGTTTTTCTTTGCATCACCAAGGTATTACAATCCCAGACTCCCACAATGAGGGCTGCTAGTGAATTAAACGCGATTCCAAAACTCCACACTCGATACTCGATCCTGTGCTGTGGCAGCCTTTTCTACATCTGGCCGAGATCAGAAGGTGTTACCCCTTCTGCCTCCCCAGCCAATTTCCCCAGTGCCTGCCCACTCCCCCCAGACCAGAGCACTTGTATCTCTGGCGTAACGAACAGAGCTACTGTTGTTGCCGCCGTCTCTCCTGCTTTGGTCTGACACTGGGGCTGAACTTGCACCGGTGCTTTCTGCTCTGGCTCTCTGTCATGGCCGCGACAAAGTAGTGTAGACAGGCTGCTCCCAGTGCGTGGGGCTGTGCGACTGCGACACACTGGTTGGGTCAGTGATGGCTGTGTAAAGAGGCCTCTGGGAGGGCCCCATGTAAGAGAAGGCAGAGTACAACCCGGAAGCTTGGCCAGAGTGGCCGTAGTACGTCCCCGAGGGCTGGTGGTCAGCATATTCTGCAAACTGAGCCCTAGAGGCCAACGAGGGGAAAGCAGAGCTATAGTGGGGAAGGCTGAGGGGTGTGTAGGTGACATGAGCACCTCCGGCCTCACTCTTGATCTGCGCCTTGGATGGATCTGAGCCCAGTGAAGAGCCATGGTGTTGCTGTGGCTGCTGCTGCTTGGAGAGCCAGGCCGCTGAGTGTCCGCTGGCTGCAGCCAAAGCCGATGAAACGCCGTAGGCATACGGAGAGGCCGGAGAAGCTGCTGCAGCTCCTCCTGCTGCACCAATCTGCCCAAGCCCTGGATGCCCATTGGGGGGAAGGTACTGGTCAAACTCATTGACATCAAATGGCTCCATGTTGGCCATCACCTCATGGCTTATCTCACCGATGTCCACATTACCAAAGTCGATGTGAGGTTTGCCAGATCCAGGAGCTCCTTCTGCTCCCATCGAGCCACGGGTGCCACCATTCCCAGCACCCTCCCTCTTACCATCTCCTGTCTTTCCAGACTGAAGTTCGGTCTTGGGAGTGGTGGGGGGTGTGGGAGGACTGTGGCTCTGACCTGTGGAAACACAGTGAGATTGTTACTCCTTTTTTGCCTTGCAGATTAAAAACATTTACCTAACAGTGTGCCATCCTTGGCAGATGAATCTAACAGCGTGACAGTAATGGTATCTGAGGGTTATCAGCAGGAGGGAGCCTGCAGCCCACCTGCAGCATGATGGTGGTGCCCATCAGCCAGAGGGGACTCGGCTCCCCCACTGTGGACCACTTCCAGTTGGAGACCCTTGTAGTGGGATTGGCTGTGGGTGACCTCACCCTCCAAATGGCCATCAGCCTCACTTCCTGACCCAGAGCCATGCTTTCCGTTTTTGCGGCGACGCGGCTGGTATTTGTAGTCCGGGTAATCCTTCTTGTGCTGCTTCCTCAGCCTCTCCGCCTCTTCAATGAAGGGTCGCTTGTCGCTTTCATTGAGAAGCCTTGGATAAAAAAACAGATTTTGGTAGATCAGCATCACTGAACAGTTGTTTTTAAACCTTGTCAGATTTACATTTGGGTTTAGTCCAGGACTTTGACTGGGCCATTTTAACACATGAACAGGCTTTGATCTAAACTATCACATTGTAGGTCAGGACGTATGTTTAGGGTTGATTTTCTTATGTAAAGTAAACCTCCACCCCTGTCTGAACTCCAATCTTTTCTAGTATTGCCGCATATTTAACTCCATCCATCTACCCTTCAACTCTGACCAGCTTTGCTGAAGCAACATGTCCCTGCAGCATGATGCTACCATCACCAGGTTTGTCAGTGTGGATGTTGTAGTCAAGCTCATCTCCATCAAAGGGTTCGACTACAAATGTACAGCACATTTTTCAAACCTATTTGTAAAATAAAAATGTAAGCCACGTACCCTTCACAGTTACACACTACTTTGCATTGCTCTTTTAGACAAAATCACTTCTGCAAGGCACTGCATAATATAGAGACAAATCAACACAAATATGATCTCTTTTAGATATATTTCATGTGTATTTCTGCATTTTAACAAACTGCTGAGAGTCATTGTCTCTTTTTTCCCAGATAGCTTAATTTAATACAAGTGCACAGCTGATATTCATGCCAGGGGGCTTTTGACTGCCGGACAGTAATGAAATAAAAAGGCCAAGGTTGCATCCTGTCTGCGAACATGGAACTGAGCTGCTACTATTACCACTGCTGGAAGGGATGGCATGAGAAACCCCCGACCTTACTTAGCCTCCCTGTTTATCGAGTTTCAGGGCCAATTAACTCATCCTGACTGAGCCCAAACTCAGGTTTTATCTGATTAATATTCGATCTGATCACGTTTAACTCCTTCAACTTTGCTGAGCTTTTTTGACTTGAATTGGGAAGTATTGCTACCACACTTAAGTGTCCTTAATTAAACTTTAGATAGTAGTTTAGATAGTAGTTTGCAAGCGATGGAACGTGACAACTTAACCCATTCTCAGTTACTGCGTGAGGTTGCATGAAATTTACTTTAGCATAAGACGCCTGGAGGTATTTGTTGCTTATATGAAATAGTGTTTGTGTTAAGAAGAAACCCCTCTTTTGACAGAGGTTAAAGCCTCAACAGCGTTTAGCCACCATCATGTGATCATGACACACGCAGAAAAACAAGAGCTGCTCAGTTGGTAAGCTGTGACCAAACATGGCCAACAAAATGCTTTTGGCAGAGAGGTGTTCTTGAGCGATAATTTGGAATATTACTGCTAGATAGAAAAGAGTGAGTGTTGGACTATTGCTTTTAAAAAAAGAAGTATGACAGGTGTAATTTAAGCCGTCATCTTTATGTGTACCAAGAAGAGAGTTAATAAATATTCGTAGCCTCTCCCCAAGCAAATATCTGTTAAACACACAGAAAACATGGGTGGCCTTCCATCTAAATAAACTGATATTGTAGCTTAAAAAAGGAATAATACAAAATCCACAGAAGGAAGTCTAAAGGTAATTGATAGGTGACTGAAGATGATCAACCAGGATGACCAAGTTGGACTTTCAGTGTCTTTGTTTGGCCAGATGTGAATGGGATCAGTGTGGTAAGTAAAGACAAGCTGGATAACCTTAAAGCATTTAAAAAGATGTCTATGCAGTGTTTGAAATCCTCACTTAACACAGTGAAGCATCATATGTGATTGTGGATTTATCCTAATATTATTACTAATAATATTACTGAATAATATTACTGAATAATATTACTGAATAATATTACTGAATAATATTATTATAGATAGATAGATAGATAGATAGATAGTAAAAAACCATTTAAATCATCCTTTTCCTGATAACAGGGAAATTCAAATTCACATTTCCATTTGAATGCTGTACATGGCTTTTTTGCATATGTGTTTGTCTGGTAGCGTTACATAATACCTATAATTTCCTAGAGCTTATAGTTTGCTTTCTGGAACTGGTCACTTTCATCGACAATATAAATACAAAACATCTGGAAAGTAACCTCTAAGTTCAGAGAAAGTGTATGCTTAGTTCAGGAATAGTAGAAAGTCCCAGAAAGTGCCTAGTAAATTCCGGAAAAGTACTAAGAAGATCCAGAGATAATGTCTAGCTTAAGTTTAGGGAAGGTAAACACCTATTTCCATGAATGCTCCAGGAAGCTATATTGGAAGTTTGAGACAAGTACCTGGGGTCTGATCTATAAAACGTTGCGTAGAATCCTTACTAAAGTCTTACTTAAGCTCAGCAAAAAATGTTTACTTACACCTAGTAAGTTTTAGATCTATCAAACAGCTGCACGCAATTGCCACTTTATAAATCCCACTCTCCCTAGAAGTGTGCTCCGGTGTTTTTGGACCATATCCCACCTCCTATACACCCACTTTCTGCCATAAATGGTTAATGCAAAGGGGTAACCAAGAGGCGGAGAAAGCTCAACCTGGAGGCACAGAAAACCATTTTATTTCAACCAGTTGTTTATCTAAATAGAGCTTCACTCAGCCAGAAGGCGACCAAAGTCCTTCACAATAAAAGACAAAAATATAGTTATAGCAATAAGAAAATGTGTAACAAGACAACAATAGTAAAAATATGAAAATAAAAAAAATAAAAGCAGCGGCACAAGTGATAGAACAAATAGAAACAAAACATATAAATTGTGAATTATATGATTACTTCCTATAGCAACAATAAGATTGGAATAGAAGCAAATGGTGCATGGTCCTGTAAATCTAACACCGGGCCTAGTTCACCACATAGATCTATTAGGACTGCTTTAGGAAACCTACATCAGCTCCCCCCATCCAGATGCTGCCAGTGGCGTGATCTTCAATGAGCTCAATTGTGCAGCATTATGCAGGAGTGTCACTGCAGTATTTATATTTCTACTCATCACAATTAATGCACCAATAAGTGCAATTGCTGTATAATCTGAAGACATGGGCTACTTATGAACATACTGTGATATAGGCCTAATTCTTAAATGTAACATATTTTAATTCAGATTCTCATTTTAATTCTCAGTTCTGAGACGGGGGGAGGGGGGGGGGCTGACTGTTGGTTTTGTGTTCGTGTGTGTGCGAAGCTGTACAAGTCTGAAAATGTGGCTTAAATTCACAATTTTGCCATCACACCGTCTGCGCTGCTAGTGTCCTCCATGTCCAAAATGTGCGTAAGCAGCAAGGTCCTTAGTGTGTTGCGCACATCTTTCCGCCGTTTATTTCTATAAATAGCTAACTTGGTATAGAAAGTGACTTACGCAGTTTTCAGATCCAGTTTTGTGCGTAAGCAAGCTTTATAAATGAGACCCCTGGTGAGTTCCACTAAAGCACCTGGTAAGTGTAGGAAACTGACCTCTAAGTGCAGGAAAAGTACATGGTACATTATATAAAACTGCTCTTGAACTTTTCTTCAATCTGTTGATTTTTTTTAAGGTTTTACTTGATTACCACTTTTACACATAGGCTACTTTACTTTTCTAACTATTTTTGTTTTATTTGCTATTCAACAATAAAGTTATCTTGCCTCTTATTTTACTTGCCCGCTCCAAATCATGTAAATGTACTGAATGTGCTTTATTGCACGGCGTCTAACTGGAACTGTGAGTGAGTAATAATAAAAAAATACCATCGTACATAATTACCCAGCATGGTTTTAGGCCCCTCACCTCCACAGTTTCCCCAGGGTCTTGCTGAGCTCCGCGTTGTGTAGGTGGGGATGCTGGTCGGCCAGTTTCCTCCGCGCGGCCTGCGCCCACACCATGAAGGCGTTCATTGGCCTCTTCACGTGCGACTTGCTCTTGTTCCCGGCGCTCACGCGCACGGGCATCGGCACGATGGTCCAGTCGTAGCAGTTGAGCACCTGGCTCACCGCCTCCCGGATCCCGGCGGGGAAGCGCTCGTCCTCGTCGTCGGACTTGAAGGACGAGCAGCCCGCCGAGGCGTCGTCCAGAGCCGCCAGCTGCGGCTGCTGCCCGCGGAGGGGCGAGTCGATTCCACCTGCCGCACTGGAGGAATGACCCGGCGACGGGGACCGACTGTCGTCCGACATGCCGGGACTGAGCTCCACCTCTGAAAAGCTCTGCTCCTCTCTGGACATCTTCTTTGTCCTCCCTGTCTCTCTCTCTCTCTTTCTCTCTTAGACACACACACAAAACACCGATCTGCTCCGGAGTTTCTAAAAGCTGTTCCTAAAAGCTCAGCTCTACCTCTCAGGCTCCGGCTTCTGCGTATTTAACTTAGAATGACGCACCGAGTGGCAGCTCTGCGTTCTGTCTCTTTGGCCTCCTTTGAAGTTATAATATAAACTGCCAGTCTGTCTCTACTCTGAGCCTGCGTTGCAAAATTCTGTGAGGGTTCCACATTAAAGTTCTTTCCATCCGTGTTGTTGGTATCATAGGCGGCTCAGTGCGCACCTTGGACCCCAGTTTACCTGCTAATGGACAGCGGTCTTTGCCAAACTCGACCAGTCTCACTTCCTTCCTGACTTCCCGTTCTCTCTCTCCTGCGTTTGTCCTGCGGTTGAAATCCAACAGCGAGGACCTGGAACAGCAAATGTTTGAGCTTAATATCAACTCAGCAAATCCTGCTTGTTAATTGCTTAGAATACGTTCTGTAAAGAGTGAGCCTAATGGGGGCCGCTGGTTATCTTGGAGTGGCACACCAAAACTGCGAATGGAATTTCTGGAATTGAATTATACCATTGTCACATCCAAAAGTTGGGGTTGGGGTGAATTTAAAAGAGCCTTGTCTTAAAAGGAATAGCAGAGGCATAAATAAATAAATAAATAAATAAATAAATAAATAAATAAATAAATAAATAAATAAATAAATAAATAAATACATAAATAAATAAATGGTGCAGCTCACTGAAACTTGCTCTTTCATCTCTTAAATGTAAAAAAATATTTAATAAAATATTTAATAAATAACAAATAAAAAACACAGTTAGGTAAAGCTATTAAACAGTGCAAAAAGTTGTTACCAACAACCACCAGCAAACAAGTAGTTGCGCCACCAAGTGGATGCTATGGCCTTTTGAAATTGCATTACTTTTTCAGAGTCTGCACAATATAGGCTATATTTTTTATAAACATGAATTGCATGATTTATAAGAGTGATCTATTTAATTGCTTGGTTTGTGTATTATTTGTTTATTAATATCTTTTATTTGCTTGAGCCATTTTTGCCAACCAGAGTCTGCCACCGTCCCATCTCCGAACTCTCTATATATGATTATAGCATAGTTAGCAACATTTTCAGAACTGCTTTATATATACATACATATAAAAACATAATTTGTTTGAAAATATGAAGTTAAAATTTAACAAGATACACTGATTACAAATTCTGGTCCAAAAAATAATTTTGTCACAATATCTTAAATGGACAGTGCTTTTGTTGGGACTTAAAATCAGCTGACTTGAAAGCAAGAACCATCGGAAGTGAAAATTTGTTTAAAAACTCTTCAAGTAGATAAAGCCTTTATTTTTATTATTAATAATCAATTTCAACGTTTCGGCCTCTATTAAAGTCCTAATATTGTTATCTGGTGCGTAATCGTGAGCGACTGGAGCTAGAAACATAAACCCCGTGTGCGTACGTTTCCTTTACGCATTTGCAAACTGGACAGGGACTGCACATTTGTAAAACGAGGGAAGGATCTATCAGGACGCAAAAAAGCACAATGTTTTCTCAGTTGAATTGACCCTTCCCTTAAACCTAAAAGGTTGCATTATATGCTACTGGTGACCGTGTTTAAAAAACAAGCATTGTTTGTCTGGGTAATCCTTTTTTGTCGAGGGTATTAGTTTCCAGTAAATGGATGAATAAAGCTCCACCACCTGTCCAATTTTTGATATTCGCTCACCACCTGGTCTACAAGTCCCAATTAGCAGGCTGTCATTAGGTCCCAAGAGATTTCAGTGGGTAAAAGCCGTGCGTAAAAGGAACCAATTTGCATTTCCTGAGCCACAGTTTACTTCCTTGTGTCTATTTATTGTCAGATTGTCAACATTGTTTTCTGAAGAAAAGAAAAAAAACTATAGACTTTGCTGCTGGTTTTCATTTGGCCATTAAGCACGTTTATGGGCATAATGAATTTGGGCGATGGGATCTCATTATCACCGCCTGAATGGTCAATAAGTTGGCCTTAATTTGCTTGCTCCAAAACTTTTGTTTTTTGCTTCCTCTGTTTGGATCATCAAACCTATCAAGCTGCAACACATCCCACTAAAAGTAGAAAATAGGATTTTTAGAATTGCACAAAACAAAGCCCCATTGATTTTAAAGTATTTTTTCCTGAGAAGCATAAAATAAATAATATGAGAAAGGTCATGGTCAACGTTGCAATAAAAACCCAACAGGAAACCAATCTGTAACAGAAACAGTTGTCCCTCAATTTAAACCAGCAATATAACAACATTAGTTAAAGCCATTCGGAACAAGATGTTGATCAAAAACCTATGATGAAATAAACCACTCGATAACTCTTTGCCCGTAATCAAATAATAACATTACATTTCTAATTCTGAAGTTAGGATTTCGACGAGGAGAAACGATCAAATCGCGGAGCCAGAGCAGCCACCGTCAGCAGACAGCAAAGAGTTGGAAATGCTAAGCGCCTTACTTCGGGAATGAGAAAAGGAGGTCGCCGGTTTAGCACGAGAATCCGTGAGTTCCCGAGTTTCCAAAGTGACGCTCGCTCCCCAGCCCCCTCGCTCGCAGCCCGAGAATGAATGCTGGCTCTGTGTGTCCGTGCCAGGGCTTAAAGAGCCCCTTGTGCGAGGAAGAGAGAGAGAAAAAAAGAGACTGGGGACGGGTCTTAAAGACGCAGCGCGCATATATGCAAATCTATCTATCTATCTATCTATCTATCTATCTATCTATCTATCTATCTATCTATCTATCTATCTATCTATCTATCTATCTATCTATCTATCTATCTATCTATCTATCTATCTATCTATCTATCTATCTATCTATCTATCTATCTATCTATCTGGAGCCTACACTTTAAAAAGTACACATGCTGTTGTTGTTTACACTATTCTAAAAAGTACTATAAAAAAAAATTAGCCCCAAACTTTTTATCAGTAAAACATCAGCTTCTCATAGAGCTGCAAAAGACATTTTCACTGCAGTTGTCGCAACCAGGGAGTTCTGGAGAGCATTAAACAATTACATTTACAGTAACTTGGTCAAGATTTTAATCAGGTTTATAAATAAACTGTTCAAAAATGGTTAAATTCTGACAACCTTTACTGGTTTGTTAAGGTAAAAAAAAAAAATCCTACCTCAAGATTTGTTTTTAGAATTCAACTGAAGATATTGGTTCAGTCTGCCGTTAGTTGTCTTCATCTATGTTGTCCAGCAGAGAATGTTAAGGCTAATTCACATTGATTACGATATGGATGATTGTTTAAATTCAGTAAAAGTTGAGAACATTCATAATGGTGCCTTTTCTTTGTAATTGGAAGTCAGATTTTCTTAGTTCCCAGTCGGAAAAACAACAAGAATGCCCCATGAATTCTGAATGACTCTGACTAGGAATGTCAGAGCTCACTGAGCAGAACCGAGTTCACTTTCCAAGAATCATATCCTTGACTCCAACATACCTCTGTCCGACTTTCTAAACATACGGCGAGACAGAGATTTAAAGAGAGGCAAAAGCACATGAGATGGATTAGCAGTACTTGATAACCACTGAATATCCAGGAGTTGTTACTATGAAATATCCCTTCTGCTGCACAGAAATTGAGCTGTTAGCATGTCATAACACTCATGATACTGTCATACAGCAACAGTCTTCAGTCAGAGGCCTCTTCAGATTTGTTGCGAGATTGACTGTTACTGGAGATCCGTCCTTCTCACAGCATGACCATCCACGACTCTTATATATGGATGATATGACTTCTGAAAACATTTAATTCCCTACGGAATAAATAAAGTACTTTAAACTGAACTGAATAAAATCGAGATAAATATACTGTTATTGGCTTGTATTGCTTAGTTAGTGTCAAAACAATTAGCTATGTTTGGTGGTTTGCATGTAGAATGCTCTCATCTTATGTTTACCTTCATCCTCAGCTCTGACCTCCGACTTTCAAACTTTCAACTTGAGATAACAAACTACATCAGCAAACGTGTCTAAATGATTAGTATTTAACAAAGTTTTTTTAATAGGCGCATTTTAATTGTTTGATTTTTTTAATTACATTTTTTTTAATTGCTTGAGGCATCTTTCAGCTTTTAAACTAAGCAATTATTTTCAGAAATATTGAGTAAAATCTATTCTGATAAAGTATACAAGTTTTTACACCAACATTATTTGCTACATTTTAAGAGTTTGTTTTATCAGTTAATCTAACAACTTTCTAATAACATTAATTATAGCTAGCTCTGTGCCTGAAAACAACCTGTCAACAGTATAATCAATTTCCTATTAAAAGTCTAAAAACATTCAGAAATAATTAAATGATTTTCCTATCAGCATGGCAAATGTTGCTAACATTCCTTTTTTACAAACAAGGATGTTTTAGTATTTTGACAGCTTTAATAATTTTTAAATAACTACATTTTGAGACGACAGATGAAACATGGCCTTTTTTGTGTAGAAATTTTCAGCTTTGATTAATGTTTCCGCCTTTTTCTGACAGACAAAACTTCCTGAGCATTTGCAGAGTTAATAGCTTCTTCAGTTTATCTACAGTGTTTGAGTCAAACCTGCAATTTTTGGTTATACTGAAGCGTTCTTTTAATATCTTGTTTCTTATCCATCCATCCATCATCTAAGCCTTTTTATTCTTACAGGGTGTGCTGGTGCCAATCTCCAGCAGTCACTAGACGAGAGGCAGGGTGCACCCTGGACAGGTCACCAGTCCATCGAAGGGCAACGTATAGACACACGGGACAAACAACCATGCTTAAGGACAATTTAGAGAGACCAATTAAACTAACAGTCATGTTTATGAGCTGTGGGATGAAGCAGGAGTACCCAGAGAGAACCCAAGCATGGACAGGAAAACATGCAAACTCCAAACAGAAACACCCCAGGCCAGGATTTGAACCCAGGACTTTCTGCTGCAAGGCAACAGTGCAACGAGTTGTGCCACTGTGCAGCCAGCTTGTTTCCAATATAATAGACTGTTTTCTTTTTTTCATCCTAAAGCATCTTTTATCAATAATTTTTTGCCCAACAAAAAAAATTATTTGGTGTTTGAAATAAATATTTTTGCTTGTTTGGTAAAAGTTCATTCATTAATTCACCTGCTTAAAAACTATAGCCTATGTGGGAATCTACGTCTGAGCTGCACTGATGCTACACAGTAGCCTATATATGACAGCTGCCCTAAATATATATATATATATAAAATAATACTACTGCTTTCCATAGAGCTGTCTCAAACCCTCTAAAATGCCTTACATTGCTGAAGGTTTTGGCTTGGCTTGGCAGGTGTTGGCTTCAACATTGCAGTTTCTGTGGCCTGGCGCATCACGCCTTATGTGATGTAACTGGATCAGCACCTTTCCACAAACCGAGACGTGAACGCTCGTTGAAATCAAGCAGCACTTGGTATATAAACAGAAAGTAGAGACTAGCGGGGACATCATGGGCCGCTCCGACACAAACACAAGCGCTGTTCCTCACCACAATGACCCCTTGTATCCCTGCCATGCGACACACACACACCGGGGCCCCCCGATCCAAAATGCACCACGTTTTTCATTAGCAATGAATGTTGACTCTGATAAGAAAGCTCCAACAATGATTATTCTGTGGCCCCTTGATTCCTCCTCTCCCCTCCTTTCTTTGTATTTTTTTTTCCATCTCAGGTGAATTCTAATCATGTGATCAAAAACGAGCGCCCCCTTCCACTGTTAAAAGAGAAAAACTGAACAAAAAGAAGTTTTGTGCATAGCAATGGGGGAAAAAGAAGGAATGAAAATAGTTTTTTTTTATAGGCCTGTGTGCTGTCATGCAATGCCACTCAACGCTGACACAGAGAGAAAGAGTCTTCAGGAGCGCGGCATGGCCCGGGGAGCTGCGGTGGAAAAGCCCGCCTCGCGGTCCTGTGAACCGGGGTACTTCAGAGCGCCACTCCGGGAGTTCGGTTGAGGATGGAGCTGGAGATGAGCGGCCCGGCCTCGGTTCGCTGTGAGTCCTTTGGGGTGCGTGTTTGTGGAGTGATCATGGCTGCGAAGAAAAGATGGACTAAGTACGACACACAGAGGCTAGGGCGCTAGGCCTATACAAACTAACATTTTGCAGATGAAAAGAAGATACAATTTCTTTGGCTCTTGGAGTAGATGGAAGCAGTTGTGTGGACTGTCAGCTATCCTTCCTGGTGCTTTGGGGGGGGGGAAACAAGTGCATGGAAATTGGTTTTCGTCACATTTTAGTCGGAGTCTAACAAATACCCGCCGGAGACCATAGGCTAGAGAAGTGATTTATTTATTTATTTTTAATACTGGAAGACTTAAGTTCTTTTTATAAATGGCATACAATAATGAGGATAATGCAATGAAGTAAATTGTAAAGGCATCCTTCCACTTCAGCATTGTGAAATTCAATTATAAATACAGTAAATCAATCATTACCACTCAAAGCGATCTTCTCGGGTCTGGAAATGGGTATAATTAGGAGGAACGAATGAAAATTCTGCGTATAAATATTATTTGTTAGAAAAATCAGCTATACCTGTTTTTATTATTATTATTCTCTTTGAATGGTTTTAAAATGAGAAGAAAACAAGAACAACAAAAGTTTATTAAGTTATGGTTTTAAACTTTCAGCCAACTAAAAGGGGATATTAAAATAAGAAATTAAGACAATGAAGTGGTAGACAATAAACGTTTTAAAGTAAAAAAAAAAAAAAAAGATGTAGATTTTTCTTTATTATTTATGAAGAAATTCTCAAGGAAACATAAGCAGATTTTCTTTGAAAATAAAAGATTAGTTTACGGGACATGAAAACACTGTGCACTTATTAAACTCTGGCAAGCTCTGAAAAATGTTATGTATTTTGCCCAAAACGTTTTTGCCGCGCAAATATGATGCAAATTTGCAGACTGAACTATAATAACAAGGAAAGAAAATACAGAAAAAAAGAGAAAGATAAGGAGTTGGATCTGCACCAAAACTCCCAGAGATTCAAGAAAACATGATGTAGAGGAAATAAGCTGTTTTTAAAGGTAAGTGGTCTGTTTGCTGGAAGGTTATGCTGTGTGTGTGGCCTTAACGTTCAGGGCCAGCCCAGAGGAACAGTCTATGTCAATGCTTCATTAGTTATTGTAATTAACACGAATAACACCCAATCAGGACATCCGTGCCAACATAATTTCAGCATTGTTTTTTTTTTCTTAAGTAAAAAATAAGGGGGGTTGTTAAATATTAGCCATTAAAACCCTTACATTTTTCTCTCAAGCAGAACCATTTGTAAACATAATTTTCAAAAATGGTCTCATTCTATCAACATCTGATGAATTACTTTTGGGAATAAACCCTACCTAAGTATTTTAAGTAGAATTTGAATGAAGGTGATGATTCATGTCAAACTTGCAAATGAAGTGCAGTTTTATAACCTGACAGGGTTTATTAGTAAATTTCCACATCTTAGTTTTTCCTGTCTGGGAAAAAGATTTACATGCCATCTTGTTGGAATAGATTTAACCATTTCAAAGCTATTCTATGGGCTAATCACAAATCAATACTTATCTGTTACTTTTTTACACGAAAAACAAACCTTGATGTTAATGATTGGAGTTAATGACGGAGTTTCAACAATTTCTTCTGGTTAAACTGGTATTTTCCAATCCAAAATATTGATTGAAATGTACCCAAATGAAAATTTTGCCACTACACCACTTTTATTGATACATTTTAAAAATCAGTTTTAAAAGTTGCTTATATTAGATTTAGTCTGACAAATGCGCTCTACCTGTCTGTTGTGGGCTGCCTTCTTTCTTTCATGCACCTGTGTGGGACAAAGCAGGTGTGTCTCTAAATGCCTTCACTGAAGTGGATCAGCCAACCCTGCACAACGATCTGGTGCACTATTAACTGAACAGTAATTAAGTCATTACTAATGTTATCAATTCTGCCTTTTTGTTGTAACTCTAGCTGGATTTCCATTGGCAAAAATAGATATATTAACAAGATACGGATCGATCTCCTTTAATTTTCCTACCCTGAAGAAAGAGCTGGGTTAACGTAGGGCTCAGAATGACACAACAGAGTTTGATTTTACTAAATGAAAGCTGCAACAAAAAAAATACGTTTATGTGCAGATTTGGATACAAGAAGACTGTGGCTGGGGAAGGAGGCCGTTTTATATTTTTAAATTAATGCATGTGCATAATTGTGTGTGCATGTGTGTGTGTGTGTCCATGTGTGTCTTTGTGCGTTTTTAATGAAAAGCCCATTGTGTCGTTCTGTTTCATGTATGCACTGACCAACCAAAGGAAAGAGTCCGGTTACCTCTGTTGTGTGAGGGGGAACATCTAGAGGAAATCGATATATGGGGGTTAATGCGGGCTGGGGGGGGGGGGGTGGAGGTTATTCGGGGTGAGCGTCCCAGATGAAAAGGAGAGGGCAAGAGCTTCGTTAAGTATGCTGATCTCTGCTGGTATTCAATAAGCATGTCCCTGTCAACCTGACTATATGAATGTTACCGCTCAATTGTAACCAACATGTCTTTACGCTGGGATATTGCTCAGCAAACTGCTTTTAAATAAACAGGATTTAAGCACACTTTATTGTTTGTTTTACATTAATAACTGTGTGGATTGTTATAGACTCCTCCTGTTAGCTTTCATCTCTTCTTGATTGCTAAAACTACATGATACTTTTTCCCAATTTTGTCATGTCAAAACCACAAACAAATTTCTGAACTTTAGCAGATAGACCAACACAAAGTACCACATTATTTTGAAATTGAAAGGGAAAAGTAGCCTACAAGGTTTTTCGGCGACAAAAATCTGAAAAATGTGGTGTGCATTTGTAATCAGCACCCCAGAGTCAATACTTTGCAAACCCAGTTACATCTACAAGCCTGGGTATGTCTTACTAGCTTCGCACATTTTGTAATTAGATTACACATGGGCTAAAATCTTGCATTTTTTAATCATCTGAACAGAGAACCTTCCTGCCCATGTTTGTTGGGTCCCCCACATTACCTGTGCCAAACTGCAAATGGGACTTCTTATGGCCTTCCTTCAACAATTGCTCTCTTCTTGCCACTCTTCCATAAAAGCCAGATTAGTATAGAGTGCACAGCTAATAGTCTTCTAGCAACAGATTCTACCACCTTAGGAGAGGGTCTGTGCAGCTCCTCCATAGTAACCATGAACCTATTGACTGCTTAACTGATAAATGGCCCTTGCCCAGCATGTCTGTTTAGCTGCAACGATGTCTTGGTATATTTACAGTTGTGTTGTACTCTTCCAATTGATTGATTAACATCAATTCATTAATTAATTCTTTAAGGAGTTGTTGTAGATCATGATGGCTGTGGGTTCTTAATGTTCTTACTTATACAGCTCTCTTTATACTGAGAATTAGTTACACACAAATTTGCACTATTGCTGACTTCCGGAGAGAATTGATTGTTCTCGACTTTATTTTGGGGAGTCACAATGAAGGCTTGTGAACACAATGCCACCCAGTTAACCATCCCCACATCATCATAGCCTGTCCTTTGTGCTTCACAGTCATAACATATTGGAGGCAAATGTCAAAAGCATTTCAAACATTATACATCTATAGAAAATATTATTTTGAATAATGGTGTCTTTCTTCAGCAATCAGTGTGCAACAGGTGTGATCCATTGTAGATTTTTGACATCACCCATTCACCCTGGAGGACAAAAACATGTCAAATCCTGTCTTTAAAACCCCAAATGACATTCATCTCATCTGCATCTGTGGTATTCTGTGCATGGTTTTTAATGAGCATTTCTTTTCTAACTTAGTTTTTTAAGCAACAGTTTGGAATAATTCTATGCCATAACAACTACAGTCATTTAGAGAAAGTGTGATGCTGAAAATAGTTGTTCCTGTAGTTTTATTAAAGCAAATAAATCTTCGGAATATGCCCTCTTTTTGTTGCATATTGGACAAGATACACATTAAGCCCAGTCTATAATAATTGTACACCATTATACATTCAGATAACTGCAGCCACAGATGCGCTGAGCATCCCTGTAACACTCTGACCGACATTAAACCCTTTTGTATTAACCAGCAGCCCATTAAGTTGTGTGCTGCTGGTTAATGCTGCAGCTGCATCTGTAACAAGAGGCCAAAAACACAGGGGCAAGGACAAATGAGAGACCTCAATGGTTCCTTGTGTCCCTTTTTCCCCTTGGGATAAAACCAGCAACTTTTTTATCGCTGAGTTGCTAAATGTGCCATGAATGGCAAATTATTACATTTGTTTGCTTATTGTACTTGCTATGTCTCAGAAATATATAGCCAGAAACTCCAACACGGCTCATTTCCATAGGACGAGGAGGACATGGTTGAAAACTGATAATTTAGCGGAATGAGAGGCGAGGGACATGGAGATTGAGTCATTTGAATGAAAATGTAGAAAATGATGTTCAAGAATTCAGCTTTGGGAACAAGGATGTCCTTTGTTAGACAGTTTCTGTCTCATGTCTAGCTGGTTGCTGTTTTGGAGTCCATCACACAGCATTTATGTGCTTCTCTAAAATGTTCTGTTTTAATGGTTTTCCACCCCTGTGGACACAAAACTAAATTCTCAGTAAATAAGTCATTTAGTTTGGTAACTTTATTGGTAGCTGAAAAAAACAACATTCTTTTAAGATGCATCTGTTCACTGTAATTTTATTAACATTTTCCTTTTTTGTTTTTTTGTCAGAAGATTTTAAGTTTTATGTTCATTTATACAGTTTTGCAAAAGTATTACAACTTTTTGGTGTTTGTTGGAAGGACAAACTTCAATGTATTTCATTGCAATTTTATGTACTACACCAACACCATCTAGTGCATAATTGTAAGTGGAAGAAAAATGATTCATAGATTTCAACATTTTCTTTCAAATGAAAACCTGAAAAGGTTTGCATACCCTTTCAGCCTGTGTTAAACTGATGCCATTCCCACAGTGAGACAGCAGGGAAAGGAAAACTCAGTAATAAGTATGGAGCTAAATACTAGAGACAGGAGCAGAGGTTCACCTTCCATCAGAAAAACAACAGTCAAAGCCCAGACCTAAATTTAGTTGAGAATTCGTGGCAAGACTAAATTCAATTCAGTTTTCAATTCAGTTTATTTATATAGCGCCAATTCACAACAGATGTCATCTCAAGGCACTTAACAAGAAGTAAATGCTATTCACAAACACTGTCTATCTAATTTGACTGAGCTTTAGCTATTATTGCAAGAAGCATGTCAGTCTCTATGTACAAAGCTGCTACAAACATACCCCAATCAACTTGGTTCTGTAACTGCAGTGAAAAGGGGGTTCTGCAAGGTTTTGAGTCGGCAAAATGAATAAAAACACACACTAGAGTTTTCAGAACTTTTATTTTTCCAAAATAATTTGAAAACCATATACTCCTTACCTTTTACAACCACGTGCTATTTTTATGTTGATTTTTCTAATAAAATACCAGTAAAATATGTTGAAATTTGTGATTGTTATGTAACAAAATGTGGAACAGTTCAAGTATTACTAAATATATTTGCAAGGCACTATAATTTGTTTTACTGCTTATGGTGATTGCTTTTCTTGAGAAAATGTTCTTAAGTTGAAAAGATTAGTTTAACATAACAAATCTAGAAAATAAAGTTAGGGTTTTTGAGGGTTTTTTCCCGCTCTGGCCATATCTTTCCAAGAAACACACAGACTTCAAACAAATAAATGAAAAATCATCTCATGACAGCAGAACATTGGAATTCTAACTGGATAAACACCGATGCAAATTCAGTGCTGCCCCGTAATTATTACACTGAAGTTTAAATGTGACAATATTGATTTGAACAGTACAAGATGTACACAAATGTCCTCAATAAAATGCAGCCCCTCAGCCCCTTGAGCTTCCCAAAGTCTTTCAGTTAGTTTTACCTCAACCTAAATCGTAGAACTGTTTAACAGTAAAGCAGTTTTTTGAGCTACACTGCTGTGTAAAGCTTCGCCAACTTAAAACTGATTTAAATGATAGTGTAATTCAAGGAGTCATTTTGTGTTTTCATTAAAAAGAAAAGAAAGAAAGAAATCTAAGGGGGAAAAATAATTTGCAGTGTGGACAATTATTGTCTTGCGATGCTTTGTTAGCTTTTTATTGAATATTGGTTAAATTCAGAGCATAAATTGGTATGCTAGCTTCAAAAAACGTATCTTTCGCAGTTTTGCAAATCTACCTTGTGTTTCAAAGGCACATAAAGAAAGTTTGTTTTCAGTAAATAAAACTTCAGCATCACCTTTCAACAGATTTTTTGTTGCAAACATAGTTTGATCTTCAACTTGTTGGAGAATATAAAAAAACATGATCATTGCCATTGATAGATGCAGTATGTACTGTTGATAGGTTCCACTGGTACTGCATTTTCAGAGGGGCTACTCAAACGTCACAGCGATGACCCACAATAATTAACCACACGCAACACTATGAAGACTCTTTGTCAGCATGCAATATTTCCTCACCTCAGCATGCTGGATGCTTGAAGTGGTTTCTACAGGAGGACCGCCCAACCTACTTTGTGATGAATTTATCTAATAATTATTTGACTCTCATATAGGCCATATACAGTATTAAACACTGAACTTTCATCCCCAGATGTTCACGCCCATCTTTACCTATAGATGAAGTAACTTACTTGGTTCTGATGTGATACCACGCTGCATTTTACATGTGCATAGATGTGGCAGGGCTTGATGTACCACAAAAAATAGGTTTCAGCATTTATGCTGAGAGTCTAAATCTAGTTTTAGTTTTTGAATCTAAATCTAGTTTTCAGATACACTTAACATTTTAAAATACAACAGCAGCAAGATTCCAAACAGTACAAGAGCAACTTAACTATGAATGGTACTAGAGCCATTTTTGTTGGTTGGTCCAAACACTGGACATCAGCAAAGTACTTCCAAAATGATCCTTAGTTTGTGTAAAATCTGCAGCAGGCATTGGTATGTTTGGCATGAACCTCAGACCAGCTATGAAGCATAGAGGTAGAAGGTTTGGGAATGTTTCGCCGCAGTAGGACCGGGCCAACTTACCATCATAGACTTCACCGTAAATTGGGTACTTGAGGAAAATATGTGAGGAGGGCTAGACCCTGCAACATGGCATTTACCCAAAATGACATCAAGTCCAGCAAGGACTGGCTGAGAATTAAGAAATGAAAAGACCTGGACTGAGTCAGATCTTGACCTTATTGACATACTGTGGGGTGACCTGAAGTTGGCTGTACCTGCAAAAACCCTTGAAGAATCTCACAGGTGGACGTGAGAAGTGTGGCAAACCTTCTAAAAAACAACAACAATTGAAACAGATTATCACTGATTTAGAGGTTGTGTCTAAACAGTCTCCCTATAAAACTAAGAAGTGGAAGAGTTAATGATCTTCCTTAGTTGGTGTTGTGTTTGTACTCATCAATAAATTATGCTTTGATGCACATACGGAACTGGGGACAGTAATCCAAGCCTGAACATTAAATTGACTACCACCATGGGCTTTCACTTTCTCTTTCATACTAAATAGTGCTCAAAGCAGCTTGGTATTGGCTTCCTTGTATCAGTATTTTTTGTTTTAAAAGCTCTTTCATCATCACTGCGTACTTCATTGCAGAGAAAAAGTTGACCTCAGCTGTACTTCCTTTGTGTCAATGGGGCATAGGTTGTTTTGATGCAACTTGACAAAACAGAATTAGGCAGAGCAGGAAGATAGGGGGACATTTACTTAAAGAAGATATCTACAAGGAAGAAAATTTGAAAAAGTAATTTTTCAATCATGAGTTTTTCTCGGAACATTGAGTTAAGCAGCGTGAACGTTTTCAGGCCTCCGGGTTCCGAGGGTGGGTGGTGGCAAAGTCGGCTGGAATCAAAGGGGCCGTTGTTTGACGCTGGGAGCCGGAGATGAAAGGGAAGGGGAAGGGGAAGATGACAAGTTTCTCCAGCATCAGTCTCCTATCGCCTTTTCACCCTCCGGCCCTGCCCATGTGAGTCAGAGTTCAAACACAGAACCCACAGCTGCGCCTATGTGCACTTCCGTGTGTATACTGATGTTCACGTGTTCCCAAACTCATCCTTGGCTAAAACATGTCTGCAGATGTACAGACTATGACTGGAAAAACGGAATTGTGCTGAAGTTGTTTTGAGGCATGCAATCACGTTCACTTTAAGGTACTGAGCAGGAAATAAGACTTTCATCTTAGAAAGAACAGTTAGACACTGTAAGGATAACAAGTCAGACTTTAAAACATACCAAGCAAATTAATTTATTGGCTGCATTAAGATGTCATGCATGGCTAGGCATTTTTAGACTAATAATTCTTTTAATCTGGTCTGTAAAGGCACATCAAAAACATAAACAGCAGTGAGGATTAGAAAACAAATAAACTTACCACATATTGAGCAGATCAGCAGCAGGATGAAATTCAAAACACTACCTTTTCTTTATATAAATGTATTTTGACAAATCAGCATGGAGTAAATCATTGTATCCAGGAAATAATATCAGGAAGGAGTGATGGGGGTGAGAGCTCAACATTTTCTTTGGTGGTGAGGCAAAATATTTGCTGTCATACACTTAAGATATTTTTCTGCCAAATATTGCATTAGCATCCAGACGTTTCTGCATGTTCATCAGCTTGGACTAGTTGTTTTCTCTCTTTGAGTCACCAGCTAATCACTTCAAATGAAGGATGTACCACTGTGTACTGCGGACTAATGGGAAGGCAGAGTGAGCAATTAAATGTTGCCATATGATGCTTTCATTTCAAATAAATACTGTAGGTGTACTCTGCTACTCTAGCAAAAGCGGAGCTTCACAATCCAATAGAAAAAAGAGCTGCTACCCTGTTCTTATTGTTTGTGTCATGAAAGCGGTCAACAGATTCTTGCATGAACGTTACAACTCCAGTCATAGTACTCGTTATTAATTTAACAATATGATTTTTTTTTTGGTTTGGAAAATTCCCATACAGGGATCATGCATCATTTGTAACAAGGTGTGGTTTATACAGCTCCGAAACTAATTTAAAAGTGTTGAGTAAAAAAGACAAAAAAAAACGTTTAAATAGCAAATAGATAAACAAGAAAACTAGAAATGCGACCTACAAAAGAGGGGTTTTCTTTGACAGTTCTGGGGTGTTTGGGTTTTTTGGTTAGAATATTATGGTTCATTTAAGATTCATCTCTGCCATTTTAGTTCCTTACTTGTGGTCTTTTTCATTGTTTATGCTTGAGTTTATTCTTCTCTTATTCTATTGCTTAGATTTTTTACTATCCGCATCTACTGTGTTTTCAGTTCAGTTTAGGTTTTGGCATATTATGTTTAGTCCACTTTATTAATGATTGCCCAAAAGGTCTCGCCATAGATCAATTTCTCTGTATTTGGTTTTAGTTTATTCATGTATTTTGCTCCTTGAGCATTTTTATTGCGTATCTTTAGATTAGTGTTAGCCTTTCTCCAGTTTGTCATTTTTAGTTTCTCTCATGTTATTGGCCTGTCTCTTGTTTCATTGTTTTTATGCTCACCAGTAATGTATACTTATGCCATTCATCTCCACTGTGTTATCATCACTATGTGTTCCACCTGATCTGCTTCACATATAAGCTCTTTTCCCCTTTGTGGCTCCGGATTCTCCGTTTCCATAGCCTGTTTTCATACCTCTTGTTTTGCAGAGTTTATCCCAACAGTTTTGGCACGTTTTATTTAACTAAATGCCTTGTTTAGTTCTGGAGTGAACAGGTCTTTGATGAACTGAGGGTTCTATATTTAGACCCAAGCTCACTTACTGTATTATAAAACAACAGAATTTAAAATCTACTCTATGATAAACAGAGTTTCACTGCAGTGATTCCTGTAGTGTTTATAGCTGTAGAATCTAGTTGAGTGCTGACTTTTAACCTTACATTTTTGGGACCTAATTTTTCAACAAACATTTCATACATATTTTTTTACACTATGACTCTCTGACCATAGGGGTAAAGTGGTGACATAAATAAAAGTTGTATGTCATCAGCACTGATATTGTAAGAGATTATTTGTAATCTATGCTGGGGTATCATGTAGCTATTGATTAAAAGTGGCCTCAGAATGGAAACTTGAGGAACCCCTCTGGATCTTTTTGTGCTCAGATTTATTACTACCAAATGACACAAAACACTTTTAAATGAGAACCTATTCTAAAATCCAATTATAAATCCATTGACTTAATATTTGTCCTTGCTTCACCCATACCAATGGAGTATATAAGGTAACAGTTTGAGGTATCAACAGTGTTGGGAAAGTTCAGTTTTTATATGAACTAGTTCAAAGTTCATTTCACAGCTTCAAAAATGAACTAGTTCAGCTCATAGTTCATAACTCACATTTTTTGAACTAAGTTCACAGCTTCAAAAAAGAACTAGTTCATAGTTCTTTTTTTCTCCAAAATGTTGCACTGAACTATTTCCCTCAGAATGCTAGCATTTTCTAATTGTTGCCACCCATTCAGTCCACACTTGTACCCAGCTGCAGCTTTTACCCCATAAAGTATATTCTCAAAAAATTATTTGTATTGTTGTTTTTTCAGGAATTATTAAACAATCTGGAGGTAGGAACCATGCTGGGGTAGGAAACTAAGGCTGTATCTCAAAGTGCAATATTCAAAGTACAAAATATTTAAACATTAATTAACTTTCGTCACTTTTCAATTTCTGTGAAGGTATTTTCTGAATTGTTTGCCAAACGAAAATGTATAGAACTTGGGTTATATAGTACAACAATTAGCCCAAATGAATAAGTAAGGTTGTAATTCTTTACTTAAGTTTATGAAAGCTGGGCATTCCATTTTTCTTAAAGGCTGTAGGTCTCCGACAATGTACAATGTCAGGTAGTCCAGCTGGGACTGGGAGATGAAGACAACAGAGTTGCTGCAACTGTACCCCGTTATCTGGTTTTGAGTGGTAGATGATTTTGTTTTGTTTTGGTACGTCGTCGCTGTGTCTTTTAATTTTTTTAGTGACTTGCACATACCTTCAAAGGCTAGCCAGGCAGCCGGATGCTTTATGTCAGTATGCCGTTTCAAGTTTGCTGTTGACGTTGTTGATGTCCGGAGTAGCTTCTTGAGACCCGCCAGCAAAGCTTACACAAAAGTGCACGATTTTTCCCACCTGGATCATCACTGACCTTTTCAAAAAAATCCTTTTAGGTGGTCATACAAAGATGCCGCTTTATTAGTTGATGTCGAAATTACTGCTGCTGCTGCAATCACCGGAATTTGCCTGCATACTTCGCAATTTGACACCAGAAGCATACGCGGTGCGACTCGATGACCAGTGTTGCCAGATTTGATCTTTTCCCCCGTTTTAACCACCATGGCGTTAGTCAGGCTTTTGTCAGGAAGGTTCGAATTAAAATCTGGCGTCACTTGGAAAAAAATGAACTGCAAGAGAGCGCCGTTCACAAACGCCAGAATGAGTGCGTTCACTATAACGTTCATTAGACCAAAAGTGAGTGAGTTCAGTTCACAATCACAAAAAGTAGTTCAAAAGTAGTTTACTATCGAATCCCTTTTTTTTCCTGCCAGTTGGTGAAACATGCGAGTCTGATATCAACGCATAAAACAGCACATCCGAAGGCCAGACTGTTATCTTATTGCCCCGGCGTCTGTCTGACGTGACACATCTTTATCATCATTTTACACTAGATGGATTTACTTAACAGAGAATATACACTTAATTCCTAATTGCATAACAATTTTCCACCACAGTCTTCTCTGAAATGTTGACTGCAAACCGATGTGCGGTTTTTAATCTTGCTGTGACCAAGAAACTTAATCCATTTCTCTATCACTGCAGATGGTTTTGGTAAAATATGAAAGCTAATAATATCATTCTTCTTAGCATTGCAACCCGCTACAGCACACAGGTGTTGATCCGCCATCGTCTTCTCTACTCCTCAGAACCTGAGCGGGCAGGGCGGGGCGGGGCGGGGCGGGGCGGGGCGGAGCAGGAGCTTGTAGCCCGCCCAGTGCGGTTGCTATGTCGCAAACGCAGTCTGTTTTAGACAAACTTTTAGCGTCTGCTACTGATTCACAGCGATCTGAAAGCAGAAATACTCAGAAATGCAATTTTGAGCCAAATGTTCTTAAGATATTTCCTCCGGCATCAGAAAAATGCCACAAGAACGTGTTAACAACATGAAAAACACGATTTTCATTGGAGTGGGTCTTCGTTGCCTGAGTGTTAACTATCTTCTGGTATTACCTCAAGTCCTCTGTGTTTTCTCCAGAGTTCCTGTGTGCCTTACCTTACACAAGCTCATCTTTCTGTGTTTTCCCAGGTGTTCCTCTTTGCAGTCCTCCTTGTGCTCTCTTCTCCAGCTTCACTAGAAACACTGGTCTTTATTCCTCGTCTTCAAGCTCCTGGCTCCTCCGTGGTTCATGTTTTTTCCTCGTGCTCTAGGAGCAAGACAAACACCGCTCATCCGGTTTGAGGTGCTGGATTTAAGGTAAAAGTCCAGAAAAGGAAATGAAATCTGCAGACTTCAATCTGCGAAAGTGATTTATTCTTCTCAAGCTTTCAGTCAGAGACCTTCTTCATGAATGAACTTCCTCGTTCTCTACCTGCCCGCCCTCTGTGTACCATCCTCAATCCCAGATTCCACCAACTCCTCCTCTCCAGATACACAGTAGGAGGTTCTCGCAGGCATCCCAGACTCCTAGCTTCTCGTCCCTGGCAGCCCATCTTCCATCCACCAAGTAAGTCTCACCTGAGTTCCTATAAACGATTACTCTACTCAAGGAAGCCAGTTCTCACCAGTGGATTCTCTCCCCCTAGAGTGCTCACCATCTTCAATTCCCTCTACAGTGTTACCGGGTCCCACGGTCCTTCATCATTTTTATTTTAGAAACCTTTAAAGAAAACGTATTACTGGTCTCCCTGTAGTGTTCTGCATATGGGTCAAGAAATTAAATACCAATATGACACCAATAAAGTTTCCCTGGCTGTGTTGAGTGAGTGACATTTTTATTGTTTCTGTTTTTGAGCCAACTTGGTCCCTCACTAAAATCCATTATACATACTGGTCAGCCTAAGATGTTATCTATCAACTATGGTTCATATTCAAAACATTCAAAATTGTACAACTACAAACACCCAAAAGGTTTTGGATTTTATTAGACAGACCAAAAACAAAAAGCACTAAATAATAGTGAAGTTGAAGGAAATGATAAATAGCTTTTAATATGTTTTTGTCAAAGATCAGATAAGTTTACATTTGGATTTCTAGCTTTCCTTTTATTCCGATACCCCTAAATAAAATCCAGTACAATCATTTGCCTTCAGAAATCAACCAAAGATTTCACCTGTTTGTAATTTAATACCAATATAAATACAACTATTTAGTGAAAGCTTTAGAGACTTGCTAGAGAATATTACTGAACAATGAGAGATCCTCAGATTATGTGGGAGAATTTTTTAACAGGACACCTACTAGTTGTGCTCAGATGTGGGTAGTAACTACTTACATTTATTTGAGTAACTTTTTGGAAAGAATGTACTTTTAAGATTAGATTTACTACATTGTACTTTTTTACTTTCATTTTAATATTATGAAGTATCACTACGCTTGAGTAAAACTTCTAGATCATCTACCCACTGTGAGTAAATTTACAGAATGGACAAACATGTTTTAACAAAAAATACACCAGACACAAAAACAAACTTACAGTTTTATCAAAGGAGACAACCCGTTTCTACTTTGTTTTCCCATTGTAATTTTCTATCTTTTAAGCCTGTTGCAATATGAGGTCAAGTGAATATACAGTAAAACAACCTTGTCACTGGAACCACTTTTTATCTTGTTATAATATAGACTTAGTAAAGTGTTTCTTCTGCTTACAATTTGTTGTTTTGTAATCTGTTTAAGCCATTTTTTTCCGTTTTTATCTTCAAAATACCAGAATTTGAATAAAAAATATGAAATCAGATGTTACTATGTATTCAAGTAACCTTTTTACCAAATACTTTTTTGCTCTTACTTGAGGAATTTTTTGGATGGCTACTTTTTACTTTTACTTGAGTAAATATATATTGAAGTTGCGCTACTCTTACTTGAGTACAATTTGTGGGTCCTCTACAAACCTCTGGCCGTGCACTCCCCAAATCTGGCCTTTATGAAAGAGTGGCAAGGAAGACATTAATGTCGCAAGACAACTATAAGAAGTCAAATTTTTAGTTTGCTACAAGCCATTTATTAAATTAAAATAAACACTACACAGAACCCTGAACACAGCATCCCCACTTTGAAACATGGTGGTGGTAAAATCCTGTATTGGGTATACTTTCTTCATCAGGTATAAGGTAGCTGGCCAGAGTTGATGTCGAGATGGATGTATCTTAGGCAAGACAATACAGGAAGAAAACCTGTTAGAGACTACAAAAGACTGAGACAGATTCACCTTCCAGCAAGATAACGCCCTGTAACATCCAGCCAGTGCTACAATGAATTGGTAACAGCAAAGCATATTAATGTGTTAGAATGGCCTAGTCAAAGTCCAGAAGTAAATTAAATCGAGAGTCTGTGGCTAGACATAAAAACTGATGTTCAGAGATGGTTTCCATACAATTAATGTTTGAGCTAGTTTACAAAGAAGCTGGTAAAGACAAAAGCCGATCTCAGATATATATATATACACAGTGGCTTGCAAAAGTATTCGGCCCCCTTGAACTTTTCCACATTTTGTCACATTACAGCCACAAACATGAATCAATTTTATTGGAATTCCAGGTGAAAGACCAATACAAAGAGGTGTACACGTGAGAAGTGGAACGAAAATCATACATGATTCCAAACATTTTTTACAAATAAATAACTGAAAAGTGGGGTGTGTGTAATTATTCAGCCCCCTTTGGTCTGAGTGCAGTCAGTTGCCCATAGACATTGTCTGATGAGTGCTAATGACTAAATAGAGTGCACCTGTGTGTAATCTAATGTCAGTACAAATACAGCTGCCCTGTGACGGCCTCAGAGGTTGTCTAAGAGAATGTTGGGAACAACAACACCATGAAGTCCAAAGAACACACCAGACAGGTCAGGGATAAAGTTATTTAGAAATTTAAAGCAGGCTTAGGCTACAAAAAGATTTCCCAAGCCTTGAACATCCCACGGAGCACTGTTCAAGCGATCATTCAGAAATGGAAGAAGTATGGCACAACTGTAAACCTACCAAGACAAGGCCGTCCACCTAAACTCACAGGCCGAACAAGGAGAGCGCTGATCAGAAATGCAGCCAAGAGGCCCATGGTGACTCTGGATGAGCTGCAGAGATCTACAGCTCAGGTGGGGGAATCTGTCCATAGGACAACTATTAGTGGTGCACTGCACGAAGTTGGCCTTTATGGAAGAGTGGCAAGAAGAAAGCCATTGTTAAAAGAAAACCATAAGAAGTCCCGTTTGCAGTTTGCCACAAGCCATGTGGGGGACACAGCAAACATGTGGAAGAAGGTGCTCTGGTCAGATGAGACCAAAATGGAACTTTTTGGCCAAAATGCAAAACGCTATGTGTGGCGGAAAACTAACACTGCACATCACTCTGAACACACCATCCCCACTGTCAAATATGGTGGTGGCAGCATCATGCTCTAGGGGTGCTTCTCTTCAGCAGGGACAGGGAAGCTGGTCAGAGTTGATGGGAAGATGGATGGAGCCAAATACAGGGCAATCTTGGAAGAAAACCTCTTGGAGTCTGCAAAAGACTTGAGACTGGGGCGGAGGATCACATTCCAGCAGGACAACGACCCTAAACATAAAGCCAGGGCAACAATGGAATGGTTTAAAACAAAACATGTCCATGTGTTAGAATGGCCCAGTCAAAGTCCAGATCTAAATCCAATCGAGAATCTGTGTAAGATCTGAAAGCTGCTGTTCACAAACTCTGTCCATCTAATCTGACTGAGCTGGAGCTGTTTTGCAAAGAAGAATGGGCAAGAATTTCAGTCTGTAGATGTGCAAAGCTGGTAGAGACATACCCTAAAAGACTGGCAGCTGGAATTGCAGCAAAAGGTGGTTCTGCAAAGTATTGACTCAGGGGGCTGAATAATTACGCACACCCCACTTTTCAGTTATTTATATGTAAAAAATGTTTGGAATATATATATATATATATATATATATATATATATATATATATATATATATATATATATATATATATATATAAAATTATAACATAAACAGAGTTTTGGACTATTTATTAGTGGCTTTAAAAAAGCAAGAAGCTGCTATGTGTTCAGATCAGTAAATTAAAATTCCAAATTTTCCTATTAATCTTTTTTAACTCTCCAGCGCCATCCGCAGATTTTGTTTGCATTTAATCCAAAACCCACAACAAATGGCAGATTAAAAGGCTTTCCAGTATGATTTTATTTTCCTCAGTTTTTCTGACTCATTACACTCTGTAGTCTTTAATTACTGGCAACAAGGAGGTGGATATGTAAATCTTTGGTGGTATTTTGAAATGTTCTGGTTCTTAAGTTGATTGCACTGAAATGTGGCCTTATTTTGTCGAATTGATTTGAATTTGGGATTTTTCCGCTTAAAGCTTCAAATGAAAACTAGTGGAAATATGGAAGAGGGGCCATTTGGCTTTTTACTGGCACACTGTTCAGAAATCACTGCCCATAGTGCTATGAATAGTGGGAAAAAGTTGTGAGAACAGGAAGGAGCTTTTAAAGAGGTCAGCCAGTGACAGAGAAAGCAGCAGGCCATCACTGCCTTGGGGAAAGATGGGAAGAAGAAAGGTGAATTGGAAGAGTGTAAATCCCAAGAGAGGGATGGAAAATACCAGGACTTGATGGATTCTCACTGGCACAGACAGAAACACACACATCCCATAATTAGCATGCTAGCAGGCAGCTAAACATCTCTCACAAAGGCTTATTGTAGGGGTCATGTTGCTCACTTTGGAGACAATGCACAATAGGAGTCAGCAGGAGCCCCCAAATCACCCTAATAGCCGACATGGTCCAGTACGGCTGCTCGTATTTTACCCTTCCACCAATCACACTCCTTCACTCACTGACTCGCTAATGAAAAGCTGATAGCCTCGAGGCCTGAGGTTACTGAGCTGCTAGCCCCTTTATCCTATTTATCCTTTTTTTCTCTCTTTTCATCTGTTCTTCCACCAGCAGAAAATCCCTCTCAAGTTGTTCGTAAGTTAAGATTCCAGCAAATAGGATGTTCTAGAAGTAAAGTTCCTAATGGGTACATCCTTTGACTGAGTGACAAAGATAAAGAATACTTAATTAAAGAAAGATTAGGAGTGGACTTTCATGAGGCCTCAGAGCAAGAGTTTTTTCATCACAAGAAGATTCCAAAAGTTTTTGTGCTTACGGAGGAGTTAACATTTGTTAAGGTCTTTGCTTATACCATTTGACAAAGTTGGTACATACAGAGGTTGATCTTTGAAATATATCTCTAAATTATTGATAGTCAGACTCTTCAACTCACCCCTCAGATTGTCTTTTGGATTTAGGTCTAGGAACTGAGATAGTCAGAGGAGGAGGAGGGTTTTATGTCTACTGAACCAATTCTGCCTTGATATGAGCAAACGTTTTGGCTCCATCTCCATTCAAAGAAACAGTGAGGATCAATTTTCAGTTTCTGGCAGAGTCAACCAGATTGTTTGAAATTTATTTTTAAAAGTTAATGATGCCTGGCACTAGAACAAGATTTCAGGACCTTTGGAAAAGAAACAGAGCCACCAAATCATGGATCTTCCACAGTGGCTGTGGGATGCTTTCTCACATGGTCATCCTTTGTTTTGTGCGAGTGTCTGTTGCCATAAAGCTCCATCTTAGTTAAATTTGATCAAAGCACACAAGTCCAGTTAAAGTCCCAGTAGAGTTTAGCAAACCCAGGATGTTTCTGTTCGTGATCATGGAAAGTGCAAGTACAGTGGCTTGCTAAATTATTCCGCCCCCTTGAACTTTTCCACATTTTGTCAGATTACAGCCACAAACATGAATAAATTTTATGGGAATTCCATGTGAAAGACCAAAACAAAGTGGTGTACACATGAGAAGTGGAACAAAAATCATGCATGATTCCAAACATTTTTTACATATAAATAACTGAAAAGTGGGGTGTGCGTAATTATTCAGCCCCCTGAGTCAATAGTTTGCAGAACCACCTTTTGCTGCAATTCCAGCTGCCAGTCTTTTAGGGTATGTCTCTACCAGCTTTGCACATCTAGAGACTGAAATTCTTGCCCATTCTTCTTTGCAAAACAGCTCCAGCTCAGTCAGATTAGATGGACAGAGTTTGTGAACAGCAGTTTTCAGTACTTGGCACAGATTCTCAATTGGATTTAGATCTGGACTTTGACTGGGCCATTCTAACACATGGATATGTTTTGTTTTAAACCATTCCATTGTTACCCTGGCTTTATGTTTAGGGTTGTTGTCCTGCTGGAAGGTGAACCTCCGCCCCAGTCTCAAGTCTTTTGCAGACTCCAAGAGGTTTTCTTCCAAGATTGCCCTGTATTTGGCTCCATCCATCTTCCTATCAACTCTGACCAGCTTCCCTGTCCCTGCTGAAGAGAAGCACCCCCAGAGCATGATGCTGCCACAACCATATTTGACAGTGGAGATGGTGTGTTCAGAGTTATGTGCAGTGTTAGTTTTCTGCCACACATAGCGTTTTGCATTTTGGCAAAAAAGTTCCATTTTGGTCTCATCTGACCAGAGCACCTTCTTCCACATGTTTGCTGTGTCCCCCACATGGCTTGTGGCAAACTGCCAACGGGACTTCTTATGGTTTTCTTTTAACAATGGCTTTCTTCTTGCCACTCTTCCATAAAGGCCAACTTTGTGCAGTGCACCACTAATAGTTGTCCTATGGACAGATTCCCCCACCTGAGGTGTAGATCTCTGCAGCTCATCCAGAGTCACCATGGGCCTCTTGGCTGCATTTCTGATCAGCGCTCTCCTTGTTCGGCCTGTGAGTTTAGGTGGACGGCCTTGTCTTGGTAGGTTTACAGTTGTGCCATACTCCTTCCATTTCTGAATGATCGCTTGAACAGTGCTCCGTGGGATGTTCAAGGCTTGGGAAATCTTTTTGTAGCCTAAGCCTGCTTTAAATTTCTCAATAACTTTATCCCTGACCTGTCTGGTGTGTTCTTTGGACTTCATGGTGTTGTTGCTCCCAACATTCTCTTAGACAACCTCTGAGGCCGTCACAGGGCAGCTGTATTTGTACTGACATTAGATTACACACAGGTGCACTGTATTTAGTCATTAGCACTCATCAGGCGATGTCTATGGGCAACTGACTGCACTCAGACCAAAGGGGGCTGAATAATTACGCACATCCCACTTTTCAGTTATTTATTTGTAAAAAATGTTTGGAATCATTTATGATTTTCGTTCCACTTCTCACGTGTACACCACTTTGTTTTGGTCTTTCACCTGGAATTCCAATAAAATTGATTCATGTTTGTGCCTCTAATGTGACAAAATGTGGAAAAGTTCAAGGGGGCCGAATACTTTTGCAAGCCACTGTAGATAGTGTCTAACAGTTGCTATAGAGACTTGGTGAACTCAAGATGCTACTCAGCTGCAGTAACAGTGAGCTCGAGAGATGCCATTTACCTGATCATCCTGCTCACTATTCCGGGCAAGGACTACTAATTAGAGGTTGCTAGAAACGCACATCAACTTAAAGAAAAACCTGACGTTTAACATCAAAAATTCTTGAGGTACTTTCTTTTAAATTGATTGTTAAGACTACCAATGAGTTTGCTAGTTTTCTGATCATACTGCTCCAATCAATGATTAATTTATTCTAAGGGTTTATATATAGTATATCTTTTTGAGGCATGCCGATAAGAGCTCACTGAGAAGTGAGCATATCTGATTGTTTGCTTTCTCTCAAAATTTTAGCCTTAAAAGGTAATTGCAAAAGAAGTTGGATGTTCCCAAAGTGCTGTATCAAAGCACATTAAAAGAAAGTTATGTGGAAGGGAAAAGTGTGGAAGAAAAAGGTGCACAAGCAGCAGGGATGAGCTTTACAAGGATTGGACTGAGGCTGGAGTTAGTGCATCAAGAGCCACCACACAGAAGGATCCTGGACACGGGCTTCAAATGTTGTATTCCTCTTGTCAAGCCGCTCCTGAACAACAAACAACATCAGAAGCATCTCACCTGGGCTAAAGAAAAGAAGAACTGCAAATGTTGCATCATTGCTGTTGTTGGGTCATTGCCACGAGAAAGATGAGAGACATGAGACCAAACAATGCAGAAGAGCTGAAGCATCCTGGTCTTCCATAACACCTTAGCATCCGTGCCACGCTGCATTGAGGCAGTAATTGATGCAAAAGGGGCCCAAACCAAGTATTGAGTATATATGCATGATTATACTTTCAAGAGGGCTGACATTTCTGTATTTAAAATCCTTGTTTTATTGATTTCATGTAATATTCTAATTTTCTGAGATTCTGAATTTGAGTTTTCATAAGCTGTAAACCATAATCATAAAAATTATAACAAATAAAGACTTGAAATATCTCATTTAGCATGTAATGAGTCTATATTATATATTAGTTCCACCTTGCAAATTACTGAATTGCTAAAATAAATTAATTTTTGCACAATATTCAAATTTTCCGACTTTTACCTGTAATAGCTTCAGTATATGAGGTGCCCACTCTGCTGCTACACCACACACTTCCCCTTTTGCGGGAGTTTCTTGTGCTTTCTTTTTTTTTTGATAAATTAAGATTCAGATCACGTGTCTCTATGAAAATATGCAAGAATATAAAGAAGTTCTGGTACATTCTGTAAGATAATAATCAGGATCAGAAGATTAAAAAGTCAGAAAGGCATATGTGCCAATGTTATTCTCTTTTTAAAAAAATTTTTTTATACTTGAACTAAATCAAGCTCGGGTTTCTTATTTCAATACAGATTTTCTGCGCAGATGGAGGGTAAGCTGCAGCATCCAATAGAGTCTCACTTTCACCCTTAATGATTTTGCGAAGCATGAAGAATAATAGAAGACATAAACTCAGAGTCAGAACACCAACAAGCATCAGCAGTTGAGTTTAGCCAAGAACCCCCAGGTGTGCTCATTTAAAAATGTGATGCTTGGGGTCAGACCAGGACTCTGCTCTGGAAAAATTATAGTATTCCCAAGAAAAACTCTGTGTATTCCAGGTATGTCTCTTTCAGTGTTACAGCATGCTTTTATCTACAATATGTGAGCTTTATTTACACACTGTGGTGTGTTTGCATTTCACAGCTGAGCTGAAAAAAATATACAACCTTACAGTTTGGACACTTTCACCCAAAATCTGCATCTAGTCAGAGCTTTTTTATAACAAAGTATGGAGCAGACAACAGTTAGTGGTTTTTGGAATGGATAAAACCGAAGGATCTTTTTTCTTTACAAGCCGACATTTTCTTTTTTTCACAGTGGTTAGAGATGAAATTATGACTCATTAGCAATCAGTGGTGTTCTGGTCCCTGGGGAAATTATTTTCAACTAAATACCTTTAGGAGACCTACTTAGAAACAAATCACTGAAGAGTCTCTGTTATACAGTGTCACATGTAAGAGTATTTAGCTGAGATAGATAGATAGATAGATAGATAGATAGATAGATAGATAGATAGATAGATAGATAGATAGATAGATAGATAGATAGATAGATAGATAGATAGATAGATAGATAGATAGATAGATAGATAGATAGATAGATAGATAGATAGATAGATAGATAGATAGATAGATAGATAGATAGATAGATAGATAGATAGATAGATAGATAGATAGATAGATAGACAAGTTGTCATTTAAATGAACAAACGTATTCATTAAATGGTAACCAGCACTTATTTAGTCATTCTAAGGAAAAAATAAAATAAAATCTTCACTGTAATTTTCCGTGTTTCCAGCAGAGGGCACGGTCTGAACATTAGAAATGTGGAAAACAATTCCTTTGTTTGCAAGGTTGGAGAGGTCAGTGGTTCGGCTGGCTGAAGCAGACTGAGAATAAATCAGGGTAAAATAAACATAGAGGTGGGAAAAAACATAAAAGTTAGCATTTTTTAACCAAAAACTGAGATCAAACATAAACAATTTGTTGCAAATGTCAGTTATGTCTACTGAGCTATGTTTGAAACGATAATCACGTGTACAGTACTACAAACGTATCTTTGTTGGAAAAGAAAACTTTAAGAATGTTTTAAGCAAATAACAAAGCCGTTTACTGTTCACAAATGAGCAACAAGGCAGATTTATTTAATCCAATGAAAGCCCACTAGGAAGAAAAATGTTGCCCACAGTGGTTTAAAGAATTCTATTCCCATAGTGTTTTGGTTCTTGAGTTTTTATTCAATTATAACCTCATTTATTTTTTAAGTGAGTATCAAATCTTTTTGCAATATTAGTCATTAATATTCAGTCCTTTGTGTAACCAACTCCCCCCAAACATTACCTTCTAGATTGTAAACAGCATTTGGTGGGCATGGAAAGCCATTTAAGGAGGGGAAAGCAAGTTTTAGATTTTAAGGTATTTACACATGATGAATTTTACAACCTCAGATTTGCTGTATTTGCATAAATTTTAAGTGACACACCTTCGAACAGGGCATAAGGGGGAAGGAGAAGCAAAATTATACATTGTTTTCACAAAATCTATTTTATTACTGTTACATGCAGCGCTGGGCATGTGTTTTCTTTTACTCTCACACTTGTGTCTTGGCTGTACAGGATGAGTGCAGCTGTTCCCACTTTAGCCAATCAGCGAATGAGGTGGCAGAACTGCAGAGGTTATCAGATCTAGCTCAGACCCAGGCCCGGCTCCATTCTGTGCTAGAACCTTGTGGGGTATGACCTGACCAGACACTTCCAGTATACTTTGGATGGTTTCTCCATGGTCGGGAGTTTTATTTACCAGGAAACGAGGGTCTTCTTCCTGCGCTTACTCCTTTTAAGGAGGAGAGTGACTGTTTAGCTCCTTTGTGTAAAATAAAAAATATTGTTTGTTCTGTTGTTTGAAGGGAGGTTTTTGCCATTTGGTTTTGTGGTCCCTTATTTGTAGTATTTTTGATTCTAAACTTACTCTAGTTTGGGGAGTAATCGTTTTAAGTTAATCCGTTTTTTTTCAGGAGGCTCAAGCAACATTAACATTTATTTTATTACTGAACTCCAATATTTTGTTTAATCCCGTCTGCCTTTCCAGTCATCCTGAGAACATCACTTATTGTTACATTGTTATTGTTAGTATGCATTTTAATTCAGCCTCTTTTACTCTGTTACCTCTAAATAAATGCCAGTGCATTCAGATGTCTGTTGAAGTCACGCACTTAACGGCAGTTCAGTATGAATCCGGCTGTTCTGTGAACGTCTCAGAACTTAGAGAGAACTTGTTCCCCGAAAGCATCAAAGGAACACAGCAGAAAGATCAGAGATATAGTCATGGGGGAGTTTAAGGCAGGGTTTTGGTATATAACAACCATCAACGCCTTGAACATCTCACAGACCTGTGTGCCATTCATCAATTGAATATTGAACAACTGCAAAGCTACAAAGACATGAGGAGGAGAGCATTAACAGAGAAGTATCCAACAGGCTCCTGGTAACTCTGGAGGAGCTGCAGAGATTTACTGCTCAGGTGAGAGAATTTGTTGACAGTATTAGTCATGGACTCTGCAAATCTGGCATTTATGAAGGAGTAGCAAGAAGAAAGTAATTGTAGAAAGAAGCCTCATAAAGTCCTATTACCATAATGTCGCAGAAGGTGCTCTGGTCAAATGAGACAAATGCTTTCTATAAAGGTGTGACAGTGAACTAACAGTTCATATCACCCTGAGGACACCATGCCTATGGGGAAGCATGGAGGTGGCAGTGTCATGCTGTGAGAAGATCTTTCTTTAGCAGGGCCAAAGAAGCTGATCAGATTGGATTGTAAGATATATGTAGCCAAACACAGGACAATCCTGGAAGACAAACTGTTAGAAGCTGCTTGGGTTAGATGAAAACGTATTCTTGTATTAGACTGGCCAAGTCAAAGTCCAGATCTAAATCCCATTGAGAATCTGTGGCAAGACTTGGTAGACTCTATGCACTCAAGTGATCTCCATCCACTCTGTCTGAGCTCGAAGTATTTTGCAAAAGATGGGCCAAAAATCTATCTCTAGATGTGAAAGCAGGTAGAGACATAAACCTAAAGACTTGGAGCAACAACTGCTGCCAAAGGTTATTTTAGGAATTAGTAATTTGAAACCACACATTATTGAGATTTTTATTTGTAAAAATAAAATGATGCACTGCATGGTGTTGGTCTTTCAGATAAGATTCCAATAAAATACATGGAAGTCTTTCTGAGAACATGAATATTTGGAAAGCACAACATTTTTGAAAGGTTTATCTCCAAACAGGAAATATTACTTTTATTAAAAGGAATAATATTTGCTTTTCACCAACTGCTGTACTTGGATCCTGTTTTCCTCTAGGGTATGTGTCTGGAAGAACATCTTTTTTTTACAGCTGAACATGAAAAGTGGCACCTCTGCACAATAAAAACTAAATAAATGAAAACACAAATAGCTTATTAAACCCAGCTTTGTGTTTAAAATCAAATTGAGAATTAGCTGAAAATGATCAAACAGGATGAGAAACTCTACATTTGAGTATTATATGTTGACATCTTATGTGAAAGTAGAATGCAGACTTAAAAATCAATTACAGTGGATCTTAGGGACTTATGTTAGTGTTGCATAAGTTTTTCACCTGTATTCATCTGATTCACTTTTCATATTTATCACTGACAGGCTGCTTTGTACATCATAAAAACTTAAACAATGTCCTACTTGTAGTTTACTGTCACAATAAGTTGGTGTCCTCTTGTTCTAAACTCTTTAACTGATCTTAGTTCAGACTAACCACTTGAACTAAGTAACAATATTTCCTCTTTCGAATGAAGCGAATAAAAATGGACAACTTCTAAAGGAAATGATGCAGTCTGTTCAATTGCTAAACCACATTTTTCGACACTGATAAATTGGGCTGTCAGGTGACTTCGCCTTGAGCTTCCCACCACAACGTCTCATGTAAGATTCCCACAAACAGGAAGATCAGAATCATCAACCCCAGCCTGTTCTCCGAGGAAGAAAAAACAAAAGAAACTCCGGCACAGAGAAACCTCTGAACCCAGAACTGCCGCTTCTGTTAAAAGTAAACAAAAGAGGTTTCAGCCAAAAACAAGAGATAATTCTCCACCTGGAATCCCGCTGAAAAACAGATTCGCAGCCTTGAGTTCCCTGAAAGATGACGCAGCCCCCGGGACCAGTCAAAGCCACCAGGAGAAACCCAGCCGCATCAAACGGACACATAACAAAGTAAGAGCCCCCCCAGCAAAGATTCTTATCATACAAGACGGATCAGTTAATGGAATTGAGGCTTTTTGTAGCAAGAACACCAGAGTTTATAGCTGCTACAAAAATACAGTGAGAGAAATAGCAGAAAAAATCCCTAAAATCTTGGACCTACCTCCTGCTTTGGAAAAGCTCGTCATTCACGCTGGATCAGCAGATATCGCGATGAGACAATCAGAGATTCTGAAGAGAGACTTTTCTGATCTCCTACAGAGACTTGATGGACTTAACGTAAACATCCTCATCAGCGGACCAGTCCCTGAAGGGAATGATGAAAGATTTAGCAGACTCTGCATGCTCCATAAATGGTTGAAGAAACAATCAGCTGAGAAGTCGTTCACATTTATTAATAATTTCAAAGTATTTGAAAGTGCTAATCATCTGTTCAAAGAAGGGATGCGTTATCTGAACAAGGCCGGAGTAAGGCTGTTAGCAGCAAACATTTTCTCTTATCAAAATCAGAAAGCGAAACACTTGGGACATAATTAACACCTAAACTTAGACTACACCAAACGCCTGGGACTAGTGTCAACAAGCCTGGGAGCTTCCCCCCACTGATTATTACAGATATTTTGATTTTTGAGGGAACCGGGCAATAAATCCACCCATACCGTCTCCCAGAACTCGCCCGGCAGCCCCCCCCCCTGAGTCTAAGATTTCAGTGATTATCAGCAGCAGGAAACATAAATTGTTAACCACACGCTCTCATATTAAACAAAATCTCAATTTGATAACCTGTCAGAAGGTTCAGCTGCCCATCATCACAATACTTACGTTAGCTTTATTAAACATTAGATCTCTATCCGGGAAGTCTTTTCTTATCAATGACGTCATCACTGAGCATAATTTACGCAGCCTTTTTTTATCAGAAACTTGGCTAGATGAAAATAACGAAACAACTTCATTAATAGAATCTAGTCCTCCAAATTACAATTTCTTAAGCGAGAACAGAAAACACAGACGAGGTGGAGGTATAGCCACCATCTTTCACAACTCAATTAACTTTAAAAAGGTAACTCTGGGCGCGTTTGATTCTTTTGAATACCTAGCCACCCAGATAAATGAGCCTAACAAAGCGTTATTTCTAAGTTTATATAAACCACCAAAACTTAACTCTAACTTCTTCAGTAGCCCCAGAACTAAACTCTACCAGGGCCTGCAATGAATTTGCCAGCTTTTTCACTGAAAAGATTCTAACAATTAGACGGTCAATCTGTACCTCAATATCGAACCTACAACCAGTGCCATCCCCTATCAACAACAATGTAGAGAAAATGTCTGCATTCCACAAATTAAACCAGAACAGCCTTGAAAAAATCATTATCCAATTAAGCTCCTCCTCCTGCTATCTTGATATCCTACCCACAGCTTTTCTAAAGAAAGTTCTTCCTGTTATTGGGTCTGATCTTGTTCAAATAGTGAACTCATCCCTGCTATCAGGTGTCTTCCCTCAGGCTTTAAAAACAGCAGTTATTAAACCACTGCTAAAGAAGAAAAATCTGGACAACACGTTAATGCAGAACTACAGGCCAATCTCTAATCTTCCATTCATCAGTAAGATTATTGAAAAAGCTGTGTTTCAGCAGTTAAATGGCTTCAAAACAATGACAAACCGTTTTGATGTTTTTCAGTCTGGTTTCCGCGCTCACCACAGCACCGAGACTGTCCTCGTCAAAGTATTCAATGACATCCGCATAAATACAGACTCTGGAAGAACCACAGTGCTGGTTCTGTTGGACCACAGTGCAGGGTTTGACACTGTTGACTATGATATTTTATTGGAACGACTGGAGAGCTGGGTCGGACTCTCTGGTACACTACTTGGCTGGTTCAAGTCTTACCTAAAGAACAGTGACTTCTATGTTTCAATAGGAAACTTTTCATCAGAACGAACAGAAATCACATGTGGGGTGCCCCAGGGCTCCATCCTGGGGCCCCTCTTATTTAATATCTACATGCTCCCACTTGGCAAGATTATAGCAACCAATAACATTAGCTACCATAACTACGCGGATGACACTCAGCTCTACATTACAATGTCACCAGGTGACTCTGAACCCATTCAAACCCTAAATCAATGCATTGACCAAATAAATGGATGGATGTGCCATAACTTTCTCCAGCTGAATAGAAACAAAACTGAAGTGATTATTTTTGGACCCAAGGAGGAACGATCAAGAGTCAGCACACAGCTTCAATTAATACAGCTAGAAACTACTGATCAGGCTCGAAACCTAGGTGTAGTTATGGACTCAGACCTGATACTCCAGGGTCACATAAAGGCAATAACAAGGTCAGTGTTCTATCACCTGAAGAACATCTCTAGGATTAAAGGACTGATTTTGCAACACGACCTAGAAAAACTCATCCATGCGTTTATCTTTAGTCGGATTGATTATTGCAACAGCATCTTCACAGGTCTGCCTAAAAAGTCAATCAGACAGCTGCAGCTGATCCAGAACGCTGCTGCTCCCGTCCTCACTAGAACCAGGAAAGTAGAGGACATCAACCCAGTTCTAAAGTCCTTACACTGGCTCCCTGTAGCTCAGAGAATAGACTTCAAAATACTTTTACTAGTTTATAAATCATTACATGGCTTAGCACCAAAATATGTTGAAGACCTGTTGCCATGGTACCAACCACCAAGACCACTCAGGTCCTCCAACTCTAGCCTACTAAACATCCCTAGACTCAGAACCAAACATGGAGAAGCAGCTTTCAGTTTTTATGCTCCCCTTATCTGGAACAAACTTTCCTGACGAGTGTAGAGCTGCTGAAACTCTGAACTGCTTTAAATCGATACTAAAACCCATCTGTTTAGAATTGCCTTCGAGTAAATGCTTGATGTCATATGTATGAAATGTGTTCATGCTCTCTTGCTTTTTTTTATATTTCTCTTGCTTTATTGTGTATCATGTGTTTCTTTTATGTGTTTTTTTTAAATCACCAAATCATGTAAAGCACCTTGAATTACACTACTGTTGAAAGTGTGCTATACAAATAAAATTGCCTTGCCTTGCCTTGCCTTACAGAAAAATATTTGCCTTTCCAGAATTTGTCTCCTGTCAATTTGTTCAAAAGTTCTGTTATTCATTTTTGTGCCCTTCAGTCAGTTCTAAAATCCCTCCCTCTTCCTAGTCTTCCTTATTTTTCCTTTTTTGTTTTCATGTGTCCTTTGTCAGGAAGTCATCAGCTCCAACTCAGACCAGCCGTCTCTGATGAGCTTCCTGACAATTACTCCACTCTCCCCTCAGCTTAAAAGACCCTTCCACTCACCTTCACATCGCTCAGTCATCGGTAATCCAATGCCCAGAGCTCCTACTCGTCAGACCAGAAGTCTTCCTCCTTCCAGTCATCAGTAGTCTTCCAGTTACAGCTATCCGACCAAACCAGCCCGCCTCTCTATCATCCGCTCAACAGCCTGCTCCATCAGGCGCATTGAAGTCAGGGGGACTCCCATCCGCCAAGCATCAGCCGATCACCGCTCCCTGTCCACCGGCGATCCTGACATCCTTTTTTCCTTCCTCATGTCTCCCTTCCTTCCCCTCATCATTGTGACCATCTTTGTGTTAAGTGCGTTAGTTGTGTAATCCTCCCTTCCTTCCTTTTGCTTGTTCCTTTTCCTGCTTCTGCCATCCTACCTCCCTTATATATATATATATATATATATATATATATATATATATATATATATATATATATATATATATATATATATATATATATATATATAGCACTGATCATTTCTGTAACTCACGTTTCTCCTACAGACAATATTCCCCATTTGAGAACTGCTGCTTTAAACAGGAAGGCTGAATGCTTCCATTGTTGTTGAACTTGTTGATCTGGTTTTATTGTCCACTGGTTTGTATTACATTATTGTATTACAATATGTGCAACTGGTTTTCTGTTGGTTTGTTGCACACTTGGATTTTATTTAATGATTTTGTAGAAGGAAACTAAGATGAGCTCCAGACAGAGAAGGATCCAGCAGTAGCAGAGCTGTTCCAATCAAACATGGAAATTCGTCACAGTTATTTAAGTAGATTTTTTTTTTGTGCTAGAGATTGCTACCCAAGTAAACACTTTTGATGCATCATGACTTGATCTAGCCCAGTTGTTTGCATAAGGATATTAAGTTTGTGTTTTGTTTTATTAGTTTACAATAATCATAGTTTACACACTTAGTTTTGATGTCATGATTTTGTAGAGGGCAGAAGAGATGACCAAAAGAGAGGATCTGGAGGTCCAGCTCCAGCAGAAGCATCAGCATCATCATTGGCATGTGAACTGGTTACAATTAAATATTCTAACATCCTTTATTTCCAACTATCATAATACCTATTAAAATATAGATAGAATTACATTCAAAACAGGTCAATAACAGTCCATAATTGGAGACATAATAAATGAAATAAGTAAAGCTTTGCTTTACTTTATTTGCTCATTTAACATTTTGGCATTATTGATAGAGCCAAACAGACTAACCAAGACAGTACTAATATTGAGAGGGGGAAGAGGAGAGACAACATTAGGAGATAAAGACAGAGCGGCAGCAATAGGTGAATAATATGTGCACAGTGTTTGTGAGCAATCTAATTCTAAATTTAAAAAAACTGGGGAGTTCACTGGTGGAAGGAGAGAGATTGAAAAGGCAAAGACAAATGGGGAAAAGAAAGGGACATTCAAGTAAAGAGAAAAGGGAGTCCAACAGAAGCAAGAGAAGAAAGATTGATTGAACTAAAACATTGTTTGGTTTTGCTGTTTTCAGATGTAATTTTCCAAAACACAAAACATTGAACATTAAACATTAAATTGAACTTAAGTATAAAATTATAAGCCGGTATGTATTAGATGACATATTGCACAGTTTTGACATGCATACATTGAAAATAAAGTACAATTTAGACACCTTACTATGTATGCTATAGTCTATAATCTATTGTAGCACTTTGTTTTTTTTCTCTGAAAAATATCACATCTTGTCTGTACTAAGCCCAGGTACTAGGTACTAGGCTTGAGACGCCCCTGTCTACTACATTCCTTCTGCTTCAATCATTTCGTCCTACACTCCTCCTTCTGTCTGTCAAGTCTTGTGTCTTCATGGCTTTGTTCCTTGCATCCTTACAGCCTTATGTCCTACCTCTCTTCTTTACTCGTTTCCTACCTCTTTTCCTTCCCCCCTCACTTCCTTGTGTTTCTTGTGTCCTTTCCTCCCATGTTGCCTTCCATATTACCTTCCTTTGATAATTTTTCTCCCTGGGTGGTTTCGAACCTCCTTGTGCACTTCCTTCTTTTTTGTCATCCTTTCACTACTTTGTGTGCTTCTTTCACTCTTTCCTTGTTTTTTCCTTTACTTCTGTGTCCTTCCTTCTTTGTCATTCCTCATGTCCTGCTATTCTTCTGTCCTACTTCCCTTCTTACTCTTTTTCTTCTTTGCTTCCTGGCTACACCCCTGCTGCTTCTTTTCTCGGAAGTTCACTCCCACACAGCAGCGCAATGGGGTCGGGGACCGTGAGCTTCTGGCGGTGAAGTGGGCTCTGGAGGAGTTCAGTGGTAGAGTTGTCGGCCTGCGACCCAGAAATCGTAGGTTCGATTCCAGCTTCCACCTGCTACATGTCGTTGTGTCCTTGGGCAAGACACTTCACCAACTCGCCTACTGGTGTTGGCCAGAGGGGCCGATGGCGCAAAATGGCAGCCTCGCTTCTGTCAGTCTGCCCCAGGGCAGCTGTGGCTATAATCATAGCTTGCTTCCACCACTGTATGAATGTGAGCGTGAATGAATAATGCAGTTGTTGTTGTAAAGCATTTTGAGGGTCTCGAAAAGCGCTATATAAATGCAAGCCATTATTATTAAAACCCTGATTGCATTGAAAACAGAGCAAAATCTCATATTAAATGGAAAAATAATTTTAATTGGAGGGTATCACGGAGATCAATGCAGATTTTGAGTACTGTGACAACATTTGGACACCCCATAGAATGATAGGTTCTTTATACAAGACTGTTTACAAATCCACAAAAAAAATTTTAAATCTCTGCTAAAGGGATTTGACAACAAAATTTAAGCGATAAATCACATTTCCATTGAAAAGTTAAGACACCCCATACCCTAGTAGCTACTGTGACCCTCTTTGGCTGAAATTAACTACATAGAAACTTCTTATAGGCTTCTTTCGTTCTCCGACATCGGTCTAATTTGTCCCACTCCTCACATTCAGCTGTGAGATGTTTGAGGTGTTTAGAGACTGTTTCAAACCTCTCCAAAGCATCTCAATGATTGCAATGTCTGGGCTTTGACTTGACACAGGACTTTCTATTGCCTTAATTCTCACCCAGTCCTTGGTGAATTTATTGGCTGGTTTTTCCTCGTCATGTTATCGAGTTAAATTCAGCTTTAAATTTAATGTTTTCACAGATGGTCTCACATTTTTGCTGGTGGACCAGATCCTGCTGCTGCAAACTATTCTCTAACCATGACTCTTCCACCTCCATGCTTCACAGTTGGTGTGAGGGGTTATGTTCCCGTACAGTTGGGAAAAACATGTCTGATGTCATACAAATAATTCAGCGTACACTTATCTGTTCATAGAACATTATTCCCAAAGTTCTGGTCTTTCATAAGGAGTCCTAATTTTTAAACGTAACTGCTCACCTTTACTAGCTTCCATACAAATGTGCAAATTCAGTTTCAAATACTTTTGTAGTTTAATGTGCTGTTTGTAAAGATATCTTGATACATAGAAAACTTCTCTTGCTTTTCTTTTGCAATTTTCATTTAATTTGAATAACATTTACACTTCTCAGTTTTATAATTTATTCACAGTTAATGTTTTTTCTAATTCTGTTTTTGTTTACATTTTCAGGAGCAAACTGGCCTTCTTGTAACACATGAATGACTCTTGATACTTAACAATCCTTAAACAGCAGCTTATATACAAAGTTCCTAAAATCAGATTTAGATCACATTCTAGCATCTAAACCTTTCAACAGGCAGTCCCTTTGAAAGGGTTGTAGTCCTGTAATATCTATTATACAATCATTGCACCAACTCAGTCCAAACCACGTTCGATGACATTCAGTTACTCTTGAATTAATCCTCTCTGTGCAAATCCAGCGACATGTTGAACATGTCCAATGACTGTACAAGCAGCCTTCATCCCTTTTGTTTCCTCTTGTGCCTCACGCCGTCCTTTCATCTTCCTGCCATCACAGACACCAAGTACACTTAAACTGCCCTGTTCTCCCCACTGTCCACATAGGGAATCGGCGCTCAACCTTTTACTTCCAAACTCCAGGCCTTTGGCAAACAGCAACAGCAAACATTCAACTTAAAGCCACTTCTCAGTGTTTCTCTTATCACACCTTCACTGAAACAAATATAAAAAAAACATATTTTTTTGTAATCAAGTAAATAATTAAGTGAAGAACCCACTACTTTGATTATCTTTGATCATATCAAATCAGGGTTTTTTATGTAAAGAATCTGAAATCTAGTTTGCACTTTATATTTACATAAAAGTCAGTTTAAGCATTAGAAATGTAAAATGCAGAGTCTATTTTGCAAAAGTTCCAAACAGGCAATAGAAAATGGTCTTAGATGTGAAGTTTGTTTTATTGTTTGTTTTGTGGGGCACTGTGGTGTAGCTAGAAGCAGTCTGTAGCTTACCTGGACAAGACAGCAATCAGAGCAGTCTCAGTTTGCACCATCAGGTATAAATACTGAGCAATGACTCTCATTGAGGTACAGTAGTAGCGGTGATACTTTGGCTGCCTTTAGTAGTTCGAAAGATATTCAGGTGCTTAACAAGATAAATACATAGTAAAATCATCATTTCTGGCAGAAGCTAAATACTATTAGCAATACTAGCAGTAGCATTGTATTTCAAACATTGCAACAAAGAGCTCACTAACAGAGGTTGTACAGTGCTAAGAATGTCAAGTGACTTAAAACTGTTATGGCAAATCTGAAAAACAAGCTAGCTTAAAACATTTTTGCCATGCATCCTAACGTTCTAACATAGTATAGCTATAAATATTTTGTGGAGTTAAAAAACCCCACATACAAGATGTTTAAGTGGTTCTGTCGCATTTGTCTGAAAACCTCTGCCGTTATTGGCTCGGTCCAAAAGCAACGACTGGACCATCCGGTTGTCTGTTCGATTTTACTTGTTGTCTTTCACTCATTACGTCCTCCCGCATTTTGCAACAGAGAACCACTGGTGTGAGAGGTTCTCCACCATAGACTGTATATAAAGATGGAAGAAGTCTCCGTGACATCACCAGTAGGTTTCTGAAGAGCTAAATTGAAGCCAACTGGGCGGTTCCCACCCCCGTCATCTTGGCTGCCTCACTCTTCTCGTCACGCCCAGAAAATACAAAAAATGGGCAAAGAGGTGGCGCTGAGAGTGGGGCTGTGAGGATGGGGTGGATGGTTGACACTCTGAGCTGATGTAGCTACGAGTTAACTGAGCTAACCCACAGCTAACCGAAGGTTACAAAGGTTTTAGACAGAAAACAACGGTTGAGCGACTCTGCTACCCCTCTGCCTCCTTGGCAGATTCAATAATTTTGTCAAATAAAATGGTGTTTTGCGCTCTCTCGTTTACTGTGGCTATGTGCGGTCCCATATCAGAGGGGTGTGGCCTAGGGATGATAGCCGACAGGAGGGGTGAGAGTTCTGTGACTGTGTTTATTTTTGCAAAGCTATCTTGTTTTGCCGATTCTGTATAGCAGCTTCAATGAGAACAATTGCAATAAAAGAGCAAAAACGGAAAATGGACGGTTTACTATTCCAGCAATCACTATATTTGGAACACGTGACGTGAATATTGGATTTTGAGGTCTGGGTTGGCATAAAATCGTCAAGCAGCTAGTGGTTCTCAAACTTTTTCACTGCCAGAGCAAGGAAATAAATTCAGGGGCATTCATTTAAATAGGAAATTCAATTCAGTATATTTACATATATAGTGCCAATTAACAACAAATGTCATGTCAAAGCCCTACCAAATAAGGTCATTTCAAATTTTCCACATCAGTTCTGGGACTGCACCACAATAGGAAATGGATTAGGGGGAAGGGTGCTATGGCTAAGTGGATCTTTGTCAAATTTTTTTGTAATAATTGGGATTGATTAAAATATTTTCCGTTTTCTTTTCGTCTGCTCATTATTCAATGTAAATACTTTTTTTGGCTTTCATCTTAAGCCGCGTTCACACCGGTCAGCGCGTCCAGGCAGCAGGGCAGCTAGATTACATGCAAGTCTATGGGATCTACGCATCTAGTGGGCGCCAAGCTGCCAAGCAGCAAGTCGCGCGCGTCGGCGCAGCTGGCATCAGCGCGTCCACGCAGCTGATGCCCGGACGCCCCGACGGTCCGTCGGGGCGTCTGCTGCTCAAGTTGGGAAAATTGAACTTTCGGGCAGCAGACGCGCGGCGTCAACCAATCAGAGCGACTCGTTGTACTGACGTGGTAACTCCTTCCATGGGGGAATCGGCAAATTTTTTATTCAAGATGGAGGACAAACTGATCGTCGCTGTATGTAATGTCCGTGAACTGTATGACCCGTCTTCGTCTTTTTACAAAGACAGGAAGAGATCGGATCTGATTTGGAGGAAGATATCGGAGGATATTGGAGTGCCAGGTAAGCAGTTAAACATAGAAAAAAATATTTTTTCTTTTAACTTTCTTGTTATGTTAGCTAACGCTACGCTAGCCAAAAGCGGTTAGGGCAACTACGGTACTAAATACCCATTACCAGTTTCCCATTGTGTATTTAGACGAGATCTGCAAAAAACGGTGGAAGACATTGAGGGACACATATGTCAGGCAGAGCAGAAAAGAGAAGGAAGAGCGGAGCAGAAGGAGGGAAAGTGCAGAAATGGAAGTACCTCTCTGTCCTGTCCTTCCTCGAACCCTTCATCGCCCCCCGCGAAACATCGAGCAACATGGGGGTCGAGGAGGAGCAGGCGGAGGGGTATGACCACCCAGAGGAGCCAGAAGAAGAAGCAGCAGGGCGGTTAGAGGCAGAAGGTTGGTGATTTTGAGAAGAAAACCCAGACATAGTGGCACACAAACACACACAAAAACGTGCTCAGAAACATGAAAGTAATTATTGTAAAGCTGAAACCTACATCATTTTGCTACTACAAAGTTTTGCTATTTATTATTAGTGCTAGCAGTAGAAGTATTTGTGATCTTGGTATAAAGCATAATAAACAGGAGGGTCAATAATATTCCTTTCTGTCTTGACAGATCCAGCTAACATGGAGGCAGGTGACATGGCTGAACCAGAGTCCCCTGGCCCTTCCTTTTCTGCTTCTGACCAGCCTGGCCCTTCCTCTGCTGCTGCTTCTTCTTCTGACCAGCCTGGCCCTTCCTCTGCTCCAGCACCTGCAGGTGTGTAGTGCTGTTTGGAAAGGTTGGGAATGTAGGTTTTATTCAAAGATGTAAATGTTTCTTTGGGTTCCCAGACACTTGGCGAATTACTTTTTGTACTTTCTGAAATGTCTGTGTATACCCTGGAATTCACACTCAGCCTTTCATACAGACTTAAAATGTTGCTTATAATTTTATCTAATTTGTATAATTGTTCAACATAATTGTAAGCATTTTTAACACATTTTTCTACTGTGTTTTTTCACAGGCCCTCCAAGAAAACGAAGGCGGAGGCAGCAGGACCTGTCAGTGCCAACAGAGTTCCAGCAAAAGCTGCTTGATGCGCTCAAGGCCCGGCCTGAACCAGCTCCTGCTCCTCCTGCAGATGATGAAATGCACATCCTTCTCTCTCTTCATCCTCTCCTGAAAAGGGTGTCACCTCTAGAAAGAGACATCCTAAAATTTGACATTCATAGACTGATTTTTGAAAGAATTAATGTAACACTCAATTTGACCCATTTGGACAATACTCAGTAGTTTTACTGATCGGGCTGACACCTTTTTCAGGGGAGGAAGGAGACTCCTTTCTGTGTCCCTCCTGTCTTCCACCGCACTTCCTCCAAATAAGGTCCTTTCTCTTCCTGTTCTTTATTTTATTGTTTGTTTATTATATGTATATATGTTGTATGTATTTTTTTATATTAAATATTTTTATATGTAACATTTTGGTCAGCTACTTTCCTTAATTTAATTCTACTGTCCTATGTAATGCCATTTGGGTGAAAATATTGTTTTTAATAACAGCTAATAATTACCTTAATGAAATATACCTTTTTATTGACTATATAAAATACCACAGAAGTACAAAAGCAAGAACTATTTGAGTTTATTTGATTGATTTCACCATATCCATAGACGAGTTTGTGGGAGAAAGCAGAGCAGTCTGTCAGTGATTACCTGGAAACGAGAGGTACAGGTGAACAGGTCAAAAGTATATAGGTACAGAACAAACAATAATCCATAAATGAAAGGGATTTGTGAATGTATATATGAATGTATAGAGAAAAACAAATTAATAAATATAATATAGTAAATATAGATGTGGAAATTTTCAGAAAGTTTTGCTCTTAATTTTTTTATTGGGTGGCTCTTAAAAGAGTCGTTTTGGGTCAGTCCTGAATGGACATGACTATTCTGCCGGCTGCCATGGCACAGCCCCCTCCTCACTGAAGTGGGCCATGAAAACTTCTCTGGTCTCCACTGCCTCTCTGGTTGCGTTGTTGGCTCCGATTCGCCCCACAGCTGGAAGTGGTCTCTCTCCATGAGCAGCGGCAGCTCCCCTCACTGCAGGTACCTGGCCATCTCCAGAAACCCTCATGAAGTTGTGGAGAACACACGTCGCCTTCACACACTTCTCCACAACTTCGGGGTTGACTTCCAGTCTGCGGTGAAACATTCTCCGCTGTGCAGACCAGATCCCGAATGCATCTTCCACCACCAGCCGGGCCCGGGAGAGCCGGTAGTTGAAGACGCGCTGCTGATCCGACAAGATCCGCCATGTTGTAAACAACTAGCAACAGACAAATCCACGCCCGCACGCTGACGTAATGACGTGACGCACTGATGCCCCGACGCGCCGACGCAGACCACAAGTGTGCAAGCAGCTGGGTTTAAATTTTAAAGCGTCGACTTTCGTCCGTTTGAGCGATTTGGCGCCTGGACGCGCTGACCGGTGTGAACGCGGCTTTAGAGTTTAGCAGTTGTTTTACTTCCTGGAATAGTTTCTACCAATTTAGGTTCATCTGTATACAAGCTGTCTGTCTTCCATTGTTCTGGTTTTGTATGGCTTGGTATATGGTATGGTAACACAGTTGGTAAATAAATTAAAAGAAGCTTCCACTGATATCGTTCTGAGCGTGTTTTTTTGCTACTGTTTGGGACCAACTTCCATGACCACTCGATCACCATGACAAGCACGTAACACACCTTAATGAGTTCTGCATCTGGCTATAACACCAAAAATGCAGTTAAGTCTTCAGCTGTTCCAAAACGCTGCAGCAAGAGTTTTGATTGAAATTAAAAAGAGAGACCATATTCATCCTATTAAATATAGAATATAATTTTAAATCCTTCTTCTCACATCTAAATCCCTTAATAATTAAGCTCCCTCATACATCAAAGATTTTATTGTTACCTCCACCAAAGAGGTTGTGTTTTCACCAGGCTTTGTCTGTTTGTTAGTTAGCAACATAACTCAAGACGTTATTGGCGGATTTTGATATAATTCTCAGGAAATGTCTGCAATAGGACCAGAAACAAGTGATTCGAATTTGGGGATGATCCTTCCTAGGTGAGGATGAGGAGGAGGTCTGCGCTCTCCGAGTGCTTTTCTAGTTCCATATGTTCCTAACAGAGCATTTAGCTCTCAGACTGCAGGTATACGTGTGGTTGTACTTTTAAGACCAGACTTAAAAGTTTCCTTTTTGATAAAGCTTATAGTTAGAGTGGCTTAGGTCATCCTGAGTTGAGTTACCTCTGTAGTTATGCTGCTATAGGCTTAGACTGTTGGAGGACAGACTGACCATGTTTTTCCCACTATGCTACTTTCTTCTTCTATTACTCTCTACTTTGCATCATTTGTTGTTATTTTAACTGTTACCGTTGTGTTTTCTCTCACAGTTTTTTTCTCCATAGAAGCTACACCTGGTCTGGTGTTCTGTTTGGCTGTTATCCCTGAGAAAATACTCCCAACAACTAAACATTCTCCCTCTCCTGCTAATAACTTGTTACTTTCTTTAACATAGAAATCACTCTTAGATCAGTTCTGCTGTTCATTTTGTGTCTCTGCTCTGTCTTCTCAAATCCTCAGTTGTCGAGGCAGGTTCTTCTGGAGGTTTCTTCCTGTTAAAGTGGAGTTTTTCCTCTCCACTTTTGCTGGATTGTTGGAATAAAATAACTTTTTTTTGGAAGTAGCTTGACATGACATCTGTTGTGAATTGGCACTATATAAATAAACTGAATTAAATTGAACTGAAATTTTTTATTTTAACAAGATACTGCTCCCGAATCTATTTCATAGCTCTGCTTCCGTATTATACACCAGCCTAACCATGTAACACCAACGTCAACATTTTTTTAGTTTTCCAGCTACCATTATAATGTTAGACATCAGTACAGCAGCTGTTTTATCATTTAAAAAAAAGAAAGGATGTTGTTAATTGTGCTCTGTTTACACTTTTAAGTTTTTTTTCAGTTCCAGGATGGAAAAATAAACAGCAAGATCCCCTAAAATTGGAAATCCAGGTGACAAAGTTGATTCTGTTTCACCAACGTGAACAACAAAATTCAATATGGCTGCCATGCTTTTAAAACAGTGATTGCTGCAGTAATTGTTTATTTTCCCTCCCACCAAGTTGTATTTGTTAAAGTCTAATTTCTTTTAGTGGATGTAACTACAGCTTTTCAGATCCAATGTCATTGCCATGCATCGCTAACAGTAGTTAGCCTGGTCACTGAGCTGTTCTGACTTCAGGGGGAAGAGCAATGCATCTTATGCAAATTAGCTTTAAACAGCTCAGGCTATTGACTTTACTAACAGTCAATAATAAAAATCCTTCTGAATACAGCTGAAGGCAGCCCAAGTAACACCAGTGGTACTTGTTTGAGAACCCCTAATTGGTTAAAAGCTATGGGCTTGGGCTGGGTCAAAGGGTCAATGTCTCCATCTAAATTTAAATGTTTACCCTAACTCATGCAAATTCCACCTTCAAATATTTGTACACCTAGCTAACTTTTTCCTGAGAAAGTTGTTTACATTCTTGCTATTTTCTCAACTAAACAAAATTTGCATTGCTATGCTAACTAAACAAATCTTTTGCTAAAACATCTCTCCAATGAGCAGATGAGTCCACAGAAAGTTATTTTCCAACAGTTCTTCCTTAATGTAATCTAATGCATGCAAATATCCAAATATATTTAACTTTAGTTTTTGCTTTTGTCATCATTTACTTTTTCTTACTTTAGCTGTTGTCTTGACTTAGACTACCGTAACTGTGAGCCACAGCCGATCAGAGGCTAAATTATATTATGCAAACAGGATAATCAGTGCTAAAAACCTGCACAAAACTTTTTTTTTAAAGTAAAGTGAAGAATATCTATATATAATATAATATATACTAATGTATATATAATATAGTATCCAACTGAACTGCTATGTAATTTTAATGCGTTGGTTTAATTTCCAAAAGGCTGTTAGCTTGACTCACATGAGCATATCTGTGGCTTTCTCAAACTGAGTTCACCCTGACTGCTGCCGACGGTTAGATTGTGACTGTTCATAATTACTCCATACAACCCCACTGAAAAAAAACCTGAAGTGTCGCTTTAAGAAATGTAAATAAACCCAATTGCTGCACTTGTTCTTAGAATGTTCTTAGAATGGTTAAGTTACCAAGTGTTAAATAATCATAAACAAAGGATCTTAAGCAGTTTCCAACAAAGATATTCAAATATCACATTTACTGCAAACTACTGACAATATCAATCACAAGTTGTTCAACCTTTGATGAAACTGTATATCCTTAGAACTGGAAATTTTAACCAAATCACTGTTGCTTCTTCTAAACTCTTGTACTTACTTTTCAAATAAGTACAATATTTTGTACAAAATATTTTGTAATTTTGAATTATCTAAAATATACACATTCTAAAAATATACCTTAAATTATTGGTTCTAAGATGCCTGTGCTTTCATTTGGTTATGAACTGACAATTAAATAAAGCCAAAAGTTTGTCAGGTATATTTTGTCCACATTCTGAATCAGTCAACTGAGAAAAACTAGTTGAGAAAAACTATATTTCAGACATTTTAACACAATGAGTGAAAAGACAATAAGATTAATAAAAAAGGAAAGATCTGGAAAGGCAAAATGAGTTTCAGCTCTTGTTCATGCAAATGTATGCAAAATACACATGTCCAACAACCCAAGCAAACCTTTTTAGGCCTCTTGCTCACTCTTATAGGTGACTGGATCAAGAGGAATCGCAGTCTGAAGGATGTCAAACTCCATCTGGTTGTTGTCCATGTCCAGAACACACATGACATTGTGGCTGCCTGAGGTTATGGTTGCTGTGTCATGAAACATACTTTGAAAGTCAACAGAAGTCCTCCTCTCTGCCCTGTCCTTCCCAGCTATCTGTGTAGAGTCAAATATGTCTTCCTCTTCTTCCTCTTCACAGCTTAGTGCTACCTCATTCTCATAGCAGAAGGCTGTCAGAGACCGTGGCATCAAGTCTTGTGTAGATCTAGGAGCCGGTGCAGGAGATCCATCAGAGGATGCTCGGCTCACCGCTTCATCGAGTTCTTTCGCACTGAAATGGGGTGTTGACGTGACCTTGTAGGTATTGTGGAAGCGTGCGTAGTCTACCTTGTAGCGGTCCCGATCCTCGTAGATCACTGGCTCAAATCTGTGACCCCAGAAGATTTCTCTCGCAAGGTAAGAGCTACGGAACTGTGTGGTCATGGCTGTGGCCTCCACCATCCCCTCCAAGATCACAACAATCTCAAAGTCATCTGCTTCCAGATCTGCTCGGCTTAAAGTGTACAGAGGGCTGTCTTTGTCTATCTCATGGACTATAACCAGGGGAGACACTAAAAACAGCCTGTCTGTACCTTCATCATAGCCCACATTGAGGTCCATCTGTTCCAAAGGAATGGACTCGCCCTCGGCTGTGACATATGATCGTATGAGCTGTGCACGGACATGAGCTTCCACAATGTGGCTCCTCCGCAGATTGCCCACCCTCCACATGAGGCAAAGTTTGCCATCACGAAGAGCAATGACAGCGTTTTTGGAGAACATCAGGGTCTGGTTTCTTTTCTTTGGCCGAGCCATCTTAGCCATGATGGTGCCAATCATAAAGGAGTCAATGATGCAACCAACAATAGACTGTATGACCACTGTTAACACAGCCAGAGGGCATTCCTCTGTAACACAGCGCCAGCCATAGCCAATAGTAGTCTGGGTCTCCATGGAAAAGAGGAGCGCCCCAATAAAGCCCTGAACATGCAGTATGCAGGGCATCCTTTGTGTCTGCCCACCGACTGAGTGCCCAGAGGATGCTCCATACATTCCTGCCACCAGCCCGTTAGATTTCTGATTAGGGGGCTCCTCAAAGTCCCCATGTGCAAGGGCGACACTGTAAAAGATTAAGCCAAAGATCAGCCATGAGATGAGGAAGCTGGTGCAGAATATAAGCAGCAGATATCTCCAATTGATGTCCACACAGGTGGTGAAAATGTCTGCGAGGTAGCGCTGACTCCTGTCTTCCATGTTAGTGAATACTACATTGCATTGTCCGTTCTTCTTCACAAAACGGCTCCGGACTTGGCTGGAGCCCCTTGTGAGGACCTTCCCGTTGTAGTTGTTCATACCTCTTTGTCCGCTAGTGCCAGGCACAATAGTGGAGGCTCCAGGCCTCCTTCTACTGTCCTCTCTTTCTACGTCTCTCTGCTCCTTCACTTTAGGAGAACTGTGACCGTTGTAGAGTGCTACGCTAGAAATCTTCTGTAGCTCCTCTTCTGGTATGATGTCTGACACAATGCTGTACCTGTCAAAGGGGGGGATTGAGTTTAAACATTTTAAATTTGTATCAATTAAAAAACATAGTAATAGTGCTGATTAAAAAAATAAAATACACCCAGGCATCTGCATGAATGCCATAATATTTTGGGGCCACTGAGGATGCATTTCACTCATTCTTTTGAAAGATTAAAAATAACAGGTGTTTGAATTTATTGCGGATTTCTTCAAAACCACACATGGTCTTAAATTAGTCATACAGACAAATACAAATATATATAAATATGTATTTACTGGCCACTTTATGAGACACATCAGTTCAATCACTTATTAACTCAAAATACATATCAACCAATCCCATGGCAGTGACTTAATCTCACAGTGGTGAAGAGAACTTTGAGTTCAAATTGATCAACAGAAGGCGCAAGAAAATATGTTTAAGTGACTTTAAACGTGTAATTACTGGTGATGCCAAACAGACTGGTCTGAATATTTCAGATTGCTGATCTCCTGGAACTTTTACACACAACCCACTTCCCAAAAAGATAAAAAAAAGACAAAAGTTAAAAATATCCTAAAATCAGTGACAAGTTTTGATGTAGCTCAGAAATTCATATAGGCCACCCAAATTAATTTACATTTTACACCTAAAATATTATCAGAAATCTTCAGTGATTGAGTGCTTCTGCCACTTTATCTAAAATAACTAACTTTTAGTCTAGCAGTTATTTGGTGTTATTGATTGTTTTTGACAGTTTATGGGGCTAAAAAGAAAACTCCTTTTTGCACTGACTTGATGGTAATAAGAGGATTAAAAGTAACCACACTTACAAACATAGTGAAAATGGAAAAAAAATGTAGTCAAAATTTCAACTTTATGACGAAAACATTCACATTTGTGATTGAAAGCAGCTGTTTTGGGAATCCAACCATTATAAAATTCTGCTTACATGAGCAAAGACAACAGGAGTGAATAAAACAGATGCTCTGCAATTTCATAATAGATATGCTGATTTTATGAATGATATCATGACTATTATATGGATTTTTTAAAAACATTATTACAGACAAAATTAGATAACTGAATGAGAACTATTTCAATTTGGAGCCGAGAACTTTCAGATGGTGAACTATGAACATGAGTTATCTCATTTTAACTTGTCTGAAGTGAATTTAGAACGAGCTCTTGTTGAGGGAGAAGTGGCACATAACTCCAACTGGACTATGATCTCAAACACACGTCAAATCAGTTTTAGAATAGATAAAGTTGGCCAGCATTGAGCATTTAGAATGGTCTGTGCCTGGAGACCAATTCGCTTAAATGATCTCTATCTGTTCTGATGGGAAGAGTCTTCGAAGATTCAGATATAATTATGCCCGAAGCTTGTTGAAAAGATGACAGTGTTTGATTGAGATATAATTTGCAAAGTGACATTTATCCAAAATATTGTGCAGGGTTGTATCTTTACATTTGAGCCTGTAAGCATGGCAGCACCCAGGAGGGATGAAAGGAAAATCCACTATAAAACTTTAATCTTTTTCTTCACTTCTTGTTTAAAAACTGTGCAACAGTTGTCATATAACCAGTTCACTTGAATACTAACGGTTCAAATGCATCGTTAAAGGCCCAAAATTAATACAGCATCCATTCCCATGATGACTGTATGTAAGTATTTCACCCACATTGTTTGTGTCAGAATAATGCATTAATATATGTATCTAAATTCCCATTACTTGACCGCTTATCTTGAAATGTGTTGCTCAAGGCAAATGCTTATCTTTTGGGTCCCTTGTACATTTTAACATGGAGAATCTGAGCCCTTTAATAGCAACATATATGGGAACATACAGCATGTCACACAGCTAAATGAAGAGTTACGGCACTTATCTCTCAGTCAGAAACAATCTGCTCAAATTTGCCAAATTACTGTTCAACAGAGTGGCTCATCCAAAGTAACCTGTCTCTCCTGAAAGGATTACCTACTGGGAAGGTGAGTTCAGTTTAGCAATCTGAGAAGGATTGCTGTCATCAGATTATGGGATTAGATTTGAATCAGTGTCAGTTGACAACCTATTTCGAGAGTGACGCGTGTTTATGTCATTTCCGTATGTAGGTAGATGATAAAACTCTGTTAATCATCCATTCACCCACTGATACATAATCGATGTGGTTGGGGAGATGCTCCATTTTATCCACAACTAATAAAAATACATGAACGCTACACTAGTAAAGTGAATAGTCACTAGGGTGGCTCACTGATGCAAAACTTTGAGACAGAAACCCATTCATAGACCCAAACCAGAGAGATAAACAATCAGAACCTCATGTGCATAGAATATTTTTAGCCCAGCTCTGCTGATCCACCAAACCTTCTGTGTTAACATTATGAATCTGTTTCATCTGATTAATTTCTATAGATTTCTTTCTGCAAACATGCAGGACAATTTTGGGTGGCCTTGGCCTTTCTGAAGATCCTCTTGCTGTAAATACCCCTGAGCTGGGGCTGACTCACCCGGCCAAGCCATATTAACAAGCACTGTATATTTTCACTGTACAATGTGAGATAGTCACAGCTTCAGTGGACGGGTTTATGACAACTAAAGACAACATATATTCAGTCAAGCAAAGCGTTAACGTTGAGGCTGTTTCTACGCGGATGGAAATCACCCACCTGTTTGATCTGCTTCCCATGGCAACTGTCATTGCAGTGAATGGGCCCTGGCAGGATGACAGGCTGTCTTGTGCCCCCAGACTTTAGTTCTCCATGGCTGAGGAGGTGCATCTGAGGAGCCACCAAAGAATTTAAGACCCTAAGCAAAAGCAATGCGTGAATAAGATTCAGAATCACAATCAGATTAGTTGCAATCAGGTAAATTTTAGCTTTCTTCTTAAAGATATGGAACTAAATATCTAAAATTACTATATTTTAAATAATTGTAAAACTCTAAATCATGAGTTTTTTCCTCATTCATATTTTACCGTAATGTTAGATTTCAATGATTTTTTTAAAAACTCAAGTAAAAATTAAAGAATGCAAAGAAAAATGTGCTGCTGTCTGGTGGTAACATCCTCACACTGGGGTTTTACTCTGACGTCTGTATTTCAATCATCCATCCATCCAGTCCTTATCCTTGCAAGGTCGTGGGGGTATTTCAATCAGTGAGCTAAAATCTGGATTTAGATTTCTTTTTGATCCAATCATGTAAAATATATCAAGACTCTGTGGATTCGTTTGATCTTCTCTCCAGTGTAAGTACAGTGAAGACAGGATTATCTCATCACATTGTGTTACGTTGCTCTGGGAGATGTCTCTATGTGCTTTGGTAAATGTAGATGTGATATTATAGCTGGAAATGTACACCATTTAACATTCCTCCATAAAAATTCAGATCCGTGTTGCATTTAGATGCAAAGGTAGCTCAAAACACAACCCACAGCCCCTTGCAAAAGCCTTCACACACCTTCATACACACATTCATACACATGTTTTACATTACAACAACAAATTTCAATTTTATTTTTTTTATATATTATTTAATGAGAGTAACCTGCATGAAATTGCACATAATGTGAAATGAAAAGCATTAACTGTTATAATTTCCCTAACAAATTGAAGTCTTAAAAGTCTGGCATGGATTTGCATTCAGGCCCCCGAACAAACACTCTCTAGAACCACATTTGCTGTGGTTAGAAGTACAAATTTTTGAGGAATTATTGTACCATCTCCCAAAGACTGTCAGTTTTGTCCATTTCTCTTTTCAAAAGTTCAGATTTCTCGGAAGCTGTCTTGTTGACATCAAATTTCAAGTCTTGTCCCAGATGTCTGATTGGATTTAGACCTGGACTTTGACTGAGACATTTAAACACATGATTATGCTTTAATCTAAATTCATGTTTGGGGTCGTTGTTCTGCTGGAAAGTGAATATTTGCCCCCGTTCCTAATCTTTTGAAACCTCTAATACGATTTCGGGGCCATTTCAGGAACCAACCGCGTACCTGCCTTGGGGTATGTAATCGGAAATGGCCCCATGGAGCTGTGGTTGACTCATGCTGATTAGTTGTAACTCAGAGGGAAATGAGCAGACGTCGCCAAACTTTGTAAAATTGGAAGAGTTGCTGGGGAAGCAGTTTATGACAACATAGCAAACAGAAACACAACAAACACCGCTGCTTCTTCCATCGTCAATCTCTTGTTAATTCTGCTGCTGTGGGTGCCTTTGTCGCTGATAAGTGACACTTTCTCACTGCCAAAGGGTTATTATACTTTTATACTAAAGGTTGTTACACTGACGTCTTAGAAAATTCCTTAACGGGCCAAATTTGTATGGAGACACGACAGCTGAGAGGACTGGGAAGACTGATTAACACCGCCAGAAAAAGATCCTGTTAAATTACCCTGAAGCTCTGAACCCTCTTTCAACAATGGCTTTCTTCTTGCCCCTCTTCCATTAAGGACAGATTGGGAGTGAAGGCCATCGGACTCTCCCATCTGAGATGTGGATCTCTGCAGCTCCTCCAAAGTTCCATTAGCTGCTTCTGTAAATATTGTTTTCCTTGCTCTGCTTATCAGCATTGGTGATCGGTCATTTCTTGATAGGCTTGCAGTTTTATCACTCTTTCCATTTTCAGATGATGTAAAGATTCAGATTTCTGTACACAGCACAGAGCTGCATTAATACTGACATTAAAGTCCACATGGAGGGACTTACTTACTAATCTGGAGACATCTGAAGTTACTTGGTTGAACTAGATTTTATTTAGGGGTATCAGAATAAGGGGAGTGAGTACAAATGTCCGACTGTTCAGACATTCATTAATGAAAACTTTTCAAATGAAGTATCCAGTCACAAATAATCACTACTCTGCGTTGGTCTATCACATAAAATCCCAATAAAACACTAGAAGTTTGTTGTTTTAGCACAACAAAATGTGAAAATGTTTAAAGGCCATGAGTGTGACAGCATGGCAATGTACTGTTTTAACAATTAAGATCCATGAAGGACTGAACAAGGACACGAGTGCACTGTTGTACCTAGAAGGTGACTGGTTCAAATCCACCTTTTCCGCAAACGGACAGCTGGGCTGGGGCAGGTGTTGGGAAGACCCGGTCTAGCCGGGCCCAGAACGAGCAGTAACTGGGGCTTGCCCTCTCGGACTGTCAAAAGTAACTTTCAATAATACTCCCTTTGTGTGAACTGCTTCCTCCCAAACACATAGGAAGACTGGCAGCTCTAAACTGGCATTAGATAGACCAATTTCAACATGTAAAATTGTTGTTTTAAGTGCATTTTTTTGGATAGTCATTTCGGTGGAACTCATCAGGACAGACAGCCATTTGTGTCTTGACTAAACAATTAGAATAAATGTGCTAACACGTTCCTGGGGGTCAAATGCCTGTTAATTTTGAACAGCATCCTACATACAGTTATTAAAAAAAAGAACAATTTTGGTTTCATCTTTAATTAATAACAGTAACATAGAATAATGGTGTGTAGTTTTTGTGCCCATAATTACTACACTAAAACTGTGTATCTCGTTTCCACCACCTTAATTTTTTCATGAAGACGAGTAGGCATAATTTTTGTGTCACACAAAACCAATTTTTCCATAAATTGTACGAACGCTTTGTTGAATTTATAACATTCAGAAGATGGTAAACAGAAGCTCAAGGCTTTTCTGCTTTTAATAAAGAACATTTCAACCGATTTCAAAAAGAAAACATAATCTATATAGAATCGTTAGATGACAGACAACCAGATATAACAGTATCTGTTTGTTAAGATCATATTTGGACACTGGATGTCTGTTTTCACACAGATACATTTGGCATCAAGACCACCTCCAAACTGCATCTGGTAGAGGAAGTGGAGACCAGCCAGCAATCCATCATCTATATAAAAGCTTCATTTTTCAGGCTCTGATATGACCAAAGTGGTGGCACAGATGAGACGTGAGCAACATTAACCAATTATTTTTATGTATTTTTTTTTCTGTTACCTGTCCGGCAGCGTGGAGCTCAGAATTGGTGTCTGAGTACCAAGTAGAAGGCCGACAGATTTGCTATCACAAGTGGAGCACTACAGCCCTTGCTATACTACACCGCTTGATATATATGTGTAAGAAATCTTTATTAGAAATTACTGAGTTAGTTTTCTTTTCGAAGCACCAGGGACACTAAGGTGGAAAATTAAGGGGAACTAAGAAAGTAGATGAAGAGCGGAAGGAATAAAAGGTTAAGAGGGAGAGGGTAAGCTGATGATACAAGAAAGGAAGGGGAACAAAGAAAACACAAGAAAAACATCACAGTCTCCCTCCACACCAGCAGGACGGCAGGGAGAAGGTAAAAAAACAACGACAAAACAAATCAAACAATGCAAACTGAGAACTACAAAACCACAACCCACAAATAGATATTTGAATACAATAACAGTGTCACTGAAAAGCTCATGGTACTGATTATTTCAAGATTTAGTCATGGTAACCTAAGCCCAAGAAGGTATCTGTGTTCTAGTAAAATGGCACATACACATGTTTTCATCCATGGAGTCATCAGGTAAATCTAGCTTCTTTCTCCGAAGCTGCTTTCCACAGGAGACACAGAGAGGAGGAGAGACAGTTGGTAACGGTAAAGGTGGGGGTTTTCATACATTAAGAAGTGCTCTAGTGAGTCTTTAAAGGAGGTAGAGTTGGGATGGGAGAGCAAAGGCAAAAGGGGGCAGCAACGCAACACCTACATTTCATTTTTAAAATATTAAATGGGTTCTGCTGTTACAGAGAGTAATATGTAAATGGACTAAGGAGGGCATTCAGTCAAACAACCGAGTCAAAGAGCATCTTTCTAATACTTTTGTCTTTTACTCCATCCCCCAGGTTTGCTAGGAATAGCCAAAACTCGGTTTGCATCTAAAATGTAAGATGCATATGCATTTAGGTGGTTATTTAAGTTAATTAGAGACATTATAATACAATCCTGCATTACTAATACCACTGAAAGAGAGAACAAACTATAGAATCGCGCTAATTCTGGATATTTTACAGGGGTTTTCTAAAACTGTTTTGTGTACTGTATGCTTCTTGCTGTTTTTACTTTATATGCTTTGTATGTGTTTTACTGCTATTTTTATTTTACCTCTTAATCATGGAAAGCACCTTGAATCCCCTTGTTGTTGAAAGTGTGCTATGCAAATAAAATTGCCTTGCCAAAAATAGGCAAAAACACAAAAGCACTTGGTGACAGTAGAAATCTGCCATCAAAAGAAAAAAAGCATGATTTGCACAGCGCTGATAGCAGACTTTTATGCTCAGATAGGGCATTGCCAAATGGCATTTAGAAGAGCAATTATGCAAAGTAGTCTTTAGGCAGGTCATTAAAAGGAGGAAATGAAGTTACTGTCTTGGAAAAGGTTTGCATAATTACCTGACGCATTCCTGGACAGTTTTAAATAGAAAATTACATTTACATTTGTGTTACAACCTTTGATTTTATTGGAATAAGTCAAATTTACAAAGATTAAGAAATAAATAATTCATATTAATGGTCAGATAAAGCACTACACAGAGATTATGTCCTCATTTATTATGTAAAACCCTTTCAACAGTCATCATTATAACCTTTGTGAGGTTTTTTTTTGTCATGATCAAACCCACAGGGTAGAGCTCAGTGAAGGAGAGACTTATTCTCATGCTATTCTGATTCAAGACCACTTCCGTTCTGGCTTCTTTTCAGTTTCTTCTTTTCGGTTCTGTTTTCAAATATGTTATATTATATCATATATATTATATTACATATTTGTGATTGAAATTTGCAAATAGATTATCTTGAAAATGATCATGATGAAATAAAAATTTTTCCAGCACTGAAGCACTTTTACTTTTTTTCAGGAAAACAAACTTTTTCCCTTTTGAGTTTTGTATTTTTATTTCATCCCTTTTATGGCATCATGGATCTATGTAGTGTTTTTGCAACCTTTTGCACACACCAACACTGTCACCTCGAAGTCATTTAAATACACTGAATGCACAGCTGTCTTTGAGCTCCACCGATGCTTATAAACTGGTACTAAATGAGGTGAAGTTTCCGTGATAGAAGAGCTGGTAGGCACCTGATTCTGCTTTGTTTTAGAAGTTGGGTGTGCAATCTTTGCGGGAAATGCAAACATTTCAAGAAAATGTTCCCAACACACGTTCCCACATGTGCACATCTTGGGACAATTAAGAAAAGCAGTGAATTCATCAAAATTCCTCTACTCACCCTGTAGTTTAGTACTTGTTGTCTGGCGTGTATGATGTATGCCCCTTGCGTAGGCTTTCACTTTTTTAATCCCACTTTCACTTTTCAGGGCGATGGTCCCATATTCTTCTTTTTAAGTGATTGTGCAATCCCTTTTTTTGTTCCTCATGTAGCTTCACTTTTGTTGCTTATTTCTTATTCGTATCCTAGTTGTATTTCTCTTTTAATCCTTTACTGTCCTCCTCTGCCTCCTTCACTGATTATAATCAAGTCTACTCTACTGTGCGTACTCATAGAACCGACAGAAAGTGCTGTGTCAATCACTCCTCTGCACAGCATGTTGGGAGGGGGAGATGGAGAGGAAAGGAGACTATTAGGAGCTTCCTCCGCCTCTAAGCATTCATATTTACCAGAGTGCCACACTTACTGAAAAAAAAACATTTTTATTGAGGAAGCATATTATAGCAACAAAATATTTTTTTGAAAAATCCAACCTGTGTCGTAAGTGCCTTTTTTCTGCTTTTTCATTTTTGTGCTTTACTTTTTTGAGTTGATGGTGGTGTTAACAAAAGTTTACTTAGCAGTCCATGACTTCCTGCTTTCACATGAGACAGAGGGCTTTCAACCTCTCCAAAGAACATGCTGCAAGCTAGATTTGTGTTGATCTTCATGAATCTGAAAATGACTGCAAAAATGTTACCTCGCCAAAACTTGACCACATCCACAGTCAGAGCAATGATTAAAAAGTTTCAAATACCTTGAACTGTGATGAACAAGACTGGCCAGATCCCAGACAGTGAAGTAGAATAGTATGGGACATGAAAAAAATCTTCAAATCTTGCTGTTAGAGTGGCTGCTTGTTGTCACTAAGTCTCCATTAAAATAAGTTATTTTTACATTCTTCCTTGCGTCTTTACCAAAGGTCTCAATTATTGTAGTGGGTGCCTTATAGTAGGAGTTAAATAATGCCTACCCTGCCTATTTTGGCAGGCAGGACTTACTTTGAGGAAATATTTTGAGTTGTATGGCTTTAAGAGACAACAGACATGGTATCATACACAAGGGTTATCCCTCTATTTCTTGAGCTCAAATTCGGTCAGATTGGATAGTAAGTGTCTCCATACAATCTGACTGAAGTTGAGCTATTTTACAAGTAAGAATTGGCGAAATTTCCATCTCTAGATGTGAAAAGCTGATCGAGACACATTCTAGAAGACATTAAGTTATAATTGCAATGAAAAGGTTCTACAATCTTTAATGAGGCAGTTTGTTGAAGAACATGTATTATTTGCCTTCCACATGCTGAACTTTGAGTATCATATAAAATGCTAATAAAATATTTACAAATACTAATATTTCCAGTTGTAATGTAAAAGAAACGTGCAAATGTTTTCTAAAAGGCACTATACCCATTGTTTGCTTTAAATATATCCACAGCCCTCACTGGGGAAAGTGTCAAAGCCAACCAAAACAAGGCATTAAACGACCTAACTGGATCTTTTTCTGCAAAAACGAAGATATGATGAACCAACATGTCCATCCTCTGAGGAGAACACAACCAGGTAGGCAGACTCACCATGCTGTGTGTATAAATAGCTTCTAATCAGGCATGGGTGTCAGATTAGTTCCCATAACCTTTTGCTCAGCTCACACTTATTATGCCAGTCTTGACATTGGTCAGCTCTTTCTTGGGGATGTCCTCTGCGACACATGTGTTGGTCTCTCTCTACAGCTCAGCCTCATGATTGTCTGAAAAAAACACAGAATATTTGTAAAATATATATATATATATATATATATATATATATATATATATATATATATATATATATATATATATATATATATATATATATATATATATATGTATGATTCTTGATTTTTCTTATTTATCACTTTTACCATGGGATGTTTCAAATTTCATCTAACATAAACACTTCAGCTTATGAATAAAAGGCTGCTGCAATGAGATCACATGTATAAAATTAGGCAGATATGGGATGCCATTTGGAAAGTCACACAGTCAAAATCTAACAGCAATAATTTGGGTTATTTAGCCTGTCACAAGAGAAAGAAAATGAGGGTTCATTTTTCAAAGTCATATTTTGTTATTATGTTATGCATATGTTATTTATTCATTTATGAATGTCACAGTTTCAAACTAAATATTTGGCTCACAAAGTAAATATTTACCTTGCTGTTGAGCTTACAAACAACATATTTAGTTTGTAAACTGAATATTTAGCTCCAAAGAAAATATTTAAATAACAGGCAAAATAGTTTGTGTACACATTCAATATTTAGCTCCTAACTAAATATTTAGCTAGCAAGCAAAATATTTTGTTTGAAACTGTGACATTTATAAATGAATGTATAACATAGTAATAATTTGACTTTGAAAAATGAACCTCCATTTTTTTCTCTTATGAAAGGTTAAATAAATATTGACGCTAATTTTTGACTGTGTGACTTTACAAATAGGACCCCATAGATAGCTGCAACCAAAACAGAGCTGTCAAGTCAAATATCAGCAAAGAGCATCTCTTGTGTTTCAACGTTGTTGTTTGTGAGTTTTTGACTTTGCGCCTTTGTCTTCATTTCTTTGGATGGCATCAGATTCCATCAAAATAGAGAGTTTTGAGGCTGTGTAAACGTCTCAAGTTTCAAAGTTTCAAACGTCTCAAAGTTTTCGTGAGTATTGGAGAAAATCAAACTTTTTATTTAAGCAAAAATATTTTTTAAAGAACTACAACAGTGAGTGACTTCTTGGGGTCACCAGATTTAGCCTAGGTATGAAACATGTTGTAGGAATGTAGACGTGTCAGCATTTAAAAAAAGAAAAAACAGAAAAGCAAAACCCAAAATGAAACAAAAGTGATTGTTCTACTTGATTTGAAGTCACCATGGTATGGGATGGGTACACGCTAACCAATTTTTATGTTTTAATTGCCTTCCGCTGAATGTACTTCTTATGATATGCATAATACCACTGTCTGTAAACAGTATGAATTGCATTTTTATGTTTTTATGTTCTTGTTGTTGTGTTTGAAGGACTGGAAACTAGCTCTAAGAGCTCAAATCCCAAGCATCTTTTCCTTTTTAAAAAAAATAAATGCTCCTGTAGATGGTCCCTTTTGAAAGAAATTAAATAAATGAAGCTAAATTACATGCGATCTAATCAGTTAACCGAGAGTAATGCCAGATTTAAAATCTTAATCTTGTATATTAACTGCTGTAATCTATTAGTAGAAAAAGTTTCTATGTATTATAGCTATTAAAAATATCCCCAAAAGTTAATCAAAAACCATTTTAAATTTAGATGCATTGCATTGACGTTATGGTGTGTAATTTCTGGTAGCCTTTCGCCACCTGCTGTTTATCAGGGATTTACAGGTTGAAAATGCCCAGCAGTTTTCCTCTAGATTCTCAAGTTCCACACAGTAAGAAAAACGACACTGGACATCCGTATACAATTATAACGTTTCTAAATAAAAGCTTACTTTTTCTTTGAAAAAAAAAAACACGTGCAAATTCACTTGAAATGACCAAAAACGATAGTTTATCTTTTTGTCTTTTTTACGCAGGGGCTCGTGTTTCTGGAATGTCTCTTAATATTTCGACTGCACCGAGCCAAAGACTTTTATTTTGAAAGCAAGAACAGAAAACGGCGCATCTGAAATTGTAGTCGCGCTAGCTTGACGGCCACGTCACCTCCTCTTTCGCAGCTTTACCCCTCGGACCATCATTGCTGTCATATACCAGGAGTCTGTTCGGGAATCCGCTGGCGCTTTTATCTGTTTACATGCGCATATTTTAGACAACGGTGCCGTCTAACGTCAACTGCGAAGCTGCTAGCTTGTTGTTGTGGGTTTTTTTTCTTTCCTCTGTTAGTCTGCTCCGAGCTAATTCTCCCCCCCTCCTTTGTGGGTCAACAACATCAGAAGTCAGTGTTGTTAGAGTTTGAAGGCCTGTGAGGAGTTCGCTTAAGTTCAACAGCATGAATATCTTTCGGCTGGCAGGTGACGTGTCCCATTTGGTGGCTATTCTCATTCTGTTGATGAAGATATGGAGGTCCAAATCCTGCGCTGGTAAGTAACTGTTCTGCTGTTGGACTGCACAGCCTCAACGTTGCAGTGTCCTGATGCCTCAGTTATTGTAGTTATAGTTAGTTGTAGTTATTATATATATATATATATATATATATATATGGAGTCAGTTTGCACAGTTATTGCTACTTGCATGCGTGTAAAGGCTACGTGGCAGTGTCAACAAAACGTAGGCTATTGCTCCACCTACTTTATCACACTGGGGTCAGTTACATTAACAGGTTAGAATCTAACTCATTAATAGCATGAATAATTTAACTGCTGCTGTATGTAATCAAGCTTTCCTCTCCCCCCCCCATAGGTATCTCTGGGAAGTCTCAGGTGCTGTTCGCGCTTGTTTTTACCACCAGGTACCTTGACCTATTCACAGTTTACATTTCAGCCTACAACACAGTCATGAAGGTACGTTGGAGAACTCACACTCGTGCATTTCTCTTCCGTGGAAACCTGCCTGAATAACAGCCTTTCATCCATAGCTTAGGTGTGAAACAGTCAGTGTTGTTCTCCTTTGGATGAGCTTGTAGCTTTCCCTTTGCACGCATCCGCATTTACAGGTGCCTGTTCATAAACGACACTATTATTCAAATATATTAAATAGATGAATTACACACACGCGCCATGATATATTTCTAGTGTTTATTAGTGTTGGTTTTGGCTTACAGTCGATAAAAACAAAACAAATTAATTTAACAAAAACCTGCATAAGATCCCTATAAAAGGATTTTTTTTTTAAATACAGAAAATTAGTTGTTATGGTTTTCATCATCACAGGTTAGACTTTTGACTTTACAACTGTCCAGCAGTCACATGCCTTAATGTGACCAAAAAGGTATTTGCCAAAGAAGCTGACTGTTAACAGCGGTGGTGTCCTGAGTCGGGCCTCGAGGGCCGGTGTACTGCATGTTTTAGATGTCACCCTGGGTCAACACCCCTGAATCAAATGATTGCTTCATTACCAAGCCTCTGGGGAACTTAACGACAGATCTAAAACCTGCAGGACACCAGACCTTGAGGACTGGAGTTGGACCCCCCTGGTTTACAGAGTGCTGTCCCCACGCATGTCAAGTAAAGTGGAAGGGGAAAAAAAGTTTGACTGAAAAAGCTGCATAAGCAGTAGGGATAACTGCAGCCTTGAAGGGACTATGAAGCAAAAGCCGTTTAAGGGTTTGGGGGAGATTCCCACAGCATGAACTACGTCAGCGTTTTAAGAGTCGCAACACACGTGCATAGCCAGACAGCATCAGAATTGTCGAACAGCTAATTAAAGGCCAAGATTTAGTTTTTAAGAACATTTCCATGGCACTGCAAGATTGTTTTTGAAAATTGCAGTGATTATATAGATTGAAATTAACCAACATTTCCCTCACTGCTGTTTTTCTATCATCACGATCTCCCAGTGACTCTCCCTGAGCTGTCTCATCTAAGATCACCACGATCTTAAATGGTGTTGCCATGAAAGGTGGTGAATGTTCACCCACTCAACTGGCGTAATAAACCATTGGCAAGCAGAGTTTAAATGCATTGATGTTGAAGTATAGTAGCAACTGTATATGTTAGCAATTCCATGTGTTGAACAGCTCTAGTCTGTCTGTAGTAATGGTGCAAAGCAGGCAGCTTCGTGCAAAACGGCAAGCGATAAGGCGGAGGTCGTATCTGTAATCCGTGTTTGACTCTGTTGTCAGGTGGTGTTTCTGGCTCTGTCCTATGCTACGGTGTACCTGATCTACATACGCTTCAGGAACTCGTACAATTCAGAGAATGACACATTCAGAGTGGAGTTCTTGCTGGTTCCGGTCATCGGGCTGTCTTTCCTGGAGAACTATTCTTTCACTCCACTAGAGGTATTTTATATCCCCTTGAATGAGCAGTCTCTCGATGAAACACCTTCACTTTTTGACGTGATGAAGGTGGAAATGGATTTGTCCCTCTTCTCATTGCTTCCCTCAGATCTTGTGGACCTTCTCCATCTTCCTGGAGTCCGTTGCCATAATGCCCCAGCTCTTCATGATCACCAAGACGGGCGAGGCGGAGTCCATCACCACCCACTACCTGTTCTTCCTCGGCCTCTACAGGGCCCTCTACATAGCCAACTGGGTGTGGCGCTACCACACAGAGGGCTTCTTTGACCAGATCGCCGTCGTGTCCGGCGTTGTTCAGACCATTTTCTTCTGCGACTTCTTTTATCTTTACGTCACGAGGGGTGAGCAAATGCGACGCTGAGTTGAATCAACCAATCTCCTGAGAAAGAGGAGTCTGTTCTTACAGTTTGTCGTCTTTTTTTTTTTTTTTTGCAGTGCTCCGAGGGAAAGGAAAGATGAGCCTGCCGATGCCGGTTTAGGTTTTACGTCAGCGCCTACCACAGTTCAGCGTCGGGACACAGTCCTTTTGCCTTTCTCTGTAGCTGTACTTAGCAATGGGACTAAAGGTCTTACATCTGTAGACCAAAATGAAATAGATTTTCCATTTGATTGCTACCTTTAGTCTGTACTTGTGGATCATTATTAAGCGTGTATACAACAGTGCTGTACCGATCTCATCTTTTCTTTTCTTTTTCCTGAGATGCGAATACAACACAGGATGGGTGTCGATGATGAAGCACCGTGGTTCTCTACAAGTTTACAGCAAGGGGAGCGTGTATTTTTTTGTCCCAACATTTCCTTTTTAGAAACTCCTTTCGACTCTGGAGATCTTTCAAATGACCCAGCTTAGTTTTAATCCCAACTGTTTTGAATGTCGAATTCATGAAAATAAACCTGTAGGTTGTTTCAGCCGGTGTTTTGAGCACTCTGATAGAAGGTAGCTTTAATTATCAGAGGTTTCGTTCACTAAACATGATCACCAAACGTCCAGTCCTATAGTATATGTGAAAACCCAAAAGGTTTTGTTTTTTTTCTTCTCACAGATTTATATTGATAGGCACTCCCTGAATAACTTACTGTATTTACTATTGCCAAGTATGTTACTTATTGTTGGGGGGGGTATTTCTTGTTTACCTTGTCTTTTTGTATTTTGTTGTTGGGGGGGCAAAAAAGGGCTAAACATATTGTTTTGTTATGAAAAGCCAAAGAAGCTGCAGTGTTTTAGTTAAAATTGTGTTTTACCTTAGCCAAACATTCTTATTTGTATTTTAATTTCAGAAGTGATAAAAGTGTTAGTCAAAGAAATCAGAAAACCACATTTTCTTTCTTTATTACACAAGCTGGTTCAGTTTTCAGAAACCTGCACACTATTTCCTAGACTTAAAGTGCTCTTAAGATGTGCAGAGACCGATGGTGTCTGATGTGATCTACAGAATGCTGTGTTTTTTCCTTTCACACTTCATGTCTTTGTAATAAAGGTCGTCCATCTTGATTCAAAGGCTCAAATGAACGTGTAGTCGCTGGGTCTGTCAGTGCAGCAGAGTTTTTTTGTGTTTCTGCAGCACCTTGCTGCCTTCTTTCACCGCTCCTTCCAGCACTTTTGCAGCTGATTTGATGGAGAGCGGTGACATCGCCAGACCCATCGCCTTCTCCACCACCTTCGCCTTCTTAACTGGTTTGGTTTTTTCCTTGCCCATGATGCCCGCCCCCTCTGCAGCACCTCTTCCCAGTGCAGTCACCAGCTCGCACCAGAAAAGTCTCTCTGCTCTCTTCCTGGCCTCTTCTTCCTCTCTCCTCGTTCTCTCCAATTCTGCTGCATTCTCCTTTGCTTCGGCCTCCTTGAGAGTTGCCTGAAGTTTGGGTCTTCTCTTCTCCAGCATACTCTCCCATGCCGCCTTTATGGTGAGCTCAGCCTCCTTGTACATCACATTGCTGTAGCAGCCGTCTTGGTTGTTTGAAACAATCTCGTCAATCTTCTGAAGAAGTTGCACGACTTGCTCAGAGTTCCCTGAAGTCTCTACCTGGCTGCTGTTGTCAAAGACGTGATACCCCCCATGGCAGCTGCTGACAAACTCGGACAGCTCTGGGCTCTCTTCCAGGAAGGACTCGACACATTTGTCTCGCAGCTGGTCCCCCCAGGTGAACAGGACCATGGTAAACCTGGATACCTCGGGCCCAAACATCGCCTTGATCCACTCCAAGGTCTCTCTCTCCTCCTGGGTGTACCTCCCAAGCTGTAGGGTCACCAAGAACACATGGGGACCTGGAAAGTACAAACTAACACTCTGACCCACCTCCGCCATGACCCCCTCTGGGGACAGGTCTGTATGGAAGAACCCCGGGGTGTCGATTACTGAGACACTCCGACCGCCTGCTGTCCCGGTCTGTCTGCTGCACCTTGTGGTTATAGAGGAGGGGGACAACTCGACCCAGAAAGCCTTTCTACCCAGGATAGTGTTTCCAGAGGAGCTTCTGCCCGTCCCAGTCCTGCCCAGCAGTACAATCCTCAGAGGTTCAGTTTTTGATAGGAGGGATGGCTGACCGGCTGAAAAAGAAACGCAGATGAACAAGTATATAGCTTAACATTTTGATGTGTTGATTTTAATGCAGGTAGCAAAATAAACCTAATCATCTGCCCATTAAAATGGACATCTTGCATGTTAAGTGTTTGTTTCCTTCTACACTTCTTTTTTTTTATGCATGTTTGTCACCCTTAAATGTTGCAGATCACCAAACAAGTTGAAATATTAGTCAAAGACGACACAAGTAAACACACCTGAGTTCAATTTCTATAGACACACACACAGGTCTACCACACTGTCAGATCACCACCTGATTACAGTCTTACACTTAAATAAGACCTGTCTGACAAAGTGACCCGCATCCTATTGAGATGCTGGAAAAGCCTCCCAATGTGGCTGAACTAGAACAACTCTGCAAAGACGAGTCGGACTCTGCAAGTTATCGCAAATGCTTGATTGCAGCTTTTGCTGCTAACGGTGGCCCAACCAGTCATTAGGTTTAGAGAGCAATTACTTTATCATACAGGTTGGTGTAGGTTTTTCTTTCATTGAAAAACTGCAGTTTGTGTTCACTGGTGTTGTCTGTGACTAATATTTAAATTAGTTTGATGATCTGAAACAGGTAAGTGTGACAAACATGCTAAAATAAGATATAGTTTTTCACACCACTGTGTATGTGTTAAATGATGGTTTATCAGTACTGGAGCTGTGTTCTTGGATATCCTTTCGTATTTGACTGTAACTTACAATTCTTGGAATAAAAGCAATAGTTTAAGCAGATTAGTTTAGTTATACGAGTTATAGTTGGTGTCTTTTTAATTTATAAGCCTTGTGTGGAAAATACTTCTGAATTAGTGCTTCTAGGTTGTTGGGTTTTTTTTTTTTTAAATCTGTGCTCTTTTCTCTCAAACCCCAATTCGGTCAAGGCAGATGGCTGCAAACAATGAGCCAGGTTCTGTGGGAGGTTTCTTCTTGTTAAAGGAGAGTTTTTTTATTTCCACTGTTGCCACATGCATGTTCAGAATGAGGGATTGCTGCAAAGTTAATGCAATCAGCTGTCCACTATCACTGCATGCTATATTCAGGAGGAGGGAATGCTTGGTTTAATCAGCTAGATCTCCTTAGAAAACATTTTAGTAATGGGTAAAATAAAATAAACTTGACTGCATTGTTTTATAATTAGGTTTGAACTGGAATGCATCATGTCATTATATAGCTACATATTAGGACCAATTAGCATGAGGAATTTAGCAATGCCTAGGAATGTATCTCATTTTTACAGTTCTCACTCAATGCAGTATTCTTAATTTTTCAGGGCCATTCATAATTTAAAATCTAAAACCATGTTGCCTCCCTGAGTGAGTTATTTTTGGCTGATGATGACTGAGGGGGAACAAGCATGCTTTTAAATGGGCAATGATTTAAAATCTGTATTAATCATATTCACATTTCCAAACTAGATCAAATTTTAAGAGGTCTGAATCAAACTTCCAGCAGGATCCAGTAAGATTCTGCCCTAGTGCTGTAAAGATTAGGACGCACACATACCTTCATGTGACGCAGCATTTTCAGATGACATCCTTTCAGGAAAATGCAACCAAGCCTTGACTGTGGTGGTTATTCAGTGGCGGATGGTGAAGGACATTTACAGATTCCCTATTTCTTGCTGTGACCCAGACGTCCTCTAGGATGTAAAATGATTAGGCTACATTTAAATGAAGCGGCAGAGCGAAGAGCTGCAGCAAGGAGGAGCAGAGAAGAGCAACGCACTGACGCATATTTTGATCTGAAAGAAAGTTATTTTAAGCATCAAATATTTACCCTGGGGAAATGTTAGGGAAATGTTATCATAGCGGAGCAGAGATCTATAAAAATGGTCAAAGGTTACTTTGCAGAAGAATATTTAAAATCACTTGTATAAATTTGAAGGCAGTTTGTAGTTCGTGTATTTGTCCACTAGGGGACAGTGAACGCCCACGGTCAGGATTCCCTAGAAACAGTTGAGATAGGACACAAGCCCATTATAGTGGTCCCTCCCTTATGCTCTCTTGATCAATATTATTCACACTTATACTCAACATGATATGATAAAATATATAAAATATGACCAAATGTGATCTTGGTTTAACGTTAGCAGTCATGATTTTTTCTTGGAAATAGAAAGAACCTGAGACAATCCCGAAGACCCTCATCTTGAGAAACCTTTAAAGATTCTAATAAAATCAGAAAAAGTTGAAAAAAAATCTTTTTTTGCACTGTCTTTGTAATCACATGAAACAGAGTGGAAAAATATGCAAACCTGTTTGAGAAGTTTAGGTTTTTTAAATGATCTTTTCACCTTAGTTTATTGGCTATTTTTTAAGGAAATGACATTTTTTACATGTACTGTCGCAGTACCAACAAACATATGAGGCACATGAGAAACTTCATCTGACCATGAGATTAATTGTAAGCTCGTAGGAGTTAAAAAAAATTTCGTAAACATGATTTTGTGGATTTTATTATGGTAAAAAAAAACATAATAACCTAAGAAATTAAATCTAAAATATGCAAATGAGCTCAGGTGAAAGCAGAAGCATTTGATGGAATATGACCCAAAATGCTGCAGAATTTTAAAATATTTAAAGATTATTTATTTTCCTGTTTGCTTGTTGTTTTTAAATATCAGAAAAAGATGACCAGTAAATAGAGTAAATATAAAATTCACTTTTCAAATGATTACATTCCTTATGTGCTCCAGATTTTGTCCACTGTAGAATAACAACTGAGGATCTCAGTCATTTGCAGTATGGTACTGTAATAGGATGGAACCTGTGCCTGTTGGGAAATTTCCTCACTACTAAATATTTCAGCCACCTGAGGCACATAGTAATTAGAGGTCTCCAACTTTCTGCCAAGTAAATCTGTAGACCTCTAAACTTCATGTAGCCTTTAGATTAGCTCGAGGACGGTATGTAGAGAGCTTTGTAGAATGAGTTTCCATTGCTAAGAAGCTGCATGAAAACCTTTCTTCACCAGTGCAATGTAAAGCATCAGATGCAGTGGAACAAAGAACACCATTTCCTTGCAATGGTGATTAAGCCTCTCTTTCTGGCAATTCAGTGGCTGAGTCTGGATTTGGCAGTTGCCAGGAGAACACTGCTTGCCTGACTAGTTAGTGTACAAGTATAATTGTCAAGTAAAGTTTAGTTGTTGTGTTGGTTCCAGAAGGTGGAATTTCACCCTATCCATATTTCTAGTCAAAGAAACTTGGAAACTTTCATGCTCCCAGCTTTGTGGGAACAGTCTGGGGATGTACCCTTCCGTTTCCAACATCACTGTTTTGACCCATTGGCACAAAGCAAGGTCCATAAATCCTGGGGGAGGAAAAAAGTATTTGGCAACCGCCCATTGTGCAAGTTGTCTCACTTAAAAAGATGAGAAAGGTCTGTAATTTTCATCATAGGTTCACTTCAACAGCAAGAGACAGAATGTGGGGGGAAAAAATCCAGGAAATCACATTGTGTGATTTTAAAAGAATTTATTTGTATAATAGTGCAGAAAATAAATATTTGGCTAACAACAACAAAAAAACGTTTCCTGTAGGTCTTGACCAGGTTTTTACACACAGTAGCTAATATTTTGGCACATTCTTCCATGAAGATCTCTAGAGCTGTGATGTTTTGGGGCTGTTGCTGGGAAACATGGATTCTCCACAGATTCTTTATTGAATTGAGGTCTGGAAACTGGCTAGGCCACTCTAGAACCTTGGAATCCCCGGGCAGTGTGTTTGGAATCATTTGTCATGCTGGAAGATCCAGCCACGTTTCATCTTCAATGCCCTCACTGATGGAAGGTATTTGCCCAGAATCTAATGATACATGGCCCCATTCATCCTTTCCTTAAGACAGATCCGTCATTCTGACCCCCTTGCAGAAAAACAGCCCCAAAGCATAATGTTTGCACCCGCATGCCTCACAGTGGGTTTGGTGTTCTTGGGATGCAACTCAGCTTTCTTCCCCCTCCAAACAGGGCGAGTGGCATTTATACCAAAGAGTTTTATTTGCTATCATCTGACCACATGACATTCTCCCAATCCTCCTCTGGATCATCCAGATGGTCTCTGGCAAACTTCAGACAGGCCTGGACATGTGCTGACTTAAGCAAGGGGACCTGCAGGATTTCAAATCTATGACAATGTAGTGTATTACATTTCTTTTTTTTTTTTTTTTGTTACAGTGGTCCCAGCTCTCTTCAGGTCATTGACCAGATGTTGTTACACAGCTCAGGTGCTTTAAATATCCCAATTGACAAATTGTTTTGCTTGCTGAATATCAGCAATAGCATCTAGCTGATCATTGAATACCAGAGGAACAAAAGTAACACTGACAACCTGTCATACCAAAACCTTGCAATGAGAATCCAAAGGAAATGCTTTTATTTGACAGAATTTAAAGAGTTTGTATACAGCTCAGACAAGCACCAGCAGAGCTTTTTTCCTGTAGTGAGCAAGGAATATTTAAGTCATTACTACCACTATAGCTTATTATTAGTACTTGTTTTTACATTTGATATATAGGTCCAGTGAACTAAACTTGTGCTCATAGGTTTACATACATTGACAAAATATGAATGATGATGCAAAATCTTTTCTGTCACTCATGGTTTCATCCAATGATGCACAGATTTTTCTAGATTCATATCCACAGGGAAAGTAAAATAATTATCAACAGATCTATGTTAAAAGGTAGTTGAACTTTATAAAACAAAAAAAAAGGACATTACATTCATCCAAGGAATTAGGAATGACAATTAGCAGTGTTCAAAGTCTAACTTAGAAGTGGAAAATGACGCCAAGCTGGTGCTGGTTCCATGAGGGGGCAAAACACGATATGAACTATGTAAACTTTTTATTAGGGTCACTTGGTCAGTTTCTGTTTTCCTTATGATGTAAAAAGAGCAAACACAATTGCTTCTTACTAAACGACTTCATCAACCACTAAGCAAGCCTGAAGATTTTGTATTATTTTCATATTCAGGTTGGAAACTTATGAGCACAAGTCTACATGCTAAAAAATTACAAATGAAAGGTTTTGAAATGTGCAAAAACAAGTTGAACTTTTTGTTTACCATCATCAAATATAAATCCAACAAGACAACCTCAAGTTTTTCTACTATGAATAAATACAGTGATCAAAATAAGATTAGGTGGGACTTTTAATTTCTTCATCGAGTGCTGGAGTGAGACTGAAACATGAAACGGACAAAGTTTAGTATCAGGATGAACTAGTCGAGGGTCTCTCCCACTCCACCTGGCTTCTAATTGGAAGAGATGCTCCCCTACTTGGCGTTTCAGTCGTCTGTGTATCCTCTCGAGGCAAGTCGCACACTGTAATAGGTGTGTTGCTCTCTGACGCATTAACAGTGGTACAAGAGGGTGTGACTTCCTCTCCATTTAATAGAATACTCTCACTGTTTGGCTCTGATTCCCCCCCACCCTCAGTCATCAAGCTTGAGCCCTCAAATACAAAATGAGTGTTTTCCTCCCCAATCCCAAGTCCAAAGTTCTCTAGAATGTCCATTACAGATGGCGTGGATGGAGCAGCGGGGTCCTCCTCCTCAATAAGACTGAGTGCCGGCAAGATCTCCACTACCTCCGCCATCTCCATCGGCCTGATGACGTCCGTGATGCTGGGGGTGAAGTCCATTGTGTCCAGCACAGTGGCCTCCAGATGTGCCACAGCAGCAGGGCTAAGTCCAGACTCTATCAAAGCACTGGTGTATCCATCCTCCGGCAGGCCGATGCTGGTCAGGTCTGCTGTCGACTGAGAGCTGATGTCAACAGGGTAGCCACCCTTCACAACGCCTTCCATCAACATGAGCGCGGCATTCTGCGCGGCAGCTGGTATTCTTGCTGGAGCACAGACTTCGGCGGTAACCGGTAAGGGAACACTCACAGAACTTCCTGAAACAGTGAAGTAAGAAGACACTTAACACTTGGCGACATCACAACAATCACCCAGGTTTCAATTGTCTACAACAAAACAACAGTAATTTTTACAGTGAAGACTTTTAAAGAGATGAAAGACAATAAGGTTTTCATGTTACAGTATTTTTTCACATTCTGTCTTTACTCTGATATCCCTAAATAAAATCCCTGAAGTTACTTAACTAGTAAATGGAGTCCACCAGTGTGCATTGTAATCTCAGTAAAACTAAACCTGTCCATTTAGAGAACAAACGGCATCATGAAGACCAAGAAAGACAAAAGGCCCTCTTAGATGTTGTCATGTCACTCATCCACCTTCCCAGTAGTTTAAGAGCCAGTCACTTTCTTTACTTTGTCAGCAGATTCTTGTTGTTCTGTTCTCTGTTACCTTCATCCAAGTTCCCAGTTGTTCTTGCCTCCTCTGTGCTCCCTTCAGATTTTATAAGTTTCACCATTTTTACTTTGTTAATCTCATGATTTGCAGGCGTTCTGTTTTTTTCATTCTTGGCTTAAGGTTTCATGTTCCCTTTTGGGAAGATATGTCAGTTTCATTACATGTCTTTCCTTAACAGTTCTGTGTCATTTAAATGGTTGTTCCTTAATTTTAAAAAAAGACCTTCAAGGGGGAATAGAAGTCTCACCGAGCACCTGCCAATGTCCTGCCTGCATTTGGGTCCTCAACAAACTACAAAAATCATGACATTGTTAGCTTACAAAAAATACCTCAGGTCCATCGTGTGATAATTGGAATGAGTATGGCACAACAGCAAAACCACGACAACACATGTCTGTCCATCTGGCATTTATCTGAGAAACTCTGGAGGAGGTGCATAGCAGCAGAGCTCAGGTGAAAAGTTCTTGACGACAAAAGCAATTTTTTTGTGAACTCCATAAATGTTGCCTCTATTGTGTCAGGAAGAAAACCATAAACCACGCAAGACAAGGAGCTCTGCTCATACAAAAACTCAACTTTTTGGTCCAATCGTAAAATGTTAATAAGTGAATCATGCTTTTCTCTGTTTATCCTGCGACACATCATGTTGCAGCCTGCTGGTTCTAGTCTCGCAGCTCATTACTCGCGCCTGATGGCTAACCTTTATATACAGTACTCTCTGCTCTCACTGCTCTACAATAGATCACATGTAAGGCAAGGCAAGGCTGTTTTATTTGTATAGCATACTTTCAACAAGAAGGTAATTCAAGGTGCTTTACATGATTAGGGGTTAAAATAAAAATAGTGTTAAAACACAGACAAAGCATATAAAATAAAAACAGCAATAACGCAAGAATCACACACAAAAAATGATACATGAAAACATTGCTCAAAGGCAGCTCTAACCAGATCAGTTTTTAGTTGTGATTTTAAAAAACTCAGTGTTTCAACAGCTTTGCAGTTGTCTGGAAGTTTGTTCCAGGTTAGAGGAGCATAGAGACTTAAAGCTGCTTCTCCTTGTTTGGTTCTGATTCTAAGGATGTTGAGCAGACTGGAATAAGAGGACCTGAGTTGTCTGGGGGGTTGGTATAGTGGTATAGTTGGTATGTAGCTCTTGGTTTCAGCAATCCAGTCTTGTCTTGTGCATGTTTGTAGTGCCATCGTCTGTTTTCTACTCAGTCTCTAATCCCTTTTGGATTTTATTCACCTGTAAGTGGAAGACTCTTCTTTTCGACCCCTGCTTTCCGTGTAATACTGAGTTTTCTGTTTTGAATGTTTTGATTGCTTCCAATCCTGGTCAAATGTTCAAGATTAGGTCCAACAAAAGGAACTTGGTTCCTCACAGTTATCTGTGTCAGGAATCTAACCAGGCATATCAGGGCAAAATACAGAACAATTCCTGAAGAAAACCTGTTAGAGTCTGCAAAATACTTGATACTGGGGCAAAAGTTCCTCTTCCAGTGAAAAAATGACCCTAAAAATATAGTTCTGGCTGTATGTTTGTGGTGCCATAAACTATGGCAGAACTTGAACAGACACTCTCAAATATAACTGTGCAGGAGCAATTTGCAAAGAATAGGTTAAAGTGTGAGTCTCTATATGTGTAAAGGTGGTAAAGGGTTGTGTTGGTTTGTTTCAATAAAATATAATGCAGTTTTTGGAGGTAATGTGAAAAAATATGAAACATTTTAGGGGATATGAATAATGTCCTGAGGCAGGATAGAAAAGAAATAATCAGAGCTAGGAATGGATTTATATGTTTTATGGGTTCTGGCTTCCATCCCGTTGCTTTTGCTGTGAGTTTAAAAAAAATTCTAACTATAGCTATAGCCATTACAGAGGGGAGATGTGAGGAAACAGACTTTTTATATGTTAAATGGTCTTTGGTGGGACCCAGTTTACATGCTCCTCATGATAAAATGTTACTTTATGTTCAAAATTGTGCAAAAAAAAATGAGGCATGATAACCACCCATAATGCTCCATTACCTGCTATAAATCTTTGTGTCTGAATCCGGCTGGGCCATTTCAATCTAGCAGTAAAGCTGTCTTGCTCTTCTTCACCATCGGGACGAGGTGGTGGGTCCCCCCCCATCACCAGGCCTAAAGGCACTGCGCCCACCCACTGCTTGGAGCGGACACACTGCAGACAGTCCATAATCCAGCGGGCGTCCCTCCACACCACCTCCAGACGCTACAGAAACAGTCCAAGAAATGTACTCTAATCAATTTCACAGTTGGGCGACATAAAGGGAGTTATTTCTCTTCAGTAAATGTTCATCAATCACACAACAGAGAGATTTAAGAAAAGATTCTCTTTTAGCTTTTATCAAACAAAAAAAAGAGGGTGTTTTCATGTTCTTACACGAGAGAAGTCAGTGATGTTATTGAGTCGCTCCCGGGCTTCCTGCACCTCCTTGGTGTCCAGTGCTTCACGGAGAGCCTGCTGGGCCAGATGACTGTCCAGCTCCAGCCTTACCCAGGCCTGGCAGTACTGACACAGGAAGTCCCGCTCATAGTTCCAGAAGTGAACTGGTTGAGGAGTTGCAGAGGAAACAGAATGCAAATTAATACATCAAAGCAAACCCAGTTAACTTCAAAACTCATTATTCTTTACTTCACCTGAAAACCTGAATAATTAGATACTTTCCCACCACAATGCGACACATGCTTTCGATTTTATCCCAAAATTTGTCATTTCTGTTTTTTAGTTCTTTTAAATATGACAGATACTGATCTTAAAGTTGCGTTTCCCGAAAGACAATTTGGGTTAAGTTTTATCAAATGTAATAACACACATTTTGATCTTACGCTGAACCACACGATGCTATTCTTGCTATGTTTCTTTTCTAGGTGCACAGAAGTCCCACTTTAATCAAGAAGCAATACATCTGGTCTGCCACCTCATTGTGAGAAAAAAATCATTTTTGACGGATTCAACCCAAATACAGCTTTCCTCTTACCCAGTTCAAATATCTGCAGAGGCATGGTGAGGCCAGGCTCTTTGGTCCCCACCAGAGGCCAGTAACTGGAGCTGAAGTCCTCACTGGGAGGTAGAAGCAGAATCATAGAGACCTTCCCACCAAACTGTAGCAGCTCCCGTGTGTACACGCCATACTGGTAGGCCTGCCAGAATCACAGTTGCAAAGGCAAATATTGAAAATGTGCTATTTTTTGTCAAAGTACAACTTTAAGATGGAAGCAAAACTTATTAAAGCCTGGGTTACAAATATATACTATTACAACTCCAATCCTTATTTTATTGTGATAGAGAATAACTCTAATATATGCATGTAGTTGTGAAATGACAAGAAAATCGAACTGCTTTTCAAATTAAAATCTAAAATATTCGGCAGACATTCCTTTACAGTCTCCCTTTTGTCTGTTATACCTAGATAAATATAGAACAACCAGCTCAAAGATTAAATAAGTTGTAAAGTCTACTGGTTGTGCATATAAATATAGGTTTTCTGTGAGGGCCTAAAAAATATGATAGACTTTAACAAGCATCATGAAGAAAAAGGAACACAATAGGCTAGGATATATCTCAAACAACAGACAGACTGGGCAATGAGAGCATTAATCAGAGGCAGCCAAAATACCCATGATAAGTTTGGAGGAGTTGCAGAGCGATTATCAAGAATATTTTAAAAAACTACTGATCATTTAGCTCAAATAGGGAAGCAAGAGGAAAGCCCTTTTTCAAAAAAGGTCCTCTGGTTAGATGAGACCAACCAGACTTAAGCCTTTTATTCTACGTGCAAACCATCATCTGTAGGGGAAAAACAAACATTGCACAACACCCAGGTGAAACATGGTGGTGGTATGATCAGGCTATGGGGATGCATTTTCCAAAAAAGGATAGGGAATTAGGTCAGAGCTGATAAAAAGATGGATGGAGCTGAGCCTGTGGAGGAGGTTCACCTTCCTGCAGGGCGACCCGAAACAAACGTCGCGAGCTACAATCAAAGTTTAATATGAATGGCCCAGTGAAGGTGCAAATCTAACTCCAATTGAGAATCTGTGCCAAGATTTAACAACTGATCCCCTGCATCCAATCTAACAGAGTCTGATCTGATTTGACAAATGAACAAAAATGTCAGTCTCTGGGTGTATGAAGCTGGCAAAGACGAACCCCAAAGAGTTGCAGCTATAACTGGAACAACAGTTGGTTCTACAGGCCAATCCAAAAATATTTAACAGAAATGAATGCTGTTGCAAGGCACTGTAAGGTTTCGAGAAAGTCATTTTTAGAGATGCATGTCAGAAACAATTTTTACCCTGTAGAGGGGGATATTGAGCTTTGTCAGGAGATGTGTGACTGCGGCTCTCAGAGACCTGACAAACTCAACCACCCCGCTGCTCTCTGTCAAGCTCTCGTCCTCACCGCTCAGCGGGTTCTGAGCGCTGCCGCTGTGTGCAGTGTAAACATGACTCTGGAGCCAAGTCCACTCCTCCCTGCGGCGCAGTGACAACGCAGTAAAAAATAGGAAACAATGATTAAATAACTTCTCAGTATTGCTTTGGCGTGAACTTTACCAGTATGTCCCTCCGTCTGACTGCATTACCTGGTCACATGGGGATTGTGTCGGACCCGTGTGTGGCAGAGAAGATTGGGCAGTCGTTGAGGCACCAGGACCCTTATCTGGTCCACTGAGCTGCACAGTTTTAGGATGCCCACATACAGGCCAGGCTGGGCCCACTGAATGCTGTGCCTGTGGAAGGACAGCTTGTCCTGGAAAGCAGAAGGACATATTTGACTTTTAGATCAGGTTAGCCAAAGCTAGGCTTGCATGTAATTTAATGCTGTTTGTCTCTCCTTCAGCCAAACACAAACTCACCTTCAGCTGTTCATAGAGCGTATCCATGGCTGTGGGCTCAGGCAGCAGTGGAGTTCTGTTGCGGTTCCTCTCCAGCCGGTCCAGAGGAATCCAATGGAATGGGGGGTCAGGGGGGCTGAGATAGACAAATAAAGCAAAACTTAAATGCTTCAGCAAATGTCCAGACCTGGTTCATTATTGTTGTGGAAAAACAAAAAAATGTGGAAAGTGGAGTGAGAATGAAATCAGATGTTCTTACAGAGTCAAATATCTTGCTTTTAACAAATCTCTTACAGGCTGTAAGAAAAGACTCACCTGGATGGAGGGTTTGGGAACTCCCTCAGCGTCACTATTAGCACATTGCCCTGCCTATCTTTCAGCGGTTCATAGGTCACCTGGCCTAAATCCATTGTTCCTAGAGAGGACTGACAGGAGACACAAGGGGAAGGATAAATTAGAATCACAAGACTGAACAAATTTGAAGATATTAGGCATCAGTACATTCAAACACAGAATGAGCTGAATGAGCTTGGCAAAAATAAGACCAGGAGGAGGAGATGTAAGGAGGTAATTAAAATTGCAATTAAACCAACATGACGATTCCTATCTTGAGAATAAGAGGTTTAACTTCCTACCTGCAGCTGAGAAACAGCTTTTAGGATGTTGTGCCTGTTCTGAAGGAGGGAGGAAGGAGAGGAGTGAGCAGACGACAGGCCCTGCTGAAGCCAGGGCACCTGCTGCCATGCGCAGGACAACTACAACAGAAGGACGAATGGAAGTTTAAGAGTTTAAGATTCATGAAAACAAATATGGTTTTTAGGCATTCAAGATGCAAAAAACCCCAGTAATGTCAGTAATAACATGTACAATTTCCATTAGAGGCTTACATACGGTGATCATGGGCGTTATGGTCGTACTGATGGGGATAATTGACCATTCTTTTTTAGAAAAGGTAGGGCAAATTTAAGTTAGTTGGTTTCCTGGTACACACTGGCTTTTGGATATAGTCCCGACATTTTCAATAGAACTGAGGTCAGGGGCATTCCTGGAGCCTAATGTCAGCCTTCTTTATCCATTCTAAAACCCGTTTGGATGTGCGTTTAGGATCACTACCCTGATAGAACACCCAACTGTGTCCAAGATTAAACCATCTATATAATGATTTATTCAGCTTTGTGCAACGCACTAGCACCACAGACAGCGATACTGGCCCATACTATGATGCTGCCACCACCATCCTTCACAGTTGATACAGTGTTCTTAGGTTTGAAATCATCTTCTTGACTCCTTCAAGCATTCTTCCTGTTTTTGTGGCCAAATAGCTTAATCCTTGTCTTGTCTTTACCATTGTACATTTCTCCACAGGACATTTTGCTTCTCCATGTGGGCAGCTAAGCATTTAACCTGAACTTGAAGGGGTCTGTTTTGGAGCAGGTACTTGACTTCACTTAGGACAGGGACACTGGATGCACCACAAACTGTTTAAAATTTGGGGACTAAGCTTTAAAGCCAATGCAAGGAAACCACCCAGTTCAAATGAGCTCTACTCATTCTGCCAACAAGTATAATCAAATATACAACCAGAATAGTGGTTGTTGATGGTCACAAAAATCTTGTGGTCAAGGTGTGATGTGCAAAGAGACATTAAACCAAATATTAGTGGGGGTGTATGGTTATATTTGAGCCTGGTATGTATAATTTTGTCCATGAGTGGATTCGAGAAAGGTTCATGATCCGTTCACCTTGGCAAACCAAAGGAAGTCTTGGGCGATGGAGGTAGAGCAGCACTGGATCTCCACCAGTGGGATCTGATCCTCAGCGGTCACCAGGATGTTATCCTTGTGGTAGAAAACGGTCGCCAAGTACACACCCCTGTTGATATAGAGAACATTTTTAGACTCTAAGAGACTACTTACATGAAAGGCAAAACAAAATGAGCTAATTTCATGCACAAGTGGGTAGAGAGACCTTAACTGTTGATTTGTTTGGTTTTCTGATCATTTTACGAGGCCTTAAGAAGCCTGGCATTTACAGGAACCTTGTGTTTTTAGCTGTTCTCCCTTTACTTATCTTTCAGCTCCAGAATCCTTGCTGTAACAATTGCTCTTTTCAGTCATAGCAAAACAACAACCATTTGGCTCTACCCTATGTAATCTGCACGCTCTATTTACATCCCATTTAAGTGCTCCGTCTTGTTACTCTCAAGGTGAGCTGGGGCAGGTAAAACTGATTGGGCCTACCTTTGAAGGAGCCGAACAAACTTGGTGGCAGACTGGAAAAGTTGTTTGATGCCTCGTGACATCAACAGGCGCTTGCTGGGGACCTGCGACTTCGAGCTATCTGTTGAATATGACAAGAATGGAGGAAAATGGTGTTAAACTGGGTGGCAGTTGTTGAACCATTGAATCATTCTAGCATTACCTTGCAATGACAAATAATTAGCAGATATGTCATCTTTATGACATGTTATTGATGAGAGAATTGTAGAACCCCTTTAAGCAGCTCCTCTACTCTTTGTTTCATGATAATTGCATTTTGAGGTTAGCATCAATTGAGTCATTAGGCAAATACAGTATTTACTAATAATCCAATAGATATATATACATATACACTACCGTTCAAAAGTTTGGGGTCACATTGAAATGTCCTTATTTTTGAAGGAAAAGCACTGTACTTTTCAATGAAGATAACTTTAAACTAGTCTTAACTTTAAAGAAATACACTCTATACATTGCTAATGTGGTAAATGACTATTCTAGCTGCAAATGTCTGGTTTTTGGTGCAATATCTACATAGGTGTATAGAGGCCCATTTCCAGCAACTATCACTCCAGTGTTCTAATGGTACAATGTGTTTGCTCATTGGCTCAGAAGGCTAATTGATGATTAGAAAACCCTTGTGCAATCATGTTCACACATCTGAAAACAGTTTAGCTCGGTACAGAAGCTACAAAACTGACCTTCCTTTGAGCAGATTGAGTTTCTGGAGCATCACATTTGTGGGGTCAATTAAACGCTCAAAATGGCCAGAAAAAGAGAACTTTCATCTGAAACTCGACACTCTATTCTTGTTCTTAGAAATGAAGGCTATTCCATGCGAGAAATTGCTAAGAAATTGAAGATTTCCTACAACGGTGTGTACTACTCCCTTCAGAGGACAGCACAAACAGGCTCTAACCAGAGTAGAAAAAGAAGTGGGAGGCCGCGTTGCACAACTGAGCAAGAAGATAAGTACATTAGAGTCTCTAGTTTGAGAAACAGACGCCTCACAGGTCCCCAACTGGCATCTTCATTAAATAGTACCCGCAAACACCAGTGTCAACATCTACAGTGAAGAGGCGGCTGCGGGATTCTGGGCTTCAGGGCAGATTGGCAACGAAAAAGCCATATCTGAGACTGGCCAATAAAGGAAAAGATTAAGATGGGCAAAAGAACACAGACATTGGACAGAGGAAGACTGGAAAAAAGTGTTGTGGATGGATGAATCCAAGTTTGAGGTATTTGGATCACAAAGAAGAACGTTTGTGAGACGCAGAACAACTGAAAAGATGCTGGAAGAATGCCTGACGCCATCTGTTAAGCATGGTGGAGGTAATGTGATGGTCTGGGGTTGCTTTGGTGCTGGTAAGGTGGGAGATTTGTACAGGGTAAAAGGGATTCTGAATAAGGAAGGCTATCACTCCATTTTGCAACGCCATGCCATACCCAGTGGACAGCGCTTGATTGGAGCCAATTTCATCCTACAACAGGACAATGACCCAAAACACACCTCCAAATTGTGCAAGAACTATTTAGAGAAGAAGCAGGCAGCTGGTATTCTATCGGTAATGGAGTGGCCAGCGCAGTCACCAGATCTGAACCCCATTGAGCTGTTGTGGGAGCAGCTTGACCGTATGATACGCAAGAAGTGCCCATCCAACCAATCCAAATTGTGGGAGCTGCTTCTAGAAGCGTGGGGTGCAATTTCTCCAGATTACCTCAACAAATTAACAGCTAGAATGCCAAAGGTCTGCAATGCTGTAATTGCTGCAAATGGAGGATTCTTTGACGAAAGCAAAGTTTGATGTAAAAAAAATCTTATTTCAAATACAAATCATTATTTCTAACCTTGTCAATGTCTTGACTCTATTTTCTATTCATTTCACAACGTATGGTGGTGAATAAGTGTGACTTTTCATGGAAAACACAAAATTGTTTGGGTGACCCCAAACTTTTGAACGGTAGTGTATCCTCTGCAGTACTTTTATCCCATAATTTTTTTTTACTTTTTGTTCTGCTACAACCACAAACTTTAATGTTTTTTGTTGGGATTTCGTACAATAAAGCAACAAAAATAAAACTCTGAAAAGTAAGGCAAGTAATTGTATTCAGGCTTGTGTTAGCTCGAAGTATGTCTCAAGCAGCTTTGCACATTTAGAAGATACATGTTTTGCTTATTTTTCTTTACAAACAAGTGAATTAATAAGTGAATGGAGACCATCTGTGAACATCAAATTTCAGATCCTGACTCAGATTCTCAGTTGGATTTAGGGTTAGGGGTTGGACTTTGACTAGGCCATTAAACACATGGATATGTTTTGATCTAAACCTTAACTGAAGTAAAATTTCCCCACAGTATGATGCTGCCACCACCATGTGTCACTTGGTGTGTTTAGGCTAATGTGCAGAGTTAATTTTCCATCACACAGTGCTTTACATGCAGGCCATAAGAGCACCTTTTTACACATGTTTGCTTTGTTGCCTACTTTGCATTAGTTTATCACATAAAATCCTAATGACATGCAATGAAGTTTATGGGTGAATAACATGACAAAAATGTAAGCTTAAAGGGAATTAAGACTTTTGCAAGGCCATGTACATAAAACTGGTTGCATGGAAGACGTTCTTTTTCAGTAGGAGCAGTTTATGAATATATATATATATATATATATATATATATATATATATATATATATATATATATATATATATATATATATATATATATATATATATATATATATATATTTGCCAGCTGTAAAAACTTACATCACTAAATGCCCATTGTTACCTATATAATATCCTCTGTACTGGGATTCTTTGGCATCCTCCAGCAGTTTTCTCACAAGGCCCTCATGGTTCCTGAGAGGCGACTTCACACCAACGCACTCTCTCCAGCCTGCACAAGAAAGAAACAAATCATCTCTTTCATGCAGTTAGGGAGAAAAATCATTCAATAGGAAAGAATTAATTTGCTGCCAAGTCCTGAGTGCTGCTTTCTCTCAAAGATAAGGAAGCGCGAGAGCTTGCATGACAAAACACCTCTATGCTCTGAAAGTTTCTATGCTGATTTATTCTGAGCTTTACTCTAAGTTAAATGTGAATGAAACTTGTTTAACGAATAGTTTGGCATTGTTAAATACTTTAACTTTTCTACTCCATTTGAAAAAAACACTGTGCAGCATTACTGGAGGAGTAAATTGGACAGAAAAAGCTAGAAAAAGGACCAAGGAGGTGAGAAGATTAAGAGCCCAATTCAAGTTCAAGAGAGCATGGCTACAAGGCCCATTGATTCACAGTGACATCCCTGATTCTCCATGTTTTAATAATTCACACAATCTGCCAACCTTCACTTGTTTCACATGAAGCTTGAAGTCAGCTAAATCTAAAATTTAAAACATCGCTCCAAGGACAGAAATGATGATGAATCTTTGGACTTCTGCAGTTCAGCATACTCACTAGAGGGGGCGGCGCTGACCGGAGTGGAGCACTGAGTTGGGCCCCATCCCTTCACATTGTAGGCACTTGCTCTCACATAGTAATGCACTCCCTGCATTGGAGAAGAAGCAGAGTGCCAAATTATCACTGTGCATTAAACTCGTGAATCAGCCATCGCAAGACAAAGAAATGAGAAAGCTCTCTTATTATTAATTCATCTCATCGAGCACTGTGAGGCTGTGGGAAACATTATCCTGTGGAACGGGGTTCAATAAGCAATAAATACAACCGGTGTGTGGCTCTAGAGTTGCTGCATTTGCTCAGTATGATAATGCGCTGTGTATTTTTATCAGTAGCCTGTGTGGGTACATGTGTGTGTGTTGTTTAACTCACTGCTGTCAGTCCGTTGATGATATAGGAGGGGTTCCTTGTTTCTGTAACTTGGGCGGTACCAAGGATGCGTTTGAAGCTGACCGAGGTGCTCCACTCCACTGTGCAGAAGAGGAAAAAAAAAAACTCACTGACAACATTCTCTCTGGCTTTGCTCAGAGCTCCAATGAGCGAGAACAAAGGATTTGAGTATTTACAGTTCAAAGAAGATGGGCTTAATCTACTCTTTGCAGAAGGATATAAAGCAGCTGCAAAAGTAACGCCTATTCTAGATGCACAAATAAAAGGCTTTCTTTTTTTTCTCCGCACCAGCTTGGCACTGTGTGGGATTCTGATTTTATTGAACTAAGACAAGACTCCATCAAATGCCTTTTTGTTTCAATTCTATCACATTCCAAATAATTTATTATCCCTCTCACAATCATCCATCTGTATCCAATCACGGTCAAAAGAAAAGACATAATAGGCCTGATCTGGTCTTTTCCCTGTTCTTAAATTATGTAAATCTAGTCTAGGGTATGAAAAAAGTACACAACATATTTCACAATGTCACTATTTATCAAAAATGGATGAAAAGACTGAACCCACCCTTGCTGTGAACAAAGGATTTTTGAGAAAAAGCAGCAGTTACATGCCGTGGATTAAATGTACTGCAATACCTGATCATCAGTGAGTGTGATCACCTCTATAAAAGTTGTTTTCTCCTTATACTGTAGCAGTGTGTTAACTCAATGCTAAGGCATAAAGACTTAAGCAAAACTCTTAGAAATCCAACTGCTGTTATCCATCAATCTGGAAAGAGTCAGATGTTTAAACACCATCACTCTACAAGCAGAAATTATCACCAATCTTCCCAAACAGAACACAGAGAACACATCCAAGTAAATTTACCCCAAGGAAATACTGTCCAATGCAAAGATAAAAATAAGACCATAGAGAACCAAGAACATATCAGACTCCACAGGCCTCAGTGACATTTTAAACCTTCAAAGTTTATAAAATACTAAAGACGTATGGCTTGTTTGATAACATTTAGGCAAAGCTTAGGTTGGCAAAGTCTATTCTGAATGAACCACAGTTTTAGAATCTCAATTGGACAAATAAGACCCAGGTAGAGTTATTGGGCCGCCAAGCAATGCAGCATATTTATGGAAAATATTCACAGTATATGTGTAAAAACACCTGATGCCAGTTGTCAAGCATGGTGGCGGCAGAGTGAGGATATGGGCTTGTGTTCTGGGCACCTTGAGGTCACTGAGTCTATCATATATACCAAAATACTGTATTCAGCAGGTTTAAGATGGATGAACTGACTGTCGCTCTCTGTAACAGTAGGAGCATTCAGATGTGTATTAACACAATGCTAAAATGGAGATACATCAGGAATAGCTAAAAAGCAGCAATGTTTGATGCCAATCAATCTGATAATGGTCAGAGCCCATTTCCAAATAATTTGAAGTCCATCCTTTTACAGTTTCACTGGTAGAACGCTTAGAAAAGCTGCAAAAAACCCAAGGGAAATATATGAATCTGCAAAACCTTTGTTAAAATCCTAAATGTTAAAGTTCAAGACATTACAGTTATAAAAAGACGTTCTAGGAAAGGCTAAAAGAGAACGTCTCTTCTGTAAAGAATATGGCACCTATTCTTGAGTGTTTAAATGAGGCAACTGCTTTGTATGTGCTGGAAAGGGGGAAACTCAAACTACCTCCTCTGTTCAAGGTTGGTTTCATATGTTTTACATAGATGGCTTCTTTCATTTCTCTCTCAAACCATCTGTCTTCTCTGTCTAAAATGGATACATTATTGTCCATTATTGTCAGTTTTCAGAACTGAAGAAGCCTCTTGGACAAGAGACGAAACGTATCCAAGACAACAAGAAATGCCCAGTTGCCTTTATTTAAACACTCAAGAATATCATGTCCTGGATGACAGAGAATCTACACCAATGTAAATATGGCACCTAGATTTGCAAATATGCATCTAAATGAACAACAAGACTAAAGCCTAGTTTATGCTTCTCCGTTAGCAAGTTTGCACCCACCCGCAACCAATCTCCAGGATGCTTAATTTCACGTAGTAATACATCCAGAGCACCAGCAGTTTCTGAGATTTGCCTTCGAGGGCATAGCATACGAGTACCTGGTCTTGCCCTTTGGTCTTGTTACTCGTTCCTCTCACATTTACAAAATGTTTGGAGCCAATGTTACCTCATGTCAGAGAAAAGGGAATTCATATCCTAGCTTATCTGAATGACTAAGCTTTAATAGCCAGTTCCAGAGATCAGGGGGCAGAACAGACACTGCAGGTGCTGTTCCATATCCAAGGTCTGAGATTTTTGGTAAACTTTCAGAAAAGCTCACTGAAACCGAGTCAGGAATTCCCATTTTCTGGGTCTGGAAATATGCTCCCTTACAGCTCGAGCACGTCTTTCAGAGCATCGTGTGACCACGTTCCATCTGTGCCTCGCTCAGTTTCAGTTGGGACGCAAACTGCGTCTCCAGACTGTCTTACAGCTGATAGGTATGATGGCCACTATGATCCCAGTGGTGCCGCTCCGGTTATTAAAGATGCGTCCGGTTAGCGCTGGCCATGTTCTCACCGGCTGTGCACATCACGTCACCTGCAAAGGAGGCTAATGATAACCACCGTTTATATGTCAGCCCCTTGCCCGTGGAGGGAACCCAGTCTGCTGTACCGTGGGTCACCAGTAGACAGTGTCCTTTTGCAAGGCAGTGTCCATGGATGCCTCACTGAAGGGGTGGGAGGACATATGCAAAGAGGTAGCAGTGAGAGGGATCTGGACATTAACCCAGTCTAAGCTCCACATCAACTACTTAGAGTTGTTTTGCTAGCTCTGAGACATTTTTGCAGGGCTCTGATGAACCAGCATGTTCTGATAAGGACGGACAACACCACTGTGGTGTCTTAGAACTCTTTGCAACCAAGGCCAGGACTAACTGTCCACTGTTCTTCATAATAACAGATCAAAACGCTCCACTGGGAGTGGACATATGGACCCATGGCCCGATGCGCTTCTGTATGCATTTCCTCCAGTGGAAAAAATTCTGCCACTGCTGGAAAGAGTACGCAGATGGGGCCTGTCCTTCATTCTGATGGCACCTCACTGGCCAGCAAAGTCATGGTATGCAGAAATAATCAGCTTGCTGGTAGCAGAGCCCTGGAAAATTTCCGCCTGCCAGGATCTCCTCTCCCAGGCAGGAGAAGAATTTCATCCAAGCCCAGAATTGTGGATCTTACATGCTGAGAGGAACAGCATTTTAGCTCGAGGCCTCCCTTTGGATGTGGTTGCAACCATTCAGAGTACCAGAACAGCCTCCACTAGGGGGTTCCTATAAATGGTGTGTTTTTGAACAATGGTGTCAGACCAAATACATTGCTCCTTTCCACTCTCCATTGTGGATGTTTTATTATTCCTACAGGAGCTGCTGGATAAGGGTGTGTCTTTTTCCACAATTAAGGTTTACCTGACTGCTGTCTCTGCTTGTCATGTCAGCTTTGATGGAGTGACACCGTGTGCTCATCCCCTGGATGTGCGTTTTTTAAAAGGGGTCCGTAAACTGACACCAGGGATTAAGTCTAGCCTCCCTTCCTCGGATCTGACTGTTGTGCTGGAGGCTCTTTGTAGTACTCCATTTGAGCCCCTTGAGTTGGTTGATATGAAAACTCTGTCATATAAGATGGCTTTGCCTCTTGCTTTGGCAAATATGAAGCAGGTAGGGGACCTGCATGCACTTTCAGTTCACCCCTCTCGTGTTCAGTTTTCAGCTGATGGTTTAAAGCTCACTTTGATGCCAAACGCTGCATACCTCCCTAAGGTGACCCCATCAGATTACAACTCTATGACTATTGAGCTTGTAAATTTTTGTCCCCCTCCTTTTGCTTCTGAAGAGCAATGAAGGCTGCCTTTTCTGTGCCCGTTACATGCACTGCATCTTCACATTGACCGCACTCTGGATGTGTGGTTGTGTGATCAGCTGTGTGTTTTACCAAACCAGCTAGAGGCAAGGCTCTGTCCAGACATAGGCTCTTTCACTGGGTTGTGGATGCTATTTCTCTTGCTTACAACAGCAGGTTTACCTTTACCTCATGGTGTGAGAGCACATTCAACAAGGGGTGTGGCTGCATCCTGACCTCTTATTTAAAGGGGTTCCTGTGAATGACATATGCGATGCAGCCGGTTGGTCTTCACACTTTTGTTTGGTTTTATCGTCTGGATGTTGCAGCCCCTTCTGTGGCTCACTCTGTTCTTTCCGCTGGATTGAAGGGTTCACACTAACGCACTACATTTTTCTCATGTTGATGGCTGCTCTGCGGGGTGTGTATACAAGACCTATACTCTGTATTGTACCGAGTGAATCCACTAAAAGTGAATGTTATGCATAGAACCACTGTTCCCTGAAGGAAAGGAACGAAGTAGGTACAACACATTTTCTACCCCCGCTGTTCAGCCTGGTTCGGTGAAGAGTGGGCATCGAACTGAGTAATGACTGGGCATGACATCCCATACTCTATGTATTGTACCTCGTTCCTCTCCTTCAGGGAACAATAGTTATATGCATAACATAACGTTTGGCTATGGATCAGCATATCAGCACAGACCTCGAACCAAATTTCAAGCACGGCAGTGGCGGACTGATGACTTAGGCTTGTATTGCAACCACAGGACTTGAGCAACTTGCAGTTACTGAGTCGATCATGAACTCCTCTGCATACCATAGTATACTGTGAGTCCATCTGTCTGGCGCTGTATCGACCAAGTCAGAGTCCAGACTTTGACTAGTTTGAAATACAGTGGAGAGTCCTTGTGAATGCTGTGTGTGCTGGAGTAAATGCAAACCTCAATGTAGTGAAGAAATTACCAGAAATCCTTCCAAAATAATGTGACAAATTAATGAAGTCATACAGAAAACATACTCAAAGAGTTTTCATTGCTAAAGGTGAATCACAAGCCCCTGAATCATGGGGTGTCTGTTGTTTTTCACACACACAGCCTCTCTGTTTTTGCTTCGTTTCGTTAAATAAGTAGTGACTATAGGTCATGTGCCCCTTGATTTGAAAAAAGGATGCATTTTCTTTTAAAGTCCCTCTCCGATCATATTTTGAGCTATTTTTAAACATTCTCAGTGGTCTTTAAATTATGATTATGCCGTTTTTAGCCAAAATCACAAAACCTGTGCTGTTTTCTGGGACTTCGCTTCAGCAGAGCTGCAGTAGCTCATTAGCAATTCGTCTCTGCGTTCTGGGCGGAGCCGTTGGCACGGAGACCCCCCTCCCCATCTCCCCCCATCTACCCCCTCCCCTCCCCTCCCCGTTGCTGAGAGCTCTGTGAAAAAATGAACAGACGTGTATTACTATGACTACATCTTACAGTCCAGGGGTCAATACAAATCCGGTGACACTATTTCATAATAATAAGTGATATTCACATATTCAGTATGTGCAGCTCCAGCTGCGTCGTCAGAGTCACTTGTCTCTGACGAGCGATCATCATCAGAGGGCAAATCAATTCAATTCAATTCAATTCAGTTTATTTATATAGCGCCAATTCACAACAGATGTCATCTCAAGGCACTTAACAAGAAGTCATTTCAAAACATTTATACAAACATTCCAATCAGTTAAAAAGTTTCCTATTTAAGGAATCCCAGCAGATTGCGTCAGTCATTGGCGTGAGGTTGGGCCCCCGTTGATGCAGACTTTCCAACCACAGCAATCCTTCAGCAATCCCTCATACTGAGCAAGCATGTAGCGACGGTGGAGAGGAAAAACTCCCCTTTAACAGGAAGAAACCTCCAACAGAACCAGGCTCAGTAGGAGCGGCCATCTGCCACGACCGTCTGGGGGTTTGAGAAGACAGAGCAGAAACACAGAAGGAACAGAAGATCTGATATAAGAGAACTTTCTATGTTACAGAAAGTAAAAAGTTGATATCAGGACACAGTGGATGTTCAGTTACTGGGAGGATCATCCCAGTTGATGCCCCCCGTCCAACAGGGCATTGCAGCCAAGCAGGATACCAGACCAGGTATATCTTCTATGGAGAGAAAAACACTGAGAGAAAACAAAGTTAACAGTCGAAATAACAGAATGTACTGTAATACAACTGGAGAGTCTTAGGAGAAAAGGAAGTAGCAGAGTTAAGAAAATTGGTAAGTCTGTCCTGCAGCAGTCTAAGCCTATAGCAGCATAACTACAGAGATAGCTCAGGATGACCTAAGCCACTCTAACTATAAGCTTTATCAAAAAGGAAAGTTTTAAGTCTGGCCTTAAAAGTAAACAGAGTGTCTGCCTCACGGACTAAAGCTGGGAGCTGGTTCCACAGGAGAGGAGCCTGATAACTAAAAGATCTGCCTCCCATTCTACTTTTAGAAATCCTAGGAACTACAAGTAAACCTGCAGTCTGAGAGCGAAGTGCTCTGTTAGGAACATATGAAACAATTAGATCTCTGATGTATGATGGAGCTTGATTATTAAGGACTTTGTATGTAAGAAGAAGGATCGTCCCCTTCTGAATCATGATCACCAAAGATCAGTGCAAGCACCTCATCCGCACTGTAAAGTCATCTGGGCATTTGTTTTTGGTTATAAAATTAGTTATCTGTCTCTCCTGCAACCGCTGCTGTCGCTTATTTTCTCTCCTCTCCCGCTCGCGCTCAGCAGCATCTCGCGCTCAGCAGCATCTCGCGCTCAGCAGCTGGGTGCAATGACAGCTGGTTTCGGGTTTCAAACCTTTTTATCTCTGATTTTTTTCATAGAAACACAGCCACAGATGATGCCAGTATTGAAGCTATATGTAGTGGACATCTAGTAGTACCAAGCAGTAACATCACAAGGCAGTAGATTTAAAGAAAGGGGCTGTTTCATTCAGCAATATATTGCAACCCGCTACAGCACACAGGTGTTGATCCGCCATCGTTTTCTCTACTCCTCAAAACCTGAGCGGGCGGGGGGGAGCGGAGCAGGAGCTTGTGGCTCCGCCCAGTGGAGTTACTACGTAACAACTCCAGTCTATTTTAGCCGGCATTTTAACGTCTGCTACTGATTCACAGCCATTTGAATGCAGAAATACTTAGAAATACAACTTTGAGCTTAATTTTCTCAAGATATGTCCTCTAGCATCAGAAAAATGCCACAAGAACATGTTAATACCTAGAAAAATATGATTTTCATCGGAGTGGGTCTTTTAGTGTGCGAGTGTATCATCATCTTCCCATCCTAATCATCACCACCTACCTTTATAGCGGGTGATGAGCCCCATGGTGTTACCCTCTGGCTCCTTGATCACCACGCACAGAGAGGAACTGCTGGTTACCAGTAAGGACACATGGCTGGGAGGGCCTGGGAGCTCTGGATGGGACAGGTAAAGACAAAAATGTATAATTTGGACAAGGTCAAAGCAATATAAAACCTTTATTTAAAAAATAATTATGACAATATACTGGATGGGCTGCAGAGGATGGATGGATGGATGGGTGGATGGAAGGAAGAATGGCAAGAAGAAAGTCATAGTTAGTAGACAGTCATAGAAAGTGCTGAATAATCTTGCAATCCTTGAGCACGAGAGCGCAAAACTGCTAATTTTAGCCATCATGCAAAGACCCCAAACCCGCCATCCCCACAGAGAAACATGGAGGTGGAAGCATCATGATGTGGGGATGCTTTTCTTCAGTATGAAAAATAGATTAAGCTAAATACAGACCCATCCAGGAAGAAGGGCAGCACAACACTTAAAAAACAAGGAGAAGGGTTGGCTAACAGTGAAGAAACTCTACACAATGTATTGCTTCAGAGAAAATGCAATGGCTCAGTTAAAGTCCTGCCTAAGAATCTGTTGAAAACCTTAGACATTCACCATCAATTGTGCCATGCAACTGCTAGTTAAATCTGTTCTGAATTTAAATGAATAATTTATTATTATTACCTCTAACTAAACCAAAATAAATCTTTTGAAGCTTCCTGTAGTTCTGAAACACCGTGGGAGCCGTTCGTTATTATTTCACCCATAACAGTGGCTCAGACTTTCTCCTTTGTGATCAAATATAACTGTGCTCTACCCACTGAGTCTAGACAAAGGGAGTTATATTTCGCTCACGCTCAGCAGTGACCTGGAATTGAATGGATTCCCACTAAGTCAAGCACCTTAGGCCACATTTCATGTATATTTTAAATGTTAAACATTCAACCAACATTCTTCTTCCCTTTGAGATATGTAATAAGAGTATGCTTAGTTTCACTGCACACAGAAAGAAGACCCGAGGCCTTGTTCTCCTCACAAGTGCGATAATAAAGAGATCTAAAGATCTTTGAAAGAGAAATGAAACTAGTTCTAAGTAAAAGCATTACAGTTGGTAATAAATGCACAAGATAAAATAACAACTAGAACAACCTCCACAACCGTCTGAACCACTGAAAGGGTAACAGAATTAAGACATAAATGGGTTTTGTGAGAAGTAAAAAGCGGAGGAGCCTTGGGAACCTTCTCTTTGCAGACTCCTGCTCATAAATCTGCCAGCATCAAGGTTTAATTTGATCCAGACATTAAGTGGAGTGAGAGCTGGGCATGGCAATGAGAATTAGGACAGGCTGATGACAAAGGGACTTGGTTGGAAGTTTAGGTTTTATATATATATATATATATATATATATATATATATACAGTGGCTTGCGAAATTAAAACCATTATGGCAGAGCTGCGATGGAGAAAAACAAAGATGGCTGCGGCTCAGGAACAGTTTGTTGTCAGTGCACCAGATATTCTCATGTTTTTCTGACAAAAACAACAGAAGTCTGGATCACCCCAAGGGTACGTTTTGCCCCCTTTGTTGTACATTCTATATACAAGTATGTGCCAAAGTAAGCATGGCAGGAGGAACATTATCCAATATGCTGATGATTCTGTTATTGTAAGTCTTCTTGTAGCGGGTAAAAGCAGCCATGGACAAGTTGTTGAGGACTTCATCCTTTGGTGTGAGGAATCTTATCTTAAATTACAGTGGCTTGCAAAAGTATTCGGCCCCTTGAACTTTTCCACATTTTGTCACATTACAGCCACAAACATGAATCAATTTTATTGGAATTCCATGTGAAAGACCAAAACAAAGTGGTGTACACGTGAGAAGTGGAACGAAAATCATACATGATTCTAAAACATTTTTACAGAGACTGAAATTATTGCCCATTCTTCTTTGCAAAACAGCTCCAGCTCAGTCAGATTAGATGGACAGCATTTGTGAACAGCAGTTTTCAGATCTTGGCACATATTCTCAATTGGATTTAGATCTGGACTTTGACTGGGCCATTCTAACACATGGATATGTTTTGTTTTAAACCATTCCATTGTTGCCCTGGCTTTATGTTTAGGGTTGATGTCCTGCTGGAAGGTGAACCTCCGCCCCAGTCTCAAGTCTTTTGCAGACTCCAAGAGGTTTTCTTCCAAGATTGCCCTGTATTTGGCTCCATCCATCTTCCTATCAACTCTGACCGGCTTCCCTGTCCCTGCTGAAGAGAAGCACCCCCAGAGCATGATGCTACCACCACCATATTTGACAGTGGGGATGGTGTGTTCAGAGTGATGTGCAGTGTTAGTTTTCCGCCACACATAGCGTTTTCCATTTTGGTCTCATCTGACCAGAGCACCTTCTTCCACATGTTTGCTGTGTCCCCCACATGACTTGTGACAAACTGCAAACAGGACTTCTTATGGTTTTCTTTTAACAATGGCTTTCTTCTTGCCACTCTTCCATAAAGGCCAACTTTGTGCAGTGCACCACTAATAGTTGTCCTATGGACAGATTCCCCCACCTGAGCTGTAGATCTCTGCAGCTCGTCCAGAGTCACCATGGGCCTCTTGGCTGCATTTCTGATCAGCGCTCTCCTTGTTCGGCCTGTGAGTTTAGGTGGACGCCCTTGTCTTGGTAGGTTTACAGTTGTGCCATACTTCTTCCATTTCTGAATGATCGCTTGAACAGCGCTCCGTGGGTTGTTCAAGGCTTGGGAAATCTTTTTGTAGCCTAAGCCTGCTTTAAATTTCCCAATAACTTTATCCCTGACCTGTCTGGTGTTATCTTTGGACTTCATGGTGTTGTTGCTCCCAACATTCTCTTAGACAACCTCTGAGGCCGTCACAGGGCAGCTGTATTTGTACTGACATTAGATTACACACAGGTGCACTCTATTTAGTCATTAGCACTCATCAGACAATGTCTATGGGCAACTGACTGCACTCAGACCAAAGGGGGCTGAATAATTACGCACACCCCACTTTCCAGTTATTTATTTGTAAAAAATGTTTGGAATCATGTATGATTTTCGTTCCACTTCTCACGTGTACACCACTTTGTATTGGTCTTTCACATGGAATTCCAATAAAATTGATTCATGTTTGTGGCTGTAATGTGACAAAATGTGGAGAAGTTCAAGGGGGCCGAATACTTTTGCAAGCCACTATATATATATATATATATATATATATATATATATATATATATATATATATATATATATATATATATATATATATAAAACAAAACTTAGCAATAGTGCTGAAAAAATTATTAAACTTGAACAAGATACTGGGTTGACTAATTGATCTCAGTGGTAGTCAGCAGTCATGGAGGGCTTTGTAGATTAAAACCAGAGTAAAAGGCAATTTCATAGAAAGATTTCAAGCCTCGAAAATATCAAAAGGAAGATTTAATATGATGCATTTTCAAAAACTTTGCATCCGTCCCTTTCAAGACAAGTCGTGCAAAACTAATGCAGAAGTGCAGAATTATATCCTAGATCCTCCACTGCTCAGATGGTGCCATCTTCCTTTCTTCTTTTACATCTCTGTGACACCCAGGCCTGGCCATGGGGAGGTTCGGGAGTTTTCCCAAACGGCTGGTCTGTTCTAGGGTCTGTGGCCAGAACGTTTTTTTGTACTCCAAAGCAGCCGCATAAAAGTCTCTTTCACTGAATGCGCTCAATTCCACAGAGTTTGGATTCAATTTGAGTTTGGGTTCAATTTTGACTCACTTGACCAGAGCATCTTATTCCACATTTTTGCTGTGTCTACTACAAGGTTTGTGGCAAACTGCTAAAAGAAATAACAGCTAAAGGATTTTATTAAATTGTTGTTGTTTTTTTTGCAATGGTCAGATTTGAGGAGCGATAGACTAGTAGTTGTGTCGTCAGCAGAATCTTACACCTGAGTTATCATGGGCCTTTTACTGTCAAATATTTACTCCCCTTGCCTGGTCGGTCAGGTACTGTGGACGGCCATATTATAGCAGATTTGCAGTTGTGCCATGCCATTTTCACAGGGTAGATTGATTTAGATGAGCTGTTTAAAGCAGCTTTAAGTTAAAAGACAATATCCTAAGCTTTGAACTTCACCACAATTTCCTACCTGCTCTGCTCTGTTCCTTGGTCTCTATGATGCATTTTGTTCACTAATGTTCTCTAACAAACCTCTGAGACCTTAAGAGAAACACTGCATTTATATTGAGATTAAGTTACACACATGTGTTCTTTACTAATTGCTTCTGAAGGCAATTAGTCGCAGTAGATTTAGTGGTGTTAAAATTAAGGAGCTGAATATAAATGAACGGCAGATTTTATTAAAGTGTAAAAAAATTAATCTGTTCTATATACACATTACTCTGTGTTCACAAAAACAAAATCTTAGTAAATCATATGAAATCATATTCAAGTTAATGGTTATTCTGTTTGGTTTAGATTCTTTTGGTTGTTACTTTTCAATCTTTTTCTTTGTTTGTTGTGAGACGTCTCAATTTGTAAATTAAGCATGGCTTTTTTTTCTCTCCTGTTTAAAAAAACACGAGCATCAGCAATGTTCCCTGGCATGGTGTCATGTAGCAGGATTACTGGTGAGGGACTCAACATGTTCTTTCTCTCACTTAGAATGGTGACGCTTTCTAATTTGCATGGTCATACTAAATGGAGCAACAATGTAAAGTTAGATCTAGTCAGTTTTAAGAAATGAAGGGATTGTCATCAACAAATAACATGACATGACAAGTTTTTAAAGGTGGAACTCCAAAAGTATTTTTTCTTTAAAAGACGGTGCAAAGCAACCAAATTGTACATGTTCACAGAAAAACACTTGCAGTTTTATCTTGAATATTCCATAAGTAATTCAATATTTTCAAGAAATATAACACATTTTTTGGTTGAGAAGGATTGCATTTTTCTGTTCTTTTTCAAAGGTATCACATTTTGTGAAGTACCAACCACAAACTTTAATGTCATGAAATCTTGATCCAATGTGTTTGAGTTTGAGCTGTTCTGCAAAGAGGAATGGGCAATTTTTCAGTGGCTTGACTGCAGGGCTGTAATTGGAATTGTGTAAGTAAGAGGTGGTTCTCCAAACAAACTGGAGCTGGTAGAAATGCAGATTTTTATTAGCAATAAATTCCGGAAACCATGCATCCCCTTCTCGATGATGGTTTACATTTTGTTGGTCTGTCACATAAAAGTTTAATAAACCCTCCAGAGGTCTGTGGTTGTAACATGACAAAATATGAAAAAGTGTAGGGGGTAGGAATACTTCACAGTTTATGAAGTACCACAGTCTGACCCAACAGCACTGACCTGTGTTCTTAAAGTTCTCTCTCATCCGGCAGTACAGCTGCAGCCGGAGTCTCCAGAGGCGGGTTTGTCTCTGGACTTCAGCCTGTGCCTGGGGGCCTGCTCCTGTTTTTCTGGCCAACTCCAACTTCTTCTCCATTTGTTTACTTGCCAGATCTACCAGGGCGTCCAGCTTCAGCCCCCAGTCTACCGACCGGCACACTGAGAGGTAAAGCAGCAGAGGCAGACGGTTAATGTACATAATTTATTGGGGAAAGTCAACTTCTACACAGTTTTTTTCATGCTCTTTCTGATCAGTCGAAGTATAAAACTTACAAATAGGGTTATGCCTGGCTCCTGCCTTTGTCAGCACATGAAGAAGAGGGGAGTTGTGGGTAAGTGCAGCGACATCCAGCGGAACCAAACCCTGTTCGCTCACTCTGTTCACCCCTTTTTCTTTATCTCTCTCCCAGTCCTTCTCTTTCTTCTCTCCTCTCTCCCACAAGCTTGTTCCTCCTCCTCCAAAGCTGGCATGATCTTTGGACAAGAGGCTCTGCACAGCCAAAGTGTCCTCATTTTCCACTGCCTCCCATAGGGTCTTGTACTAATGGGGAGAAGGAGGAAGGGTGCACCACCAAAGAGAGCGCAAGAAAGAGAAAGAGGGTTTAGATGTCGAAAGAGATTTATTTAGCAAGGTAGAGGAAAGGGAGTTGCAATGAAAAAGAGAAAAAAACACAAGATCTATAAATCAAAGAAGCCAAGGACGACAAACTCATACTCTATCCTTATGAGATAACAAAAGCTTGGGAATTTGAGTTATTACTAACTAAAATTTGGACTGCAGATAAAAGAAAAGGGATGGCAATTTGTTCAGAAAGAGTTCTATCTCTTTTCAATTCAACTCTTTGTAGGGGTGACCGTGCTTTGAACTATGTTGTACTGTCTAGACTTGACGTTTCTGAGCTATACCGCTTATCAAAACCAAACTGAAAATGCAATCCACAAATCAGCCAAAGACACAGATGCAGCAGAAGTTCTTAACCATAGAACAGATCGAAACCACAACGCCTCGTGCAAGCTCCTTTGCACACACTCGGTTTAGTAAAAGCGCAGACACTGTTTGTTTCATACTGAGCAACAGGCTGATTAGCTTCAGACTTTAAAATAAATGTCAAATGGCACGACATGTGCTGTACAATCAGTGATTCCACCTGAAAGCACATCAATTATACTGTTAGAGTAAGAGGTTTACGTAGTGTGTTTTAATTTGTGGTTTAAGGGTGGAAGGACTCCTCAACAAGGTTCTAGCATCTTCTTGGCTTAACAACACTCTTATTGGCAAAAAATTAATTAGAGTTTAGTGTCGATTTCATTTATTAATTGGGAAAAAAGCAAGGCAGAGCAACCTGGCCCTATTAGATTAGGTAATCACCCCCCTCGTTAATTGGAAACTGAGTTACATTTTCCGAAGCCACAAGCAGGCCTGATTACTGTCTCAAATTGGCCAACAGTTTTTAAAAAGCAAAACATCATGCCCCGATTTAAAGACATTCAGGAACAGATGAGAAACAAAGTCATTGACACCAGTCAGTCTGGCAAGGATTACTAAGCTCTTGTTATGGCTTTGGGACTCAGATGAACAACATTGAGAACCATCATGTACAAGTGGAGAAAACTTGGAATGGTGGGGAACATTTCCAGGAGCAAATCTACTCCAAGAGGGCATCAACAACTCATCCAGAAGGTCATAAAATGTCACTAAACAACATCTAAGCTCACCTCAGCTGAGGTCTGTGTTCATGATTCAGCAACAAAGAGACTGTGCAATAATTTGAGTTTTAAAAACCACTGCTGACCAAACAGAAACATAGGCTCCCCCTACATTTCTATAACAAACATCTTGATGGTCATCAAGACTTTTGAGAAAATATTATGTGGACTGACGAGACATAAGTGGGACTTTTGGAAGGTGTGCACCCTGTTAAATTTAGCATAAAACTAACAAAAGGTTTATCATCATATGGAGAGTCAAACATGGTGGTGGTAGTATGATGGTCTGGGGCTGCTTTGCTGCTTCAGGACCTGGATGATGTAACATAAATGATGGAACCATGAATTCGACTCTTTACCTGAATACCCTAAAGGAGAACTTAAATGCCATTAAGACGCCGGGGCGTCACATTAAATTAAGAATTTTTCAAAGTGGCTGAATTAAAGCTATTCTACAAAGTAAATTGAGTCAACATTATTCCACAGGGATATAAAAGACGTGCTACAACCAATCATTAGGTTTAGGGGGCAGTTACTTTTTCACACAAGCATGGCTGAATTGGGTAACTTTTAGGCTCTACATATTTATGGAAGAAGTTGCAAATTAAAAGCCCCCCAAAAATAATGAGGTATAGAGCAGTTTCAGTCTGAGCTCTGAATATGGTGTAGTGGAGAAGAAGGTAAAGCATGAATAGAGTGCTAGCATCTTACAGCTTCTGCAGGCTTGCTGGTGTGTTTGGGTGCATCCACCTCTGCAGCGACAGAGGACTCTCCTCCCCTCAGTCTGACAGAGAGGTTCCTGTAGATTCGTTTGGGTGAGACGGGACCCAGAGAGCGCCGGCGTTGAGGTGGGTTCCTCATGGATACGGACATGACAGAGGAGACCAAGAGATGGAGGGGGGAAAAGACATACAAAATTGTGGGGGGGGGTGCAGGAAAAGATATAAGCTGAAGGAATAGAGCTTAGTTGAAGAAAATATAGAAAAGAAGAAACGTGAATTTTTAGGAAATTGCGAGAAGGATTAGAACTGTGAGAGCAACAATGGGGGCATTCATAAAAGTCAGGAAAATGGTGAAACATAAGAGTGGAAAAGATGGGAAACATAACAAGAGAAGATAAAACAGAATGCTCAGTGAGGATAACTGATTCTTTTTTTCAATGAAGTCAATTTTCTGCTTACTTGAGTGCTGAGCATTGGCTGAGAGCTGTTATGCGAGCGGATAAATGGGCCCGAGTAATGCCTGCTCAAAGTAGATGAAAATAGCTTGAAGGATTCAGCTTCTGTCTGTTCTGGCGTTTGTTCTCCTCTTACCAGCTGTTATGTGACAGGGGTTTTCTTCGCTCTGAAGGCAATCTTCCCCCAAACAAAGCAACAGACTCCATTATTTTAATTAACAAAGATTTGCAAACTCTCATTAAAACAGACAATTCCCTCTTGTTATTATGAATGTAAATCTCTGCTTTGTAAAAACTTTCTTAAACTTTTCCATATTGAGTCACTTTTCAACCTCAAACCTTAAGGTATTTTAATCTGGATTTTATGCAGTGGATCAAAGCAAAGTGGAAGGGACATGGTAGATGGTTTTCAAGGGTTTTTGTATTCAGTCCCCTTTACTCTGATCCCTAGATTTTACCAACTGCCTTCAGAATCTAATTAGTAGTCAGCCAGTGTGTATTTTAATCTCAGTATGAAGCCCGCTGTTCTCTGAGGCCCTTGGAAGTTTTTTTAAATACTTTATCTAACCAGGAAAGACTATTAAAATCTCATTTACAGGGGTGTCCTTGCCTTGAAAGAGAACATTAGCACAAAAAAAAGCAGCAATACTGCAGAAAGGTCAGGGAGAAAGGTGTGGATGGGAGAACCCTTATCCGTAGCAAACATGAGGAAGTGGGTGCTCTGGTCAGAGGGTGACCCGACATTTTCTTTTTAATCTATATGCAAAACACACCAAATCTCCACAGTGAAACACAGTGGTAGCAGCATCATGCTGTGGGGATAATAATCTTCAGCAGTGATTGAGAAGCTGGTTAGAATTGAAAGGAAGATGGATGGAGCTAATAAGAACCACTAGGGTGGCGGTTCACCTTCCAGCTAGAGCTACATCAGAGTATGTTAATGTGTTAAAAAGCCCTAGACAAAGTCAAGAACTAAATGAAATCAAGAATATGTGGCACGTCTTGAAAACTGATATTCATAGCTTTTCATCAAATCTGACTAAGCTGGAGCTATTTTGCAAAGAAGAATTAGCAAAAATAGCCTGCTTTAGATGAGGAATAAAAATACCGTCTTTAATTTTTAAAATATATTTATAAAACATATTAAAACAGTGAGTTCATTTCTTTCAGCTTTACAATTGATATATAACACTGAGTCCTAATAAAATACACTTAAGCTTATGTTGTGATGTACATTTAAAAAAAAAGGTTTAATGGGAATGAACACATTTAAATCCTTAAAAAACAGTAGCTAATGATAGTGCAAGATCGCAAACCATATTATTATAATCGGGTTCTGGAGCAATTTTTCCCCCTCTCATTTTCAGTCAGCATGTCTCTTTTTGTGACACAGTTTTTCGCTTTCATCCTCTCTACAGTTTGGAGTAATTTTCACATTGCCTCGACTTCATTTCAAAAGCATCCTGGCTAGAAGAGCATCTTTCTAAAGGTGAGACAGTCACAGGATGACAAACATGAATAAATGGATCTGACACCATCGCCGTCTCATCTCCCTGATGAACCAAGTCTTTATGCACTAAGTGGGGAACTGGCCTTGGGAGAAATCAAATACTCCTGTGGTGCATTCTAATTTAGCCATAATGACACCACATCACCATCAGGCTTGTTAACCCACCATTTGGTTCGCTAGTTTGCACAGTACATGCACTGTCAATACATCTGGATACAGGAGTATAAGGGCATTATCGGTGTTACTAGAAGACTTTTCCTCTGTTTGTTTATTGTGTCCTACAGAACTCACTGAAAGTGCTGATGAGACATTTGTGAGAGGAGATAAGCTTGTATTTAGTGTTTGTCTCTCAGATAAAACAAGACAAAGCAGGGTTCTTAGAAACTGGAAGCTTGCACTTTGGAGAATACGTGAGCAGGTTGGTGTGAAACACTGACCTGTGAGGAGAAATACACCACTGATTCACTGTGGTTTTTGTCAGTCTCTCAACTTGAGGCAATGTTTTTTTTTTTCAACCTCTGACAGCTCTCTGACGCAGACCAGAGAATGCGACATGGTTGTAAGCAGTCTTTCCGGTTTGTCAGTCTGCGAAATGCAGTGGCTCTCAAGTTCAGCAACGCATGGAAACGTGATGAATAATGATGTTAGTCCCACAGGAAGTGATGCTGCACAACCAACTATGAGAATAAACCACAGAGTAGCCTTGAACGTCAAATGGTTGGGATGTAATTGACTTATTTATACCTAAAAGTAAGTTTTCAGACTCAGTGGTATGTCTGTGTTTGCGGTCAATAAAGGGCACATAACAGTGGAAGACCAACCTCAATCTGCTGTAGCAGTTTTTCGATATGGTTTATCACTCAGGGCCCAATTAGAGAGTGACATGAGTGCTTGAAAAATTATCTATAGAGAAATAAATATTTTGTGTGTCCAAGACAAGTTTGCAATTGCTAATAATAATTTCCAGTCTACAGGGAGTGGGCTTTCCTGTATTGTGCAGAGTGAAGAAAATATTGTGATTGTTGGACTGTTTATTAAGTCTAATAAACACCTGGCTTTTTCAATGCTTTTCTTGGCATCAATACCACATTAACTTGAGGCAAGAATAAAAAAAATAAATAGCAGTCAACACATGAACTTAATTATTCCATAGTGATGACTGATTCTTGTGCAGTTTGAGTTTGTGAAACCCATTTGAGAAAGCAAAAAAGAAAAAGAAAAGAAGAATTAATTTGATCTTAAATATTTGCTACACAATTAAAAGGTTTTTACAGACCAGTCACACCTTATTTGATCTTATATCCTGAAGAGAAAAGATTGGAGTTGATTTTTGATTCAATATATTGTACAGCTCTACAATCAGGAGTCATAATCTGTTTTATTTTATATAGTCAACAGGCTCAAATGCGGATCTGAACCCAGTTAAATGTGGATAAGGTTAATGGAAAGGTCTCGGTATTTTTATATCCACATATCTTCATAACTCATGATAAAAATAGAATTATAAATAATAAATAATTGTTTACATGAACAAATTATATGTAGGAGGGGATAAAAATGTTATGTGCTGGTACCAAAGGTTGAAGGGGCGAACTAACCTGGAGCCACATCTATTAGCATGAATTTCAGTCAACTATTTGGGGTACAACAAGATTCAACACATCATATTTTGAATAAATTGGTCGCTTCAGGGCATGGACCTCTATTGAAGTTTTCAAACTATTCTTGCTTAGAATGACTTGTCACTATACTGGGAAAAACAAGATGACAGATATTTGTCAAACAAACACTGATAAATTGTGAAAATCCACTTCAGCTCACAGGCGAACCATCCTGTTTTCCTTTAGAGTACACTGATGTTGTCAAGAAGTCATTGTTCCATAAATGAGAGCAAAATCTTCTTATTAACATGAACCAAAATATGATATTACTACAATTTCTGGGATGATATGAGGCTCTGATCAGCTACTGGAACCTTCTCTCCCTTTCACAATCAGTTTTTTAGATAAGTCAGGTTTGTCTGGGTCATGTTCAGCAGAACACATCTGTGTAGCAATAGTTTTCTCAGAAAGGGATACATTTCTTTATTCTATGAACATTGTGCTTCATTGTTCCAACACCTTATTTATTATGGGGCTTTTGATTACCTTAAAATGGCCATGGGTACCACATTATAACCTGACATATGTCTTTGGGTCTGGGCCAGACTTTTGAAAGGGCTAACAGGAGCAGTAGCCCAGGGCTCCAGTTTTTTGGGGGGCCACAAATATTTTTTTTCCCTTTCTTTTTTAATTAATGCATGTTTTTCAAATGTTCTACTTTACAAAAATTCTTAGGCCCATAACAGGTAAGCTGTTTAAAAAAAATATATTTTTTATTTTAATGAATAGAAACACAACTCAAGTATTTGAAACTTATAAATTACAGTACATCTTTTTAGGAACAAAACGGAACCACCAGTTTAGGGATGCATTAAACAACCCATGCATCAATTTATATCTGCTGATGTATAGGTCTAACTATTACTAGTATTACTACTAGTATATAACTATATTCTGTAATTTACATACGAAAAATATTTTTCTTCCATTGATTGGTCACCAAAACTGGCTGCAGCCCAGGGGCCCACATCCTCCTCACTCCGGCCCTGCTTGGAATGATGATTATTGGTAAACCAGTCAGGACAAAAGTGGCCCTGTAAATTAATCCACTTGTTCATAATCTCATTGACTAGAAAGTTCAACACTATAGAGACAGTGTTGAACCTACTTTCATTCTGATGACCAACTATGTTCTTTGACATTTTATTATCATACAAATTTACAAAAGATCTTAAATGTTCTCTCAGATCCGGATTATGGATAACTCACTGATTTGAGAAATACTTTTTTCCTCCTTTCAGATCAACATTTACACTTACTTTGACTCGCTATTTAACAAACTACTATTCAAATGTTTTAGATGCAATATCCAACATTGAATATACTCGAGGCAAAAATAAAATTCCGATCATGTTTTTTAGACATTTTTATGCAACTCTCGACCCAACAACGTCAGAAGAGTCGGTCTCTAAAGGAGCCTCGCCCTCGCAGAATATCCTGTTTAATGAGAGTCTCTTACCATAAGTGGGTATTTTCTCTTTCCTCTGCCTTCCGTCCGTGCCGCAGCGATGCTACGACATAGTTTTATTTGTTCAGAAACGTCCTCCCGCTGTTCGGACAAAATCCATCGTGTCACTAAAGTTTGCCCCGCAGACTGAAAGGCGCACCTGACCGTTACAAGAGACAGGGGGACAGAAAATCAGCCTACGCCGACTCAGGCGCACTCGTTTTTTCCTTGTTCCGCCCACTTCCCCGATTCTTATCTTAGAGTTAGTTTCGCCTAAAATTAAATACTTTGACATAATTTTACTCCAGGTATAAACTACGAAACCCGTATAGAGTCCATAATTTTAGCCTACTTTTGAATTATTGTTCAGTTTGTGGTTTATGTTTACAGGTGATTTTGCAAAGTTGATTCTGCAGCGTTCCCCTGGGAGGTGGGTGGGTGGGCAGCATGTCTGGTTCCCTTATTTATAGTGCATACCTGCCCAGATACAGGCAAACAACCGACGTCTTCATATGGCATGTCTGAAATGCCAGGGCAAAAACCTTGAAAAAATACAAATAAATAACTGAAACTGTGTTTCAATGCAGTTATTATAGCCTTTATGCACCTGGAGATAAGTTGTTTGGATGGATAGCATCTGTGAACGATATTGTTGAAGTTTTTCCACGGGTTCTCAATTATACTTACAGCAGGTCTGGATTTTGACTGGACCATTCTAAGACAGGAGTTGGCTTTGGTCTGCAAGCCAAAGGCTATATGAGTGTCCAATTCCAGGCCTCAAGTGCCGGTCTCCAGCCAGTTTTAGATGTGTTGCTGCTCCAACGCAGCTGATTCAAATGGTCCAACTACCTCCTCAGGATGCCAAAGTTCTGCAGAGGCGTGCCAGTGAGCCATCATTTGATTCAGGTGTGATGAACCAGGGAAAGAACTAAAACATGCAGGAGACCGGCCCTTGAGGACCGGAATTGGGCACCCCTGATTTTAGACCCTCCAATGTGCCTCTTAAGGCCAGAAATGCTAATGAATTGAAAAAAAATTTAAAATGTAAATGCAATTTTAAAAATGCCAGCTTTTGCCGTTTTTTTATAGCCTAGAAATCTAGACAAAGCGTTGCAGTAGCAAAAATTTTGCTCTGTAGGCCTCAGCAGGTCTACGATTTGTTCAGCTAAGTGTAGACTGGGCCAATCACTGCGCTCTATGTATGTATAGAGGACGTTGGGCGGGCTTAGCACCATTATAGCAGAGCTGCGTCTGAGAAAAACAACAAAGATGGCTGCGGCTCAGGAACAGTTTGTTGTCAGTGCACCAGATATTCTCATGTTTTTCTGACAAAAACAACAGAAGTCTGGATCACCCCAAGGGTACGTTTTGCCCCCTTTGTTGTACATTCTATATACAAGTATGTGCCAAAGTAAGCATGGCAGGAGGAAAATTATCCAATATGCTGATGATACTTTGGTGTGAGGAATCTTACCTTAAATTACAGTGGCTTGCAAAAGTATTCAGCCCCCTTGAACTTTTCCAGATTTTGTCACATTACAGCCACAAACATGAATCAATTTTATTGGAATTCCACATGAAAGACCAAAATAAAGTGGTGTACATGTGAGAAGTGGAACGAAAATCATAAATGATTCCAAACATTTTTTACAAATAAATAAGTGAAAAGTGGGGTGTGCGTAATTATTCAGCCTCCTGAGTCAATACTTTGCAGAACCACTTTTTGCTGCAATTCCAGCTGCCAGTCTTTTAGGGTATGTCTCTACCAGCTTTGCACATCTAGAGACTGAAATTCTTGCCCATTCTTCTTTGCAAAACAGCTCCAGCTCAGTCAGATTAGATGGACAGAGTTTGTGAACAGCAGTTTTCAGATCTTGCCACATATTCTCGATTGGATTTAGATCTGGACTTTGACTGGGCCATTCTAACACATGGATATGTTTTGTTTTAAACCATTCCATTGTTGCCCTGGCTTTATGTTTAGGGTCGTTGTCCTGCTGGAAGGTGAACCTCCGCCCCAGTCTCAAGTCTTTTGCAGACTCCAAGAGGTTTTCTTCCAAGATTGCCCTGTATTTGGCTCCATCCATCTTCCCATCAACTCTGACCAGCTTCCCTGTCCCTGCTGAAGTGAAGCACCCCCAGAGCATGATGCTGCCACCACCATATTTGACAGTGGGGATGGTGTGTTCAGAGTGATGTGCAGTGTTAGTTTTCCGCCACACATAGCGTTTTGCATTTTGGCCAAAAAGTTCAATTTTGGTATCATCTGACCAGAGCACCTTCTTCCACATGTTTGCTGTGTCCCCCACATGGCTTGTGGCAAACTGCAAACAGGACTTCTTATGGTTTTCTTTTAACAATGGCTTTCTTCTTGCCACTCTTCCATAAAGGCCAACTTTGTGCAGTGCACCACTAATAGTTGTCCTATGGACAGATTCCCCCACCTGAGCTGTAGATCTCTGCAGCTCATCCAGAGTCACCATGGCCCTCTTGGCTGCATTTCTGATCAGCGCTCTCCTTGTTCGGCCTCTGAGTTTAGGTGGACGGCCTTGTCTTGGTAGGTTTACAGTTGTGCCATACTCCGTCCATTTCTGAATGATCGCTTGAACAGTGATCCGTGGGATGTTCAAGGCTTGGGAAATCTTTTTGTAGCCTAAGCCTGGTTTAAATTTCTCAATAACTTTATCCCTGACCTGTCTGGTGTGTTCTTTGGACTTCATGGGGTTGTTGCTCCCAACATTCTCTTAGACAACCTCTGAGGCCGTCACAGGGCAGCTGTATTTGTACTGACATTAGATTACACACAGGTGCACTCCATTTAGTCATTAGCACTCATCAGGCAATGTCTATGGGCAACTGACTGCACTCAGACCAAAGGGGGCTGAATAATTACGCACACCCCACTTTTCAGATATTTATTTTTAAAAAATGTTTGGAATCATGTATGATTTTCGTTCCACTTCTCACGTGTACACCACTTTGTATTGGTCTTTCACGCAGAATTCCAATAAAATTGATTCATGTTTGTGGCTGTAATGTCAGAAAATGTGGAAAAGTTCAAGGGGGCCGAATACTTTTGCAAGCCACTGTAGATCTAGCTAAAACGAAAGACATGCTGATTGATTTTAGAAAGAAACCTCATCAGCAGGATGTGTCTATAATCAAAGGTCAAATCACTGAGCAGGTGAAATTGTACAAATATCTTGTAACGATAATTGACAAGGAGTTGAATTGTGAAGAGAACAGCGATGCAATGAGTAAGAAAGGTCAGCAGCGATTGCACTGCTTGAGGAAATGGGCTTCTTTTCATATTGATAGGATCATAATGACCATGTTTTACCACTCTTTGATTGAAAGCATTCTGTCTTTTGCTTTGGTGTCATGGTTTGGCCAAGCAAGCCTGAAAAAGAAAAAAAATTACTCGACCTTATTGTAAGGTGGTCAGGTTGTCTGCTTGGTAAGCCACAAACTAGTGCAGCATCTTTATACAGCAGACAAGTGAAGAGGATTGCTTCCTCCATTGTTGGGGATATCTTGCACCCCCTGCATAATCACTTTGGTCCTTTGCCCTCTGGTTGGAGATTTCTGGTGCCGAACTAAGAGGTATGAGTCTAGTTTTATTCCTGCTGCTGTGACCCTACTTAATAAGCAATAACTCGCCTTTGACACTTTTTGGACTCACAAGTTTATTTATTTTTTTATGTCAATATTTAATGTATTTTATTGCTGAGATACCAATCTCTTGTTGTTTATGTCATCTTACTTTGGAGCTTGGAGAAATTGCTTGAGCACCTTACTGTTGTACTGTTGTTTTTGCTGATGATGTATTGATGTTTTGTTGTTGGTGTTTGAAAGGGGGATATCTACATGGCAAATCAAATCTACCAAGGGGTACAAATAAAGTAACTTTGACCTTGAAGTCGTTCATGTTGATGGTTGGACACCATCACCACTCCGTTCTTCTTCATAGACAGATTGAAAGAAAATCATAGATTCCACCCCAAGGACTGAGCTCTGTCTATGTGTCCTGGCCAGACTACATATGTGTATTAGGGCTGTCAAAATTTACGCATTAACGCAGGTCAATACATTTCTAGAATTAACACGATTGATTTTTTTTAATGCAATTTATGCAGACACAGGATGACCAGCCCTGTTTATCCTGCAATTCATCCCACCAGTGCTCCTCATGTAAACAGCATGGCATGGATGATTAAAAATGCAAAAATCTGCAGCGATAACTTTACATCAGGTAAGCCTTGGCTGACAAACAATCTAACAAAGCTAACTAATACTGCAGCTGCAAGATAACCACAAATAATAACAGTGGGAACTGGAGTTATGTAAAGCCCTAATTTATATACACTGCTCAAAAAAATAAAGGGAACACTTAAACAACACAATGTAACTCCAAGTCAATCACACTTCTGTGAAATCAAATTGTCCACTTAGGAAGCGACACTGATTGACAATCAATTTCACATGCTGTTGTGCAAATGGAATAGAAAACAGGTGGAAATTATAGGCAATTAGCAAGAGACCCCCAATAAAATAGTGGTTCTGCAGGTGGTGACTACAGACCACTTCTCAGTTCCTATGCTTTCTAGCTGATGTTTTGGTCACTTTTGAACGCTGGTGGTGCTTTCCCTCTACTGGTAGCATAAGACAGAGTCCACAACCCATACAAGTGGCCCAGGTACTGCAGCCCATCCAGGATGGCACATCAATGGGAGCTGTGGCAAGAAGATTTACTGTGTCTGTCAGTGTAGTGTCCAGAGCATTGAGGCGCTACCAGGAGACAGGCCAGTACATCAGGAGACGTGGAGGAGGCCGTAGGAGGGCAACAACCCAGCAGCAGGACCGCTACCTCCGCCTTTGTGCAAGGAGGAACAGGAGGTGCACTGCCGAGCCCTGCAAAATGACCTGCAGCAGGCCACAAATGTGCATGTGTCTGCTCAAACGGTCAGAAACAGACTGCATGAGGGTGGTATGCTAGGTACGTTGCCGTGTCCTGCCAGAGACGTTGTGCAGTTTGACACACTAAAATCTTGCACCGTACAGTGTGCAACCTCTCTAGAGCTCGCACAGTGTGACAAGAAGCAGTCCTTTGAGGTGGCATAACATTTTTTATGTGATTTGTAAAGGTTGCTGATAATAATAATAATAATAAATTATATTTATAAACGCCTTTCAAGACACACGACGACACAAAGAAAATAACAAAGCAAGTTAAAATAACATCAAAAGAACACTCACAAAACCCAAAGACAACAACCCACAACCAGAAAAAACAAGTATAATAAAGGCAACAGAGCTCATAAACAGTAGTCGGTTTTAAACAGGTGAGTTTTGAGTCCGAGTTTCGGATGGCTTGAGGTAGAGAATTAATAAATAAATATATTGAAGCTCTGGTTGTATCTTCATGGTTCTTGTCATTCTGGACAATGAACCACTGCAGCCTCCTTTGCAGGCTGTATTTCACTTCATCCATCTTCCCATCAACTCTGACTAGCTTCTTTTTTTCCAGATGAAGAAAATTATCCCCACAGCATGACGCTGCCACCACCACTGTTTTACTTTTGGGATATTGGTTTCAGTTTAATGTGGAGAGTTAGTTTCTCACCACACACACAATTTTGGGTGACTTTATCCCCAAAGTGTCTGGTGGGATTCTGTTCTGTAATAACCATCTATGGCCCTCACAGAACAGCTGAATTTTATGTGAGATCAAATTACACACAGGTGTACTGAATGTACCGATTAGGTGATTTTCTCAAGGCAGTTGTTTGATTTTATTTGTTGTGATGAGAGCAAAGTGGCCTGAATAGAAATGCATGACACACTATCAGATTTTCATCTGTCAAGAGTTTTGAAAACCATGTAATATCCTCTTTTCTGCTGTTTCTTTAATGACTCTTATGGTGACTGTCACAGAAAACGAAATGGTATTTTAGCTCAGAAATTGTATGACATAATATTTACTGGAAAATTTTTCTATTTTAGGATTTTTTCATAGCGCCCCCACACCTGGCTTCTGTATGGGCGGTGGAATAACATCAGCAAAAAAAAAAAAATGTATGACTGTTTCGCACTACAGACTGAGATCTGTGTGGGTGTTTGGGGTCTCAAAGGAAGTGGTTCAAAACAAGTGCTTTTAGAGACAAAGGTTAATGGCTGATTTGGAAACTGTTTCCATTTTAAAACCTCACGCCTCAAAAGAAGCAAGGTTCATTTTCCTTTACTTTCCTTTCTCTGAAGAGTGCCCAATGAGAAAATATGTCTCATTTAAATGTCCACATGTTGCATTCTTGATGGCTACTTGTCTTCTTCAAAGGTCAATAACTGGCCTGATAGACAGCGCAGGTCCTTGCTAAAATGGAGGCTTTAAAACCAATTACTTTCCAACTTCTTGTCAGAGTCTAATTCTCCTTTCATTCATGGAGTTCTTTGACCACTTAATTTAATTTGAGTCCCAACACAATCCACTTTGTTGCCTCCAATATCTTTACTGGAGCACTTCACTTTTTGAGAAACAATTAGGAATGAGCTTCCTGCTAGCCATTTGTTCTCAGTTGGTACACAGAAACAGACACTGGGCCACGTGTTTCCCTACACTGATGAGCAGAGCAGTCTGTTCATACAGAGATGGACAGAGTTGGTAGTAGCTGATACTCGCCCCCACACACACACGCACACACACACACACACCTATCAGCACTTTGCCGCTTAGCTGCTGAGAGGACTCTGTTGTCATGGTGATGACCAAATTGCGGCCTTCATGGGTATTGCCAAATGAAACCCTCACACCTCATTAACAGAAACTCAAAGGCCGGTATTTAACAATGCCATTCCTTAGAGGGGGGGGGGGGGGGGAATGGTGATGATGAATGACTTTAAAGAAACTGCTGCCTTTCTTCATTTAGTTTAATAGTTCTTATTTGCCTTTTTTTAACACATAAATTTAACAAAATGGCAAATATGTGCGCAGTATTTACAAAATAATTGAAAATCAGTCATGAATTTGTTTGTGTTTTTCCCAGCAGACAGTCAATACCACACATTTAAAATAGCCAGCCGTCTGATCTATTCTCAGTGGTGGGATTTCCTTTTAATCAAGGATAAGAACACATCCAAAAACTGTGAAAATCACCATGAGCTTCTTTTAAATCAAAGTGTAAATATATGTTTTAATATATTAAAAATATATTTTTAATTAAAATAATATGTAGTCGAGGTTATCAAGACCTCATCAGACTTTCATTTGAACTTCTCTTTTCCACAGCCATTGTTATCACGTTCCATATCAGGATAGTAACACCAACTTTCCCCACTTTTTCTCTGTTGAATGCGTTAATTGCTTCCTACAGTAGATACCTGGACGTTAGCTAACAGAGAAGATAAAATCTAGCTTTATATCTCTCTTTCTCGAAGGAGTCTCTGGCTGTCGTTACCCTGAGAAGGGAAAGGAGATAACAAGGCTCTGTCAAACAAACTTGGATATTTGGAGTGTGGAGCCTTTTTGGAACACAGCCCGGACTACATCTCAGTATTACAGCAGATAAAAGAAAGATGTTACTTGCAAGGTTCAATTGGGTTCTCCAGGGGATGATAATGGAACAGTTTCTTAGGCTTTCTCTCAGCAATGTCTGCAGAGAAGAAAGGGTCAACCAGGTTGCAGGCCATCAAACAGGTGATGCTAATGAAAGCAAAACAAAGACTTTTTAAAGTATCACTTGGACAGCTGATTGGACTGTTAGAGGAGACAGAGCAGGTTTAAAGAGGGAGGAGATTAACACTTCTGACATTGCGTTGAGGTGACCATATTTTAAAGCCTCTCATGCTACTGTATTATTCACCTACTGTCTGTAGACATGCTGCTCTATGGAGAAGGAGATGTCATGAAACATCAGAAGGATCCAGGATGAAGAGAGAAAACCATCCACAGAACTTTAAAAAAGGAGGATATTTTCAGACAAAACCTCAGAAAATCCTCTACCCTTACCCACAAAATATAACTGAATACATCTTAAGCATGAAAATGACCTTTATAACAGTATCTATAGGCTATTGTAAATATTTCTAAGCACAAAATGTATCACTATTAATAATTACAGCTACAAAAACCTTGGTTGCATAGGAACTAATTGAACTCTCCAGCCTTCTCAAACAGAAAAAAAACACAGAGTCTCTGTGTTCACAACAGAGAAATTTGAGATCCAGTCTTATCAAACCATAAGGCCACATCTGTGTGCCTTACAAAAGCATTCTCCTCCAGATGGAATAATGGAAGTGAAGGTGTAGCAAACACATGTCATGATCCACGTGTGGAGGGGCTATGTTCTACTTTTTGAGGATGTCCTTTGAGGACAGATTTTCCTCCTGTGTTCGTCCCATCAAGCCCCAAAATAAGGCCCCAAAGACCAAGGGAGGGGATAAGTTAGTGGCGTGTCTAAGTATAGAGCTTCTCACTCCAGATTTAAGATGTATTTTAAATGAAACAAAAAAGTTGATTTGAAATAACATAAGAAGTTGGTAGTAAAAGGAGCATTTCCAAAGCGATAGGAATGAGATGCGTGGCATTATGATACAAAAACTGTCAGCTGATACAATCGCTATAATCCCTATAATTAATTCACTCTGTGACTCCCATGTGGTAAACATAGATACTTTTGGCAACAACTTATGCAATATTTTTGGACCCATTATGCTCCCTGCTCAGCGCTCTTTTCTCTTGCCTTGGGTTCTAGCTCAGCAGCATCCAAAGCTCACGTTGGTTCCTATGTGAAAGCAGCCAAATAAGACCAGCATGCCTCTAATGCACTGCAAGATTGTCTGATTAGGATCAAACCATTTCTTATATTATACCTTGTGATTCTACTGGAGCGTCTCCTTGGTCCTCAAGTCACTTTTTTCCCTGGAGGCAATAATGACAACCTGCAGAAATGTTCTATGCCAGTGCCCTGTGAACAAAAATAAAAAAACAGCTTAGACTTACTTACCAAGTTCCTCCATATGCATTTTTGTTAGTACCACCATCTCCAAGCCAACCCACACATCATAGTGCTCGCTACCATCTTATAAACCTTACCTTTGCCTCTTTTGTCAAAATTCATCCCTACCACAATTGTGTCCAACCACTCTACCTTTGTTGCCCTCTCTTTGTTTAAGCACTCCTGTGCAAAGTCAACTGCTTTTGAAATTTGACCCCAGATACTTGAATTCATCCACCTTGTAGCTTTACTTTTCCACCTGTCTCCCTCTCATTCAAGCCCAACTAATCTGTCTTGCTTTCATCTTTCTTCTTTCCAAAGCAGACATTCTCCTCTCAATGCACATCACAATATGATCTGCAAATAACATACTAAATGGTGACTCCTGGCTGACCTCAACTGTTACCCTTCAGACAACAGTTGCAAACAAGCAGGGGCACACAGTTGCTATAGTAATCGGGTGATTTATATCTGCCATGTAATGCATCAGTGGGTTTTTATGCCTGACGCTGAATGACTTAATTGTTTATGACACTATGTTGCGATGTAGTTATAGTTCATATGTTTAGATAGGCTGTAAAACATCATGGCAGATTATCCAAACTTTAAGTATCCTTCATATCATTGCTATAAGAAAAGGAGTGAACACTACCAGTGTTACCTAAACTTCCTAGAAAAGACCAAGCTTACTAAATATCAAGTTGTCTAATTGATACCATCCTGGCAAACATTTTAAAGCAATAATAACACAGGAGTTGGACATTTCTTTTTAGCTATGCAATTTCATTCAAATAAAATAATCATTAGCTTCTATTGGAATTAAATAATTGAGTTAAGAATACAGTGTAGGTAAGTGTTACAATGCTTAGGTAAGAATGGCGAGGTTTGAAGTTGAAATATTTATCAAAAAAAGTAAGTAAAAGTCAGAATTCCAAGTGGGAAATTCAGAGGTTTCTCATCATTCCTGACCACAACATCCAACATGGATACCTCGCAAAATTTCTCAATCTTTCACACAGACATTGCTTTACACTCTCAATTAGCAAACATGTTTCTAGAGTGTTTGACTGTGCAAGATAAAGATCAGGTAAATAACTTGTATTGCTAACAGTTACTATACTGGTTACTGAGCATAACGATTAACAAATCTGGAAGACAGTCAAGTTCGATGTCATTTTAAAGATCCCAAGTCTGACTTATGATGACAGCACTTAAAGCCCCCAGCATTTGTCCTTGTTTACTTCAGTTCATACTTAGAATTTAAGAATTTTTCTCCACTGCATTTATTTTTAGAGGTTTCAGATGAAGATACCATTAAAATTAAAAAAGACCAATACATTTGAACAACTCATGTTTTCAGCTTTTGATGCAGCTGAAAATTTTATATTTACCTTGCAACTTATTAAAGTCAAAATGTCTTCTTGGTACCACCAAAGGAACAAGTTCGACCAATGGTCTCGATTACATGTTACTACTTTTGACAAACAACCCCACCAGACTCCCCACCCAACAGGTGGCGGCCAACCCCAAACATTTAACTTTAAATTTATCAGACCACAGGCTGGTCTTGTCAGTAAAATTGAAGGTCTTTATCTCTGAGAGCATTTAAAGTACAGGACTTGTATCACTGTGGATACCGACACTATCTTACCAGCTTCACCCAGTATTTTCAAAAGGTCTTTGTCTTTTGTTATTGGGCAGTTATGCATATTTAACAACATTAATATCGAAGACACAGAACCTATCCGCCCCCTTCCTGAACGGTATCATAACTGAACATTGCCATAGTGCTTATACTTGCATATCAATGGTTGATTAGATGAAAACAGCATCTTTAGGGATCTGGAAATTACTGGAGAATGAGCTAAACTTAATGAAGTTCACAATTCATCTCCTGATGTGTTGGCCAATTTCCTTTGATTTTTATTTAGTGTCACATAAGGAAGCAGTGTGGTTGTGTGCATTAAAATATGTGAACAGGTGTTGGGTGCCAAGTGGCGTACCAATAGAGCAAATGCGCTGTACATGTTGGCTATAATTCCTTGATAGACCCATCCAGGGTTTGACTCAGATTTCACGTCCTTTTCTACAAATCATTTGTCTTTCTGTCTCTGCCCCTTTTATGTATGGGCTGTGATTAAAGGTCCCTTTTGTGCCATAAAATGCTTAAGAAGCATGGACGGCTCTAGACAGCGGCCACTGCCCTTGTAGAACTGGCCCTGGCCCCGTTATGGTCTCTGTACTGAATAGATAATACTAAATAAATGTCTTATGCTCATGCATTTCCACATAAACTGTAGATAAATGGTTATTTTTACTAAGACAATGAATTAAATACTAAGGTGTTGCTCTATTAGCTTTAGCCATATTGAGATAAAATCAGTTTTCATCTGCTAGATCAGGGCTCTGCAACCTGCAGCTCCACAGCCACAAGTGGCTCTTTGGCTCAATTAATATATTAAACAATGAAATGTTGTCCTGGTTTTTGGGGGGAGGGGGTTTATTTCATTCTTTGTTCTGTGCCCCAAAGAAAAAACACTGGCCCCTCCCTGGCCCCCCAGGTAAATTTGGTCTAGAACTGCCACTGTTAAGAAACAGGTTTGCTTAATTCATCACCCCTTGATTTATTAACTTATTAAATACTCAAAAAAATGTTATATCCTGTTTAAAGGTAGTAATATTTCAGTATGTAAATGTCTAAAATTGGAGGGAAAAAATATAGTTTTTCTGGCATTTGGCAAATGGAAATAATTTTGATAATTCTAACTGACCTAAAACAGGTAAGGTTTAGTTTGAGTTATTGTCAATAAATTAAAGAAACAAATGGTTATCGTGTGTCTTTTTGGACATGGCATGTATCTATTCTTTTGCATTGTCTCCTGTTGTTAATAAAGTTTTGAGTTTCCCGCCGTTGTGACGCTAGCTAAAGCGAGCTTAATAATTGCTGCGTCATTTAGTAGCTCTGCAGCTATCCTGGCTGTTTCACACAACATCGCTTTGTTACAAAAATAAGCGCAAGGAAAAGCGAGCGGAGGTGAGCTTTGTTTTTGAGAGGCACAATTACAGCGAATGTAACTTCGTGTTCACATTATTTTCCACTTACAGAAAGCAAAGTACCCTCCTGCTTGTTTCGTCGACTTGCCCCTAACATAAGTCATGTACGTTGACAGGTGAAACAACAATGTCGAGGTCGGATGTTATTTACGAGCAGGTCCACTTTAGACATGACCCAAAGTGGAGCGTCCGCCTGCGGTCTGCGGAGGGCGGCGGGGCGCTGCTTTGTGTCGCCTGTGCCATTGAAATGATGAAGTCCGAAGAAATGGCCGTAAGTATCACGCTGTTAATGGTTATGGTGAGCTTTCCACCGACCAAAACTGACATTTACCATATTATGTTTTTGTATTCAACCATTTAAGTTGCATTTCCACTGGCACACTGAGTATCCATAACTATTTTTTTATGCACTCTACATGTTTGCCGCAGTCGGTGAGGAAGTGTTTTGCCTTGTCAAGTATAAGTGGCATCCTGAAGAGCTCTGCGGGGGCTTTGAGAGAGCTGTTTCGACAGGACCACAGAGTCACTCTGCATTTTATTACCACACTATTAGGTGAGGAAAATATGCATCGGCACATTAGAAGGTGATAGGTCATGGAAAAGTGATCAGCATACTATTTTTCATAATTTTTCATCCCTCTGAAGGAGAAGTTTTTTTTATTAACCGTTGATGACTTTTTGGGATTTCTTTTAAGCTACAGAAGAATACAGTGCATGAAGTGTTTATGCCTCTTGAAACTTTTCATCATGTTGCAGCCACACCCTTCAATTAACTATTGCTTTTTGTCATAGACAAGCACATCATTGTGAAGAGGAAGGAAATATATTGTTTTTAGAGGTTTTCACACATATAAATTTGAAAAGTGTGATATGCTAGTTTTTATATATAATCCACCTGTGTGTCATTTAATCCCAGAATAAATACAGGTGTTGTTTGAAAGCCCTATTTGTTTATTAGGGGAAATTAGTGAACAAACAGCATCACAAAGAATAAGGGGCATATCAGCCAGCTCATGGATAAAGTTGTGGAGAAATGTAAAACAGGGTGAGGTTAGGTTAGAAAACAATATTCTAAGCTTTTTGGATCTTTAATCTTCAAACTATTCTAAAATGAAAAGATTCTTTAACTTAGAATAGAATAGAATAAGCCTTTGTTGTCCCACAAAGGGGAAATTTGGCTGTAATAGCAGCAAAGTGACAGATCATAGAAGCATTCATGATCACACAAAAAAGTATAAAAATAGAATAAAGAATGGGCTAATATATGTACCCCTTAACGTTCCAAGGGCCCGCGGGTGGGCCCAGCCCATTTCCTAGTTTAAATCCACCGATTTTCTGACTTCTAACTTTTATGAACCTATACATATTTTATATCATTGGATTACAAGGATGCCTGGCGTTTAAGGATACAATCATAACTGAAGACACTGAGCGCTTTTGCCAACACAAACGTTCTCCTGATGGAGGTATAAAAATATGGAACTCACCACTTTGTAGTCCAATAAACGTGACAAAACCGATCCATTTCGAACAAAAATTGTCTTTTTACATCGATATGGGTCCGATTAAAGTCCTCAGACAAAGTGATTAGTCCAGGACAACAGCAAAACCAATAAAAAATGTAAAACAAACAGTGAAAATGCGCTCCCGAAATGTCTATGGCCATTTTTGTAGTCTTTACGGCTTTGTTTCCGATTCCTTCGCTTCCATTTCCGCCTACAAAGGTCACTGAGCATGCCCAGAAGAAGAAGAAAAAAAAATAATAATAATCATCCGGTTTATTCCTTACGTAGGGTACATCTCCAACCAATGGCGCATGGATGGAAAGTCACGTTATGGTATATAACGCGAACAAATCGCGGTCCAGAACTCTGATGATTGACGCATCGAATAGCCAATGTAATGCTGTAAACGCAGATATATTAACAAACACTATAACGCAGTTATTATAAAGTGCTAACAGCAGTTTAAACAAAGCCTGCTGCAGTGTAGTGTACGTGATTATAAATATGTAATTACTATAATTCTTTTTAAGACATTTTTTGTTCCCTTTCTGTTTACCAGGCATGCTTCAAACTGTGGAGGACCCAGTCACCGTGGAAAAGGTTGACCAAGGTGAAGTTTCCTGTTTACACTTTGGTTAAGACGTTTGTCTGTTTCTCTTCATGTGGTCATATACAAACACACCAATATTGCATGTGGACATACACGTTCTGCAGTCATCACCCTCCCACAAACATAGAAACAGACTTTAGGTGCAGGATGCAGGCTCACCACCAGTACAAAAGGTGATCTCTCTCTACTTTTAAACATTTGTTACGCCTTTTGTTAATTTGCATTTAGATATTTGTTTATTTTAGCTTTCTAGAGAGTTAAAAAACATGTTTTTCTTTATATTTAATTATTCATGTAGTCAGCAGTATTCACACTAATCTGTAGCCATAATACTTTTTTCGTCTTTCAGCCAAGCTATATTGTCAAACACTCAGATTTTTTTCAGTATGAAAATGTTTTTGCATGAACTAATGCATGAATAATTTCATGGCTGCTGTCACAAAATGCCTAAGGGGCCGCTTTTTTGTAAACGTTAGTAGAACAGTAATAGCTTGATGTTTATTTCCTCTTGAAATACATATTTAAAATAATTTAACTAAAAACGCAGTTATAAGGATATAGCTGTCACAACTGTAGCATCAGATGTATTGTTAATAAAATGCTGCGAGCAGATTTAATTCCCTTCTGAGAGCTGAATGTGTTAAATTGTTTAACAGTCGCTTCACTGCTGTTTATTGAATTAATGTGTTTTTCTGTGTGAGTGTGTAATCATGTGTGTGTTTGTGGCAATCAGTGCTGGTTCAGCTGCTTCTAGAGTTCCAGAATGAGCTGCCACTTCACTTTGTTCTGGATGAGGTACTCAAACAGGTAAGGCAAACGCATTCACAGACATCCAACAGTGCATTACTACAATAAGTGTAGAATATGCTGGGATAGGAACAGGCCTTAAAACACTGAAAAAAACGTTAGTTTGAACTGACCTAAAAAAATGATTCTAATTTGTTACATCTCATTTTATTAGTTTACATAAATTACAACTATGATTTGATTGAAATTGTGCAATTTTATCCAGAATAAGTCAGAAATATTCTTTTTACGGAATCATAAACTTACATTGCATTTTGGCACAACTTGATTTCTCGCTTTTGTACAACTTTATTTTTCACTTTGGTAAAACCTGATAGTTTGAGCAAATTCTAAGTCCTTAAAAAAGTTTGAATAAAGGGCTGAACTGAATTTAGTTTTTGTGTGTGCTATTAAAATTAGTTCATTAAAGAATTGCATAAAATGACCAGGGCTGCACTTAAAATACATTTCCCACATGTTTTATAGTAGGAATGTGTATTGGCAAGAATCTGGTGATACGATATGTATCACAATACTGGGGGGGCACGATATGATATATTGTGATACTATGAGTAAGACTATATATTGTGATTTTTAGATCTGAATTTAGCTGTAGAAAAACTGTCCCAGCGTTCTAAACACTCCAACCTGTGTCATACTTTAACACATCCAGTTTTATTACTAGATCTAATTGATCCACTGGAAAAAATGAGGTGAAAACAGCCACAAACTACCAGTCATACTTTTAATTTTACTGCAAAAATTACTGTCATCATTAATGGTTCCATTCAAATTCTAAAATAAAAATCAAAATGTATACATTGCTTTTTAATATCGGGACAATATATTGATTAAAATATATCGGCCTATCGATATTTTCTTACATCCCTATTTTATTGTTAATACTCAATAATTAATAATGATCTATTATCAATATCGATTAATATGACTTTTCTTTTCATCGATATGCTCTTTTTTAATATCGTCCAGCCCTAACGTTTTACTCTCGCTGTTGTGTTACCTCAGGGTTGAGGAGATAGTTGAGCAGTATTATTATGCAATCAGTTACCAGAGTTGGGTTGTTTGTGCTGCTGATGACAGGACGGTTTAACACCTGGCAGCGTTGACATGTCCCATATATCTTACAAGAATGCATCGTGTTAAAAAGACGTTTCATGTTTAGACTAGGGAGCAGTTTCTATTAGCTGAGTGAGTTAGACAATTGTCTCCTTTCCATCTTATCTACACTTAATGGAATTTCCTGCCACTATTGTGTGAATATTAAAGGTAACCTGATAGCACTTTCAATAAAACACATGTTTAAATAGAGTATTTTCACGTTATTTAGTGTTGAGGGAATCAAATAATTGCTCAGTTAATTGAGGAAGTGCTTATAGGGTGCTGCGAGTTTTAATGAAAATGTAGTATCAAAAGCTGTTGTGGCAACAGCTGCCCTCAAATGAAAACCGACAGCGAGTCTTTTGCATCTCTGTGGAGGAACTTTCTCCCACGTTTCTTTCCAGATAAGTTTATTCAGCCACCTTGTTGGTTTTTAAGCATAAATAGCCTGTTTTAAGATCACATCACCACATCTCAATTGGATTTAATTTTTTAAAAGTAATTTTCAAGGTTGACTTGCTGGTGTGCTTCTGATCAGTGTCCTGCTGCATTCCCAGATGTGTTTGAGCTTAAAGAGGAACTCTCCCCCCTACCAGAGTCTCACTCCACCTACATTTCCAGTTTGAAAAATGCGGCAAAGGTAGGCGTTTCCTGGTGGACCGAGGGACATGCGGGGGAAGAGGACTGGGCGGCGTAAACACTTCCTTGTTATTCCAACTCCAACTCGCTACGGAGGCGTGGCTGAGACTGGGCTTGTTTTATACTCCACAGCGGCAGGATGGCTTTCAGACATAGTGGCTGAGCCAGTAGCAATACCCAATTCAAATTCAAGTGCAGTGTAAAGTTTTAACCTGAAGAGGGCGCCACACTGATGGTCTTTGGTAGAAAATTCATATTTTTACTAAAATGTACTAAAATACCAAAAATAATGACCACGTGGACAGCACTATTAGACTCTCATTTATACAGTTTATCAGCAAAAAAAGTTGATTTGGGTGTGAGTTACACTTTAAGGTGGCAAACTGATTTTCAGACATTTTCCATCTGGTTTTTCTGCTTGAGAGCATAATTCATGGTTCAATCAATTATAGTAGGTCGCTCAGGTCCTGCAGGGGCAGAGTGACCCCAGACCGTCACACAACCATCGATGTCCTTTGATGTTCTTGTTCTGAAATGCTGTGTTTGTTTCACGCCAGATGTAGCCTGACCTACACCTTCTTCAAAGTTCCACTTTTGTCTCGTCATGGCACAGAATAGTTTTCTAAAGGTTTTGTCGATCATCAAGATGTTTTTTGGCAAATGTGCCTTTGTGCTCTTTTGGTTTAACACCTTAAAATTCCTGCAATTTCCGTCCTACATTTAAAAAAAACGCATACCCAAAATTAACTTAAAGCTGTTCTTGAACCATTTTGAGTAGAGACATGGCTGGGGTCTTTTTGGAAAGCAAACACTCTAAAATTTATCCCAGAACTGTGTTAATATCTCTGAGTGCTATTGTTACCAAGCAATGAAGTTTAATACACTGAAAAATAATTTTATTTGTGTCTGATTATTTATTTTATATAAATACACTGGGTCTAAAGCCTGAAGTATTACCTTCATCCACACCAAATTTGACAGCAATAAACCAAAAAATTAGTATTCTGCACACATTTTTATAACTACAGGTCAAAGGTGGTCAAAAGTGTGCCATATGCGCCATCTCCTGGGTAAATGCCGTAGTCCTCACTGAATTAAAAAAATATCATAAGCATCATAACTTCATCTTACCATATAAAGCTCCACGGCTTCCTTCAATGCTGTATTTTGATTATAAAGGGTGTTTGGACACGGTGCTGAAACAGTATGTTACTGGTACGCACTGTGCGTAATCTCTTCATGAATAAGACATTTTACGCACGTCATATACAATGGCTGCAAACAAGTCCGCCCGGTCAAGTTATATATCTGCGTTTACAGCATTACATTGGCTATTCGATGCGTCAATCATCAGAGTTATGGACCGCGATTGGTTTGAGTTACTTACCATAACGTGACTTTCCATCCATGCGCCATTGGTTGGAGATGTACCCTACGTAAGGAATAAACTGGATGACTATTTATTTATTTTTTCTTCTTCTGGGCATGCTTAGTGACCTTTGTAGGCGGAAGTGGAAGCGAAGGAATCGGAAACAAAGCCGTAAAGACTACAAAAATGGCCATAGACATTTCAGGAGCGCATTTTCACTGTTTGTTTTACATTTTTTATTGGTTTTGCTGTTGTCCTGGACTAAGGACTTTATCGGTGGACTTTAATCGGACCCATAACGATGTAAAAAGACCATTTTTTTTCAAAATGGATCGGTTTTGTCACGTTTATTGGACTACAAAGTGGTTAGTTCCATATTTTTATACCTCCATCAGGAGAACGTTTGTGTTGGCAAAAGCGCTCACTGTGTCTTCAGTTATGATTGTATCCTTAAACGCCAGGCATAATTGGAATCACAAGACTCTTAGCTTTCCAATGCTATAAAATATGTATAGGTTCATAAAAGTTAGAAGTCAGAAAATCGGTTGATTTAAACTAGGAAATGGGCCGTTAACGGGTTAGTGGTTTCGACCCTATAATTCTCCAATGGATGCAATTGCTCCTAGTCACATTCTTATTGTTGAATCATGAACCCTGTCCTCAATTGAGGCAAGTAAGACCTGCAACACTTTAGAGTTTGTTTTGTGACCTCCTGGATGAGCTGTTGATATAATTTTGGTTCACCGCTGTTCCATGTTTGTGAAGCAAACCCTTCTTAATCCAGTATTTGTCTGTGCCGCTGATTATTTAAACAAGTTATTTAAAGTTACCATGTATTTGATGTATTGTGTTTTATTTATTCATTTAGCTGAATGGCCAGCTCAGTGGGAAGCGTTTTCTGCCTACATTCAACTTCCTGGGGAACCTTTTGAAGGCTGTCCCTAATGTGGCCCACAGCCTTATTACTCAGTACGGTAAGTTAGATCGTCCATTAAGGAAAGCAGAGGTTCACACATTAGAGATTATTTTTAATAGGACTTTTTCTAGGAACCCTCCAAAAGTCCAAAATCAATATGTTGAATGATAGAAATGTAATTACGTTTTCATTCCCTATATAGTTTGTATTTTGCCCTTTTTTCCTTTTCATCGCACTGACCAAGACTAGTAATGTAACCGAGAAGTCATCAGTAAGCAGAGATGCCGGTGTTGAAAAAGTCTGGAATCAGATATGTGTATGGTTCCAGCGTTGCCAAGGTTGCACACAGAACAATTTCCGAGTCACGTAAATTCGGAATTGTAATGAACCATTAAAATGCAGCCAGTTTTTCCAGTTTTTTCTTGTATCGGATTAAAAAGCGTAGAAAAAACCCAATCATTTTTCCATTTTTTTTATTTTTGGTTGTCAATTAAAAATGGAAAGAACCAATGATATACTGTACAGATTAAAAAGCAAGCAATTCTATTTTTGTTAGTTTAATATTCAGCAGTTTGTCTTTTGCTCTCCCAGCATCCTTTCACTGATCGAGCTGCATCTCCCAGCATCCTTTCACTGAACGAACTGCATCTCCCAGCATCCGTTGCGCTGCCCTCAACCCATTCTCATTGGTCTGTGGCCAGTGATGACATCACAGAGTTGATAAAAGCTGCGCGAATATTGAAATCTTGGTCTTTTGGTCCCGGTACCGTAAGGAGACGCTTTAATCCACTGCTAGCATTTTCCCTTTTTCCATTCGAACCTGCTGGACCAGGAAGAACTTCCCTTTTAAACTTCGAAGTGAATCGGCCGAGCAAACAGACTTCCTTGTACGGGTAACCAAGGAGTCAGCTGGCCCTCTGAGCTCTATACATCCTAAAGGTGGATGTCCGCTTTTTCTGACCTCGGTTTTGCGCAAACCGCTCCTTTAAACTGGACACTTTCTACGTTCTTCGACATGGACTGTGGAGAGCTGCCCCACCAAGTAGGATTAAACTGATTTATATCTCTCGGTATGGGTAGAGGAGAGGTCTTGACAGTTAATATCCGTTTTCTGTTGGTTAAAATAAGTCTGTCAACTTGTTAACCACTGTTATTCTTGGTCGTCTGTCGCTGTACACCGACCCTGAATGTGCATGCTTTTTGTGTTTTTATTATTTGACTTAGGTTGCAACCAGAAGCAGTATATTATATTGTATTATTTCCTGGCTAGTTTATTGTCCGCTGCGGTCGGCGCGCATCTGTTTAGACAGGTCGCGTGGACTCAGTTGATCCCCTCTCTCCGTCGCCCCCGTTTCCTTTGTCCAAGCCACCATTGCTAATGAAACTAGCCTTTGTTGAGTCGCCACGCGGTCTTGCTTTGTCTTCCTTTGTGAACCGATCTCGCAAATTGATAAGGCTTGAGTTATTTATCGCATTGAGGGGGTGAGCTGAACCCCCCCTCATTCGCTCGCTGTCTCCCACACACACACACACACACACACACACACACACACAGCCGCACACACACACACACGCCCCCTTCCCTCGACGTTAACTTTGTTCTATATTTTTGCATGTGTTAGAATAGATGGAAATTATGAATGAAATGTAATCTGTAAGGTTGACCTATTTCATTAATAAATTCCCTTAAGTAACGAGAAGTTTCCTGTGCTATTTCATTGTGTGCTCTGAAGTTTGTTTTAACCCCGCGGACGAACTCTACGCCTTTTCAGAGAGACTGACAGTCTGGTTTAATTAAAATTATCTCATTTATGAGATTGGTGCCCCTATATCTTTAATAAACAGGTTAAACTAATTATTGATGCTCAGAAAACCAGACAACTTTTTATTATTAGAAGTTACAACACACAGAATGACCCTTCCTGTTTATCCCGCAATTCCACCTGCCATGCATTCAGTGTTCATCACCTAAACAGCATGGCAGGCCTAAACTGCATCCACGGTTCCATGTAAACGTCTCTTCAAAGTTGCAGGCCATATAGAATGATTATCGGTCTACGTCACTCCCTGCTGTACTGCGCGTGTCATCTGCAGAAAGAGGATCGATTATGTCTTGCTGTGCAGTTGGTTGCACAAATCGTTTTGATAAAAACTTCAAAACGCGTAAGTTCTATAGAATACCATGAACTCGCCCCTTTCAATGCAAATAAAAAGCATCTTTGGTTGCAACCTATCAGAAGAAGCGATTGGAATTAGCAGGTGATTAAAAATGCAACAATCTGCAGCGATCGCTTCATATTAGGTAAGCCTCGTTGGCTAACAAACAAGCTAACATTGCTTTTGCAACACTGCAACTGCAAGTTAACTGCAAATAATAACAATGGGGACCTGAGCTAATGTAAAGGGCCGGTGTCACACCATTTGCCTGCTCATCCGCTGTGTTGATAAACAAATATTCCCTCCATTGTTCAGAAGAAACGGTCAGCTTTACATTCAGAAAATGTTAACCAGTTAGTTTGCCTTAGCAACTGGCTAAAAGATGAATGGGTTAAAAGGGTGGAATTCTAAACAAAAGTTCCATGGATCTCTCCTGTATTTCCCTAAAACAAGAGCAATGGGATCTGGGATTGTCCTTTATTTACACAGGAATTGTTACTTTTTTAGTCATATTTAAGGATGTTGATTAATCGTGATTAATTTACAGCTACCTGTTAATTAATTAGATGAACATTTTAAATCGTTTGACAGTCCTACTAATAACCTTTGGAAATGTTATCATGGTAATCATTAAAATTTTGCTGCCAAAAAAAGTGCTAGGTAATGAAATGTAACACTGTTTTTGGCAGCAAATTATTGATCTAATCGTTTTCCTTCTCCATACATCGATAGATTTAGATGTAGAAGATCCAGTCCAGTACAAGATAATGAAGTAAATATTGCACCTGACCCTCCATGACACAGTTGTGATTAAATCTCTGATTTAACCAGTTATACAACAGCTGTCTGCTAATGGAGTTTTTCGCTCTATTAGTGGCCATTGTTAATCAGGTTCAAGCTTGTGGATGTCGTGAGGGGTTTCGTCACGGCTGGCTGCTTGTCTATACACTTATGAACAAAAGTAAGACCTACACCTAAATACTAACATTAAAGCCATTGTGTCCTCCTGTTTGTCATCACCCTCTCTGTATTCCTAAGCAGACAAAGGAAGGAATGGTTTGCTAAGTTGCTGATGTAAGATGTGGGCTGCCATTATTGACTGTGTGTATGTGTCTGCGGTCTGTCACTCAACAAGTCCCTGTGGACCTGTTTGGACTAACGACAGCAGCAAGGCAATGACAACGGAAGCCCAGAGCTCCCAGCAGATTTCTTTCTTTTTCAGACGCACCGTCTGCCTCCCAATCTATGAAATTAACTCTTTCTTCTTGCTCCCTTATCTTTTCCCCTTGTATTTATTTGGTTTTCGTATTTCTCCTACTTTGTCTTGTGTGTTGTGGGCCATTTCACTCACTAAGGAACAGATAGAGAAAATAAACAAGACTCCTACAGAGAGTGGACATTGTATTGGTGCCTATCTCCAGCAGTCACGGGGCGGGAGGCGGGGTACACCCTGGACAGGTCGCCAGTCCATCGCAGGTCAACACAGAGACACATGGGACAAACAACCATGCATGCACACACTCATACCTAAGTGCAATTTAGAGAGACCAATTCATCTAACAGTCATGTTTTTGGACTGTGGGAGGAAGCCAGAGAGAACCCACACATGCACAAGGAGAACAAACAAACTCCATGCAGAAAGACCCCAGGCTGGGATTCGAACCTGGGCAAGAAGGATTTCATATAGCGGTCTGTGTTGCAGCGAAACTGAAGAAGCCTCTGACTGAAGACACTTTGTTGTTATAGGATAGTCTCATGAAGAGCATGCTCAGGGTTGTCCATAATTTTTATTTTATTTTACGAGGATCCTTCTTTGCATCATCATCTCCAGATGTTCCACAGTCGTCCCCAGAACAGAACCAGCCTTCTTCATCAGGTTGTTGAGGCTTTTTAAATCCCTGGCTCTGATGATGCTGCCCCAACAGATGATGGCTAAATACAGATTACACTCTCCACAACGGACTTGTAGGAGATTTGCAGCATCCTGCTGCAAACCTTGAGGGACCTAAGCTTCCTCAAGAAGTCCAGTCTGCTCTGCCCCTTCTTGTAGACGGCTTCCCTGTTCAGTCTCCATTCCAGTCTGTTGTCCAGGTATTTATACTTATACTTATTTATACTTCTCCCATGATGGAAATGGTGTTTGACTTATCATTGTTTCTAATGAAATCTACAATCATCTCCTTCGTTTTGTTCACATTCAAGGTAAGACGATTGTTTCTACACCATGTCACTAAGCGGTCCACCAGCTCTCTGTATTCAGCTTCATGTCCATCTCTGATACACCCGACAATTGCAGAGTCATTGGAGTATTTTTGCAGATGACAGGTCTCTGATTTGTACTGGAGGTCTGAGGCGTACAGAGTGAAAAAGAATGGTGAGAGTACGGTCCCCTGTGGTGCTCCTGTGCTGCTGACCACCTGGTTTGACACACAGTTCTTCTGTGTTTGTCAGGTAGTCGTTGATCCAGGCATTTGTTGAGGTCCACCTGTGTCTTTAGGAGTTTCTGACAAAGCAAATCAGGCTGAACTGTGTAAAATGCACTGGAGAAATCAAAGAACATGATCCTCACAGTGCTGCCTGCTTTGTCCAGATGACAGTGGATTGGTTGAAACAGATGGATGATGGATTCTTCAACTCCCAACTCCACGGCGATAAGCAAACTGCCGTGGGTCCTGATACGTTCCTGCATTTAGAACCTGCCCTCTGTTCAAATATCTTCCATAACTCCACAGTGAACCTACAATAGGCTAAAATGACTGAGAAATATACAGGTCCTTCTCAAAAAATTAGCATATTGCGATAAAGTTCATTCTTTTCCATATTGTAATGATAAAAATTAAACTTTCATATATTTTAGATTCATTGCACACCAACTGAAATATTTCAGGTCTTTTATTGTTTTAAAACTGATGATTTTGGCATACAGCTCATGAAAACCCAAAATTCCTATCTCAAAAAATTTGCATATCATGAAAAGGTTCTCTAAACGAGCTATTAACCTAATCATCTGAATCAACTAATTAACTCTAAACACCTGCAAAAGATTCCTGAGGCTTTTAAAAACTCCCAGTCTGGTTCATTACTCAAAACCGCAATCATGGGTAAGACTGCCGACCTGACTGCTGCCCAGAAGGCCATCATTGACACCCTCAAGCAAGAGGGTAAGACACAGAAAGAAATTTCTGAACGAATATGCTGTTCCCAGAGTGCTGTATCAAGGCAACTCAGTGGGAAGTCTGTGGGAAGGAAAAAGTGTGGCAGAAAACGCTGCACAACGAGAAGAGGTGACCGGACCCTGAGGAATGATTGTGGAGAAGGACCGATTCCAGAACTTGGGGGACCTGCGGAAGCAGTGGACTGAGTCTGGAGTAGGAACATCCAGAGCCACCGTGCACAGGCGTGTGCAGGAAATGGGCTACAAGCCACTTTTGAACCAGAAACAGCGGCAGAAGCGCCTGACCTGGGCTACAGAGAAGCAGCCCTGGACTGTTGCTCACTGGTCCAAAGTACTTTTTTCGGATGAAAGCAAATTTTGCATGTCATTCGGAAATCAAGGTGCCAGAGTCTGGAGGAAGACTGGGGAGAAGGAAATGCCAAAATGCCTGAAGTCCAGTGTCAAGTACCCACAGTCAGTGATGGTCTGGGGTGCCATGTCAGCTGCTGGTGTTGGTCCACTGTGTTTTTTCAAGGGCAGGGTCAATGCAGCTAGGTATCAGGAGATTTTGGAGCACTTCATGCTTCCATCTGCTGAAAAGCTTTATGGAGATGAAGATTTCATTTTTCAGCACGACCTGGCACCTGCTCGCAGTGCCAAAACCACTGGTAAATGGTTTACTGATCATGGTATTACTGAGCTCAATTGGCCTGCCAACTCTCCTGACCTGAACCCCATAGAGAATCTGTGGGATATTGTGAAGAGGAAGTTGAGAGACGCAAGACCCAACACTCTGGATGAGCTTAAGGCCGCTATCGAAGCATCCTGGGCCTCCATAACACCTCAGCAGTGCCACAGGCTGATTGCCTCCATGCCACGCCGCATTGAAGCAGTCATTTCTGCAAAAGGATTCCCAACCAAGTATTGAGTGCATGACTGAACATAATTATTTGAAGGTTGACTTTTTTAATATTAAAAACACTTTTCTTTTATTGGTCGGATGAAATATACAAATTTTTTGAGATAGGAATTTTGGGTTTTCATGAGCTGGATGCCAAAATCATCAGTTTTAAAACAATAAAAGACCTTAAATATTTCAGTTGGTGTGCAATTGATCTAAAATATATGAAAGTTTAATTTTTATCATTACATTTATCATTACATTCTGGACCTGTATCAATCTGAGTATGGAAAAGTATGCAATTGAATTGAAACTGATGAAAATAAAAACCTGAACAGAGGAGAAGCACATCATGAGTTTTTTTTTCAGAGTTTCTAATAAGAGTCACATTTCTCAGAGAGAGGTCCAATCAAATATTCTGCGGTGATTTGTACACCACAACAAAGCAACACTTTTGAAAGTAGCTCTCTCGGTAATAGAGTGATATTTCAGTGCACAGTTTGGCACCAAAACATGGAAATCAACCTTTGCTTCCTCTGTTGACAAAGGCAAAGTAAAGTAATTTGTTTTTCCTTTCATGTTGTGCCTACATCTGTTAATTTGTTGTGAAGGGTGCTTTTTAACCGCAGTGTTTTGCTGTCCTCTGTCTGAAGCTTTTACCCTCTTCATCCTTCTGCTCCTTCTTCACCCTTTCCTTGCCTCTTAATGCCAGACTCTCATCTTTGCCGCCTCATATTTCTTAGTTTAATCAAACATGTCCTCTCCTGGCTCAGATGGAGTTTGATCTTCTCGACAGAGCAGCTTGCTTTCAGCTCGGCTCTTGTACTCTGTCATTTCTCTCTTTCTTGTTTGTTACTTGCAAAGTCTGTGTGGCTGTCTTCCACCTCTGTCTGCACTGCATGGATGATGTCTGTCTTCTGCCTTTGCTGGTTCTTTCTGCGAATCTGAGCCATGCTTTTTCTGGCAGCCTGCACACCTGGTCTTGTAGACATGGGGTTTTTGTACTTGTTAGACCCAGGGCTGTGTCGCACGTGCGATGGAAAAACTGTCTGTGCTATTAACTTTTTTTCATACGTAGCACCCTTGCGACAGCTTTGCAAGCTGCATGTTGTTGTTTTTTACTGTAAGGAAGATGCAACCGCGACAGATAAAGCGATGGTACGTTTCAATGCTATGTAGTGGCTGTAGTCTATTGTGATAACCAAGCGTTGCTATAATCAATGATTTTAGCCTTATATCCTACAACAATTCCCACAATCCCTGCGTGTTTGTTGCCAGTCCACCGTCAGATGGCATACGCTTAGAGAAACGGAGTTCGGAGGCACGATTTTCAGCTGTGCATTCATCTCAAAACAACAACTGGAGCGTGCTGGAGATGATTACCATCGCGGGAGAAATGAAGTCCAGTCTGGTGGAAGATGCTGTATCATACGAGCCCGCTATATTTCGGTCATAATTGACGCTTCCAACAAGGTGTATGAGATGTTTATGTGTGCATGATTAAAAATTGAAAACCCTCAAAGAAGCTGGTTGAGCAGCAAGAGCTAAAGCACAGCCATGCAGTTGGTCAGCAACATTTATTATTATAGCTGCTGTTAGACTATAACCATCACTGCTCCTAACAAACTCAATAAGTGTTAACATGCTTGCTTTTATTCCTAATTCTGTTTTTTGATATTTTATGTTTTTATCTTTGTGTGACTCTGTCCCTTTGCTGCTATTACGCTTGAATTTCCCCAGTGTGGGACAATTATGGGAATTTTTACTGCATGTACTGCATTATGCCCTAAAATGCTGACATTTCTCAATGTATATGCACACACCTATGTATTAAATAAATCCAAAGCTAATATTTTAGCATTTCCACTGAATAAACACATCTGAAAATATTTCTTGGTGTACGTTCATTGCATGCATTTCTATCGTTTTTCTGTTCAAGTAATGAGATGCATTACAGTTGGTTTTTAGAGACTGTAAAAGACATTTTGTGTTGGTGCTACAACCTTTTTGTCTGTGCTACAAGACCAGCAACCTCCGTAGCACCAGTGGTATAAGCTAAAAAAGTTAATGTACAGCCCTGCCACCCTCTCCTGTCTGCCATTTCACTTAATTCTCTCCCAATTCTTAAATCATTTCATCTGGATGAGAAGTTTTATTTCCAGTATTTGATCCACAGTGTTTTGCAGCATATCTTTTCATTGTTGCCCCATCATGCTGGTGTCCAAAGCTCAGTATTAAGACCTACATATAAAGCTGGTGGCTGGTGCATCCTCATTCAGTGCAACTTGTTACTGTTTGCTGTAAATGTTGTGGGTGAGGCAGAGTATGCAGTCACAGCCACATGCATTGTCAGCACTATCACTAACCACCTAAGAGATCTCTGCAGATAGCCAAAGGGAGGAGCACTAAAGCAGATTGCTTGTGTGTTAGCCCTGTAACAGCCTGTTATTGGCTGTTACAACAAGGATCATCATTAAGTTTACTTGTAACAGCAGATGGTGAGATCTGTAACTTAGCACAGTTCCAGTGAGTAAAGCTAATCTACTGTACTGTATTTGTATTTTCTTTGTATACCATAAAATACGTAACACATGGATTACATTTGTTACATAAATGCAAACCTGATGCACTACTTTGCAGAAGTATAGTGTAGATTTGCCTAAATCTATTAGCAGTTCTAAATCAACTCTTTCCTTTGTTCCTGAAAAATCAAATGATTTCAAATGTGTTAAAACTAAGACTCCCACCATACTCATACTATAAACACGTCAACCCACAGGATGTGCTGTTCTATACTTGGAAGTGGAATAAGAATCAGATAATGGTTAAAAACACATGCTTTGTATCTTAAATTGGGATGAAATTGTAATTATTTTGTTTTCAAGACAACTACCTCTATCAAAAACCCGGCATAACGGTTTTTTATCTTCTATTAGATAAAACATCGGAAAGGAATATGGCAGGAAGTCTAATCTGTGGATGTCTATTTATAGTGCAGTCAAGTCAACATTTAGTTTAAAGAGGGATTATTCGTTTGTCAACACAGCAGATGGGCATGTAACCTGGCTGCAGAAAGAGACGGTGGCCCTTTCCATAGTTCCGGTTCCCATTGGTATTATTTGTGGTTATCTTGCATTGTTTGTTAGCCAAGACTTAGCTGATATGAAGTGATCCCTGCAGACTGTTACATTTTAAATCGTCGTTCAAATGGCTTCTTTTGATCTCTTGCAACCAAAGACGTCTTTTGTTTCCCTTGAAAGGGGTGAGAGTCAGTAGTCGAGTTGAGGGGGAGCGGAGGGGGACGCCGCTCCCCTTAGAAAGAAATCCGACATATAACGTCCCCCCAGTAAAGGTCCCATCCTCCATCTCCATCCCTTCCTTTTTACAGTAAATATTGTATGGAAATATAAATCATAGCTTAGCCTATATGAGATAATTTCATCATCAGAAAATGTTAGGTCTCCGCATGTTGAGCGAAAAATAAACAGTCTAATAAAATCCGGGGGACAGGGGCACGAAACGCAATAATGCAACATTGTTTTTGCCTGAGAGTAGGCCAGGTGAACCGTTTTTGTTTCATCTCGTTCCGACCTTTGGCATCTATAAAAACTGTTTAATTCATAAAATCTATACGTTTGCACTGAGTTCAAAAGTAAAAGTTCTCCTTCTGTAAAAGCGCAGTTCTTTTATTAATGACGTTATAATTCGGGACTAGTTTGCTTTCACCGTAGTGAGAAAGGAGTGAAACGGCTGCTACGTACCCGTTTTAGACCAAGAGATGGATTTAACATGAAATTAATGTCTTGTTCATGTTTCATGGAAGTTAAATGCATGTAACGCATTTTAAATAGGCCTACATGCTTTTACTTGGTTTTGTAAAAGTTTTAAAGAAGTTTTCGTCATGACCTTAGCTGTCTCCATATCCGCATACGTCATCACGTCGGTTAAACTCTGCCACCGCATTGGTCTAAAACGGGTACGTATCAGCCGTATCACTCTTTTCTCACTACGGCGAAAACAAACTAGTCCTGAATTAAAACATCGATCATAAAAAAACTGCACTATTACAGAAGGAGAACTTTTACTTTTGAACTAAGTGCGAACATATTTATTTTATGAAGTAAACAGTTTGTAGATGCCAGAGGTAGGAATGAGATTCATTTCTAAAGACATTTTCGGGGTTCACCTTATGGCCTAGAGAGCTGCAAAAGCTGCATTACAGAAATGCAAACATGCCCAAACGAGCGGCTGGTCAGCGGGATGTCTTGGATTTTTAAAAAAAGAAAAAAATTACAGGTGAGCTATTGCTCTCAATAATTAATCTAGCCTGCTTTTTGTTATCTAAAGACCACCCTACTCGCCACAGGTGTACGCACAGATCCCAGGATGCTACCCTCCAAACTAGCTAAGATGAACGGGTGACTCCCCACATCTCTTGTTAATTAGCTTGCTAAAATACATGACTTGTCATTCAGTCAAGACACGCATGCTGCTTGCTGAATCTGCACTAGATGTCGACTCTTTTTACACATCCAGCCATAATCGGCCTAGGAAAAATTATCACCTTGTCAGAGCTCATCTGACAGTGCCGACATTTAGCCATAATCAGGACGAATATGAACAAGAGCAAGAAAAACTGTAGAAAAAAAACATGATTACGAAAGTGTTTGGAAACTGCTATGAGCATGTGGATTAGGTGAGAGTTGTAATGAATAAAATAGAAATGACTCATTTTGTTTGGTCTTTCATGTTAAATTAATCCAATACTTTGTTTTGTATAGGCCTAGTTTGCACGAAAAAAACTTCTTCTGCACTGCAATTATTTGCTAAGGCTTCTTTGCAAGGTGCTGGTATCGGCTTTGCTTCACAGATATATAAAGCCTCCATTTCACCCGATCTTGTTTAATTCTAATGCACGCTATTCAGTTGTAGTCCCCTAACATTCCGGCCAATTCGGCGATACAAAATACTCTATAAATACCACCTTTTTAAAATTAAAATCCAGATTTTTTTAATAGGCGAAAAAAATGACCATCCCCCCTGAATTTTTTTTTACAACTCGACTACTGGTGAGAGTCGATGGAATTCTAAAGAACTTGCTTTTTTAATGTTTTTATCAAAGCAACCAACAGCACAACAAGACATGATCGTGTCTCTTTCTGCAGACGACACACAGTGTAGAGCAGGCAATGGAGTAGACATAATTCCACTGTAGAACATTTAAAAAGTTGATCAAGGCACAAGGTATAAAATCCCCAGTAGTGTAAGTAATTAAAAAAAGACTTGAATTAAACATTAAAACTAAACAAAGTATCTATATTGCAATTCTCAAAATAAAGCTAAAATATTATTTTAAACTAGAACTAAAAGCCAAAGAATGGAAGTGAGTTATTAAAAGTCAGTGCCTTAAAATGATTAACAGTCTGTGTAGCTCTGATAAAAGCCAGGTTGTTCTACAGGTTTGGCACCTCCACTTTTGAGTCGCCATCTGCAGTGTTTATTTAAAAATATTTTAGAAATGCAAACGCAAGGTTTGACTTACTTTAATCTGTACTTTCAGGTTTTAAGTATTTATGAAAGATTCTTTCTCTGTTTACCAGTGGCCTTGGTGGATCACCTGTGCTCAGCTTTGGTTTATCCAGACGAAGCGCTAAAGACTTCGGCAGCGCAGGTTTGGCTGCAGCTGCTGCAGACATCTGGAGACACCGTGGCACAGTATCTTCCCGTTGCCACAAGGGACAGATTATGCGCCCTGCTGTTGCAGACTTTTAGCAACGCTAGCTCAGCTCAGCTCATTAAAACCTGTGCAGGTAAGAATATATTCACACTTCTTGCCTTCTTTTCGCCTCCTAGTGTGTAATGTACAGTCGCTGTCTAAAGTTTACGTACACACATCATAGGGATGTTTTTAGGGTGGAAGGATTATACCACAAACATGTTCAAAAACTAGAATTAGGGTTGAGGTTTGGACTTCAGGAATTTCATTCCCAAAATTAATGTTAGTCTTCTTTTTCAATTCCAAAACCAGTAATAATGTCTGTTGGGTTTATTGATTTGTTGGAAGTTTCAATTTTATGACTGCCCTTTAACCCTTAAAATTAAGAAAGACCACCAAAACATCCCACTAGCAGGGAGTGGAAATCGCTAAAACACCGCTATCCCTGTCCCCGGTGAAGCCACTGTGAGAGTGGCAACCAAAAAGAAGGCATATCCAGTTTCGAGAGATTTATTTGTCTCAAATGCAGGGATGCATTGGAAACCAGTGAGTATACTTCAAAATGGGATTTATTTCACACAAACAGCAGAACAGGAACTGATCTAAAGAGAAGAAGAGTGATATTTTAAATTGATCTGAGGTAAGTTAAGGATTTGATTCTTGATTTAATTGAATTGTGGAGGTTACTAGTCCTGGTGAGTGAGCTGATGACCCAGAGGTTGATGGGGTTGGCGAGTGGGGAGCTCAAGTTCCATTATTTAGTCTGCAGATGTAAGAGAGGGCATACAGGTGAGGTTTCCAATCATTAATCACTGAGAAGGCACAGTGGTGTGTAGGTAGGTATAGTAGATACGACCTGACACCTGCCAAAGGATCTGAGGATTTCTCCTGTGGAGGCTCAATGCAAGACCCAGATAAGCAATGAGGAATTTCTGAGAACATTATACAAAGAGAGCTTGATTATTGCAACAAAAGCTAACAATCAGGCACCAAAGGAGAGACCTGCTGTGGTCTTGATGAGATGATTAGACAGAAGTGAGTTAAAAGCACAGCAGGAGTAGCCCCGCTCTTATGGAGAATCAGGAGCCAGGAAGAGAGAAGGAGGTGAACACAAAGAAAGCACAGGATCATGATAAGCAACTGGTTTAAAATCGACACCTTCAAGCTCGACTGAAATTTGGAGTCCTCTACATGGACGGGCTAAATACCTGCTGGAATAAAAGCTTTGTGGTCAGAGACTTAGGTCGAGCTATTTGGTCACAATGTTTGGGAGGAGATCCTTTTTATTTGTTCCCATGAACCCGAACACACACCAAAACCGATTTTAAAGACTGTTAAAGTAGGCTAACATTAGGCCTCTGGAATGAACTTAACAGATTTAACAACCTGAACCCGATTGAAAAAAATTGACCAAGTCAGAAAATGTTACAATGACAACACAATCAGCATCAACAGCCAATGTATTCGCCAATTTTTTGCTTTTGTTTGTTTTGCAACCTTGTTTTTTTATCTTTTACAGCATTTCTACAATCCAAATGCTTTCCCGTCATTTTTGACATTTAGGTTAATTTCTAAAGAGGACCTCATAACCCTAGACTTACATACTCCTGACCCCAGCTTTAGGCACCACTGACTTGGAATATTATTGAAAAGTTCATTTATTTCAGTAACTTCACTAAGTGAAACACATTAGAGTAATTACACTAAGACGGATGTTTTCAAGCCTTTTCTTCTGTTAACTATGATCATTTGAGTTTATGCTGATGAAAACTCGTGATGCAAGATTAGAAGATTACATTAGAGCAATAAAAAATGTTTTTAATACAGAAATTTGGGCCTAATGAAAGTGTGTTTAAAACCTGCCTAAAGGTTGTTATTCTCAAAAGATACTTTCAACCTGACAACGAGCCTCATCAGAATGAATTTTCTTATTTATTGAATATGACTAAGTGAAGAAATTTGTAATTTTGTTTTCCTGTGTGGATTAGAAAACATGCAATCTTGTTAAACATGTGCACACAATTTTTGTCTTCATACAACAAAATAAACAAAGTGAAATTAGTTCACATGTCAAAAGAAATTACATCTGAATTAAACATTTAATTAAAAACTCGACCTATTTATGGATCTGGTCACAGCTGAGCATGAAGAGGAGATATAGTGTATGTCACTTTTTCAATGAGACATGATGCCAATGTTGCCAATCCTAACCCTTTAGCTGCAGGGTTAGGATTGTATTCGTTATCGATCAGACTGAGATACTATGATCCAGTTACTGACTAACATGGCCTAGTTTTAACTTTGGTTTAATCATGTGAAGATTAGATAGATTATTACTGTGTATGCACATTGGAATTCATTTGTAATAATCCTTTTTTTATGCTTTTGAAGCATGTTATCAGTGTCTTTTGTATCTTTCGCCTGTTAGGGCTGCTCTGGCAGCTAGTCAAGTATGAAGAGGCAGCGTCAGTTCTGATGAGCAGCTCAGGCAGTCAGCTCATGTGCGATGCGAATGAGGACATCCTCACCAACAACAACCAGACCCTCATCCAAGACCAACAGCCTGCTGACCACAGCCTGCTGCCTCTCTTGTTGAAAAAGGTCTCTGTCTAAACATCCTGCTTTCACTCCCAAGACCTGAACTCGAACACTGATTACAATCATAACAAAAAGATCTAATCCTGGATTAATGTTCGTTTGAACAGGGGCTCAGTTTGGGCTTTAGCTTATACAAATATTTGTGCTTCTTGTCTGGGAAATCCTTGTGTAGATTATATTTGGCTGGATGTTTTCAGGTCATGACGTCGGTTGGTTTCTTTGGTTCGCCAAATTTTGTATGTGTAGTGTAAAGTATTACTGTCATAACAGTAAAAAGCTCAATATTTGCAATTTTCCCAAAAAGCACCAGTAATCCAGCCAAACAAACTGTTTGTCCATGTCTATGTCAGCTGTGGATAGATAATAAACTGTGTAAAATTTAGTGGATGACCCCTACTTGACATCCCTATTCAAAACAGCTTGTGAGTCACTGTTTTGAAGCCTGAATTTCAGCAGTTATGAAATTAGAAGTGACCAAAATGTGCAAAATGAAAAGCTGAATGTTTTCAGCAGCTGTGTTATTGATTCGTTTTCAAATTGACTACCAGGAGACTCAGGGTTCCTGTGCAGTTTTAGAAAGTATGTAGATTGATTTTGCTTTTAGTGTTCTCCAGAAGATTCCACAGGATAAGTATGTAAAAAGAAATAAGTTTCTTCTATTTTTTGAATGATATAAAATTTCTTAATGTAAACTCTTATATGATCAGTTATTTTCACTCTAGTTATATGTAAATTTTGATGTTTTAAGTTACTGTCAACAGAGAGTTGTTCTGCATCACATGTGCTACCCCCTCTCATGACTTAGTATTTATTGCTTAATAACTTATTTTTGTTATTAATGAAATACACAGAAATGTAATCAGAGAAGTCTAAATATTACAATATATAATCAGGACCAGCGGATAATTTCCTCCATAGTTATTCACTGTCCCGCAGTTGGAATAAAACAAAATTTGGTTTTGTGTAGCTGATCTGTTTGAGCTACAGTAACCAGAACTATAAATGTAAAAAAGAAATTATATATATATAGCTTATAATCCTGTGTTTTGAATAGAAATCAGCTAAAATATATTTTATGGGCAGCAAAGTGATGGCAGCGTTTGTTGCCAAACATCTTAAATTTCCATTCAACTTGAAAGTTAATATTTTAACGGATTCCAGTAAACCCATTTTTTCCCCAGTTGCTGTTGAGTGGTGATGAGACGCTACAGGTGACCAGTGCAAAGTGTATCGCTGCCATTTTGGTTCATTCTCCCAGTCAGTACTGTGCTCTCTGCATCAAGGCTGATTTACCAGGTAACACGCAGACACACTAGAGCTCAGGTAGTAATAAAAGTCCTTAAAAAAAAGAAGAAATGTTCGCACATCAGTATTTGATCTCATTGTTATTCATCTCTGGAAATGAAAATAATTTAACTGCAGGTAGACAAGAAAAATGAACCGTGTTCTAGTTATAAAAAGCCACCAACAAAAGTTTGGAAGAAAATAGAACACACTGCTCCCTCAAAGCTAGGCTTTCCTTTTTTTGTCTAAATAACTTCAGATGCTTCTTAAAGGCATCTACCCGTCTCTGACATCAGTCTTAGGAAAGTTTGCCCCTCTCTTCACTTTCAGCTGTGATATATTTAATAAGGATTTTTGCACATGCAGCCTGTTTCAAGTCTCTCACCCTCTCAGTGAGATCAAGATCTGTGTTTTGACTTCCATTGGTGGATTTACTGTTATGTTTTGGGTCATTGTCATTTTGCAGGGTTCCACTCTAACTTTCATATCAGCAGTAACTAGGGCCCGCTGTAGTTCCCATGATGACTATGAAAGAAATATAGTCTCATTAGAATTGACTTTTTTAGACATTTAATTTATAACAGAGTTTTTTTGTCAGCAAAAGATTCAAAATTTCACCTGAAAAAACTTACCTATAAAAATTTACCCACAAAACCTACCTTCACATATTAGCAAAAATTGCCTGCAAAAATTTCACCCGAAAAAATTGGCATTTTAAAATTTAACTGCAAAAATTCGCCTTCAAATGTGGTGACCATCCGGTGACCCAAGCCAAAGCAATCAGCACTTGAGTCGAGCGACTTTAACCAATCAAATTACACACCTTTGATCACATGACATAACAGTTAACTGGTTAGCACAGCTAACTGTTTAGAGACACACCTCTGACCCAGTCCAACACACTGAAGTCACATGATCCAAAGGAGTGTAGTTTGATTGGCTCAAAGCCACTAGTGCAGACAAATTTTTGCTGGCGAATTTAAAGTAAAATAAACATTCATATACATAACTGCACAGGATAAAATTTCAGTGTTCAGTGTTCTAAAATAAGTCTGATTTTATTGAGACTATTAAACTATATTTCATCCATAATTGCCTTCAGACCCTTGTGATCAGCTCTTGGGACAAGCTTGGATGACCTTACCTGCACATGTTGACAGTTGTTTTGAATGTCCTCCTCTTGTAGGCTGTTTTTCATACAGTGTATTTTTTTCATTTTAAATGAAATTTATAACTGATTGACGGACTCATAAGCTGCTACCTTTTTCTTTCTGAAGACCTCAGGCATCTCTTTTGTCTCCACATGGTGCTCACTGTCACCTCAGCAGTCAAGAGCAAACAAATTGATCCAAACACATGTAGTTCGTTTTTATTTTTATTTTGTTTTTTACATACATGTATGGCTATTTATTTATTTTCTGCATATAGCCTCCTCTGCATTCACTTATGTTCCTCATGTTGTGTTACTCATATTTTTTCTGGTGTTTTTTTCTTATCGTTTTCTAGTTAAGGTCTATTAAAATGTACATTCTCTAAAACTTGAACTACTACATATTTTCGCTCTCTGCGAATGTCATCATTTTGTTTGGCTGGTTAAGATTGCAATATTTATTTATTTTTGCATAACTTACATACAGAAATTGTTGAAAACATTGTCTTTCTGAAATCAGGAAGGTGAATGTTTTTATAGACTTGCAGAGTGAATGTACATTTTGTCTACTGTGTCTCCATCTCTCAGGTTTTCTCTTTGACCGTCTGGCCAGCAGTAGTAGTGAGATGCTGCTGTGGTCCATCTACAGTTGTTTGGTGTTACTGACTGAAGAACCGCTTTTCTTCTCCCAATGCCACTCTGTATATGGTGAGACCACAGGCTATGTTTACAATGAAAATCATTTTTAGTGCACTAACTCATGATCTCATTAAAACAAGATGACAGGGCTTTTTCAAGTTTTAGCTTTGCTTCTGATCATTGTTCTCCCTTCTATGGGATTAATAGGTGTGAGAGTTTAAAGTGGATTAGAAACCAGTCTTCAGTTCAGTGTTTAATCACTGTGTTTGCATATCTGGAAATAACTGGTGATAGATCCCTGATGGAGATACAGACCATTAAAAGCTCATGCAGAATAGTGTTGCCGTAATATTCAGGAAATTCTCCAACATAGGGGTTTCTGTTACTGTTACATTTAAAATATTTTAAAATATAAAATTTACATATAATTTTGGAGGTATTCTGTGTTTTTTAATTCTTCCACACCTATAGTTAATATGCTGAAAATGTAACAAATCGGATAAAAGCTCTAAAAATCTAAAGAAATTGTCATTGAATGTATCTTTATAAAAATGGCAAATGTGTAGCTGATAAACAGTTGATTGATTGATCTTTAACATTTATATATTTAATGATTTAAAATCTTTAATGGTCTTTGTCCGACATTTTTATCACATCTGCCTTGATTGTTTAAACAAGATACCTTATCTGTCTTGTAAAAAAATGCCTACTTAATTATAACTTTTTTAAGCTTAAGGTAATTATATCTTTAGTTTTATCTTACCTTTAGTTTGGCTTAATTGTATTTATGTATTTATTTTTGTTTTATTGCCACTATAAAGGAGCTTTTATTCTACTTATTTTAATTAAATGCTTATTTTAATTTTTATTTATTTTCTCATGTTTTCAGTTAGTCCTTTAAATAAGCTTTACAAAAATGTGACGTTAACAGGTTTGTTTTTCATTGTGTCCTATTTTTAGCTTGTCTAAAGCGCTTTGAGTTGATTGAATGGAACGTTTTACCTGACACAATTATAATATGCAACCTATTACAATCTAAGTAAACTTCCAGGGCAGAGCACTAATAACACAAATATACACATATAACACCTATACATACTTAAAGGGGCTATAAGCAATTTTCTGAAATTTAAACTCGCGACTGACACATGTGGCCAAAAAACGGAACTGCTCTTTCTTTCTGCTCGCTCTCAGAGCGCTCGCTCTCAGAGCGCGCGCTCCTACGCCGGTCGCTCTCAATCTTCAATCTTTTTCGGGCATCTTTCAGGGGTTTAACTTTCTTAGTCTTATGTGGAGTTACTGTTGGTATCAGAGTTGTCCTTGGTCTCTTCGGTGTATTCGCACAATCCATTGCACTGCTTGCGAGTGTAGGCTAATTGCTGACTAGCGGTGGTGGCAGAAAAAGCGGGAAAATCAGACCCGACAAAAAATAGAAAAAATTGGATACAGGCTTATAGGTGCACCCACTGTGAGCAGACAAGGTGTCAGTATGCTCATCAGGAGATGTTTGAGTCATAAATGGTAAAATAAAAAGGCTATTGTTATGTTTATTTTGGGGAAAAAGTTGCATATAGCCCCTTTAAAATATAATGTGTGAAAGTCAAAACATATGGAATAAACAAGGTTTTCAAATAGTTCTGTTAATCTGAATTAGTAAATGTTGAGGTTTACAGGGTTTTTAATTCAGAGACTTGTCTATTTATTCTGACATGGAAAATGTTTCCATCCAAGCACTCTACTCTTGTGTGCAATGCTTCAAGTTATTGTTGCTGTTGGAACATCTTAATGAAACATACTGTATACAGACCACCTGGATTAATCTGACCATGATGGGATGTGAGCTGCCAAGAGCTGCAGCTGTTTTGTTCCTAATTTCAGACAAGCAGCATCGTTTTAGCAGCAGTGACCAGCAATGATCAGACAGTGTCATCCATCCATCCATCCATCCATCCATCCATCCATCCATCCATCCATCCATCCATCCATCCATCCATCCATCCATCCATCCATCCATCCATCCATCCATCCATCCATCCATCCATCCATCCATCCATCCATCCATCCATCCATCCATCCATCCATCCATCCATTGCTATCTGATGGGTTTTGAAGCCTTAACACCTGTTTTTGAACCAGGCTTTATTCTTTGACATGTGTTTCCTGGTCTCGAGCTTGTCTCTAGAGGGAGGTACTCATTGTTTTCATCTTGGCTCAGGTGTTGGAGGTTAGCTGGTCAGAGGTGTATCACGGTGTCGTTCTTTCTGGCTCTTCATGCCCTCTCCTCATCGCTCTTTATCACTCTATTGCACACTCCTGCACTCTACTAACTTAGCTCTTAGAAAACACTTTTGTATTCAAATGCATTTAAATTTGAGTAAAAATGTTTAAAGCATTGCATTATAGCTTTATAATCAGTCGCAAGGGCACAGTCTGTGGAATCAACAGAAGATTTAGCTCAGTCGAATGTGACCTGAAAACAGTTTTCTACAGCCTAGATCAGAATAGTGAAGTGCTTCTATCTGTATGCACAAATATGTTCAAGGTCAGTTTTTGTGTGTTTCCTACTGCTACCTCTGTATGTTTGCACCTGTGCACCTCAAGGGAAAATACAGTAGAAAATTAGCATCGCTTTTGCTTAAAACCATACAGTGCGCTTGGCAGCTGGATTCAGTATTAAAGGTAATCATTGTAAGAAAAGCCTATTACATAATGTGTATATAATGCTTGATACTTTGTGTTTATCAAGTGTTATGATAGGTGTTGGAAAGGGACTCTCTCTTAGTTTGGCCATTCATGCTTTGGGATCTCTGATGTCCTCCAGAGGGCAACAGCGGAATCATGCAATGGCCAAGGTGAGAGGTGCTTTAATTATGTTTGCCCACCTTTTGTTGTGTTATAGTAAGAACACAGAAGATAGTGTGATGGAAATATTTCAAGGTAATGTGAATTAATGAATTAATTACATGTTAGTAAATGCATCTAAGGAATATGTCACATCAGATCATTAGAGTGTTTTAAACAGACATCAGTGAGGAGCAGATTTGATTAGCAGGCTTCTCACCTCATTTCCTTTAGTTACAGTAAGAAGTGTTTTTGTTAACCTTGAGACTAGACGTCAGACAGGGTGAGAGGAATATTATTGGATCACTTGGAAGGCATGAGGCAGGGGGAATGGGAGAGGTGCGGGAGAGTTCGAGCTTGGCCCAGCTTGGGCCACCTGTATGATCCTTACCGACCTCCTTAATAAAATACAAGAAAGTGCCCAGGGGACTGCAGCCTCATCTTTGGTTAAGGAAGAAGATTTTTTATTTCCACAACAACAGTCAGTGATCTGTTTTATGGACTTACTGTACAGCCCACATATTGTTGCCGTATAAGGATCTATAGTCAAATACACCTTTTGTTAGCCTTTTTAAGCAAAGTGCCATTTCTGTTGTGCTCATGAAACAGCGACTTTAATATACAGAATAAATAGGCCGGTATTATGTTGATATTATATTGATATTGGATTCTGTTGCTAGATCAGTGACAAAATGAGCTCATTATGGCAGCGTCCATGTAGCAGAAAATTAGAAACACGGCTCATTGCCACCGTATAAAATGAATGAAAATTAGGTTTGCTGTCTGTCTGAATAACTTCTGTTATATTTAAGGGCTTTTTAATGTAGGAAGTTATTGTAGTTGATCGTGTGAAACATGTAAGATGTCAGAACACTTGAGCAAGATGAGGTGAGTGTTTGTGGCTGCTTCTGTGTAATGTTAACTATTCGGACGTTTGGTTTTTGTTTGTGTGCTAGGCATCGAGTTCCTGGTGCGCAGTCTAAAGGAGGCTTTGCAGCTGAGCAATCTGGAAGTACCAAAACAAGGTTTTCTCCTTCTCACTGAAATACTTGAAAGGTGCGCCTTTAAGTAATTATGAGATGAATTTTTGCTTTCTGGTGCCTAAAAATACTACAAAAAAGTTATTGATATACAAGTTGTTTTACTTTCTTAAATCAGCAGTTTGATGACATAGCACTGTTTTATCTATTAAATTAGGCATCTTTTTTATGCCTAAATTATGTCAACGTAGATTTTCAGCCAGAAAAACCCCAACATTTATCTCTAGCAAGTTTGTTGGCTTTTGCCGTCAGTTGAACGCAGGACATCTAGCACCAATTTGCTGATCACTTGCTCTTTTACTTATAATTTTCACATAAGCTGGCAGCAGCTCAGGAGCTCGGCTGTCTTCAAATATAGTATGCACTACTGTTCAAATTGCTTCTGGGTTGATGAAATGTACCTGCCACTTCATGAGTTTACCCTTATTTGGCCAAGGGTGGGTACTAATTTCCACCGTTTGTTGACATTTGCATAAAAAGTCTTGTCCTTTATGTTATTAGGTCTGTTTAATAAAAATAGGCTTTTACTTACATTTACTGACTTTCCAGTATTCTAATTTTTTGCATATTGTTGACTTTGTCTTACATAATGTTACAGTTGTAGTGATATATGAAAGACTTAATTAGATTTTTTATTTTTGACAGTGTGTTAATTACACTTAGATTACTTGGCCATAAACTGACCTTAAACTATAACTCCAGCTACACTGGCATAGTGAGCTGACTTCTTGTAAAACATGTTAAGTGTGGTGCACTGGTGAGTTTAATTTGATTTAAATTAGCTGTCTGGTGTCTGCATGATGAGGATGTATCACAAGCTAATAAAACACTGTCCTATTTTTGCAAGGTTGACATAATTTTAATGGAATGCCACCGGTCACATGGTAATGATAGCGGGGATAAAATATTTAATAATCTAAGAGTTCCTTTAAGAGCTACGTTTAAGCACCAAAGTGCTGAACAAGCCAAAATGAGTGTGTGTGTGTGTAAAATTGAGGTTTTTACCAGAGCTTGGCGTTGATGTATCATAGTTGTGCTTGTTGGAGAGTGAGGAGTTTTTGTTTGTGTTTGATTTTGACAGTTAAACAGCATGGTGTGAAATTTCTGGCATGTTTGTGCACATGACGTGCATGCCTGCATTATTTAGGGTGTTCTTGTTGTTCTTATTGTGGCAACAGTGACCCCCGTCCACGGATGTTATGGTAGACAAACTTTGGTGATATTTGTAACACTAAGAGGTCAATGCCATTTATTTATTATGTGTACTTATTTAGCCTGAAGGAAAGAAAACACTGTGCACATGGATGCATGGGCTGTAGTGACGTAGAAGAATGCTGCTATGCTCAGCAAACCTCTGAGCAGCACTTGAGGAAGGACACAAAACATGTTGACTTTTATTTAAATAGATTGTAATAGAAGAAATACCAAATAACCTTATTTTGTCTTCTGATTTACTTTTTTATTATTGTGATGTATTGAAAAATACAGCAAAATAGCTGCTTAGCTATTAAAAATGTTGATTTTGTTACCTCTGTAATTACAGTTGGTGACATATTGCTTTATATTTTAAGCTGTAACAATAGTATGTGTTTCTGTGTGAACAGACAGCCGCCAAGCGTCCATCTGTTCCCCAGTGGTTCAGGGTTTGCGGCGGTGTCAGAAGCTGTGACAGCTGGCGCCTCCTCCTCCTGCCTGCTGGTAGCCGCGCAGGCCGTCAAAGCTGCGTCTGCTTTGTTCAGGTATAAACACTTAAACTGTAAAAAAAAAAATGATACCCATTTTGTCAAGTAGGTTTATGTTGCTACATCCGTTCTTGAAATGCATGCTTTATATTTTTAGCTCCGTTAAATCCATGTGCATAACATGAAAGATGATCCATCCTAGTCAGAACTCAAGGAGCTACAACACGAGGTTTAACAAGTTATGAGTCATTTATTTTAAAGATTTTGATTTACATGAAACTCATAATGGAAAGAGGAGCTGGGTATAACTTTAGGGTGAACTTGGTGCCTAATACAATCTGAATAATAACCCAAACTGACTTACTTAAAATAAGTAAACCAAATGAAAAAAAACTAAAGAGAAAGAGTAGAAAACCAGGGTCGAAATTAAAGGCTGTTAACCCCTACAAAACTCCTCAATCTCACAGGATTTACAGGTTTTCACAGGTAACGGACACACTGAAGGTGTTGCTGGTTGGGAAGTGCTGAGGAGGAATCACAGCCAGTCTGCAGCAGCGAGTATTTATGCATCATATCCACTTCAGGCCACCAATCTGGATTCGCCATCTTCTGGATCCACCAATCACGGCAGGACACCTACATAGTCAAATTTATATCAAATCAAATCAAACTTTATTTATAAAGCGCGTTTCAAACCACAACAAAGCTTCTCAAAGTGCTTTACAGATTAAAAATGACCCACAATCCCCCCCCCTTTACCAAAACCCCCCAAAAAAGATAATAAAAAATAAAAAACATCACCACAGCTTTACCCCCACCCCCCATTCTCCCATGCACTCACACACATAAAAGCAAAAATAGACAAAAGCAAATCGGGCTGAGTATAGACGAGCCAGGAAACGTCATCATGGGAGCCATCTACGTCAGCAGCAGCAGGTCAACAGCAGCAGCCAAGGCACTGACTCAGGGAGCCCAAAGGAGGCAAGGCCAAGACCCCCACCCAAGCACAACCTGGAGAGCACCAAGGCAGCCACAGCCGACCACCGCCCCCGAGGCAGAGGGCTCCCACAGAGGAAACACTGGAAGGTAGACAAAAATAAGTTAAAATATGAAAATTTAAACAAGATATGATCAAATAAAAATGCAAAGCAGACAAACAATAATTGATAAATAGCCAGCTAAAAGCTAAACTAAAAAGAATTCAAGCAAATAAAACATGCAGAGCAATTAAACAGACTATAATAAATAATAATCAGTTAAAAGCTAGGTTAAAAAGGTGAGTCTTGAGCCTGCTCTTAAAAACACAAACGTTCTCTGCGGCCCTGAGATCCTCTGGCAGCCTGTTCCAGAGATGAGGGCCATAATAATGGAAAGACGCCTCACCATGAGTGTGTGTCCTGACTTTGGGGGTGACAAGGAGACGGCTGCCAGAGGAGCGCAGAGACCGCGAAGGTTCATACGGTAAAAGCAATTCCGAAAGGTAAGAAGGCCCAAGACCATTAAGACACTTAAAAATTATTTAAATAACCTAAAATCGATCCTAAAACATACGGGGAGCCAATGCAGTGATTCTAAGACTGGTGTAATGTGTTCCCGCCTCCTGGTCTAAGTCAGGACACGTGCTGCTGAATTTTGTAAAAGCTGTAAACCTGATATACTCTTTTTGGGAAGACCAGAAAGCAGGGCATTACAGTAATCAATCCTACTGGTGATAAAAGCATGCATCAGCGTCTCCGTATTGGCCAGAGAGAGAATGGGGCGGACTCTGGCGATGTTCTTTAAGTGATAAAAACCTATTTTAGTAATATTTTTTATCTGAGGAATAAAAGTCAGCTCAGAGTCAAAAATAACGCCCAGATTCTTCACTTGAAAAGAAGGATTAAAAAACTGATTGTAGTTTTGTTAATAGTTTCTCTCTCTGAGCCTCAGGACCAATGACTAAAACTTCAGTTTTGTCCTGGTTGAGCTGGAGAAAGTTTTCTGCCATCCAGGATTTAATGTCTAAAATGCATTTAAAAAGTGCATCCATTGGCCGTCTGTCATCAGGAGGCATGGAGATGTATAACTGTGTATCGTCAGCATAACTGTGAAAGTTAACTCCATGTCTTCTGATGACACTGCCAAGAGGGAGCATATAAAGGTTAAAAAGCACTGGGCCTAAAATCGAACCCTGGGGCACACCACATGTGATCTTGTGGACCTTAGAGGAGCAGGTATCTAAACTCACCATAAATGTCCTGACTGTGAGATAGGATGTGAACCATTTATGAACAGCACCAGAGAGGCCGATCTGTTTTAAATGAGTTAAAAGAATAGTGTGGTCTACTGTATCAAAGGCAGCGCTTAGATCCAGTAGAACCAACACTGTCACCTTCTGAGCATCATAATTTAATCTAAAATCATTTAAAATTTTTAAAAGAGCCGTCTTTGTGCTGTGGTTCACCCTAAAACCAGACTGAAATTTATCTAGGACATTATGAGCGTTAATAAAATCATTAAGTTGAATTAAAATAAGTTTTTCTAAAACTTTGCTTAAAAATGGAAAGTTAGATACCGGTCGGAAGTTGTTTAAATCATTAAAATCTAAGTTGCTCTTCTTCAGCAGGGGCCTCACCACCGCCCCTTTAAAGGCGGCAGGAAAGACCCCCGTCTGAAGGGAGCAATTTATCAGGGTTAAAATCTTGTCTTTAAAAGATTCATAAAAATGCTTATAAAACCGTGTAGGAATCGGGTCCAGGACAACTTTATCAAGGGTCCCAGCTTCTACCAGGACAAAACTGTCCAGTGTTTCCTCTGGTAAAGAGACACACACTCAGATTTGTCTAAAACCATGTTACTTTGAGAGGATAAAATCTTACATCTGATGGTGTCTACCTTTCCTCTGAAGTGGTCTGCGAACTCCTCACACAGAGTGTTTGAGGGGGTTTTCTGAAGTGCAGTAGAGGTATGATTAAGAATGTTGTCAATGGTGGAAAACAGAATTTTGGGATTATTTTTATGTTCTGAGATGATTCTGGAGAAGTATGCATTTTTGGAATTTCTTACAGCGTTATTGTATGATTTGAGATGTTCTATGTATATCTGATGATTTATTGTGATTTTGTTTTTCCTCCATTTCCTTTCTGCCACCCTGCAGCTCCTCTTTAATTTAATAAGGTTTTCATTTCTCCATGGTATAGTATGTTTTGAATGAGCTTTTACAACTTTTAGTGGTGCCAGCAGGTCGAGAGCGGATTGAAGCCCACTGTTAAAATCATTCACGATAAAATCACAGGGGGCAGATAAAGGTACAGGAGGAAACTTATTAAAAACTTCAAGAAAACCTGCAGCCACTTCAGGGGTTAAATGACGTTTCCTGACAATTCTCACAGAAGTTTCTATTTGGGTAAAACAGGTGATTTTAAAAAACACAGTAAGGCAAGGCAAGGCAAGGCAATTTTATTTGTATAGCACACTTTCAACAGCAGGGTAATTCAAGGTGCTTTACATGATTTGGTGATTTAAAAGAAACACATAAAAGAAACAAACATTACACATGATACACAATAAAGCAAGAGAAAAATATAAAAAAAAGCAAGAGAGCATGAACACATTTCATACATATGACATCAAGCATTTACTCAAAGGCAATTCTAAACAGATGGGTTTTTAGTCTCGATTTAAAGCAGTTCAGAGTTTCAGCAGCTCTACAAGGACCAAATTCAGTAGTGGTCAGAGACAGCCAAGTCAACAACAGAGGACACACTAGTGGACAGGCCATATGTGATGACCAAGTCCAGGGTGTGTCCTCTGTTGTGAGTTGGCTGCATGACATGCTGACTAAAATCCATGTAATTCAAAATATTTAAAAATTCTGTTGATAAAGGATCTAAAAGATTATCTATATGTAGATTCAAATCACCAGCTAAAATTATTCATTCATAAGAGTTATGCAAAATTGATAAAAACTCTGAAAATTCTTGAATAAAAAGTGCACTCTTTTTCGGAGGCCTATAAACTGTCACACATAAAATCTGAGGAGTGCTAAAAACAGAGGCAGTATATTCAAAAGTGGTAAAATTATCAAGTAAAACAGGTTTGGCGGAAAGGGTTAATGAACTTATAAAAGCAGTTCCACCTCCCCTCTGGCTACTCCTGGTTGAATAAGAAAAGTTAAAATTAGGTGGGGAGGCCTCTGTAAGAACAGCAGGAGCATCTGCACTCAGCCATGTTTCCTTTAAAAATAAACCTTGAAGTTTATGGTCTAAAATCAAATCATTTATTATAAAAGTTTTATTCAGCAGAGAGCGAACATTTAAAAGTGCCATATTAATAGTAGTTGGAAATGGAGTGACTGTATGATTTACTGGAGGTGGGATTTTTATATATTAGATGACAACACAGCAACCCATGACACCAGTTGCTTATAGTAAAGATATACCTGAATAATAAAGGTTTGTGGTGCTTAATTTGGTCCTTGTAGACCTGATTATAAAGTGGTGTCCTTAAAAACTCATCAAAGCCAGCCTAGGATGTTTGCTTCTGCAACTACAAAGCAAAAGACCTGGTAAGTGTCAACTGCTTTAGAGGTCTGCAAGCACAACCAAGCCCTAAATGTGTTCTCTTTAGCTTGTCTGCTTCCATCATCTCTGGTTGGCAAGCACCAAGACCTTCAAGCCACAGCTTCTGATGAACCCCTCTGCACTTTTCTCCTAATCACATCCCTCCATGGCATGTAGCTCCACCCACACATGGATTTTGAGGTTCTCCAGGACCAAGAGGGAATCTGCAGATGGCACTCTTCCAAGACACCAGCCACAGACTCCAGTTAATGTGAGGTGCTAGTTGCTTCCTAAGCACAGACAAATGTCACTACTTTCTCCCTTGCAGCTGGAAGCCTCTAAAGGGCTGACCGTCTCACTCTTTGGGAAGACCTGCAACACCGAGGCACTCTGAGGATGCTCACATAGTCCTGACGCCTCTCGTGACCAAAACCGGAGTTAAACTATATCTAGATGATACTGTTCAATCTCACACATCAAGTCTTGCTTTTTTTCTGCCAGCAAAATTAAGTGTTTCACAGCAGCTAAATGATGCTGCAGAGACTTTGCATGCCCCGGCCCTTACCTTGCCTGCCATTTTCTCACTCTACCCCTCATGCTCCAAGAGCTAAAACTCTATGTACAAGGAGATTTCACCCCAAAAACCACACAAACACCTGTCTCACATTTTCTTGGCTTTCCTAAGGCAGCGGGACCTGTTGAGTTCTTCAAGAGAGGGTAGAGATCAGCCAATAGTCTCCTAGAGGGTCTAGACTTTTTTCTTCAGTGGAGCATCGGTAGAAGGACACAAACACCTTTTGAGATATGTTTTTCCTGAGGACTCTCATGAAATGGTCTCTGCTGTGCCTTATTTGCCAGCTCTGTCGTGTCCACATTACAGGGCAAGGTCTCCATGATGTGGGCTCCCAGGAAACAGAAGTCTGGCATCCTCTCCAACCGGTCCCCACTGATGTTTAGTGCTTGAATGTCCATTTTTCTCCTCCTGAAATCCACGATAAGCTCCTTGGGTTTAGTTGTGTTCGGGATCAGGATGTTGCAGCCCTGGAGAGAGCTGATGCTGATGGATGAGGAGGTGTGGGGGCCTACCCTAACTCTTTGTGTACTATATCGTGAGCAGCAGGAGGAAAAGGAGAGTCCCAGGTCTGCCAGTTTGCACACCAGTCACACACTTGATGAAAGTAGAGCCATTTGGTGTTCATCCTGTTATATATGGTGTAACTAATAGCATTTTAGAAAGAAAATCTCTCCTTCAATCCAACATTGTGGTGCTGGCTTTATAGTGTGGAGCTTTTTCTACTCGGGACCTGGATGACTTGCTGCATTTGATGGTGACATGATATCTGCTTTCAAACAGAAAATCCTGAAGGAGAACGTCTGGTATGATTTTCTGAGCTTAAGATCAAACTCACTTGAGTTTTACATAAAGAAAGGAAGCAGATGGTAAGTTGTGGCATTGTCTGTTTTCTATAGCCTACCAAGAACATATATACAGTGGACCCCCTGGGGGTTGGGGATTACTGTGAATAGTTAAAATCCGCGAATACCTGAAATCTTCTCTAAAAACAGCCAGTAGCGAGTTAGGAAGCATTGCATAGATATTCCAGCTTCCCAAGCTGCATTTTTCCCCAATATTTCACATATGCCCTACAAAAAAATCAGCAGATTTTCCACGACTAACTTGCAGTCACGTTCCAGTCAAAAATCTGTGAATATGTGAATCCGCAAATATTGGACCGCAATTAGTCGGGACTCTACTGTACACATAGCAGCCCACATCAGTCATAGCTAATGTTGGGTGAAGATGCTACTCATTAATTGGCTGTAGTTTGCTACGTACTGTTTTTATCTTCACAACCTCTCTCCTTAATAGATCAGTAGGTGCCTACTTAATTAAAGGAACATCTCTCTTTTTTAGACTCAACCATCAGTCCAGACCAGTTCAGTACCAAGAGGTGGAGAAACTGATTGAGGCTATCACCAGAAGGTTCCCTGAGCTAACTATGTCTTCCCCTTCTCTCCTGCGAAGCACGGCAAGTCGCACTACAATTTACCTGCAAATGTAAAATTAAAGAAAAAGCCACAAAGCAGATCTTGCGCAAACCGTTTGTTGTCCATGTTGTTAATATCTGAGTCTTTGATGTGATGAAAAAATTTAAACGATAAAAAGTCTTGCGCAGAGGGTCAAAATACATTTAGAATCTGTCTGATGTATGGTTTCTAAAGCTCAACATAATTATGTTTTTTATGCATTTAGGTTCAAATCAGACGAGCTCACAGTAGGTGCTATGATGATTCGTTTAGGGAGTCCTCACATTATGAGTCTGTCTGAGGACACTAATGCCAATAAACTATAAACCCTTAAAAATTGTGTAACATTAATTGTGATATGCCTGCCCTAAATGTAATGAGTAAGTTTTAGTGAGAGTCTGCAGAATAATGCTTGCTGGTGTGTTTTTGTGGCATGTTATGTAATTTCAGTGTTTTCATATTCTTGTTATTCTCTAACCTTATCGGTGCTCTTCTAATAAGCAACGCATTTATTAAATCTCAATACAAAACTATATTAAAGCTTTTTTACATGTAAAAATAGCAACAGCTGGTCTTTTTGCTGCATGTTCTACATAAGTATTTATCTCTACAGGCTTTATGAACCTACGCTTCTGAGGAAAGAGGAAAAAATAGCATTTTTACCAGCTGGGCATTTATGTGCCTCAAAGCTTGTTGGTAGTAGTTACCATGGTTACCTAACTTGTTAAGAAAAAAACCCATCTCTTTAAATGAATAGCTTTATTGCTACATTTCTAACCCTCCTTTAAATACATAGTTTCATTTAGTCTTATTACACTGTTTTATTGAATGTATCTTGTATAGTGGTATGAATATTTTATTTTTAAGGAATGTAAAGGAAATAGTTTTCTTAGGCTGAGCATGCTGATCTTCCTGAATCACGTTTCCTTACCAGAAGACGAGTTGGTTCAACTGGGTAAAAATAGCAATAATAGGTTGGAATAATCTTCACAAAAAGTGGTTTAGTGTTTTCTCTGATGCAGGTCGGAAATACTAAGGAAAGGGCCGACGCATTTTTTGTTTGTTTTTTTAGCATTTAGAGATTTTAGATTTTGGTCTACAGTGGGGCAAAAAGCCACTTGGCAGCCACTGATTGTGCAATTTGTCCCACTTAAAAAGATGAGAAAGGTCTATCATTTTCATCATAGGTACACTTCAGTTGGGAGAAACAAAATGTACAAAAAAGAAATCCAGGAAACCCCATTGTATGACTTTTAAAGAATTGTAGCCCATTCACTTCAAAATTTGACAGGTTGTCTATTCAGAAACTGCATTCCTCATTCTTTGGTAATGAGTGGTTATTTAAGCTACTGCTGCATTTCTGTCAACCAAGAATCAGTCTTCCTATTTTCCTCTGCATCAACAAGGGTGTTTGGTGCGCACAGCTGCCACTCACTGGCTATTTTTACCTCCTTCAGAGCAATCTCAGTAAACCTGATAGATGGTTGTGTTTAAAAATCCCCAGTAGATCAGCAGAATATACTCTGACCATCTGACAAAGCGACATTCCAGGCCACTTAAACCACCTTTTCTTCTACATTCTGACGCTTGGTGATTGGCTGATTTTCTTTCTGTTAACAAATAGTTGAATGGGTTTACCTAACAAAGTGACCAGTGTACCTATTAGTGTATTACTGAAAAAATATGAATTGCTTTTTGGAGAAACACCAGACAGTTTTTCTTGAATATCAAATTTCTTTTTTTTATATATTTTTTTTTTATATAAAAGTATTATAAGTATAGTTGGTCTTTAACTCTGTTAAAAGTGTTTTTCTTGCTTACTAATACAGATGTAATATCACATTATATATAGCATTCCTTGTTTGTAAGTTATGAGGTCAGAGATAATTGTTTTTAATGTTGTTTAAAAAAAAATCTTATGAGTTTTATAGTGTCTTTCCCTTGGTTATATTGACCCATATGTGTTTTATGTTACAGGGAAACAAACGAATGTCAGATTCCAGCAACCAGAACTTTCGTTCCAAAGGATTTCTGCTCCAGGCTCTGATCTGTTTTCAGGCAGCCTGCAGGTAACAAACTGCTCAACGGGTTCAATAAAATGATCAATGCAGCCTTAATTTCATGTAGTTACCCTGCCGAGTAATTTAAGAAATAGGTAGCATTTTGTTTAAATATATAATTAATGAATGTTTCTAAATTAGTTTAATGATATTCTGGTATGTTGCTGTACATCATTGTGTTTCTGTCAGGTCTCATTCTCTGTGTGTTTGAAAAAGTCCTGCTTATTTTCAAGGCTTGCTCAGGAGTGTGCGTCAGAGCCTGCCCTGATGAAGAACCCATTTACAGCTCCTTATAAACACAGAGATGCTCAGGATTCACTGGAATCTGTCTGTCATTGTCTGCTGCGCTGCTGTGATTCTGTCTGGATACCAACTGTGCTTGTAAGGGGTGAACACAACTATATACTTAAAATCTGAATGATGGACCGATTGATGTCACACCCAAACTTTGTGACATCATATGATTAAAAACAAAAACAAAGTTATGGTAAAATGTAGGGGTGTGCCATCTTGGGTGCCTTACAATTAGATTATTTAACGATTAACACACTTTTTGTTTCATTTTCCCCCCATTAAGTTTTTTTTTCTTCATTCCGTCCATGGCTACTTTTAAATCTATTCAGTTTCCAATAACTGAAGTAACCAAATGTATGTATGTTGAAGTGAAAACACACTTAAAACCAACAGATTTCTAAAACATGTTTTATTATCATATCAAGGTCATTTTTTTTCCATTAAAGCTACAGGAAACATAATACACAATGGCAAAGAGTCTCCTTTCACAACTAAAGTGGAAAATACTTTACAGCAAAGGACCACCAACCTCACTCCGGATCATATTTGCACCCTACTAGATCGCTGCCTTTCCACCACATATTTTAAGTACAAGGATAACTTTTACAGGCAAAAACATGTGCTATGGGATCCCCAGTTTCTCCGATTGTGGCTAATCTCTACTTGGAAGAAGTGGAAAGAAGAGCATTGAACTCATATAAGGGATCACCACCCAGTCACTGGTTTAGGTATGTGGATGACACCTGGGTCAAAATCCAAGCAAAGGAAGTGGAAGCCTTTACTGTACATATCAACTTGGTAGATCAGAACATCAAGTTAACTCGAGAAGACGCTAAAGAAGACAAGCTACCCTTTTTGGACTGCCTGGTACACACGGAAATAGATGCCAGCCTTATCAAAGAAGTCTTTAGGAAACCCACACATACAGACCAATACCTACTTTCTCACTCACACCACACACTGGAACATAAACTATCAGTCATCAGAACACTACAGCATAAAGCTGAACATGTCCCTTCAAAGAGAGAAGGAAAGGACAAAGAACACAAATATATAAAGAGGGCACTCCTAACTTGTGGATACCCTAATTGGGCATATGTCAAAGCATCAAAAAAGTCAAGGAAACAGTCAGCTCAGGCCAGTGCAGCGGAGGAGAAGAGGAGACGGAAAAACACAGTTATCCCATATGTGGCTGGAATCTCTGAGAAACTAGGAAGGATATTTTCCAAACATAACATCCCAGTGCATTTTAAATATGGCAACACTCTCAGGCTAAGACTGGTTAATCCTAAGGACAAAACACCCAAATACAAGCTCAGTGGCGTAGTAAATGGAATCCAACGCTTAGCAGTCCAGCTACATCAAGACAGATGGTTTGAGAGAGGAGTGAAAGAAGCCATCTATGTAAAACATATAAAGCCAACCTTGAACAGAGGAGGTAGTTTTATATTCAAGCACATACAAAGCAGCTTTGAGTTCCCTACCCAAGAAGTTTCACCAAAATTCACACATTGAGGCATATGACCAAAACAGCGCATAATTACATAACCAAACAAACATTCACCATTAACGACTCTTACATCACCAAGATTGCTTGGTGCTCATAAGCCGCCATAACCCTGATTGCCTCGTTAGGTATAACGATAGCCCCATTAGTGAGCCTTAACGATAGACTTATAAATCTGATACTCCCAATCCAGTTTTCAGAACTGAATAAGCCTCTTGGATGAGGGACGAAACGTATTACGGAAAATAAGAAAAGTCCAGTTGCCTTCATTTAAACTCTCAAGAATATCATGTCCTGGATGACTGAGAATCTACATCAAAGTAAAATACTTGCTGTATCAAAGTAATTACAAAAATACAATTCAAAAAACTTTGGATGATTGAAGCTCACAATTTCAGGAAAAAAGTTACACAACTTCGATGTGAACTAAGTTTTGTCCAGGACTTTTCTGGGTTTTTTTTTCGTAAATCCCAAACTGTTTCTAAACACTTGTAAATTTCAAAATGACTGAAATGCCAGCTGCCGCCATCATGTTGCCGCTGGTCCGACCCCTAAAATGTCCGGGCAGCACACCGGACTTTGGTGTACCTGTCATTTAATTATTGTGAAAAATAACTGGTTTTGAACACTTATCTCTATCAATTTGGCATGTTTCACATCACAATTAGGGGCTGTTTGCACTACAACATTGCCATTTTTGTTTAAATACACAGGTGAAAACGCGCTGTGTTTACACGACAGGGTGCGCAATGGAACCGATGTAGTACATATGCCCGGCCATTAGATGGCAGTGTGCCCCGTGAATGCAGTGTTCCAAGGTTTCCCCCTCACAACCCGGAAAATAAACATTTCATGATAACTAACAATGGCGGTCTCTGCGCGTACAACTGTGGTTGTATAATACCTTACAGAGACCAGATAACTTATGAAGCCGCATCATCAGTAACAGCATACCTGGATCCGCCATTGCTGTTGTTTTTCTGTAGAAAGGTGGAGTGCGCAAAGCCAACAATCCCCCCCCGTCTTCCTGTTGTGTGTAAACGAGAGGCCAAATCGCAGAGAAAAACCTCAGTTTTGCTGAAAAACGTTATCGTGTAAACATCCCCTTACTCGATTACATACTGAATCGGCTTACCCCTGGCTAAAAGTATATCCTTCACTCATTCAGTCATCCTTTCTAAGATATTAGATTTGGAAATGTTTTTTAAATGTACAATCAAAATGTTGTGTAAACTGGCAGAGCAAAGGAAAGGACTTAAAGATGCACCAGTTTATCCGCAAGAGATTTCCCTTGTTTGGCTCTGATAATCAGCAGTTTACCCCTCATTTATCAATGCATCAAAGTAAAATCTCTCTATTTTCTGTCTATACATTTATCAACCAGCAGCAGAAACTATAAAGCAGTTTTTAAAGTTCAATATAAAGTTTAGGGACATAAGCGATGATGTATAAATAGGGAAGATCTTGCAGTTCCTCATTGTTGGATTCAAAACTGTGTGGTATAGTCGTTAGAAAGATGAATCAAAATTGGAATAAACAGGTCAGATCTCAAAGAAAATGGCAACTGACCAGGAAGAGTCTGTGAAGTATGGTGGTTGAGGGTTGATGATTTGGGCTTGTTTTGACATGAGTACCTTTCGTTCAGTCAACAAGCAAGTGCTCTGTATACCAATGTTTTCTAGAGTAAAATTTTAGGCTATTACCTTGACAGTTGAAGGTTAAACTGGGTCACACAGCAAGACTACAACCTAAAATTTGACAACTCTCATTTGAAGTTATAATCATGTAAACTTTTTTTATTTTTTAAAGGAGCAGTTTATTTTATGATTGTTTTAATAATATAACATGGAAACTTGTGACTGTTTATCAGTGCCTGTCTTGTATTGCTTGTAACTATTATATGGAGTTCTCTACTTGGAAATATTGTTCACACATTCTGTGTTTTAATCCACAGAGAACATGTGATCTTCAACCTAGTGCCCAGATACTGGAGTCGCTCTACTCCATCCTTTGCTCGCAATTTCTCGTTCTTCCATCTTTGATGCCACAGTTTGCAAATAAATTGGGTGAGTTTTATAACACTGATTAGGCACAAAGTGAGGTTAAAATGTATTAATGAATCAATATTTTTTCAGAGACAACTTATTTTCAAGTACCTATGAGGTAGTTTTAACTTATAAAAAGTTAAAAAAAATTCCACTCTGTAATTAAAGGGAATCAAACTTAGACTGACCTTTGAGATGTAATGTGATTATACAGTGCCTATAAAAAGTATTCACCCCCTCGGATGTTTTACCCTTTAATTGCTATACAAATCAATCATAATCAACAAATTGTGGCTTTTGTGACAAAAAAAACCCAACAAAAACTTTAATGTCCAAGTGAAAAATGGTTCTTAAAAATAATGACAAATAAAAATATTTAAGATAAAATAAGTGATTGGATAAATATTCACCTCCTTCAAGTCAGTATTTAGTAGATTGCCATTGCTTGCAATCACAGCACGGAGTCTGTGTGGATAGATCTCAGTCAGGCTGCATATCTGGACACTACAGTTTTCCTCCCTTCTCCCTGCTAAACTGTTCAGGCTCTGTCAGGTTGTGTGGTGATCGGCTGTGAACAGCTCTTTTTAAGTCCTGCCACAAATTCTCTATGGGATTGAGGTCTGGGCTTTGACTGGGCCACTCCAGAACACCCACCTTGTTGTCTTCAAACCGTTTCTGTGCAGCTTTAGCTTTGGGTCATTGTCTTGTTGGAAATAATTGTTATCCAACCTTCCCTCCATTCCTCGATGAGGGATTTAACTGAACTCCAGGGGAGGTTCAGTGCCTTAGAGATTTTTTTTGTATCCATCCCCTGACTTATACTTTTCAATGACTTTTTCTCTGATTAGCTTGGAGTCTTCTTTTGTCTTCATGCTGTAATGGTAGTGAGGAATACTGATGAACCAGTGAATGGACCTTCCAGACACAGGTGTTTTTATACTACAATCACTTGAGACACACTCACTGCTCTCAGGTGATTTCCATTATATACTACTAGCACTAATTGGCTGGACCTCTGTTGAATTAGGTCAGTCTTTTAAAAAAAGTGAATAATTATACTATCATTTATTTGATGTTACATTTATGTTTGTCAATATTTGGTAGAAATTAGTTTTCACTTTGACATGAAGGTTTTTTATGACAAAAATGCCTTTTTTTGTTGATCATGATCGATTTGTAAAAGCAATATAAGAGTAAAACTTCCAAGGGCATGAATGCTTTTCATAGGCACTTTATTGTTTTATCAGATATTGTAATTTCAGTGTTGAGAGTGGTGTGGCTACAAGGGGAAGAGTAACACATTATCACATTGAATTTTAAGCAAATTTTCACAAATACTCTATTGCCAGATTTACTTTCATTTGCTAAGTTCTGAATACCATATATAATGTCTTTCTTGCTTTCATCTAGTTTGTATATTTAATCTTCTTGAGTGTCTTGCTTTTTCCAACTAAAAGCGCTTCACTGATAAAAATGATTTAAATTAACTGTGTCTAGTCTGATTAGCTGGTTAGGAAAACAAACTTTTCGCTGCAGTGTAGTAGGAAGACACCCGCTTAAAAAACACTGGCCGCTTTATTAGGTACTCTTTGCAAATCCTGGGTTGAACTTCCTTTTGCTTCTAAACCTGCTTTAATTCTTAGTGACATAAATTCAACAAAGGTGTTGGAAACATCAGATACCATCAAATACCTTTTTTTGACACAAACATCCCATTCCACTGCATCCAAAAGGGATTCTCTTGAATGGAGATCATGTTCAAGGGTCCAGTTTGAGATGTTATGCGCTTTTTGATATCGTGCATTATTCTGCTGTCAGGGGATGACCATAAAGGGATGGACTTAGTTAGAAACACTAACAATGTTTTCTCTTTTTCCGACATTTTTCTATAGACCTGAGAGCCAATTGTGCTTGAAAATCCAAGTAAAGCAGCAGCTTCTGACCTATCAGAGCAGCTCCTCTATCGCTATACGCCCTGTCATGTTTAAACTTACTTAAATCCTGTTTCTTCTCCGTTCTGAACTTCAACAAGTCGTCTTCCCCGTGTCTAGATGGCTACATGAATTGAGTTGCTGCGATGGGATTGGCTTATTCCCTTGTTTTGCTAAGCAACTGAACAGTTCCTAATAAAGTAACTATCAAGTGTTCCTATCAAAGTATTGCTGAAATAATATGATTTGCTTTTCATGTTATGGTGCCCCCTTACTGTCTGACAGGGATTTTTAATTAAGCTTTAATTTTGGTTTTTGCCAAACAGACTCCTTGTTTCTAATTGTTAATCTTTAAATATCAGATTAAATCATGCATAAGGAAACAAAAGCAACGTGTTCAAGTTTGAATGTAATCTTAATTATTATACAACCTAATAATTCTAATATTACCATTTATTTTTCTTGTGCCCTTGTAAATGATAGCAGGAACAGCTGTACTTGTAGATGACCCACTTTCATCAAAGTTCTGTTTGTGAAAAACTTAAAAGAAAATCAAACTAAGCTGTCAATGAACACCATAAGCCTTAATTATTAAAGGGAAGCAGTTTCATAGGGCATCTCAATAGTAAGGCAGCTGTGAATAAAACGATGCCGAGTAGAACCGTGTTCTGCAGGACAGATGCAGAACATGTGTGGAAAACAAGAGTGAGTAAGAAACCCTGTGGACTGCTGTGGCCATATCACTTTTAGAAAATACTTTCAGCTTCAAATAGTGCTTTATATGTAAAGTATGAATGTGTTATCTATCTATCCGTCCGTATATATGCATATATATATATATATATATATAGAGAGAGAGAGAGAGATAAGAAAATGTTCAGCGCCCCCCCCCCCCACACAGTGTAATATCTAGAATTTCTTTCAGTACGTTTTTAACGCCTGTCTGTACACCGTTGGTGGAAAATATAAAGAACTCTAAGAGGAAAAAAATATTCTACAGGCTGTTATGCAAAACTGTGGTCTTCAATCATCAAGACTTTTCAATACCTGGTGTGAGCCTGCTGTGATGTCACTATCTGCCACGTGGGAGGTGTGTTATTGTGCCCTGCTTCACTGAATTCGGTTAATTGAACACGGCGTTCAGAAATAGGCCACTGTATGCAAGTTTTATTAAAAACTTGTTACAGTAAAATTTGTGGTCAAGATCACTGCCCTCTTCCCTCAAACAGATGCAAATCATTTCATCTCGCAGTTTAAAGACCCTGGACAGCACCTTCCCACATGACAGTTATCGGGATTCGCTGTGAAACAGAACGGTTGTCTGTCGGAGCCCATTTTCTTGCACAGTACCACAACAATTTGGGCTTTGATCTGGTTGACTGTGCCAACGAAATCGGTCATTACATCATTCAATTCGGGACTCTGCTGTTTAGATGGCAGTGCATCGCGGTGTATAATGCAGCGCAGGTTCTGCAGTATTGGGGGAGACGCGCTTCATGAACGCCTGCAGCGCTCCTAGTTTCCCAGCCATAGTCTTTGTCTCAACTGTGCAGATCTCTACAAAATCCCTGTACGTCTGTTGACATTTCATAAATATGGCTGCCAATGGTATTATTAGAAAGACGAATAACCCATAGTTTGATGGCCTCTGTTATGAATCATGGATGAAATGGGGCAGGGAAGGATATAATCCACCGCAGTTCTGTGCGGTTTTTCACACTGCCACTATGTACAAAACTTTATATGTTCTCATTGAGCATTTGCAGGTGTTTGGTGGAACAAAACCAAAGGCAGAATATGCTGCATCATTTTCTACTATCTACTACTACATATGTACTCTTTGGCTTGGAAGGACGTTGGTTTAGACGTTTGGCGATGTTTGACCCTCTGCGTTGCCTTTATGTGGGAGCCTCATCAAATACCTGTCTGTTATATTAGCATTTAATTTTTATCCATTCATACCCCCACTTTGGGAAACACTGACCTAGTCTGATTTATGCTATGATTACTAGTTGAACAGATGTCTTTTTCCATTTTCCTCTTCAAATGTCTTTCTGTCTGCCTTCTTTATGTTTTAAAATCAGCAGTTTTTCTTTATTTAATAGTTTAACTCACCAAGTTTCTTTTTGATTAATATACATTTGTTCTAATAGTTTCACATACATACATAATCAACACGAGGCTCGATACAGGGTTCACAAAAAATCCTCCTAGGTTACTTGAAACAGCCTTCGAAGCCTCAACACAATAGACGCATTACTAATGAAAGCCATTTGAAAGTTTGCTGTCCACTTTGCTGAAGCTAGGTAGCATGTTAGTGGATAATGCCTGCATGTTTAAATAAGTTAAATATAAGCTATTAAGGAAGTTTGCTTCAGCTATTTTGAATAAGTCCCATGGGTCTTAACGTACAGACACCCTGACATTGAAGTTTGTGGTTAAAATGTGAAAAAAGTTGAAGGAATGTCAATATGTATGGAACACAAGGTAGAAGACATTCTGTCTCACAGGAAGCAAAATGTAAAGAAATGACCTCTGGGATGTCCGTGGAATAATTACTTTTGTCTTGTTGTTGGATAATTGTTCTCCTTACCTTCTCACCCCTCTAGTGTCTTCTGGTTTCTATCGGCTGGCAGTGGAACATAAAGCCCTCTTCTGTGCGGGAAACAGGTACGCCAACAGAATACACGAGGACAGGGCCACTCATAAACAGCAATTAACAACATAAAGCAGTTTAGACATGAGGCCGTGTGTGCTCTGTGTCTTTAGCCAGAAAGTCCAACTCAGTGACAATATGTGAAAAACAATCTGACTGAAACATTGCTAAGGATTCTGAAAGGCTGTTTTCAGCAAGGTGTTGGTCTCAGTGTGACGCATCTGCAGTTTTAACATACTCTGACTTATAAAGCATGCTGACTGTTATTAGTATGTGTCTGAGGTTGCACATTTGTGCTGCTGTGTGACAGTGTTGCTGTAGATAGGGTTGTGGTTGAAGTAGGTTTTAGGCCCCCTGCTCTGAGTTGTAATGAAAGTGAACTATACTTGGTCTTCCTTTCATATTGAAAAGGCGTGTGTGAAAGCACATCCTTTCCTATGTCTCAAAGTCCAATCTTCCATGTACCAGCCTTTCATGGTGTGCTCATGTATTTCTTCGCTGCCCTGTCATGTTCTGTGTTTTGCTCTGCATTTTTCTTCCGTTGTTTTCTGCTGTTATCTTATGGTTATGTTCTGTCTTTTATGAGCATTTCTCCCTCTTCTATGAATTGTTACAGGAACCCGAATCTGAATGCATCTTGCTGCGGTTTTCTGCAAAAACTAAGCATGTGTCTACTCTTCCAGTCAGACCCTCCTTGTGGCTCCTGTCATGGTATACAAAGCTTGCATACATGGTTGCACTACAGTACATATCAGTAAACCAGTAAATCCTTTTTTATCTTTGCTTCGAAGCAGTAATCTTGTTTTTAATAAGAATAATGTGCATTTGCTATAATGTGTCTAGAGACTAGTTTTTTTTATTTTTATTAAAAAATGTACTTTGAATAGTGTCACCTAAAATGCCCCATAATAGATGTTACTGGCTGTCACTGATGTATCCGTTGATGGTGTGCTGGTGTGTATACTCACACCCCTTGAACTTTTCCGCAGTGTGCCAGTTTACAACCACAAATTTCAAATTCCTTTATTGTGATTTTATGTGGTAGACCAACACAAAATAGCACCTAACTTTAAAGTGGAATGAAGAGGACATACAGTTTCTAAAAATTTTTAAGAAGTAAAAGATTGAAAAGTGTGATGAGCATGCTGCTCCCACAGATTCAGTGGTTTGTAGAACTACCTTTCACTGCAGTTACAGCTGCAGGTCTTGTGGGGTTTTGTGTTTCTCCACCAGCTTTACATGTCTAGACTGAAATTTTCGATCTCAGTCACATGTGGGTCTGTAACCCCTGCTTTCCACCAGACACGTAAGGAGCGCAGCGTAATACGCAGCTGATAGTCAATAAAGTCGATAGGACCGTTTCCACGAATCAGGCTTGTCCCAGAAGCGTTGTGTCCTGGCCCTCTCCAAAATGTATACGGTACGCTTCTAAAATGCATCAATCTCAGCTGTTTAGATCGGGCCAGACAGGAAATCAGCCTTAGAAGTAATGTAAAATAGCCAGACATTTCAAAATAAAAGACACATGCAGATTTTCCATCTGCTTAACTATGAACAAAACAAAACAAAACATGACTACCTGTGAAACCAGGGTTGAATTCAGTCGATCTGTGGGTCTAGTTTGTTGGTTTTTATCATGGACAACTAGAATTTTATTCTTGAAGTGCAGAATCACCCAGTTTATCTGACACCAGTGATCATTTTTACGACAACATGAAGGAGGAGAAGACATGGACAGAAACATCTACAGTTTGGGCAGTGGATGTTGAGTTTATGATACTTATCAAAAAGAATAATATTTTTCCCCTGGATACTACCCTTTAAGTTATACAATTGCAAATCATCTGTGATTTCGTGATCTCCTGGGACCAGCTGGGTGGAACGCTTTCGCGAGTGATATGCTTCTAAAGTGCACCCGGTGGGAAGGGACGCGCTGCTGAATTCTCAAGCAAAACACGTATATTACCTTACGCCCCACTTACGTGTCCAGTGGAAACAAGGGGTAAACGTCAATGTAACATCAAGTATTGCCACAGATTTAGTTGACCTTGGATGACCTCTAGAAACTTTTACTAATATCTATAAAATAGAGATCAATAGAAATATTTAAAATATACTTATTGAGGAAAAACTTGGACGTATTCAATGCTTATTATATCTGCTGCATACATGGCACTCTTCAGATTTTTATTTACTTTCTGTTTGGAAAACAATATGTGGAAAAGGTCAAAGGGCATTCATATTTTGAACATGCTCCGAAACATCCATATAGAAAAGATTGTGTCTATTAGTATAATTTAGGACAGCATAACTCCGTCTTCTACCCCGCTGCTTTTGATTATTTTAGGATAAAACAATAAGAATGAAAATCTCAACGTCTCACACTTTCCACATTTCTGTCACCTAACAAGTAAAACGCACAAAAACATCTCAGAGACTGCAGAGGCTCCCAGGGGACATGTTGCACTGTTTAGTAAAATATTTTCTCCCAGTAGTAAGATGTAAGTGTGTGTTTGTCTGTGTGTGTGTGTGTGTGTGTGTGTGTGTGTGCGAAAGCATGTATCACTGTTTGTATCTGCGATATGTGTGTGTGTTTGGAAATGTATGTCTAAGCACTAGGCCTGTCACAATAAACAATAAATCAATTAATTGCATGATACAATGAGCTCAACAATTTTCCCAGCCACAATAATTTCCATTTCTATTTGTTTTCCTCCCGTGTCTCCCTCTTTCCACCAAAGTGAATGGATGAAAAATGGCGTATATTGTCCAACTATCCATAGTGGCAGAGTAAAATAGGATGTCTTTTTTTATTCAAACTGTGTGTTTTTGTTGTGAGCGCTTGCACTTTTTGTCTACAAAACTGAAACGGCTAGTTTTTCTCCTGTTTTTCTTGTCTAAGTCAAGTGATTAATGTTTTTTCAAAGGGAAATTTTGTTTGCACAGTTTGTTCGGGTTTTTTTAATGTTTGGGTTGTTGTGTTAATTTATATTGGCTATTAAAAATGTCTTCCAGTTGCAGTGGTAAATGTTCTTCAGAAATTAAAGTTTATCTGTCGTTCAGAGGATGTATCTGCATTAATTATTAAATTAGTTGAAAATGGTCTTCAAAACGACAATATTATCGTTTATCGCAACAGTTTCTGGGGCAATTTATCTTCCAACAAAATGTGTTATCGTGACAGGCCTAGTAAGCAGTGAGTGAGTTGGAGCGCTCCAGAGTTTTGTTTGCTCCATTTTCTGTCTTGCCGTACGTTTATCATTGCTATCTGTGCCATTTTCAGTGTGTTTGTTTCTAATTCTTTTTTTTTTGTCCTTTCCTTAGTTTTATAATCCATCCATTCATGCTTGTCATTATTTTAGCGTCCCTCTTAATCTTCTTCTGTCCTTTCCTGCATTCCTGTCACTCCATTCCCCCTTTTATAACCGAAGCTCTTGAATTTTCTCTGTGCCTTTATCTAAAACTCAATTTTCACTGAAGTAATAGTTCAATGAGTGCCGTTTTTTCTTATTTTCTACAAAGCACTGTCCTCTGTGCCTGTTCCAGAGAATTTATTCACTCAAAGATTTCTGCAAGTTTATTCTGCATTTTTACTTCTGCTTAGAAAAAGCTTTAACCCTTTTAAATAAAATATTTGCTATTGCAACATTGCCTCAATTTAAAGTCGGATATCCAGTAGGCAGACATTGATAAATTGTTCATTTTTGATTTATTTCTTTTTTCAAACCTGGTTTAGCAATGACAAAAGAGGTGCGCCTGAAAAAATGTCCTTTCATTTACAGCACTTGATGTCATCCCTTAAAACCCGTACATGTTTAACATGTTTCCTTAAATCAATCCACCTAACTTAAACTCATGAGGCATTAAAGGGCTTGTTCATAAATTCATGAGATGTTGAAGAGATAATAAAGTTTTAATCAAACATATATAAGGAGATACATGTCTCTAACATTACACATCAACATAAAAAAAAAACTTTCAGAGTAATTAAAGGCATATTCTGTTAATGTCTGCATGATGAAGCAGTTGGTAGCATTGTTGCCTTGCAGTAAGAAGGTCCTTGGTATCAGTATAGAGTATGGATGTTCTCCCTGTGCATGTGTGTGTTCTCTCTGGGTACTTTCCTCCACAGTCCAAAAACACGACTGTGGTTATTCTAAATTCCCATTAGCTACGTGTGTGTCTGCGCATGGTTGTTGGTCCTGGGTATCGCTCTGTAACCACTAGAGAAATCTTCCAGCCCCTTTCATAGATAATCGGGTATATCCCAAAAAATGAATGACTAGATATATTCTGTTGAATTGTGTTTGGTGGTTACATCCACCATCCATTTTGATTAGTGCCAGTTCTTTTGTACAAGTGACAATGATCTCCTGCGTTTTCTGTATGTGGACAAAGCCTTTTCTTCAGTAGAAAAACATCCAGGACTGGCTAAAGTCTCCCAAAGCCTTGTGGTAGAATGTGCTACAGTCCGATAAAACTGACCATGAGCTTATTTCCAAAAAAATAGGTTTGGCACAAAAACAGCTGCCAGGAAATGTTTCAGTTTTGCTGAAGTCATCAGCCATTCCTGAAGACAAGAGAGATTTTTATCTTTATCATCAGTGTGTCACAGCACATATCAAAATAGGCAAAAGCATGGCATCACCAGAAGAAAATTAATGTTTTGGAATGACCTTTCTAGAGTTTACAGCCAAATTGCACTGAAAATCAATAGAGTCTACGGATGGCGGCTTCAGATTATGTTGTGAAATGTTCTCATAATCTAAGTGAGCCAGGAAACGTCATCATGGGAGCCATCTACATCGGCAGCAGCAGATCAACAGTAGCAGCCAAGGCACTGACCCAGGAAGCCCAGAGGAGGGAGGGCTGATACCCCCACCTCCACCCAAGCACTACGTGGAGAGCACCCAGGCAGCCACAGCCGACCACCGCCCCCGAGGGAGAGGGCTCCCACAGAGGAAACACTGGAAGGAGGACTAAAATAGGAATAACACTGTTAAAGTCAAAATGTAAGATTCTTAAAAACTACTGGCAAAGAAGACTGAATGCTGAAACTAAATCAAAGGTGGTAATTCAATTCAATTGAGTTTTATGTATATAGCGCCGATTCACAACAGATGACATCTCAAGGCGCTTAACAAGAAGTAATTTCAATACATTTATACAAACATTCCAATCAGTTAAAAAGTTTCCTATTTAAGGAATCCCAGCAGATTGCATCAGTCATTGGCGTGAGGTTGGGCCCCGTTGATGCAGACTTTCCAACCACAGCAATCCTTCAGCAATCCCTCATACTGAGCAAGCATGTAGCGACGGTGGAGAGGAAAAACTCCCCTTTAACAGGAAGAAACCTCCAACAGAACCAGGCTCAGTAGGAGCGGCCATCTGCCACGACCGTCTGGGGGTTTGAGAAGACAGAGCAGAAACACAGAAGGAACAGAAGATCCGATATAAGAGAACTTTCTATGTTACAGAAAGTAAAAAGTTAATAACAGGACACGGTGGATGTTCAGCCACTGGGAGCATCATCCCAGTCGATGCCCCCCGTCCAACAGGGCATTGCAGCCAAGCAGGATACCAGACCAGGTATATCTTCTATGGAGAGAAAAACACTGAGAGAAAACAAAGTTAACAGTCGAAATAACAGAATCTACTGTAATACAACTGGAATTGGCTGGAATGTGAAAATGTGTTAACATTTATGCCATCTAGCTATTGCTGCTTATTAAAAAGTGGGAAACCCTGAAAGAGTTCTGCTTACAAAACTGTCTTTTTGTGCAGGGTTGCCGCAGGGTAGTAAAAGTTAGTAAATTAAATGACTTCAAATTAAGGCCCTTAAAAGGTAGGAAAAGGTAATAAGCACAACTTGACATGGTAGTAAATTTGTTCTTATTCTTTGGTTATTCCTTGAATATATTGTAACTTTTCAGTTGATGCATATTTTTTGTTCAGGTATTTATTACTAACGTGCGGACAGGACCTGGCTCTGTGTCCAGTCCTCTGATCTCGATTGGTTTGGGTGATCTATTTTGTTGTGCGCATGCGTAGTGTCGGGATAGCTTGGACCGCTGTTCTGACGATCTGTGCTACCTCATCAGAATGTGCTACCGTAGCGCGCATAGATGGCTGTTGGCACTACCCCTCGAAAAGGGCTACCGGTATGTTTACATGCCGAAAACAACAACAGTTAGCTTATGATGTTAAATATAATCATTAAAAAATGTTTTTCAAGTGACCGGATTGAAGTGGCGGTTTAGCAGTAATGTCTGACATAGCAACAATTTATTTGAATACGAAAACTTTTCTTTCAATCCACAGAACATGCTACCCGTTTAATATAAAGCTAAAACTCACACATATATTATTTTTCCATTACCTCGTCGGAGTGGGAGTTATTTCCATTCAGTGTCCTAAAAGCAGCGTTGAACAGCGTGCATAACATCACAACTGCTTCCACCCACCAATGATCAATTAAAACCCAGCGCTTATGACTGTGGGCCAACAGATTGTATGGAATATTATATTTCAGTTAAAAATCCAGAGGAGATTTTCAACCCTCACCTGTGCGTATTCAACAAGGCACGCACGTAATTGCTCATGCGCGCATATTCAACAACACGCGCGTGTAGAATTCATCTCATGAGTATCCAACAACCCGCGCATGTGGATTTCACCTCACGCGCGCTCTACACGAAGCTTTCATACACGCTTGAGGGTAAATCTTAGGAGAGGCTGCGCCCTCGAAAGGAAATTCTGCGCAAGCGAGTAAAAAACTTTTGACTGTTTGGAGGAGAGGAGGAGCCTAAGGTCAGCACTGACCCTGTGTAATTGGCCTTTTTAAATCAGTAATGCCCACAAGATCAGTGAGTTTTTTTCATAGGAGTTCACCAAACATCACATTACTTTTAGTATCTTACGAAAAGAAAAAACTCAGATTGAATGTCATAATTTATATTCTGTTGTTTGTTTTTCATTCATAAATGTAAATTTCTCAAATGCAAACCTCTGTTTTATACCTTCCTGAAAGAACTGAAACTTCTTCTGCTTCCCTTTCTTTAATGGAGAAAAGCACTGCAATTGCTTGAAAGGATATAATGAACTGATTGTGAACTTTTTACCCCTAGCCCTTTTTAAAATATATTTTTCATTTCATTTATTTATGTTTTTAGTTTTTCTTTTTTTTTCTCTGCTTGAATGCTACACCAATGTAATTTTGCTATTTTCCTGGCTGTCTTGCATCTTTGACAAATACCATTTTCTTGTATTGGTAAATTGTGAAAAATATAACTCTACTGATCCTGAGGCCAATTACACAGGGTCAGTGCTGACCTTAGGCTCATCCTCCAAACAGTCAAAAGCTTTTTACTGGCGCTAGCAGAATTTCATTTCGAGGGCGCAGCCTCTCCTAAGATTTACCTTCACGCGTGTATGAAAGCTTCGTGTAGAGCGCGTGTGAGGTGAAATCCACATGCGCGGGTTGTTGGATACTCATGAGATGAATTCTACACGCGCGTATTGTTGAATATGCGCGCATGAGCAATTACGTGTGTGCCTTGTTGAATACGCGCAGGTGAGGTTGAAAATCTCGCTCGGGATTTTTGACTGAAATATAATTCCATCCATCCACCATTCATCAGCAGCGGATTCGCACGCGGGGGGAGCAGTTACCCATTTCGTTTAAAACATTTTCTTGTGAGGGTCATTGCATTTTGTTCATATTCTATTTATTCTAGTCTTCTGGAAATTATTATATATTAGTCAAGACATCATCACATTTATACTTTGAAGTGAGTGGAATAACATTTAGTTTTGGGTCAGGGATGGACCATCATCACACATGGGTCAGTATCACTCCCACAAAAGAGGCCGCTGCTCAATGTTGTGATGGTAGTAAAAATTATGGAGAGGTAGTAAGAAAGAAAGTAAAAAGTAATAAATTCAACTCTAAGATTCCTGTATAAACCCTGTTGTAGTTACTTTAAGGCAGTGTTTCTCAAACTATGGGGCGAGCCCCAGTAGTGGGGCGCAGAGGTATTGCAGGTGGGGCGTGACATCAACGGGATTTAAATAGTTTTTCCCCCCTAGATTCTGTCATTGTGAATGTTTCACTGCACTGTAAATTAAATCAACCAACTCACCCCTCTCACAAAATTAAACACACTCAAATAAATTAGCAATTGTGATCATCATTGTAAACAGAACCGGGTCCTGGAACATCGGGCTGGGAGTTTGAAGTTGGACAATATCGAAGCAGAACAAAACAAGTTGAAAATATCTAAAAAGATCAGGGAACGTTTCAGAGTCAGAGAAGTCACACGGTCAACCATGGAGGAAATGCAGGGATGAGTATCTTGCTCTTTATTTATTTATTTTATTTATTTTTATTTTGTATTTTTGAAAGCTTTGTAAATTTGATAAAACTACAACTTTTATTTTCTCCAACTGTGAGCTGAAGTTCTACATGTAGCAACTACTGACAGCATATATTTCTTAGCCGGTTTTATACCATTACGCAACCCCTTTTTCCAACTAATTTATACCCTTATAAACATGTAGACTAACTCGGCTATTTAAATAAATAAAACACTTTAAAAATCAGGCGTGGTCACCATTCTGTTGGGGCGATAAAAGCAGGGGGGGCTTGTGTATGCTCCTTTGTCCAAAGTGGGGAATGATAAAAAAAGTTTGAGAAACACTGCTTTAAGGAAATAAAGTAAAAAAATTTTTTTAGTTTTCCACCACCTGTTCAGTTGTCATAAAAGGCAAATATTTGACACAATTTGTTTTGAATAGTTGACTAAAGCCTAGCAGCAATGGCATAGAGGTTAGATAACTCGTTGGAGTAAAGAGACTGGAGTCACAATTAATTAAAAAACTTACAAACCAAGAAGTTTATGCCTTAGCTTTTGTTTTGTTTTTTATAAACGGTTTGAGATCTAACACTTATTGGTCTTAAAGCGGCTGTCCAGATTATTTGAGGGAGATATAGATTTTTTTAAATCCCACTACCAAGGCCATTCCCAAAACATCCACCCCTCCTGCTCCCTCTAGGCCCACCTCAACAGTTTTGCACGCTCATCAGCTGTGGTCTCACAGTGGGTCAAAGAGGAAAGCAGCAAGCACTTTCAAACATCACCCGACTCTATTTTGTTATGGACATGTCAAAGGTGAGCGACTTCTCCACGAGTGACGCTCTCTTCCAATGTGGCAACTGTAAACAGGAGAGTCCTGTGTGCGCGGCCCCACCCTCGCAGGTTCGCGCAATGCTCATGATTGACAGCCAACAAGGCGGAAACTCAAATTTGTTTGGCTAAAAAAATTTGCCGGTCAGTGTAAAATGCATGGGGGTCTGTGGGAGGAAGGTGGGACTTAGGAAGAATAACAAATATTGTGGAGCACCAGCCTTTTATCATAGTATTGAGCCCCACAATTATTGTAAAGATTTATAAAACTTTTAATACATCAGTATATTCTCTGGACTTAAACTTGGAGAAAGCTGTTTTAATATGCGATGAATAGATGTTGCCGCAGCAACATTTGACAACAAACTCTCGGCTAAAGTGTAAAGAATTTTAAAAGCTTTAAAATCTTTAATTTGTGTCACCTCACCCTATATTAGGTTTATCAAAGCATCTACATTGTGTGCACAATTATTAGGTAAGTGAGTATTTTTACCGTTTGATCATATTTAGGTATATTTTCTAACTCCAAGCTGGATAAACTTGAATGTTTAATAGCTTTAACCATAGCAGGTGATGTGTATCTGTAATTAAGGAGTGTGTAAGTTAGGGAGGTCCTATATTAAGATGTGCTTAATTATTAGCCAACTTCTGTTCTTTTGGCAAAATGAACCAAATACAGATTTCACTGACTGGAAAATCAAAAAAGTCAAAAATGACCAAAAGTCTCTCAGAAGGATTCAGCACTGCTGAAATTGCGAAGATATTGGGGCGTGATCACAGAACCATCAAATGTTGCAAATAGTCAATAGGGTCGCAAGAAATGTGTTGAGGATTTTAGAAGAATCAAGCATAAAGCAATCAGGAACCAATTATTCTCCAGTTCTGTCATATTCCATAATCAATCAATAAACCTTTATTTATAAAGCACTTTACACACCCAAGCTGACCAAAGTGTTGTTCAAGATGAAAACAATCAATCAATAGATCACATACACCAGCAGTAAATCAGATAAATAACTGCAACCTACGTGAAGTACCCAAAAATGCAAGATGTTCAGAGCTCAGAAACATGGCTGCGGTATGGAGGGCTGAAACCTGACCACCACTGAACAAGACACATAAGCTGAAGCGTCTAAATTGAGCCAAGAAATATCTGAAGACAGATTTTTCAAAGGTGTTATGGACTCCTGAAATTAGTGACTCTTGACGGACCAGATGGACTGTCCTGTGGGTGGATCAGTAATGAGCACAGAGCTTAACTTTGAGTCAGACGCCAGGAAGGTGGAGGTGGGTACTGATATGGGCTGGTATTAAAGATGAGCTGGTTGACATTTTCCGTTTGAAGATGGGCTCAAAAATCAACTCCCAAACCTACTGCCAGTTTATAGAAGACATTTTTTTCAAGCAGTGGTTCAGGAAGAGGTTTGAATCTTTCAAAAAGACAATGATTTTAATGCAGGACAATGCTCCTTCACATTCATGCAAGTACTCCGTTGCGTGACTTCCTACAAAGGCGTTAAAGATAAAAAAACTTATGACATGGTCCCCTTCCTCACCTGACCTGAACACAACTGAGATTTTATGGGCAGTTCTTAAACAGGAGATTTATACTTAACCGTTTAGCTCTCTTGAGTTGTTTATAATTATCACACAATTATCACACAAACAGATGAAAATAAAATAGTGAGATGGGAAATGTGTGTTTTTAATTTTGTTGCGTAATAATTCATCACAATTGTAGCTGTGTGCACATATAGATATTCTCCTAAAAAAGCCAGAACCTCACTTTTACTTTCTTAAACACTCATGTTTGAGATTAATTTACATTTTGGAGCGCTGTAATTGGTGATTATTAAAAATAATCCGCAAAAGATAAGACTCCATGAATATTGATTTCACACATCCATGACAGCATTGTTTTCTAAAGAAAAGATATCGACCTAATCTATTGTTGTCCCACAGAATATTGGAAAAGTGATAAATCAGCACAACCTCTTAGGTTTTCTTCTCCTACCCCGGACTTTAACAGTGCCAGTAGTGGCTTGGCTTTAGTTATGCAGGTCCAGATGGTGTCAGCCCCAGAGTCCTGAAGGCCTGTGCAGAGCAGCTCTGTGGGATTCTGCAGCACCTCTTCAACCTTAGCCTAACCCAGGAGAAGGTTCCAGTGTTGTGGAAGACATCCTGCCTTGTTCCAGTAGCCAAAAGAACTCACCCATCAGTCATCAATGACTATAGACCTGTTGCCCTGACATCCCACATCATGAAGGTCCTGGAGAGACTCTTGTTGGCACCCCTGAGTAAACAAACAAGAACGTATCAGGACCCACTGCAGTTTGCTTATCGCTTTGGAGTTAGAGTTGAAGATGCCATCATCCACCTGCTTCAACCAACCCACTGTCATCTGGACAAAGCAGGCAGCACTGTGAGGATCATGTTCTTTGATTTCTCCAGTGCATTTAACACAATTCAGCCTGATTTGCTTTGTCAGAAACTCCTGAAGACACAGGTGGAGCCCTCAACAATCGCCTGGATCAATGACTACCTGACAAACAGACCACAATTTGTGAGACTGAAGAATTGTGTGTCAAACCAGTTGGTCAGCAGCACAGGAGCACCACAGGGGACCGTACTCTCACCATTCCTTTTCACTCTGTACACCTCAGACTTCCAGTACAAATCAGAGACCTGTCATCTGCAGAAATACTCAGATGACTCTGCAATTGTCGGGTGTATCAGAGATGGACAAGAAGCTGAATACAGAGAGCTGGTGGACCGCTTTTTGACATGGTGTGGAAACAATCGTCTCACCTTGAATGTGAACAAAACAAAGGAGATGATTGTAAATTTCAGAAGAAACAGGGATAAGTCAAAAACTATTTCCATCATGGGAGAAGAAGTGGAGTTGGTTGAGGAGTATAAATAACTCGGAGTTCACCTTGAAAACAGACTGGACTGGAGGCGCAACAGTAAAACTGTCTACAAGAAGGGACAGAGCAGACTGTACTTGAGGAAGCTTAGGTCCCTCAAGGTTTGCAGCAAGATGCTGGAGATCTACAAGTCTGTTGTGGAGAGTGTAATCTCTTCAGCCGTCATCTGTTGGGGTAGCAGCATCAGAGCCAGGGATTTAAAAAGGCTAAACAACCTGATAAAGAAGGCTGGTTCTGTTCTTGGGACAACTGTGGAACATCTGGAGATGATAATCCAAAGAAGGATTCTTCATAAAATCACAAAAATTATGGACAACCCTGAGCATCCTCTTCATGAGACAGTCACACAACAACAGAGCGTCTTCAGTTTTGCTGCAATACAGACCACTACAGGAAATCCTTCCTGCCCACAGCCATCATCATCTATAACAACTCCTTAAAGAATTAATTATATGAGCTATACCAACACTTAATTTACCTCTGGGATCAATAAAGTATTTTTGAATTGAATTGAATTGAATGCTAATCTGCAATAAATAGCCCTTAAATCTGTTTCTGCTGCATTCCTTTTACCATCATAAAACATTTTTTCCCCGCTTTTGTCAAGAATAGATATTCAAATTTTTTTGTTGTACTTGATTTCTCATCCCCAGATTTTGAGGAGGTGGAAAATCTTCTGCAGTGCAACCTTTCTTCTCTGTGCTGTCATCTGTCAGACTGGCCCTCTCTGCTGTGTGAATATCAAGAACCAAGGCCTGCTCAGTATTGTCTGGTGATGATGCTTTACCTGGCTCGTAAGCAAGGAGATAGGTAAAATTATTTATGGTATGGACCACAGCAAATACCTCCAAACAATAAACCTTAAAGAAAATAATAATCGTGGATTTAATTCTGTTTTGGACATTCAAGAAACACTTTGGGGATGTAGAAATAAATTAGGTTTACCAGGTAACGGAAGGTAATTGACATTGTTCTTGAGCCTATTGAGCTACATCTTTTACATGGTGTGAGGGTGCGGTGAGAATGAGTTTTTTCAATAGAAAAATCTTTTTGCATCAGAAAGCCTTTTTTTTCAGCTCTCCTTGGAAATCGTCTCCAAGGAGAAGACGGAGAGCGCGTTGACGCTTTTTTAGCCATTCTTACCACATGTTGCAAAGTCTTCATGTGAGTCACTCTGCAGTTGCCAGAATGTAATCTACATTGCATTACATGTGCAGTACAAACTACCTTGTGTTTTATTTAGATGTCACAAACAAATAAGCATTCCATCGTAAAGTGAAAATCACTTTGGTTATCCGGTCTTTTGCGCAGAGTAGTTTTGTAAGAGAAGCAATGGTAGTTTCATCCAGGAGCTCAGACTGGTCGCCTATAGCTAGTTGCAGTGTATCTGCACTGCAACAAAAGGAGCCTTTGATCAGGAAAGTCATTTACTGGCTGCCGAGTTTCTCTGGAGAGAGCTATATTAACCTTGCTGCAGGAATCAATTGGAAAAGTACAGTGTCACCAAACTTTATTCTGCTCACTTCCAGCAGAAAAACACTAATCTTTGTTGTACTTTATCATCAGAACCTTAGGTTTTAGAAACTTAAATGTTGTTTTTAAAGTCTGTTAATGTTCACCAGAAATTATAAATTGGGCTTATATTTTTAGGAAGTTTCAAGAAGATGAAACTACAATATCCAGCATAGCATTCATATTCATACCACTTCAACATTTTCCCATTTTGTCACATTACACACAATTCTAGCTGGGTTTTATTTGGATTTTATGTGATGGAAACAAAACAAAGTAGTTTATCATTTTGAAATGATATGAAAGTCTGAAAAGTTAGGTTTGCGTTTGTTTCCTGATGTGTCAACAGATTTACCCACTTAAGCGGTGGATCTCTGCTGAAGTTTCAATGGGCCTCTTGGCTGCTTTTCTAGTTAAAGCTTTTTTTTTTGGCCTACCGATGAGATGACTCCCTGACGAGCTCTTTAAACTTCTCCACAGCTTCCTCCCTGACCTGCCTGCTGATTCCTTGGTCTTCGTGATGGTGTTTGTTCTCTAACAAACCTCTAAAGTCTTCACAGAACAGCTATTGTTTTATACTAAGATTAGATTACCAACAGATGGACTCTATTTTTTAAGGCAACTGGGTGTCCTGGATGTCATTTAGAGGTATCAGAGTAAAGGAGAGGTAAATACAATAAAAAACTGCACTTTTCCATATTTTTTTTTTCAACTTTAACTTTCCTCACAGTCGTATAGTACTTCATGTTGGTCTATCACCTAATACGACGTTTTTACACCCTGCTCCCCAACGCACACTGCCCTGCATGTTTTAGATGTTTCCCTTCTTTCTTTTCTCCTTTGTTATGGTGGTTAACAAACAGCTTCATGTGCATTACCGCCACCTTCTACATTGCAGTGTGGATCAGAATAGCTACACACAATCAAACCTGTTGTGCTTAAAAACCTATATAAGAAAAGCTTTAGACTCCAAATCACATGAACTCTTCTGCAATATGTCCTTTTACTTTACTTGAATTTTATTTCTCTTCAATTCACACACCAAAACTCTCACATCTATATTTATCACACACTAACAAACACAATGTTTCGTTTTGCCCACAAAACTCAACTCACTGTCTTATGCTTACCCATTTGTTTTTTTCAAAGTGCTATTTAAAGGCATACTCCGCAACTTTTACACCTTAATATAATGTTTTTTTCAAAAGTTATGCTGGAATGTTATCATCTATTATGTTCATTTTTAGAGTTATCACCACCTTTCAGGGGTCCTTGGCTTTTTTCTGCACTATAGAACTTTTGAGCGCCGACCCGTCGCCGGAATTACCGATTGAGTTCTGCTTTACGGCAGAGTCATACGGCCTCACTGTTATAGAGACTTTAGAGATGCTGATCCACCAAAGAGACCAAGAAATCCCATATCAGAAGAAGCTAGATAAAGAAAAAGAGAACGTGATAGAGAGAGAGCAAAGACCAGAGTAAATATTGGGCCGGCTTTTCCTTGTTTGGACAGTTCTTTTGGAACTAACATCATGTACTACGGACGCCGATAGGTAAGTAATCAATGATTTCACCGGGGTTATAGTGTTTGGTCTGGCATGATGTTGTTATACAGTCCTGAGAAAGCTATTTATTCAATGTGTGGAGGTGGATGAACATAGTTTGCACGGTATGCCTTACAGTAGTAATGTGAATTACACAACTGAGTCGATCTCCGTTAGCCATCTAGAGGCTAATGTGTAAGACTCGGTTCTGTAGATAAAGCTGCAAACTCCGGCGTAGTCGCTGCATTTCACCATATAAGTCAAACTTTTTTCTTTTGGTTTTGTCAAGCTAGTGATTTATATTTTTGTCGTTTGATTTTTTTCCCTAAAACACCTAAAGATGTAGGCTGTTTCTAGTGTCGGGAGGTGTTTGCTACGTGGCGCTTAGACGTTCTCTGTATCTAATCCCACTGTTTTTCCGACCTCCCCCACAAACTGAATACCTAGCTGTGAGATCTGTCCTCTAAATTATCCCGATTGTTACAGTTGAATTGCGAACTGAAACGGCGCTTGTTTGTCGTTTGCGCAAGCGATTTGGAAAGCAGCCACTAAAACATGCCTCTTATGAGCGACAGAGAGATTTGATTTAACGACAGTGATGTTGCGCGGCAAGCATGAAAAGGGTGACAGAGAGCAAATATCGTGAAAGTTGCGGAGTATGCCTTTAAAGTTGTATGACCAAACCGAATCCTAGAAATTATATCTTCTCTTATATTTCTGTTACTTTTTCTACAAGTACCAACTAACTTCTGAAAACTATATCTACCTTTATCATCCCTATCCCACTTTTCTTGGCATTTCTTTTTTCTCCCCTAAAAATACTCTCAATCTCACTTTTACTGAATTATACATTCCTTTTTATCTTACGTCTTCATGTAGCATCTTTTGCGAATTAGCTTATAGGTTTTTCTGCTTCACCACACCTAATTTCAGTTGATGGGTGATTAATAGGCTTCTGCTGAACTGCAATCATCTGTTAAAGCAGGGAAACATCTAAAACATGCAATTCAGTGTGCCTGGAGGACCAGGGTTGGGAAACACCATCCTTACTTTACTTAGAAATATATTGAAGTGATATTAATGACAAAAGTTTTAAAAAGAACAAGGGGGGCATACTTTATCAACTTTCTTTTAATTGTAATGTTTTTAGATTCAGTGTTGCAGGGTACACACTGACTAAAAATCTTATTTGCATGGTTGACTTAATCGAGGTGAGGAATTTAACCTTCTGTCATGATGTGTCTGTTTAGTTTTATGTTTCTCTTATTAATTTTTTTCTGCCAGACTGCTGCAGCACACTGGCTGTGTTTTCAACTAGATATTTTATAGCCCTAGGAGACGCAGTTTGTTTGTGTCCTTTTAAATTTTTATCCGTCTTCCTGTTGATCCTTGGGTTAACTTTACCTCTAGGGTAGGGCAATAAAAGCCTCCCCTTGCCTTTTTTTGTAGGAAATCTACATTTTATTGGCTGAATGTGGATTCTGCATTAGACTCTTTGAATTCATACTAACAGAATGTGTTTCTGTGTATCTTTGTCTCATAGAAACCTTTAGAGGAGCACTTTTGTTGCCTTTTCATACAACTGGCCACAGTTGTGAAATGTGCCAGCTGTCTGTAATCTCATAAAAGTCCAAATTGATGTTATATTTCTGAACTTGTAAGTTGGTAGGTCATGTCATTACTGTGTTTATTTGTGTATTCCAGGCTGCTCCCAGACCAGACAGTGTTCTCCAGTGTGGTGGTGTTGTTGCAGTCGGTGCAGGAGCAAGGCAACTGTGTCCTTCCTCGCCCTGTTCTCCGCTCTGCCCTCTACTTGCTGGCAGTGACCCAAGACAGTAGCCCCAGTCTCAATGGGGTAACTGTCATCAGTTCACCAAACAGAAAAGCGCACACTTACTTATAAAAACTTGATATCAGCTACAGAGTATAACCTCATCAAAGCAGAGTTTACTGTTTAGTTTAGTTGCATGTTTTTGAATAATACCTTCAATGCTTAAGTGAACTGGTCTTTTTTTTTTTACTGAACTCTGACTTGTCTTTACTTGCTAATAGGGTAAACAGCATCTCTCTAAAGTCCAGGTGCTCAGATGTAAAAAAAAATTGCTTATTTGTATCTTTGAGCGAAAACAAAGGACAGGAATTTTATTATCTTTTTACCTTGTGTGAAAATGCATTTTATTCTGTGCTAGTATGAACAGTTGCATCTAGGCTCGAGGAATGATGTCACAGTAAAGTGTTCTAGTTGCATGTCTGAAAACCTGTTGTATTTGCTAACTGGGGTTTGTTAACTACTGTTTGCAGTAAGACACTATAACAGTGTACAGTGCCTATAAAAATATTCACCCCTTTGGATGTTTTACCCTTTTTATTAATTACCAAATCAATCAGGATCAACAAATTTAGCTTTTTTTGCCAAAGGAAAAAAAAATAAAAACAACCTTTAATGTCAAAGTGAAAACTGATTTTTACAAAATAATGGGGGGGAAAGGCTATTGGATAAATATTCACCCCCTACAAGTTGTTATCTAGTAGATACGCTGCCGTTTTCCTCCATCCTTTCTGCTATGTTCCAGCTCTGTCAGGTTGTGTGGGGATTGGCTGTGAACAGTCTTTTTCAAGTTTTGCCACAAATTCTCCATGAAATTGAGGTCTGGGCTTTGACTGGGCCACTCCAGAACCTCCACCTTTTTGTCTTCAAACCATCTCTGTGTAGCTTTAGCTGGATACTTCAGGTTGTTGTCTTGCTGGAACATAAATGTTTTCTGACGACGTAATTATCTTGCAGATGGAAACAAATTGTCCTCCAGAATTTTGCTACATTTTGCTGCTTTCATTTTACCTTTTACCTTTATAAGCCTTCCAAAGCCTACTGCCGAGAGGCCTCCCCATAGCATGATGCTTCACAGTTGGGATGGTGTGTTTGTGATGATGTGCAGTGTTTGATGTCTGTCAAACTTATCGTGTCTGATGGCTAAAAAGCTCCAATTTGGTCTCATCCAACCAAAGAACCTTCTTCCACTTGACCATGCAGTCTTCCACATGCCTTTTCGAAAACTCTAGTCGAGCCTTGATCTGAGTTTTCTGTAACAGTGACTACCTTTCTCATTGCTACTCTCCCATTAAGCTTTGACTGGTGAAGAACCCGGGCAACAGTTGTTGTATCCAAAGCCTCTCTCCATCTCAGCTGCTGAAGCTTGTAACTCATTCAGCGTAGTCAGAGGTGTCCTGGTGGCCTCTCTCAAGAGTCTCCTTCTTCTTGTACGACCACTCAGTGTGTAACCCCCAATTTCCACTGCATCCGCCCCGCTTCGGCATGCACTCCGCAGCAAAAACGCTCCCATTGTAGTCAATGAGAGCATTTCCACTGCCGCCGCCCAGCGGCGCAGGGCGCTGGCCGCCATTTCGCCATCCGGCAAAAATAGGATTGATTCTATTTTTGCCGGACGGATCAAATCCACAGTCAATCTACACAAATAACTAGCACCAACCGGATATAGAACAACCACATTTCCAGGTGTTTTTCAAAATAAATCAATAAAGACGGACTGGACATTTTTTGCATGCATAGCTGTATTAATATAAGCCCGCGTATATTCATACATATGTTGTCTAAAATATTTTGACAGAGAATAACTGTTCTTTTCTCTTGGTTTTCCACGGAATGAAGAATTTTGTTCTGACTTCCGCATTTATTACTGGCTTTTATCGCGAGATCTCGCAATTCCCATGCATGCTTCTTTGACCACCTCTGGGCTGCAGACCGGAGCGGAGCGGATCTAGAGTGAATGCAAATGGAAATTGCGAATGGCTGCGGAGTGCATGGTGGACCGGACCGGAGTGGAGCGCATGCAGTGGAAATTGGGGGTAAGGACGGTCTGATCTAGGCAGATTTACACATGGACCATATTCCTTCCATTTCTTGATGATGGATTTAACTGAACTCCAGGGGATGTTCAGTACCTTACAGATTTTTTTGTATCCATCCCCTGACTTATACTTTTCAATGACTTTTTCTCTGATCTTCTTGGAGTCTTCTTTTGTCTTCATGCTGTAATGGTACCCAGGAATACTGATGAACCAGTGAATGGACCTTTCAAATACAGGTGTCTTTATACTACAATCACTTGAGACACACTCACTGTGCTCAGGTGATCTCCATTTTACTCATTGTGAGAATACTAGGACCGATTGGCTGGACCTCGTTTGAATTAGGTCAGTCACTTTAGAGCGGGTAAATATTTATGCAGTCACTTAATTTATGTCAAATGTTTGTTTTTTTTTGTCATTAATTTGTTGAAATCAGTTTTCAATTTGACATTAAAGTGTTGGTTGTTTTTTTGTCAAAAATTTTCAATTTTGTTGATCATGACTGATTTGTTAAAGCAATAAAAGGGGTAAAAACATCCAAGGTGGTGAATATTTTTTATAGGCACTGTAAATGCATATTCATTTCAGAGGCTAAGTTACTTCTGTTGTGAATTAGAAGATCATTTACCTTTCCCCAGCAAAGATGAACAGTTTTTTGAATAAGATAGCTTTAAATGTAGGAAGATGATAGAATTGTCTGTTTGAATGGATTCCGACATTATGTTTTATCAACCAAAGTACATATTTCCATAATTCATACTCTTTAAGATACTATAAAGCCTAACATAATTGTGTTTTTTTGCCTTTTTATCTACATAGCCAGTATTCCACTCTGACAATTGCATTTTCACTTCACTTTAAATAGACCCTTTTCTTTTTTCGTTTACTGACTCAGCACTCAGATTATAAGGAAAATATGTATTCATTCTGCTTTCCACATGAAAGCTTTAATGGCAGCCGATGGAGAACGACAGTACACAGACTGATGGATTGTCTGTGGACAGAGACTAAGATCAGCAGAAGCTAGAGCTCTCTGAGATTTGATGTAAAAATCATTAAAGGGGAAATCATGGAATACTCATAATCCAATATTAACGGGCGTTATCCATCTTAATACACAAAAAAAACTTGTGCTTTGGATGATACACCACTAGAGTATTAATCTTGTTTCCAATGCTAAGCAGAACAAATAACATTATCTCAAAATGTGTGCTGCTTTATTTTTTAAGAGCATTAAACAGCTTTTCTGAATTTGCTCAAAGGTAAATATTTTCTAAAAGATTATATCATATTATCAATGAGCTATATATTAAATTAGACTTATGCTGCATCTGATGGGCTCTGACTCAGCTCAGTTTAAATGTCATCTCTCCGCTTTGTATATTTATCTCTAAGAAAGCCCATTGATTTAATCAAAATTCTTCTGCTTGTCTTTTTGAGGCTCATTTGAACCACATCAGCAAAGCGCTCTCCTCCTGCCAGAGCTTCTCTTCCCTCTACAGTCACCACCCTGCACTCCTCCACTTCATCTGGCGCTACCCAGAGCTAGCAGAAAAATTTGGAGCCCTGGTCTTGGAGCTCTGGTTGGCCAAGAAATCACAGATGGAGTCAAGACGGGACACGGTAAATAGACTGTATATTGTAGGGGTGTAACGGTACACAAAAATCTCGGTTCGTGATTAGAGGTAAAATAATCTCATTCTCATCAAATAAAAAGAAAATGGAAAAAAAAATTTTCAGGAATTAGAAGAAACTATTAATTCATTAGAAGCTTCTCTAGATGAGGAGAGACTAGGCAAAATCCAGAAAGCAAAGCTAGAATTAAATCAAATTATGAATTAACAGACCGAGTTCTTAATTCAAAGACTTAGGATAGAAAACTTTGAACAGGGTAATAAATCAGGTAGATTTTTGGCTAACCAGCTTAAAATTAATAAAGAAAAAACAACTATATCTGCTATTAAAGATCAGACCCGGAATACAGTATATGATCCTGGAAGAATAAACAACACATTTAAATAATTTTACAAGGCTTTATACTCACCAGAGATAAATCCATCAGATCATGAAATTGAACCATTTTTGGATAACATAACACTACCTAAATTATCTGAAAGTCAAGCGATGGCCCTGGATTCACCACTAACAGCGGCTGAACTCCAGGAGGCCCTCCAAGGCATGCCCAATTAAAAGGCTCCAGGCCCAGATGGATTTCCAGCAGAGTTCTATAAAGAATTCTGGAATATTCTGGCACCAACATTCCACAGAATGCTGCAGGAAACCAAGGAAAATGGCCGACTCCCACCAAATATGAATTCTGCCTACATTAGTCTTCTACTAAAATCAGGTAAAGACCCTTTGTTTCCCACCAGCTGTCGTCCCATATCCCTCATTAATGTTGATCTTAAAATAATCTGCAAAGCCCTCGCAAAAAGGATAGAGAAAGCAACCCCTCTTATAATACATCCTGATCAAACTGGTTTTATTAAAGGGAGACATTCATCCACAAATTCACGTAGATTAATAGATTTAATAGATTTTTCTTACTGTAAAAACATTAAAACTAATATATTATCTTTAGATGCAGAAAAAGCATTTGATAGAGTTAAGTGGAAATTCTTATTTATAATCGTACATAAATTTGGCTTTGGAAATTCTTTTATAAGCTGGTTGAAAATATACAGTTCACCAACAGCATGTATCAGGACTAATAACCAAAGATCATCTCGGTTTTATCTTCAGAGAGGTACCAGGCAGGGATGTCCTCTCTCTCCCTCCCTGTTCGCTATTTTTATTGAACCACTAGCTGCAGCAATCACAATATTAAAGGCATAAAATGCAATAACATAGAACATGAAATCAGTCTTTATGCAGATGATGTATTACTTTTTCTCCAGCATTCACAAACCTCTTTCTCTCAGGTAATCGGGTTGATAAACTCTTACTCAAATGTTTCAGATTATTCTATAAATTGGTTAAAATCTACAGTTCTTCCAATCAGTTGTTCTGTCCAGAATCCAACTAATACACAACTGCAGTCAGGGAATATTACCTATTTAGGTATCAATGTCTCACCAAGACTGGCAGATTTAATAAAGCTAAACTACATCCCACTTTTAAAAAAAGTGGAAGATGATCTTGCTAGATGGAAATCCCTACCCATATCCCTTATGGGAAGGGTTGCTTCAATAAAAATGATGGTTTTGCCTAGAATCAACTACTTATTCTCAATGATCCCAAGTAAACCATCACTAGACTGGTTTAGATCTCTGGACTCCTATCTCTAAATTTCTTTGGAAAGATAAACCCCCACGTATCAGCTTAAAAACACTGCAGAAGACCAAAGAAAAAGGAGGTCTAGATCCACCAAACTTCCATCATTATTTCTTAGCCAACAGGCTCCAATACATCTCAAGATGGTTAAAACATAGCTACCTAGACGAGTCCTGGATAGACGTAGAACAGACACTATGTAATAAGATAAAACTTTCAGACCTACCATTTATTAGCTCAAATATAAAACAATATGAATGCTTTAAAAGCATAAATATCAGCTCCTCTCTGACAGCATGGTGGGAGTTTCTAAAAATGACAGAGTCCACAATAATTCCATGCAGACGTACACCCATCCGGAATAACCCCGACATCTTGCAAAAAAAATTTATGATAAGTTTCCCAGTCTGGAGGTGCAATGGAATTGAATACCTGGAACATATATTTGAAGGAACAGACTTTATCCCATTTAATACATTAATTACACAATATGGAATTGATGAAAACAAATTCTTAGAATATCAACAAATTAAATCTATTATTAAAGGTAAATTTAGCCTCAATACAGCTGAATTACAAATTCCAGCAAGAGTTTTAGATTTTCTTAATCTCACCCCCCCCAAATTGCTGTCTAAAATATACAAAACTTTATCTACATTAGATGAATCAATAGCCATCCCTATTTTAAAATGGGAGGTGGATTTATCAGCCAGCTTTGACCAAAACATCTGGTCTCAGATATGTTTAAGAACCTTTACAATAACAAAAAATCCTCATTGGCAATTAATACAATACAAAATCCTTCATAGAGTACACTATACAGGTCAACGAATGTTTAGGATGGCTTTTACATCGTCTAATACCTGCTTACAATGCACAAGCGATATACCCGATACTTATATTCATGCGCTTTGGTTCTGTCCACCTGTTAAGAAATTTTGGTGCCAGATATGTGAGGACTTTCAAAGTGTCTGAAATGTAACATCCCACCATCTCCCTCAGTTTGCCTGTTAGGAAATTTAAATTATGTCACCATGGACACAAAGTCAGTTCTAATGGTTCACATTGCCTTATGCATCGCTAAGAAAACTATCCTCCTGAACTGGAAAAATAAAAAAGCTCTTAATATTAATCAGTATAGAAATCTCTTGTTGGACCATATTGGTCTTGAGACGGCCTCTGGCTCCATATCTGATCAATCTCTCTGGGATCCTTTCAGCTTCATCACCTAGTAGGAGTGGGGGGCACTTGGTTTTGTCGTTTGGGATACTGTTGCTGATGTAGGGGTTTTGGGGTTGGAGGCGTCTGAGGGGGACCCCTGGGGGTGGGATCACTTGGCGGATGGGGCGGTGGACGTCGTGGCCGGCCTGGGGTTGGGCTTTGGGTGGTAACTCCTGATGGCTGCATGCGGTGCCTTAGGGGGGTTGCACTGGCGGACATGGGTTACTGGCCTGTTGGCCGTGCTGCGCCTGGGGTGGGCCTGGGGATTCTGGGCGCCGCGCCCCCTGGCTGTGGTCCTGGCTGGGGGTCGGCGGGCTTGGGGTCTCTGTTGCCTGGGGGGGTCGGGGCCGGCCGGCGGCCGGCATGTGCAGCCGCCTCTCTCTTTTTCTCTGGGCCGATTGTCATCGCCGGTCCCTGTATGGCGTCTCGCGTTGTTTGCTGGTTGGGGTGCCTGGCTGCTGGTCGCGGCGGCTGGGTGGCATTTCTGGGCCGGATCAGTCCTTTTTCGCACTGGACTTGGCTCCTGGGTCTTGGTCTTTGTGCGGGGCACTGGGGTCGGGCATTTGGCCGGATTCGGTCGGACTTGCGGGTGGACTTGCCTGGTGGTGGGCGTGCAGGGCAGGTGGGTGGGGCGCTGGGTGTCTGGTGTCTTTTGTGTTTTGAGAGTAGAGCGAATGTCAGGGTGGGTTTAGTTCCCCTTCTGGGATGGGGCTGGGGGGACTGCCTTGGGGTCCGTGGGGCTTTGTGGTGCTGTGGCCGTGGGCCCCGGGTCGAACGTGCCATGGCCTCCCTCCCCTGGTGGATCCCGGTGAACAGCGGTGCCTATTGGGGTCAGTGGGGGAGCTGGCTCCCTGGGAAGACTTTTTGTCTCCGAGTCCTTCCCTCCCCATCCCTGGACACTTCTGTCCACCCGCTCCATCACTTTACCACTCATATAGGGTCTTGGGGCATGGGCACATCACTGGGGTGCGAGGAGGGGCTTCCCTCCTCGCTATCCCGTGGCCTCCTGGGTCCCAATTTTAATATACAACTTAGACACTCCCACTTATAACATTCTCACGCGACACATATGTAGGGACTTTGGGGTGGGCACACTTTTCGGCATCCAGAGGGGGAGCGGTTCAATCAGCTTCACCTCTGGTGCCGGTGCCCACTGTTAAACCACATATAGACACTGAGGGCTCGGGGTGGGGGTTGGGGGATGTGTGGCTGCCTTCCCCACATCCCACCCCTCTGTTTTAAATGCACATTATAACAACACGCATCAACACCATACTCGAGCGGGAGGATGGAGGCTAGGGGTCTTTTCACACCCCTGTTCGCTACGGGCCATCAGGGGTTGGGGTCCGGAGGAGGAACAGGCGGTCTGGTCGGGGTCCTGGGCTGTCGGGCTGCTTTGCCACTGTGGGGCCCTTGGCGGTCTGCTTGTCTCCGTCCTAGAAGGTAGGGGGTCCATCTCCCAGGTACGCGGCCTGCTGGCTCTACTGGGGCATCGGTACCTGGACCTGGGAGCATAAACTGTGTATGGGGTGTGTGAGTGAGGGTACAGCGTCATTTTTTTGGGTGTCTTGGTGAGTCAGTGAGAATGTATGTGTTTAAGAGTGAGGGAACGTATGACTGTGTCTGTATTTCTTTGTCTATCTGTCAGGTTGGATCTTGGTCTGCCCCCTCGCCTGGCACACCTCAGGCCTTACACTTAATGGGGGGCCTATTTCCCCTCCGTCACTCTCCACCGGTGACGGGGGCCCCTGCCTGCCGGTGCATCGGTGGTCAATCCGGTTCGGACCTGGTGCTTGCCTGGCTTGGCCTGGGGGGGGCCGGTGTGTTGATCGGCCGATGCGCAGGGCCGATATCTTCCTTTTGTTGGTTGGGGCACCTCTTTTAGGGGTGCCAGGTTTGGGATTGTTGGGTGGTGCCTGCTCGGTGGCTCGGCGGGATGCGTATCCGGCGTCTCTGCTCGTTCGATCACCTGTTCTGTGTGCACCGTGCGAGGTCGGTTCATTGGCGGGTTGGACCGGCCCTGGCCCTCGTTGGATGTCTGGTCTCGGCGCTCTGCGTTGCGCGGGATCAGGATCCGGGAGCTGGTACAACTTCGTGTCCAGTTGCTGGCTGAGCCCGGCCTGGGGATGCTGTCCGTCCCCTGCGGCTATCGGTGGGGCGCCCCGACGTAGGGCAGGGGAGGGGCGCTGGGATGTTGGCGGTGGCGATTGGCATAGGGTGGTGGCGGCGCGTGGTGGCCCTCGTCGGCCGGTCCCTTGTCGGGTCCCTGCTGGGGGGTGGGGTGCCCCTGGCCTGCCCTGGCGCGGTCGGTTGACGACGGGGCCCGTGGGCTCGTCATTGCTGCTGCCCCCCGGGCCCCGATATAGTAGCCGCTGGACGTTCCCCTGGGGTTCTCCTTTGCTCCACTCTTGGGGGATGCGGTCGGCCCCGCCCGGTTCCGCCTGGAGCTCTGGGGGTCCTTTGGACATCTTTGCTCCGATCTCCTTCATGTCTGCATCGATTCCTGGGAGATGGATTGATGCCTGCTCACACCAACTATCGAACACTCTTATGGAGAAACCTTATATGCACCAGCATGCTAACACACACACATAGATGTGGGGTCTCTGGTGTTTAAGGATATATTCTTGGGCTGAGGTTATCATTACTAGAGCTTGATTAATCGGTACCATGAGTTTTTCTGTGACATTGTTGTTGTACTTTTATATCTATTTTTGTGTGATGTGGTTGTGTAATTCTTAGTTCACAATGTTTGGTTTGTTTTGTCGATGTTCCTTTTTCGTGTTTTGTTTAGTTTTTCCCCCTCTCTCTGCCGTCCTGTGGGTATGGAGGCAGACTTCAATGTTTTCCTGTGTTTTCTTTGTTCCCCTTCCTCTCTTGTATTTTCAACTCACCCTCTCTCTTGACTTTTTGTTTCCTACCTCTCTTCTTCATCTTCCTTCTTTCTTCTCCTTAATTTTCCGTCTCCGTGTCCATAACATCAGGAAATAAAAACCGCAACAATTCATAATAAAGATTTTTCACACATAAATCAAGTGGAGGTCTTTAGCAAAAGCTGTACTGCTCCGCTTGTGAAAGTAAATCTGTTGGGCTTCTACTTGGTACTCAGACACCAATTCTGAGCTCCACACTGCCCAACAGGACACGTAAAAAAATAAAAAATCTCAGTTCGGTACGTACCCCGGTTTCAATTTCACGGTTCAGTTTATTTTTGGTAGAGTCAGGCAACAAAGTGAAAAATCTTTTTCTTGTGTATTGAGGTAAAAATTAAACTATTTACTGTAAATGTTCCAAAAAATTGTTCTTGGATAACATAAAAATATATACTATAAATTGTAATATTAATACATAACATATAACGGTTTTCATTTTTTCTATTTAGGAAACTGCAACATCAATATTTTGCTTTCTGCCAAAGTCAAGACATTCTGGGATCTGAAGTGAATTTTTCAGACTGCCCTACTCTTTGTGTCAACAGTGGTAACCAGTTAATTGCGGGCTAAGCTGTTACCTGAGCCAGCTGACAGGTTGTTAAATGTGTTATACAGGTGAGGTGGGGTAAAACGCACCTGTAGTTTAATGGTTCAGCAGAGTTCATTTCTGTGGTTTCTAACCTCAGAGTTTCTCTCGGTTTAATGTGTTATATTTTTATTTGGCCTTTTATTCCCCTTTACATGCGTGAAAACAAAAGATGAAACAAGTTTATTTAAGTATTTATGTGGGGTGCTGTCGCTGCTCCTTCTGTTCAGCTTCTAGCTGCTGCTACAAAACAACACAAATGTCATCGATTAATTCCTAGAAGAAGCATTTTAAACACACATTACAGTGATATGTCTAGTCTGCTTAGATTGTAATGCTACGTTAAGAGAACAGCACCACCTAGGGGGACCTAAGCAGTGTCCTTCGGCTCAAAAACATTTGCGGTAGCTAACGGCAACCACCAACGCTACCAGAAGTGGGTAACCAGTTAAGATCAAAACGTGTTCTGTAACACCAGGAAGCTGACGTGTTCCCAAACTGGGGCCTTTGACCACAGAAGTTCGGCATTCTAGTTCCTACTCTCCCTTATAAGAGTCGCTGACCATTACTTCTGCAAGTAAAAGGCTGGGCTGCTCTATTTGTTTATAGAGTCGCATCTGTTGATGGCTAAAGTTCAACACAGTTATGCTTCTGTGTGGAAACTCCCCTCTGTGCCATACTGGAGGTTCCATACCGAAAAATCAGAAATCGGATACATATACTGCTACACCCCTAGTATATTGTAATTCCTTATAAAATAACAAAATTGCTCTTAAAATTATAAGATACATTTTTCAACACTGATTTTTTTTTAATTACTTTAATTTCTTTTTAGATATTAGGAACAGAAGTGATGAAAAAGTTGTTAGATGTTACCCCTACTTGCAGGGAGGTGTGCAAGAGAAGGATGATAAAACAGAAAGCCAAACACAGCAGGATGAGGAGCCAGACCTAGAAACCTTGGAGCTGCTGGCTCTAATGGAGAAGTACCCAAATGTCATGCTGACCCTTTTGGTGAGATCCCTAAATTATTGCTACAATTCAAACAGTATATGAATACTTTGCAGCTTTTTGTAGATATTATGTCTCATTATTGTAACTTCTTTGCTTTATACAGGTCCTTCTCAAAAAATTAGCATATTGTGATAAAGTTCATTCTTTTCCATAATGCAATGATAAAAATTAAATTTTCATATATTTTAAATTCATTGCACACCAACTGAAATATTTCAGGTCTTTTATTGTTTTAAAACTGATGATTTTGGCATACAGCTCATGAAAACCCAAAATTCCTATCTCAAAAAGTTAGCATATCCTGAAAAGGTTCTCTAAACGAGCTATTAACCTAATCATCTGAATCAACTAATTAACTCTAAACACCTGCAAAAGATTCCTGAGGCTTTTAAAAAATCCCAGCCTGGTTCATTACTCAAAACCGCAATCATGGGTAAGACTGCCGACCTGACTGCTGCCCAGAAGGCCATCATTGACACCCTCAAGCAAGAGGGTAAGACACAGAAATAAATTTCTGAACGAATAGGCTGTTCCCAGAGTGCTGTATCAAGGCACCTCAGTGGGAAGTCTGTGGGAAGGAAAACGTGTGGCAGAAAACGCTGCACAACGAGAAGAGGTGACCGGACCCTGAGGAAGATTTTGGAGAAGGACCGATTCCAGACCTTGGGGGACCTGCGGAAGCAGTGGACTGAGTCTGGAGTAGAAACATCCAGAGCCACCGTGCACAGGCGTGTGCAGGAAATGGGCTACAGGTGCCGCATTCCCCAGGTCAAGCCACTTTTGAACCAGAAACAGCGGCAGAAGCGCTTGACCTGGGCTACAGAGAAGCCGCACTGGACTGTTGCTCAGTGGTCCAAAGTACTTTTTTCGGATGAAAGCAAATTTTGCATGTCATTCGGAAATCAAGGTGCCAGAGTCTGGAGGAAGACTGGGGAGAAGGAAATGCCAAAATGGCTGAAGTCCAGTGTCAAGTACCCACAGTCAGTGATGGTCTGGGGTGCCATGTCAGCTGCTGGTGTTGGTCCACTGTGTTTTATCAAGGGCAGGGTCAATGCAGTTAGCTATCAGGAGATTCTGGAGCACTTCATGCTTCCATCTGCTGAAAAGCTTGATTGAGATGAAGATTTCATTTTTCAGCACGACCTGGCACCTGCTCACAGTGCCAAAACCACTGGTAAATGGTTTACTGACCATGGTATTACTGTGCTCAATTGGCCTGCCAACTCTCCTGACCTGAACCCCCTAGAGAATCTGTGGGATATTGTGAAGAGGAAGTTGAGAGACACAAGACCCAACACTCTGGATGAGCTTAAGGCCGCTATCGAAGCATCCTGGGCCTCCATAACACCTCAGCAGTGCCACAGGCTGATTGCCTCCATGCCACGCCGCATTGAAGCAGTCATTTCTGCAAAAGGATTCCCGACCAAGTATTGAGTGCATAAGTGAACAAAATTATTTGAAGGTTGACGTTTTTTTTATTAAAAACACTTTTCTTTTATTGGTCGGATGAAATATGCTAATTTTTTTAAGATAGGAATTTTGGGTTTTCATGAGCTGTATGCCAAAATCATCAGTTTTAAAACAATAAAAGACCTGAAATATTTCAGTTGGTGTGCTATGATTCTAAAATATATGAAAGTTTAATTTTTATCATTACATTTTGGAAAAGAATTAACTTTGTCACAATATGTTGATTTTTTGAGAAGGACCTGTAGTATTTCAGGGATGTGCTACCACTACTGTTTTTACTGTGTTGATACAGGACATGGCTGTCAGCGGAGAAGCTCCTCTTGCAGAATGTGTCCTGGATGGGCTGAAGGTTCTTTTGCTTGGACAAAAAGAGTTTCTAACAGATTTGTGCACAAGTCTTAGACCAGCCCTGCTACAGGCATTACAACGAATCAGTGTGGATAAAATGGCCAATGGGGTGGGACAAGGTCACGCTACAGCAGGTACGAAACTTAATATGAAATTATAGATATAAAGATTTATACAGCCATAATAGAAATGGAAACATAGCTACTACATCACAACAAAAGGACATTCACTGGTTTCAGTGTATTGAACAGAATAATAAAAAATGTATTCAATTAAATCCATAAAACAAACCAGTTAAATGAAATTTCATTATCTCTGAAGAGATTAAGATGTTTTTGCTTGCAGGGAGCTTATAAAATTCTAACAGATTGGTTCATTTTAAATTAATCCGTTCTTTTTTCCTTTCATGTTTCTATTAGAACAGATCCATGTTGGTTAATTTTCATCACAGATGCAAGTCTGCAAGATAATTTTATATTTACTCAGAGAAGCTGCAATTCAACTTTTTATATACATCACATAAACAGCACTGGACTAAACTGACATGCATAATACTCACACTGTCATGTTTAATTAGTGGATTTCTTCCCACAAGGGATATTTATTGCTGTGTATAAAATGTATCTGTGGCTTCCCCACTCAACAAACACTTAAAGATTTCACTCAAAGAAGTTTAAATCCACTCATCATAGATCATATTAAACATTGGCTTGAATGTTTTTTTTTTTTTAAACCTTTTTATACTGTGGTGTCTTCACACAACTTTAAGTCCCTCTCCGATCATATTTTGAGCTATTTTTAAACATTCTCAGTGGTCTTTAAATTATGATTATACCGTTTTAAAACAAAATCACAAAACCTGTGCCGTTTTCTGGGACTTCGCTTCAGCAGAGCTGCAGTAGCTCATTAGCAATTTGGCTCTGTGTTGTGGGCGGAGCCGTTGGCACGGATCCTATCCTGCAATTGCTGCTGTCGCTTATTTTTCTCTCCTCTCCCGCTCGCGCTCAGCAGCTGGGCGCGCTGACAGCTGGTGTCCGGTTTGAAACCTTTTTTTCTCCGATTTTTTTCATAGAAACATACCCACAAATGACGCCAGTATTGAAGCTATATGTAGCGGACATGTAGTAGTACCAAGCAGTAACAGCACAAGGCAGTAGATTTAAAGAAAGGGGCTGTTTTATTCGGCAATGTATTGCAACCCGCTACAGCACACAGGTGTTGATCCGCCATCGTCTTCTCTACTCCTCAGAACCTGAGCCGGCGGGGCGGAGCGGAGTAGGAGCTTGTGGCTCCGTCCAGTGGAGTTACTACGTAACAACTCCAGTCTATTTTAGCCGGCATTTTAACGTCTGCTACTGATTCACAGCCATTTGAATGCAGAAATACTCAGAAATACAACTTTGAGCTTAATTTTCTCAAGATATGTCCTCTAGCATCAGAAAATGCCACAAGAACATGTTAACACCTAGAAAAACATGATTTTCATCGGAGTGGGTCTTTAAGTGAATTTAACACACAAGAACTGTACTCAAGCTTGAGTTTATTCTGTATTTTGTCTAATCTACACAAAACCCAATGTGATTATTACTGTCATGTTCTGATTTATTACGATTGGTGTCACAGAATTTTATCCAGTGTCTCAGGTTAAACATTTACATGTAACAACTATATTAATGTGTAGTTTAGGGTGTAATATTGTATTTTTTGTTGTGCAAGTCCAGAACACGCCAAAAATACACTAACAAAATCCAAATCTCTGGTTTAATATATTATAGGTTCACCATATTTTATATATTTTAATATATTATAGGTTCACCATATTTTGATTTCCAAAGAAAGAGGACACTAACAAAATCAAAATCTCTGGTTTAATATATTATAGGTTCACCATATTTTGATTTCCAAAGAAAGAGGACACTTGGCCCAGTCCTGAAAAACACTCCCAGGACTGGGCCAAGACTTTTGAGTTTTAACACATTTAAAGCGTGCATTCTCCATGTGGTTAGAATGGGGTAAATAATAAACTTCAGATACGCTTTCACAAGAACAAAAATGACTTTAACATTTCTGGGAATACATAATTATTGAAATAATTACTCTTATGAATTAGAAAATGTAACAATAATAGTTAATCTTTTAAGTCATATTGGACAAACATTAAACAAAAATTTGAAATCATATTCTGAGGAATCAAGTATTTCGTTTTCAATGTCATGAATGGTAAATGTAAAAAAGCAGCATTCTCAAAAAGACACTTAAAAAAGTGTTTACACCAGCCTTTAGTTTTCATCTTCATCCTCCTCAGTCAATTTATAATTGAACTCTCTGCACAGCATTAATATAGTTTTTGTGTACATGTGACCACACAGAAACACATTTACAAGCTTTGTTCGTCCTTAAAGCTACACTTGCGCTTTGACATCTTCTATACAGCCGCAGCGCAACTCATTGCAGCGCAACTCATTGCTGTTTCCTGCAACTTTTAGATCAGTTTCTGATCCAACACACCGGAATAAAATGGCTGAATTACTTCCCCAGCATCCAGAGTCCTGCTAATGACCTGATTATTTGAGTCAGCTGTGTTGAAGCAGGGACACATTAACAAGTTGGAGGACACCGGCCCTCAAGGACTTGATTTGCACACCTCTGGTGTAGTGTATGCCCAGCTTTAGACTTATCAGATGTTCTATAAACTTGAGCTTCACTTTTATAGCACTATACCAGCCATGTTTAATTAAATGTGTGGCTGCAGGAGAGAAAAAATGAACACACACGCACGCCAACACACAGACAACTTATAAATGAGCCTCGCCAAGACAGCAACAGAACTATAAAGTAATCTCGAAGGTTTAATTGGTTAGTTTGGCACGACATGTTTTTGCAAAGCTTAATGGAAAGCACTTAGTTTAATTATTTTCCAATCTAAAAGGAAAGTCTTTAAAAAATTGCTGCATTGAGTTATGTTTATTGGATCATTTTTCCTGGCAACATTATGATTGTTTTTAAGTAGAGCTTGAAACAAATGGGCTCCCAGAGCATTTATCACAGATGGAATTTTTACAAAAAAATACCACAGGATATAGAGGGGAACTAGGTATGGATTTTTGTCTCCAGTTACCTTCTAACATTGTAAAGAAAGATTGTGCATATACTATACAGATGTAGTTGCTAAGTAGAAGAAACAAAGGGCAGGAAAAAAAGAAAAATGGGACAGCATGCTGAGGCTGTTTACACTCCTGGCTATAAGTTTGAGACTGTTTTCCACAGACATCGCATCGAGTAATACAATAAAAATTTATTAAGGGCAAAGTTATTAAAAATTAATTTAATAAAATTAAGTATCAAACATCTTATTTGCACCATGTTGTGGGCATGTCACAAAATGAGCTGCTGCCATCATCTCAGTGATCCCATTGTTTGATCAAGGGGAAGTGTTGACAGGGATAAGGTCAGCTGATGTAAATCTGTCGTGCTGAGCAGACTTTTGTCAACCACGGTTATCCCTAAGGAAGCTTCTGCTGTCACCATTGCTTTGCATCAAAAGCAAGTAGAGTGTTGCGATCAAGACTGCAACCAATGCAATTATTTGTTGAGACACTTAAGAACGTTAAGGAAAATGAGTTGGATTGAAGAAAGCTTCAGGGCCCCCACAAAGTTGCCACCAGTGCAGAACTTGCTCAGAAAAAGCAGTGAAGTGGAGACTTTTGGACACCGACCTGATGTCTTAAAGAGAACGTAGGGCTGGGCGATATAGAAAAAAGTTTATATCACGATAATATTTTTCATATCAGTCCATATCGATATAAGTCACAATATAAAACAAATCATAATTTTTGTCAATTTGGCATTGACTGGGATGAAGCTCCCAGTAACTGTTCGTCCTCTGTGTCCTGTTAACAGCTTTTTACTTTCTTTAATATAGAAAGTACTTCTACATCAGTTCTGTTTGTTCTTTCTGTGTTTCTGCTCTGTCTTCTTGAACCCCCAGACGGTCGTGGCAGATGGCCGCTCCTACTGAGCCTGGTTCTGCTGGAGGTTTCTTCCTGTTAAAGGGGAGTTTTTCCTCTCCACTGTGGCTACGTGCTTGCTCAGTATGAGGGATTGCTGATTGATTGCCGTGGTTGGAGTCTGCATGAACGGGGCACAACCTCAAGTCAATTACTCGATGCGATCTGCTGGGATTCCTTAAATAGAAAACTTTTAAATTGATTGGAATATTTATATGATTTTATTGAAATTACTTTTCTTGTAAAGTGCCTTGAGATGACATCTGTTATGAATTAGTATATTTAGTAATATAAAGAGTTGAATTGAATATCAACAAAGAAGAACATTATTGAAGCTACATGTTCTCTTCAAACACATCCACACCCATTAACATTTTCATTGCTTTCTATTATTAAAGAGGCTGAATAATAAAACCAAAACATCTCACCGCGTTTTGTGAACATTTAGGTTGTGAGGTTTAACTCCTCACCCACACTAAACCTCTGGTGTGAAAATGAAGGAAAAAAAGCTGAAGTCTCTTCTGAAAATGTGAATAAATTTGTTAAAAACAATTTCCTGATCCCTTTCCTGACTAATGTTGGACCAGAAGACCATCAATTCCAGTTATATTAAACTGGTTCTTCTCTGACAGCAAAGGCGGTGTGATGTAACACACTTGTTTACCTAGATAGAGCTGCCAGATTTAGTTTCCTCAATTTTAGTATCGGTCTCCCTAAAGTTGCTTTAAGGCAAGAGATTTTCATTCGTGTACATTGTGTACATTTTTGCCTCATTGTTAGGCAGACATCAAACATTACCAATAGCTTCACGGTAACGTGTAACTTGTGTCAAATCTGTTTAATACGAGTCAGCTCTCTCATATTGTCGTTTCATTACTGATAGAAACCTTGAGCTTTTCTCTGAATTATTGATTTGCAAATACAGAAAGTAAATTTCATGTCACAAAACTAGTGCTGTAGAGAAGGTAATTATAATCAATGCACACCTTGACATTTTCAGCAAGCTGCACAATCTTTGCAACTTGCCTCCACTTTACTGGAGCAGGAACCTTCTTACGTTGTCTTGTGAACACACAAAAAAACAAGATATGAATCCTAATAAGGTATAAATTAGAAATTCTAGCAGAAATGATAGCATATAAGTTGTTTACAAAATGCTAATGAATGTTTCAAGCAAAAAATGCTTTTTTATATCATCCATGGAGCTCCAGTTGTGTAGAACTTTAAAGTTTGTGTTTGACAGATACATATAGCGTGCTGTGATGATGGTTTTGTAGTCATATCTGTTTGGTGGTTTTATCATGACTCTACTTGACCAGGTTAATGTGAATAGCTGAAGGGGAAAACACCAGCATGTCAGCTGGGGTTTCAGTAACTGTTGCTGTGGTTAGCCTCTGACTGCTCTCTGCCCATTTAACGTCTTCAGGGAATTACAGATGGCTCTCTTTGCATGTGTTCAAGTGAAGTTCAATGTAATTTGCATTAATATATTCTCCATATTAGCTCCCATGTGGCAGCATCTCGAGGGGAGATATTTTAGTGCAATGCTCTACAGGAATAAAAATTGACTACTAGTCTTTTCTGCATAACCACTTCATGTTCTCATGCTTGGTTGCTTTCTTCTTCCTCCCTGGATTAGGATGCAACGTATTGTTGCTGAAGCTCTTCTAAAATGAAAACGGAGTGCAGTCACTGCTAGTTTTTTCTTGCTTTCACTTGATTCTTCTGAACAGTTCGGCTGAATGCAACATGTGATTAAATCCAAAAGTGAATGCAACCCCCAATGCCATGCTTAGAAGTGTTCTACAAACTAAACTATGTTAGTTTCAACTATATTCGGTGTTTTGGCTTTGATAAATGCTCTGGGAACATCCTTTCTTGGAGTAAATAATGAGTTTATGCTAATTCCAGATGAGAACTGGAAGTCTTTAAGATTCCCTTGTCTTTCTCACACATTACACAGCTTTCTCATTATTTTTATGCTTTGTGTTGTTTCCTGTGTTTGTCAAGGAGCCAACTCATTCCCTGTGGTGCTGAAGCTGCTTTGTCTGACGCAGGCCAGTGACCCGCCTTCACCCTCTATCTACAGTAATATGGAAGGAGTGCATTTCAAGTTGCTCTACCATGGTGAGATGTAAATGTACCGTTAAGAACTCTTTGTCACATTTATGTAGCCTATTTGCATCATCTAAACAGACTCCTTTTTGTTTTTATGTAATGCATCGCAGAAAATACAGCAAAACATTTTGTGTTTCAGATGCACATTCTTAGAAATCCACCAGAAGTAATACTAAACTATTTTGTTTCTTTATATTACAGAAACATGCTGTTGTTCATATATTGTGTCCTGTATAAGTATATACAGTTGAAACCAAAAGTTTACCTACACTGCATAAAAAGACCCATTCACATTTTTTTCTCACTGATGTTAAATCCAACCATGCTTATCTTGTTTTAGGTCAGTTAGAATGACCAAAATCATTTCTATTTGCTAAATACCACAATAAAGAATATGTCAGAGATTTTTATAGTAATGTCTTCAGAATCAAAGGTTTACATTTCCCCAGTATTTAGCATATTTAGCATTCCCTTCGAACTGAATGACTTGGGTCAACTTTTTGGGTTTTCTGTCCACAAGCCTCTCACAATAGTTATCTGGACTTCTGGCCCATTTCTCCTGACAGAACCAGTGTGACTGGGTCTGGTTTGTAGGCTGCCTCATCGCCTTTTCAGATCTGCCCACAAATTCTGTATAAAATCGAGATCAGGGCTTTGTGACTGCCACGTCAAAACATTGACTTTGTTGTCCTTATGCCACTTTGTAACCCTTTTGACTGGATGCTGAGGGTCATTGTCCATCTGGAAGACCCATTTGTGCCTGACCTTTAACTTCCTGGCTGATGTCTTGAGATGTTTCTTCATTGTCCACATCATTTTCTTTCCTCATGATGCTGTCAATTTTATGAAGTGCACAAGTCCCTCCTGCAGCAAAACAGCCCCACAACATGATGCTACTGCTACTGTCAGGTGTGTAGGTTGCAGCATGGACCCGAACGCAGACGAGGAAAGGTGCTAGGATGTTTATTGAGTTGTTGATGATGATGAAGGCAGAACACAGGATGACATGGACGAGCAGGAGGGAGAACGGAAGGGTAAACACACCACCAGGAGACGTCAAAATGACATTAATGATCCGACATAGAGTGAGAGGAAGTGAATTGTTTAAATAGACATCAGGGAAGGAGGATCAGATGTGACAAATTAGAGACAGGTGCAGACAATGATTAAGAGAGGGAGTGAAAGAACTGAGTGCTGCGGTTCTGACAGCTACCACCATACTTCACAGTTGGGATGGTCTTCCCAGGCGTACAAGCGCCCTCTTTTTCCTCCAAATATAACAATGGTCATTATGGCCAAACAGTTCCACTTTAGTTTTGTCAGACCGCAATCTGGCTTTTTGATGTTTCTTTTGAAGGAGTGGCTTCTTCATCACTGAGTGGCCATGTTGGTATAGGACACGTTTCACTGTGGATATTAACACTCTTACCAGTTTCAGCAGCCTCTTTGCAAGGTCTTTGGCTTTTGTACTGGGGTCAATTTGCACATTTTGGATCAAAATGTGTTCATCTACTTCCTGAGCGGTACAATAGTTGGAGATTGCCATCACATCTGTACTTTTGTACAATTGTTTGAGCAGATGAACGCAGCACCTTCAAGCTTCTGGAAATTGTTCCCAAGGATGAACCAGACATGTGCAACTGCACGATTCTCTTCCTGAAATCTTGGCTGATATCTTTTCTCCGCTACATCTCAGTTTCTCCAGTTATACCACAGAGAGCATATCCTTGATCCAACCATTGAACAATGGAGACTTATCAGACTTCCAGTGGGGAAGAATGACTCAGCGAGCTATTAGGAATGCAAAAGAAACAGCTTTCTCTTGTGGTCTGGAAACAGTGATTTCTGGGGGAAGCATCCCAAAAAAATAGACGAGTGGAGAGGGTGGGACTTTTTTCTTGCAAATCAGAGAGAGAACCTCAAAAATATTTGTCCAGAAACTTTTCAAGGATGTACAGTTCCAGACCATGTGTCCTAGTGTGGCTGGACTATGACATCTCAGACATGCAGAACTAACATTGGGGTATGTCTTAGAAAGTTTGTCAACGGTGTAGCAGCTTAAACTGAATTAGACTGTGTCTAATACAGATAGAGCAGATAGAGGAAGCGTGGAGCCGCTCTAAGCAGTGTTGACAGGACTTCTCGGAGAGCTATATATCAAGGTGCTTTACCCAAGATAATTTTGTTTTGGCCCATGAAGGTGGGTTAACCTCCTGAATCTTATTGTAGATCTTGGAGATGTTGCCTTTTTTGTATGGATGCAAGGCTAGTATCTCATCCATTATGTTGTTATTACTGTCTTGTAGGGGTTTAAGTTGTTTGCTGATGAAACTTCTGATCTGAAGAAATCTGAAAAAGTGGGATTTGAGAATATTGTATTTTCTTTGCACTGTTTCAAAGGATATTCATGTTTCCTTGAAGAAAAGGTCTTTCAAAAAGACCAGGCCACACTTGTGCCAGGTTTGGTATGCAGAGTCGATTTGGGATGGTGGGAAGAGATGATTATTTAACAAGAGAGATGATAAGGAAAGATGGGTAATGTGAAAGTGTTTCATAACTAGCTTCAGGATCTGATGGTGTGAAATTACAGGAATTGAAGAGCTCAGCAGTGAGATAGGACAAATCACTGAGGTGCTATTTAACTCCATGTTTGTCCAGGTAGGACCCTGGTCCTTACACCACGTGGAGATCCAGTACGGTATCTTACTGATGTTTGCAGCCCAATAGTAATAAATAAAATTGGGCACGCCCAGGCCCCCTGCTGATTTGGGTACTTCCAGAAACAGTTTTCTTATTCTTGGAACGGTTTGGCACAATACAAATGAGGAAATCAAGTTGTAAATCTCTCTAAACACAGACTTGGGTAAGAAGAGCGGGATCATTTGAAAAAAGTACAAGAAGCGGGGGAGGATTGTCATTTTAATTGTATTCATTCTTCCTGCTAAAGAAATGGGAAGTGTGGACCACCGTGTCAGATCTTGTTAAATTTGTTCGAATAAGGTATTGAAGTTGTTACGGTAGAGATCTCTATATATTTGTGTAACTTTGTGTTTTAGCAGCTCAACGGGGCTGTAATTGACACTTTGATAGGAGAACTTTAGGTCAAAATACTATTTACCAGTATGTTTTTGACAAGAGAACAGCATATCCTTTAAAACTCAAATGTGTTTTAAAGGATATGCACTTAATTTAAAGATTATTGTGTTTAAGTGAAATCTGCAAAATGCTTGTAAACAACAGTTTCTCCAGGATGTTGCGATCGCAACTGAAAACAACTATTAACGCAAATTCAGCCAATCCTCAAGAATTCTGCACGTCTTGCAATTTTATCCAATTATCGCAACTTTAACACGTTTGACCAATTACGATGCTCCTCATCATCTTGTATCTGAATAAATGAATAAAAGTAAATACTATTGAATATAAATCGAGAGGAGTCAGTTGAGGTGGCTCAGGCATCTGGTCAGGATGCCTCCTGGACGCCTCCCTGGTGAGGTGTTTCAGGCACGTCTCACCGGGAGGAGGCCCAGGGGAAGGCCCAGGACACGCTGGAGGGACTATGTTTCTCAGCTGGCCTGGGAGCGCCTTGGGGTTCCTCCCGAGGAGCTGGAACAAGTGGCTGGGGAGAGGGAAGTCTGGGTCTCTTTGCTTAGGCTGCTGCCCCCGCGACCCGACCCCGGATAAGTGGAAGAAAATGGATGGATGGACTATTGAATATGCCATTATCATCTTAAAAATTGAAGGGTAAAAATAGATAATGATGGAATTTTATTTTTGCAAATTTTTTTTCTACTTTTATTATTTATTCCTGTATCGTTTCATTGTGTATATGGATGCTCAAAATGCAGGGTTCAAACCAATAAGATGCATACACAAATGACAAGTTCAGTTTGGATTTATGGTTTAGTTTCTGTTGCGTGGAAGCATAGGCTGAAGTAATGTAATACGCAGCTCCAAAATACCATCAATCTAAACTTTTGAATTCGCACCATTTACGTTCATTAAGTTCTTTTTTTCATTTTATAATGTTTACATATCTAAAGAAACTTAACTTTTCTTTTATTGGCACCCTTCATCTTAGACAATTATTTACAGTAAGCATTTGAGCACTTTTTTTTGTCTGCAGACTTTTATTTATTTTTTGTATTCAAAGTACAAGATTGCATTTTTTGTTACGTCAGCTCAAGTTTAATGACACAATTTTATTCTGTATTTACGGAGTTATTTGTCAGAGACTCTAAAAATAACCACTTTTATTGATTTTCTATTCCAAAGTTCTATGAACCTGGAATTGTTGCTCTGTTCTTATTGTGTTCAAGCAATAAGCTACAATTTGAAGAGGGCTCTGCTGGATGGTCAAGTGTTCTTCTAGTGCACTTAATACAATAACAATGTCGGAATTTCAGAATTTAACATTTTTATGGATAAAAAAAAAATGTAAGCGATCTGGCAAAGAATAAAAGAAAATCACAATAAAAACATTGCAACTTTTGTTGCAACTTTTCACAAGTCTGCCACAACATCAGGCATTTTAGGCCACACAATCACAAAAAAGTGCCACAAAATCCACTTATAAATGCGGATAACACTTTAAATTGATGAATGAATGTATCAATTTTGGTTATGGAAAATTGGTTAAAGGTTATGGTAAAGTCATGGAAAGCTTTAACTGGAAAACTGTATGAACCCTGAATCATTCTGTATGTAAACTTCTGATTCTGAAGACATTGTTAAATAAATGTCTGACATATTTTTTCTCTCATTATTGTGGCATTTGGTAGATAGAAATTATTTTGGTAATTGTAGCTAAACTAAAACAAGAGACGTTTGGTCTGATTTAAGTTCACAGTGAGAAAAAAAGGCAAACATGTCTTTTTATTTAGGGTATGTAAACTTTTGATTTCAGCTGTAGTATATTAACAAGTAAAGTATGCTTAAAGTATACAGTGAACCTCATACTTTTTCACGTTTTGCTTTGTCATAATCACAACTTTAAAAGTAATTTATTAGGATTTTTTATGCAAGGTTAACAAAACATCACACAGAGATGTGAATTAAATTCAAAAATGAATTGAAAGGAAAACATACGTAGAAGTGGAAATCTGAAAAGTGTCCACCTGTGTGAAAACTAACACTGTGTTTCATCTTTGAGCATGGTGATGGCAGCATTAGGCTTTGCAGATGTTGTTTGTTTGGGACAATGAAGTTGGTCAGGGTCGATAGGAAAATTTATAGAGCTAAATGCAGCGTAACCCTGCTGTTAGAGATTGTAAAACACATGTTCCTGTATTAGAATAGTTCAGTCCAAGTCCAGACCTGATCTAATTTATTAAAGACAAACTGCAACAGGTGAGTTTGAAACACATTTATCAATTTCTATTTGAGTTGTTGCACAGACTCTCAGAGATGTGTCTCCTCTGTGTGAACACTCTATTTTCCTGCAGATACAGATTGAAGCAGGGAAATGTCCATCATCAGACCGCTCCACCCACTCCCCTCCATTCCACTTATCTATTCTTACTTCTCTGCTTAGTTGTAAAGGAATCAGCAGCTAATGTGGCTACTAATTAAACCAGTAAATGTTACTAAATGGGGAGCATGGACTGAAAGTAAGCAACTTACTCTGTTGACTCTAGTTGATCAGTATAGAAAATATTAAACCTTCTTACCAGAAACTAAACGGGGCTAGAAATACATATGGTTGGATCAGATCAATTTTCATACTATAAATAAATATATAATAAAATATAATAGTAATATAACATATTCATTTTTTGTCTTATTTTTGTCTTTTATAATAGCATAATATAAATAATCTAACTTCTTTATTTCTTAGTGTCAGCAAATGGAAGGAGACATAAAGAGAGCTAAAGATGACCAGTAACATTAGAAATAAAATAAAAAAACTAAGAAAACAATATTAGTTGTGTGGTTCACTGCATTTCAATACAGGGAAGTGAGACTTTTAATAAAAAAAATTCTAAATATGTGCTGAATTGCCTCCTATTTCTTCATTTTTGCCTAATTAAGACAATGAAAATGTAGCCATACTGTAATTGGTTGTATTTTTCTGCTCTTTATTAGAATAAACCCTTTGCCTTCAAAGAACATTACTGAAATGTTAGCGAGGATTTTTCTTAGTATCCTATCGAAGTAAAGGTTCAGTATCTTAACAACTCTATTTTGTAAACAAATGGGTCTCTCATTTGAATTATTATTTGAAACAACTAACAAATTATTAAAAATTATTAGTTATGTGCCACTTTGTATTGGTCTATTGCATAAAATCCTAATAAAATAAATAGAAGTTTGTGGTCGCCACGTGGCAAAATGTGAACAATTTGAAGGAGTAGAAGTACTTTTTTTAAACTCTGGCACTAACATGTCCCTTTTACCACACACACAAAAAACAACATTTAACACATGGTGTGTTTTGCTGTTTTTTTTGCAGTGACTTGTATTTAATTGTTTTAGAATGACAAACATATTTATACTCATTCGTTTAACATGTAGATGAAGGAGCCATTTAGAGGATTGTCATATTTTCTAGGCACACCATAACTTAGCCTATAGGAACTTAATCGTAATGTACTTTGCCTGTATTTCACCTGCCGCCGCTCAGATAGTGTTTATGCATTTGTTTATGTGTGGTAGTGAGTAGTATAGGTGGGATGCTGAAGCCTACTAACACAGAGAGCCTACTGCCTGCCTTCAACTTCTTGCAGTGCTGTCTGAGTCAGTCCCCAGCACACAGCAGCGACCGAGGTTAGACACCATTTACTTGTTGTTGTTTGATTTTGTTTAGATTTATTTATCTGCTGTTTTTCTTGAAGTGGCATCATTTATACGCACTGCCTGTTTTCACTCCTGATCGAAACATTAAAACTTGGGATGGAATTATAAGTAATCAGTTCAAAAGTAGAGCTTCAAAATGCAAAAAAAGAGAGTAGATGCTGTTGAATTTCCATAGAAACATGCTTCCCTCTCAGGAACTGAAAAAACATAAATTAAAATGAATAAATTAAAATGTGACTTATCTGCCAGAAACAGATAAAACTGAAAATGTACATACATATTTGTTGTACCTCATGCATTATTTAACAAAAATAAAACATTGATTTGTTTTATGCTAAATCCTAACCCTTACTGACAAATGATTCAGTAGAAATAAACTAATTAGTCAAAACAAGCTTTTTGGATTATCTTCGATTGCTGCATAATGATTATGGAACAAAAACATTTTGTCATTAATTTCCTAAAACTCAGTAACAAAAAATGTAATTTGTGCCTCAGCTTCAACAATTTGTTTTTCATTTGATTTGCAGATTAACTTTCTATGTAACTTTAGGGCCGGCTCAGACATGCATAGAAAGGAGAAATCCAAACAACCAAATAAAAAATGTCTTCACTCAAATAAAAGACAAAGCAAATAGGTGAAAAAAATAATTATAAATTCCCCACAACAAAAACTAAATCAGATGACCCTGCTTCTCATGTGATTTGTTATACAAGCTACAATATTTCTCTTCTCATGCCCCAATGGAAAAAACTCAGCAGAGGTCAGTAATGAGCTGGCTTGTGGTTAATATAATAAGGTGGTGCTAGTAGCAAGAGAGCAGGGATCCAGTTGGGAGGGTAAGTCTTATTATGCCTACAGTAATATTTAAGTGCTTCTGCTACAGCCTATCTGTATTCTCTCTCTGTTTCTGCATCATGTGTGGTGAGTTCAGTTATTTCAGCCTGAGTCCACTCAGTATTTGAGCCTATAGTGTGGTGCAGAGGGATCGCACCAGATTCCTCTTTGTGAAATATAAATCTAGGGTAGTATCTTTTGCCTGGATGAAACAATCCCATATGCATGCTGCTTTACTGTTGGGTCATCTTCTGCTTTGATTACAGCTCAGATTTGCTCTGGAATCATTTTGGATATGCTTAGGTAGTGGAGCAACCTAGAATGGGCCAGTTACTGGTATCAAGGTATGCTAAGCATGGTCGTCATACCTCTTCTAGGTTTTGAAGTCTTTTTAATGAGATCCCAGAAAAAGAGCTGAAGATAAGCTGTATGAGGTAGATGGTGGCGATGAAAGGAGAAGCTTACTGGTTGATGAGTGGGTAAACGCCAGGGAAGAGTGAGTGGTATGTTGGTGGTTGTGCTGGGGTTATGAGCTAGGGAGTCGAAGGAGGCTTGGTGCTGGGAACACGAAGATGACCCTTCTCAGTGAAAAAACAGTGCTGAAGATATTTAGGAGCAGATCAAAAAGCGTCTTGCATTAGATAGTTTGAGTGTTAAGCATTTGTTAGTGAGTGTTACAGAATTATTTCAAGGCCATGTCAATTAATTGATTAAGATATTATTATTAAAGGCATCTGGGGAATATGGGATAATTATTAGAGTCAGGGAAGAGGCCTTTCACCCCCTCTGATCAATCCGCTCACTCCTCAGCAGTGATGAGTGTTTTGGTTAACCTTGCAATGAAGACATAACATCAGGGGACTGAAGGCAGAAGCTGCTTGCAAAGAGGGCAGACATGAGCTGGGTGCAAGAAAGTTCGAGCCTTGGCCCAGACGGGCTCATATACAAGACTGGCCGTAATAAAATATGGAAAACGGTGATGCAGACTCCAGCCTCATTCCTATGAAGGGAAGAAGACATTTCTTTCCCACAAGACGAGTGAGGAGCTTTTTATCATATTTGTGCACGAAAAGTTCTTTTGAGTATTGAAAAACGTGGAAGTTGTTCAAGTGAAGGGTTTTAGCTTAAAAAAAAGTGAAAACACTGTTTTTGACCAGAGACATGACTACAGTGGTGTCAGGACCTCTCCAGAAAAGGACTACACCCCCTGTTGTCCTGGCGGTGAACAGTTTTGCAAGAATCTCCAGGCAACGGGAAAGTCTGAATAGAAAACGTCTCAGTCGATTAGGTGTGATTGTGAGTGCAAACTTACTGAGGGAAAAGTATACAGTAGGCTTTAAGCTAGTGGAACGGAGAGAGCATTGGAGCACGAACAGGTTGGCTCGCAGGAGGAAGGTGGTGAGGTAGAGGAGCAACAAGGTTACCAGTTGTGCTTGTGATCCAGAGTCTTCATTGCTGGAATAATCTTAAACGAGGAAGTCCAGGGAAAGCTCAGGTAGAGAGTCCAAGTAACAGCACGGCGGTAACCTTTGGAAGGGAGCACACGGAGTTGATTAGAACTAAACTTGAAGAAACAACCAGGGAACATGTAAGGGTTAGGTTACCGCGAAGGTTAACTCTTAGGCAGTGTGTGTCTGGCAGCCAGCTCCTCTTATCCTCCTGCTGATGACCAGATGAGTAAAAGGTGTAGAACACACCTACCTACTGGGCTCTGCCTTCTAGTGGAGAATTTGAAGCTCTAAAATCACCACGCAAACACGGCAACCCAGATTTTTGACACCACCTGTTGCTGTGCACTGCTGCTCAGCTGACTTCAAGAAGGCTACCATGCAATTCCCTTGCTTACAACAAAGCCAAATTGGACTGTCTGGAAAGTCACTAAAGGATAGCCACCCATGCCTCCTGTTAACCTAAAACTATTTCGAAATGACCCCCGTAACCTTCAAATATCAGCATGTTACGCTTCACTGATAGAAGTGCCTCTTAACAATGTCCTAGTATAGTATAGCTATAAATGTTTTGTGAAGATTAAAAAAAATAAAACATAAAGTGGTTCTGTTGTATTTGTCTAAAAACCTCAGGCAATAACATGGCTGGGTCTGAAACCAATGCTTGGACCATCCGGTTGTCTGTCTCACCGAACAAGTTCACTTCCGCACTTACACGGGTTCTCCACTCATTACACGCTCCTCCCGCATTGTGCAACAGAACACCACTGTTGTGACAGGTTCTCAATAATGTCTCAACAATCAATAATGTTAGAGAAGGAGAAACAGCCGGCTGCTACAACTTCAACTTTAGGCTAAACTACCCAAAAGGTCCGAAAAAGGAAAAACGCCATTTGAAGTCACGGAAGACAAAAGACTGGTGACCAAACTGGGACTGGTGTTTTGTGCTTTCTCGTTTACTGTAACAATGCGCGTACCCATACCAGGGGGTTTGGCTTAGGGATGATAGCTGACGGGAGTGTTGAGAGTTCTGTGACTGTGTTTATGTTTTAAGCTAGCTTTTTTTGCAGATTCGGTATAGCATCTTTGATTATCTTTTTGATTGTCTGTTTTTTTTTCCAGTTTTTTTTTTCTTCTCTGTAACGTGACCTTGGGTTTTAGAAAGACACCCTCAACTAAGTTATTATTAAATATATAAAATGACTATAACATGTAGCAATTGTTTATTATAGGTATTGTGGATTGAAATAACGATAAATAATGAATCTGATAACATTATTATTACATGAATCATTACGTTTACTATTTTAGCAGTAACTGTGCAAATTGTTGTTGTTTAACCCATTCGATTATGTTTTAACATCTTGTATCATTATTGGGATGTATTTACTCAAGGTTATCAAGTCACAATATATATAGTTCATTTCAGAGCTGCATTCGTTATAGGCAGTTTTTCTTTAGTCATCTCAGAATATGCACATTTTATATAGCAGGTATAAATAAAATCTGCTGTTAGAAAAAAATTATTAGAACTTGTCTGGAGTTTGGGCATGAGGCCGCAGGAATCCACGCTGGGGCTCAGGAGGACGGTCTGGTGGCCAGGAGAACCCACATTAGAGCTAGGGACAACGAAGTGGATGTCAGGTACAAAGCTTAGGATGCTGGCCTGACGACTTCTCAGGAGTTTGAGAGCAAGGCTAGCCCACCTGCATCCATCTTTGGAGTGCTCAGGAACAGGAACTTCAGGTTGGAACCAGCCACCCTCAGGAGACCTTTGCATCAGCAAGTTCAGACTGACCACCCTGGATCATTCTTGATCTACACAGCATGAACTTGCCTAATCTTTGAAAAAGGCACCCACACCTCCACAAAGTAGTCAAAAGGGTTGATCATTTTGACTCTGGTGCAGTCAGAACCACCTGGAGCTAAACCCGCTCAAAACTGTGGAGATGACAGTGAACTTCAGGAAGAGACCCCCATCAACATCTCCTCTCATAATCATCAACAGGCCAGTCCCCACAGTGGAGTCTTTCAAGTTCCTAGGATCCACCATCTCACGGGGCCTGAAGTGGACCTCCCACATTAACTGTATAAGAAAGAAGGCCCAGCAAAGGCTGTACTTTCTGCGTCAGCTCAGAAAGTTCAACCTGCCTCAGGAACTGCTGACCATCTTCTACACAGCAATAGTCCAGTCATATAAGACATTTTTAAATAGTTGCTTTAGTCTAATTTTAAATAAATGTTGTGGTCCTTATACTCAGATTTGTTTATTTATTAGATAAGTTAGATTCCATCTATTCTGTTTTATATTGCCTATAACTTAAACTCAAAAATCTCAAGTAAGTTACATTAGAAAGTCACAGTGGAAGTTGTCCTTGTAGAGTACTTAAACCATCCATATACAGTGTGAGTCCCATGTTGAACCATCTGTCCCTTTCTTTATTTGTCCATCCATCGCTCTGTCCACCCACGACCAATCAGTCTGTCCATCTATTCTATCTCTTCTTTACAGTGCCTGGTTTGTGCAGGTTCCAAATTTAAAGAGTTGAATTTGCTCTACTGTAGAAATATCTGCAATGGGGACTAAATTTAAGCCTGGAAATTTATGAAAGAACCCTGATAAATTTATTTGCAGTGTCGTCTGCACAAAATGGAGACAGCCCTGCTGGTCTGCTTGTGTGAGATTGGTGCCACAGAATTTGACAAGCGGTCAGTGAAATCAGAGATTATACTAAAAAGTCTCCACTTGTAATGCAGACTGGTGCCCAAAGGAGCAGGGGGCCAAAATGGGTTTGAGTTTGATTCATGTTCCTAGGAATTAAATTTCGTAATGCAAAATCCACATTGCTGTAATTTGGGAAACTTAAAGACAGCCACATTTTAGGTGTCTAAAAATGTTCAGTTAACATCACTTCTGTATGCAGCTGTGTAACATAAAATGACAAATCCCATGATTGCTTAAGGTCGTAGTGTTTCCTTCTTCCCAGCGGTCTCCACGCTGCTCTCCAACAGTGGCCTGATGGACCAGCTGCAGACAGTCATCTCCTCCTCCTCTGCTCTGTCTCCCCCTCCATCTGCCTGTCCTCCTTTGGCTCTGCTGTGCTGCAGCCATCTCCTCCTATCCTCCCTCATTACCTTGCAGCGCATTCACTCCACTCAGGTACACACCAGAGCTCAGCCCGGGTCTTATCACAACTCCAGGATTGAACTACACACAATAAAGGAACAGTCAAGGGCAAGACACACAACACACAGCAAAACTGACTAAAGAGCTGGGTGTGGGTGTGGAATACAGAATAATTGCATTCATTTGATATGTATCACAGTACAAATCATCTCTGCTTTGTTCTATTCACAACAGAGCAGTACTACATTCTCGAATACAAAAATTTTAACGTTAATCCTGCTATATCTTCGATTGCCTCACCCCTATTTTTTCTTTCCTTTTTCTCTCTCCTTTTCCTTTTTTCCTTCTCTAAGGTTCATAAGAGTATTATTTGGAGTCTGGACACAGCTGTGCAGCGACTGTTTTGCCAGAAAAGAAACACAGACGATCTCTTGCTAGGTAATGACAGATGAATTTTGTCTTTTAAATGTTTTAACAAGTTTTCTTGCAGAAAAAGGACTCTACATGAGTTAATTTAGAGATACGTGGGATTTGCATCTTCCCCGTCCATTTCTGCATCCTGCTGTTCACTGTCCAATGCAACAGGATACTGAGGTCATACATAGCTTAGTGTTTTCCCATATACAGTGGCATGAAAAGTGTTTGCCCCCTTTCTGATTTCTTAATTTTTTGCATGTTAGTCACACGTAAATGTTTCAGATCATCAAACAAAATTAAATATTAGTCTTAGACAGCACAAGTGAACACAAAATGCAGTTTTTAAATAAAGGTTTTTTATTATTAAGGGAGAAAACAAATCCAAACCTACATGGCCCTGTGTGACAAAGTGATTGCCCCCTAAACCCAGTAACTGGTTGATTCACCCTCAGCAGCAACAACTGCAATAAAGTGTTTGTGATAACTTGCAGTGAGTCTTCTCCAGGTGTAGAAGAATTTTAACCGAATCACCTTTGCAGAATTGTTGTAGTTCAGACACATTGGAGGGTTTTCCAGCATGAACCGCTTCTTTAAGGCCATGCCAGAGTATTTCTGTCCAATTCAGGTCAGGACTTTGACTAGGCCACTCACAAGTCTTCATTTAGTTTTTCTTCAGCCAATCAGAGGTGGACTTGCTGGTGTGTTTTGGATGATTGTCCTGCTGCAGAACCCAAGTTGGTTTCAGCTTGAGGTCACCGGACATTCTGCTTCAGGATGTTTGGTAAACAGCAGAATTCATGGTTCCGTTTATCACAGTAAGTCTTCCAGATATAGAAGCAGCAAAAGCAGCCCCAGACCATCACACTACCACCACCATGTTTTACTGTTGGTCTGATGTTCTTTTTCTGAAATGCCATGTTACTTTTACACCAGATGTAACGGGACACACACCTTCCAGTAAGTTCAGCTTTTGTCTATTCAGGCCACAGAGGATTTTCCCAGAAGTCTTGGGGATCATCAGGATGTTTTCTGGCTTCATTGAGACGAGCCTTAATGTTCTTTTTGCTCAGCAGTGGTTTTCATCATGGAACTCTGCTATGAAAGCCATTTTTGTCCAGTCTCTTTTATGGTGGAGTCATGACCTCTGACCTTTTCTGAACCAAGTGAGGCCTGAAGTTCTTTAGATGTTGATGTGGGGTCATTAGTGACGTCTTAAATGAATCTTCGCTGCACTCTTGGGGTAATTTAGGTCTGCCGGCCCCTCCTGGGAAGGTTCACCACTGTGTCACGTTTTCTCCATCTGTGGATAATGGCTCTCACTGTTACTTTCGTTCTGATTTTTTCCTGAATTTCTTTGGATCTCAGCATGATGTCTACAGGATTAAAAGGTTGTAAATGAAATGAGCTCAAATTAAGGCCCGTAGTAAATAACAAACAAAATTTTACTAGTAAATTTGTCATCACCACTTCAACATGTTGTCATTTTCCATTTATGCTGACTTTATTTTTAATTTTTATTTTATTTAAAAAAATATACATGTGCAGACAGGACTGCATGACATGGTCCATCGTTGATAGTTTTGATTGGTTCCAATTTGCATGCGCTGATCTGTGCATGCGCGGTGTCAGGACAATATATTGACAATAGCAAGCGACATTCCGCTTCACATTGGGAATGTTTTCCCAACTTTGGCTCATTGACCCAGCGTTTAAAGACTGACTTAAGCCGGTCATGGGGAATGATCGAGAAGCTTTTTGTAAAGTGTGCATAAAAACCATAAATGTGACATGGAACGTGTAACGCCGATCAAATCGTTACCAGCAGTTGATTCGGTGATGCTTGTGGGAAATTGGGAGGGTGGAGAGGTTCAACTCCGTATTCTTTGCAGTTGTTGATGATATTTAACTTTAGCTGCCAAATGTTCTCCTAGCTGATTCTTCATTCTGAACATTTGCCATGTTATCGATATTCTGTCATGAATGAAACAATGGCTTGTGAAGTTCGAAAGTTGTCGCATTTTGTTATATCTTTAAAAACTAAATGTCCTACGTCTTCTGGAATTGGGTTTGGAATGTTTGATGTGTGTTATGTATTAGTCAAGACAGGGTCAGACTTTTACCTTAAAGTAAATGGGATATACCATTTTGTCTTGGTTGAGGGACTGACCATTATTATGCATTGGTCAGTGTTGCGTATCCACCCCCCTTAAGGCTACTGCTTGATGTCATGTTGGTAAAAAAAAAAACATATTTTAGAGGTAGTAATAAAGGTAGTAAATTCAACTCTAGGATTCCTGTATAAATTCTTGTCTAGCATTTGAAGATATTTTGGTCTACTTCACTTTGTCAGGCAGATCGTGTTTAAGTGATTTCCTGATTGAGAACAGGTGTGGCAGTAATCCGGCCTCGGTGTGGCTGGAGGAATTGAACTCAGGTGTGATAAACTTCTATGTTATCTTTTATCAGGGGAGTCAATCAGTCACACAGGGCAGTGTATATTTAGATTTTTTTTCTCTCTTAATAAAAACCTGACTAATATTACAATTTCTGAAACATTTAAGTGTGACAAACATGCAAAAAAAAGAAGAAATCAAGAAAAGGGCAAAGTGTGTTTAGCATACAGACTCCCAGAGTATCAATGATTTGATGTACTGTATGAATCAGAGGATGCTAATGTGGTTGTCTTTCCTTTAGTTCACATAAAGTTCAGCAAACTTCCTGTCAAAGCTTCATCTTTAGTGGAGTCACCTAACCCCATGCTTGCATTTCACACTCACTCATCATATTAAATGTTCCACATCCCACCGCAGCGCTTGTAGACAGATCCACCATGCTGCTCCTGTGTCTCTGTCTGTCAGCTGAATAAGTAGCCTGTCAGGGTCACTGTGATTTATTGGCTCTCTCCTGCTGCGTACCGATCTCTCCCTCCTTCCCTCTCCTACTCCCTCTTTGCTCACTCAAAGCCTCCTCCCTGTCTCAGTACCTCAGTTTTTTAGCTCCCTAATGTTTCCCGTTTTCTGAATCTCTGTCTTAGCTTCCTAAGCCATAGATCCTTTAATTTACGCATCTACTCACCTATCCAGTCCAGACCAGGAATCCAGCCTCGTCCTGACCACAATCAGTCCTCCAGCGTTCTTGCTGTCTTCGCTTGGAACACTACACATCCCAGTTTAGACGGCCTCCCGTCCGTCCCGTTTGGACTGGGAATTTCAGTGCTTATAAACAGCGGAAAACAAAAAGCTAAAGCCGAACTCTCTCATATTAAACCAAATCTCTAATTGATCACCTGTCAGAAGGTCCAGCTACCCATCATCAAACCACTTAAATTAGCTTTATTAAACATTAGGTCTCTATCAGTAAATCCCGTTTCTAATCAATGTTTTAATGACTGAACATATTATACACAACCTTTTTTTATCAAAAACCTGGCTAGACATAAATAATGAAAAATCTGCATTAAAATTTACTCCTCCAAATTACCATTTTTTAAGCGAGAGCAGGGAACACAGATGAGGTAGAGGCATAGTAACAATTTTTCGTTACTCAATGAACATATCCCTGGGCACATTTGACTCTTGAATACCTAGCTACCCAGATAAATGAGCCTAACAAAGCTTTATTTCTAAGTTTTTATAAACCCCCAAAACTTAACTCTAACTCCTTTAATGATTTCAGCGACCTTCTTTCTGTAATATGTATCGATTATGACAAATTAATCATTGTGGGGGACTTCAACATCCATACCGACATCCCCAAGATAGACTAGCAAATACATTAGGTGACACTCTTAATAACGTCTGCCTGACCCGGCATGTCAAACAACCTACACACAATTGAGGTCACAGTCTGGACTTAATTATCAGCAAAGGTTTAAATATATCCAAGATCTCTGTAATTGATATTGCATTATGTGACCATTTCTGGGTTTTCTTTGAAAGTCCCCCTCATCTCCCAACTCCAACTCAGTAAACAAGCTGGAAGATAATTTCCTCGCAAAAATCTCAGACATCATTGATTCCATTGCTCCAAATAAACTGAAACTCTTCTCAGGTAGAAAGAAGTCTCCGTGGACAAGCTATCCACTGGTATGTAGTGAAAGAAAGAGAGTGTCGACGAGCCGAGAGAAAATGGCAGAAAACGCGACTCCAGGTTCACTGTGAGATTTACAAAGGGAGACTGAACAGATATCAGTTAACTTTAAAAGATGCTAGGGAATCGTTCTTCTCTGAAATCATTAACAGAAACATTAGTAGTGCACGGACTCTCTTTGCAACACTAGAAAGACTAACTAATCCTCCAGTGACAGTAGCCCCTGAACTACATTTTACCAGGGCCTGCAATGAATTTGCCAGCTTTTTCACTGAAAAGACTCTTAACAATTAGACAGTCAGTCTGTACCTCCGTACCGAACCCACTACCAATGTCATCCCCAATCAACACCAATGTAGAGAAAATGTCAGAATTCCATGAATTAAACCAAAAAAACCTTGAAGAAATAATTAACCAATTAAGCTCCTTCTCTTGCTGTCTTGATATCCTACCCACAATTGTCCTTAAGAAAGTTTTCCCAGTCATTAAGTCTTAATTGATTCAGATAGTGAACTCATCCCCCCTGTCAAGTCTCTTCCTCCAGGCATTAAAAACTGCAGTTGTTAAACCACTGCTAAAGAAGAATAACCTTGACAACACGTTAATGGAGAACTACAGGCCAATTTCTAATCTTCCATTCATCAGTAAAATTATTGAAAAAGCTGTTGCAGCAGTTAAATAGCTTCATAACAATGACCAACCGCTTTGATGTTTTTCAGTCTGGTTTCCGTGCTCACCACAGCACTGAGACTGCCCTCGTCAAAGTTTTCAATGACATCCGCATAAATACAGACTGTGGTACTTTTGGACCTCAGCTAAGCAGTTGACACTGTTGATCATGATATATTATAGGAACGACGGGAGAGTTGGGTCGGACTCTCTGGTACAGTACTTGGCTGGTTTGAGTCTTGCCTAAAGAACAGGGATTTTTTCTACTCCTGCACCTAAAGAGGAACGATCAAGAATAAGCACACAGCTTCAGTTAATACAGCTAATACATAGCTCAAATATGAAAGAATAAGGTAATTATATAGTAAGTAAAGTGATCTTATCTAAAACTAATCTCAATTTACTAATTAGTCTGATATTTTAAAATATTTTTAAACTAAGATCATTTATATGCTGCTTTAAACAGTAATTCCTAGAAATGTATTTGTTTGTACTTATTCAATTTCTTTCCCTTCCATCCCTTACCTGTCGGGAGCGGAGGGAGGGCTATCTCCAGCAACCATCGGGCAAGATTGCGATGGACAGGTTGCCAGTCCACGGCAATTTTTTTACCATTGATTTTAATAAAAAATGATGCATTTTGTTTTTTGTCAAATTCAAGCAAAGGTTTTGAATGCAAAGACTGTACAGTACATAGACTTGCTTTTCACTAGCTGTAAGCCATATTCATTAATCCATGAGTTTCTCTTTTTAAATTAAATTATTGAAATAATTTATTGAAATGCACCTGCATTATGTCTCTTTTTATCTTACCACTTTCTAATTTTTTTCTCTCTAGTCAGTTACCTGAGGATGCTGCAGGCTTTGCTTGATGTCGACCTGGCATCACCAGTGGTGTGTTTGAGCACGGGTCCTGGACTAGTTGGGCCCAGGCCTCTGGAGGCTGAAGATGGAGCATTGTACCCACTTGGCTCGACAGGGGCACAGTGCCTCCTAACTGCTCTCAGTGGTCTTCTTATGCAGGTGCTGCACAACACATTTAATCACAGTTATCTTTGCAATATTCATGTTTGCAATATCGCAATCACAAAGGAGTGCTTGAATGCAATTATTGGTGGGATACTATAATTCATGTTCTGTGCATGCAAATTCTTCATGCCAATATTATGCAGAATATGGCCTGCTGTCTCCTAATACCATGGGACCATAAACTGTACAATATGTCTTGAATATATCATAATTTCAATGTCAGTGTGTGTATTATTAATATCAAACAGATCCAAGTGCCATGGCTACACACTTTGCATACCAATAAAATGTTCTAGTAGGTAAGTTTATTCTTTTATTCTTTTATCCTTTCATAGGTGCGACACAAAGAGAGTATCAACAATAAAACATGATTGAATTAAAACATTATTTAAAACACAAAGAGGAATTATAGATTATAGATTAAATGCCTCAATGCGCTGTGGCATTGAATCTATAATCTATGGAAGTTTAACATTTTTAATTGAATTATGGAACTAGATAAACTTGTCCATGATATTCTAATTTTTCGGAAAAGGTCTGTATATATACTCACCTACTTGGATAGATCGTTATTAAAATTATATATAAAAATAAGTGGGGCCAACACAGAGCCTTTGGATACATATTAGGTCAGTTCCACAGATTCCCACCAAACTTTGCTGGCCTTTAGTTAAGATGGTGTTATTGAGGCTAACTCAATTAAACCAAAAAGTGTTTGTCACTATACCATTTATGCAACGCATATTTTGTTGAATACACTTGAGGAAAACCCAATTGGTAATTATCAAAAACACTGTGTTGCTCCAGAAAAAAAATCAGTTTGTTGGCCAAAACTTTTTCAAGATTATTTTTAAAGATAAAGGACATTTAGAAATAAGCTTGTTATTTGGTTGAGAGGACTCAGGCTTTGTTTCTTAGTAATTGATTCAAAAGCAGGATGTTTAGAAGGTAAGGAAACAGAGCCGGTTTTGGAGGGACAGATTAATAATATCCACAATGCAGGAGCCTATTGGGGCCAAAACGTTTAGAAAAGAATTACATGCGTTTTTAGAATGATCCTGAAGTCATGAAAATGAACAAGTCGAAAAGAACAACCATGATTAGAAAGATGATGGATGAATAGGTGGAGGTGTAAAGCTAGACCTGATATTCCTGATTTTACTCTCGAAAAAGTTTTTAAAAAATTTATGAGAGGAGCTTTAGGACCTCTTGTTGTATTAAAACAAAGTGACCATTTCTGGAATTCTTTATCTCGTTCAATGACATTACAAGGTCCTTAAAGGGCCACCTATAAACTTCGCACTTATTATTTTTCCACAGTCACTCAGCTTCACGACATGTTCTTCTGAGACTATTATAATTTCTCTAAGGACTGTTCTTTTGACCTGCTGTATCTAAAATACATCATCTCTGCAGATCAAGACGTAGAATGAGAGCGTTAGGATCATTCCTGTAAACAAAGCTACCCCCAAATAATGCAGAAATAACATCAACTTCTGACTGATTAATATTCCCTCTTTTTGACTTTAACTTGGGAGGAACAGGGTCTACATTAGATTGGACCTTATAGAAATGTTATTCTGCCTGTTTGACTGAGTCTCCCTGCCTTAGATGTCCACACCTGACACAGACCGAAGTGCCTAATATGTTAAATCTCAAAAGAAAGCCTGGAAGCACAGATAAGAAACAGAGGAGTTAGAAAAATGGACTCAAGGGATACAGTCATCATAATGTTGACCAATAATATTTTTTTCATTGGATGAAAAAAAAATAAAGGGACTAACTTTTGATATAGAGCAATGATACAGAACTAAAAAAATAATGAAAGCAAAAAATCAGTACAATTAACATAACCAAGAGACCTTGCAGGTTGTAGCCAAATACAATAATTGGTTAGTTTCCCTGAACGAGATGAGTAAATGGGATGATCATAATACAACATAATTGTAAGGTAGAAGGAAAACTATACACATTTTTAAAAATCAAAATCAAAAATTTGTCTTCATCTCCCTTTACTCTGATGTCCCTACAATGAATCTAGTTAAACCAATTGACTTCAGAAGTCACCAAATTGTTAACTAGAGTGTAGAATAAGTTCTCGATATAAATACAGGTGTTATGTGAAGGCTTTGTTAGAGAACATTAACCCTGCTTTTTACCGGACACATAAGCGGTGTGTAACGTAATAGACGTGTTTTCCCCACTAGCTCAGCAGCGTGTGCCTTTCCACTGGGAGCGTTTCAGGCACTCGCCCTTGAAAGCATTTCCCCCAGCTGGTCCCTGGAGATCATGAAATCACAGGAGAATTGCAATTAAATAACTGAATGGGTAGTATGCAGGAAAATAAAATAATTATTCTCTGTTAATACCTATCATAAACTCACCATTTACAATGGGATGATGAGATCTTTTTTAGGCGTGTGTTGTTTCGGCAATACCGGATTTGTCGGTGTATATACTGATTATGGGAGGGGACTTCAATTGCTAAATCAGCAAAAGTTGTTGGAAAATGTTATGAAGTTTAATACTAATAGTTTACACTTCAGAACAACTTCTTGTATTAAGGGCTAATTTTCATGAGGAGGAAGCTAAAGCAAGTAAACTACTGGCCCATTCAGTTGAGGCAAATGTCAACCTCTCGGGTGATCCCTCAAAATATTTCTGATACTGGACAAACAAGTGACCCTTTGATCATCAACAGAACCTTTCTGGAATTTTATAAATCATTGTACTCCTCAGACTGTCCTGAATCTCTTACAGATTCAGAGTCCTCCTTTAATTCAATTACTATCCCTACTCTCACCCCAGAAGTAGTGGGTGGGCTTGAGAATCCTATTACAGAGGCAGAGCTGCAAGCTGCAGTTAAAGCCCGGAATAGTGGCAAAAGTCCGGGCCCGGATGGCTTTGCAGGCTATGAAGTTGTTTTGGAAACAGCTGAGCCCATTCTTTCTAAGTATGCTAAACAAGTCTTTTATTTCTGGTCGATTTTCCCCAACCTTGAATCAGGCTTGTATCTCACTTGGAAAGGCGCTTGAATGGAATTTTGCCTTCCATTATAACTCAAGACCAAAATGGATTTACCTGTAATAGACACTCAACATTTAACATTCAGAAAGTACTCAATGTAGTCTAAAATCCCTCAACAGCAAGTACATCTGAGGCTCTGGTTAGCTTGGATGCTGAGAAGGCTTTTAACAGAGTAGAATGGGACTACTTGTTCTCTGCTTTACGTAAATTTGGTTTTCAGGGAAAATTCATATCTTAGATAAGACTTTTGTATTCATCCCCTCAGGCTTCTGTGAAGACAAATGGTAATATTTCGACTACTTTCATTTATATCGTTCCACAAGGCAGGGGTGTCCGCTGAGTACTCTTTTATTTGCAGTCGTAATAAAACCACTATCTTTAGCCCTGTAGTCCCACCCTGTTATCTGTGGCATAATCTGAAATAAAGTTAAGTGAAAAGTAACCCAATATGCTGATGACCTTCTGTTATTTCTGTCTGATCTCCCAAGCTTTTTTCCTGCAGAGCTCTCAGTCTTGAGTGTTTTTTTGTACTTTTTGTACTATTGGACAGCTAATATAAGGAATGTTAACAACTGGCTCCGAGATTGAATCGCCTCCTTCCTGGCTGGTTTTGGAGGCTAATTCGGCCTATCCGGTGTCACTGAAAGCTTAAGTGTCAGTCCATGCCTTCTCCTTTTTCACATTCAGCAACTCCTTGACCATACATATAACAAATTTGAAAGAAATTGAGCATAGGCCAAAGCTTATAGAGAGGTTTTAGTAAGGACACCACCAGCTGGAAACTGAATTTGGCACAAAACTGTGCCAAATGGGTTACTTTCCACTTCAAGGCAAGGCAATTTTATTTGTATAGCACACTTTCAACAACAAGGTGATTCTAGGTGTTTTACATCAGGGGTTCTTAACCTTTGGCAAGCTGGGCCCCCCCAAAGCTGGTACACTGCAGTTGGGGCCCAAGTGCCCCACCCCCATGCTGACCCCCCGCATAACGCCGCCCACTCCACTCTGTTTAGTTTGCATCTTCATCTTCCACAGGCCTAGATGAACTCTCACTCTTCTCAGGCTTTTTATAGTTTTTGTGTCCATGTGATCTATGGGTTATTTGCCACTTCTGTCACACACAGAAACACACATACCAGCTATGTGAATGGTGCACTTCGCCAACCATTTGTTGTGACTGGACGGTATATCTTTTGTGGTTCGTGCATGAAGCTTGTGCTTTGACTTCTTGTAAACAGCAGTAACTCGGCGCTGCGCAATTGCACTGCGCAATGCAGGATATGCGGTGCGGTGCAACTCGGCGCAGAGCAGCGCTGTGCAATGCATGCGGTGCGGTGCAACTCTGCGCACAGCTTGCTGTCTGTGGCGTAAATAAACGGATCAGAACCAGGTCGGCAGGACATTACATGAGAGAAAGGCTGTCATACTGCATGCATCACACCAGTTGGTTTAAGTATGGTCCTTTGAAAAACAATAAAAACCCGGACATTTTCATCAGCCTATAAATCCTTCCGGATGCCCCGGACAGCACATGAAAAGTGGACATGTCCGGGGAAAAGAGGACGGTTAAATTGACAGCTCGTTTGCTGTGCACAAAAACGGATCTCGAACCCACGCAAAAGAGCGATAATCCTCTTTAAAGTACGTCGCAAATTGTTTTCTCATTGCTAACAGATGCTCAAACGCTGATTGAAATAGAGAGGAGAAATTGTGTGACTTGCCGCATCAGCGATAAAGTCTACAAGGCTGGGGTTCCCTTGACTAGAGTCTAGTTTTAGTGTGAAGGCGTGCTCTTTGTCTGCAAGGAGCAAAATATGAGTTTCGCGGCCTTGCAAAGAAAGGTTAAGGCCATTCAAGCGTTCAAATATATCGACCAAATAAGACAGAGATGCAAGCCACATATAGTGTCATCTAGATTCTTCACCAGATCTGATTTGATTTCTGTCAAAAACCACTTCACCTCCACTCGCAGCTCATACAACCGCTGTAACACCCGCCCCCCCTGGAGAGCCAGCGAACTTCAGTGTGACTCGCTTGCGCTCAATATCGACAATCAAATTTGTTCAAAACTTTGTTTAAATCAGTCCAAACACATTTTAATTTCTATTCAGGAGTTATGTATATACTAAACTATATCTTTTTATGACAGTAGTTTAATGATAAAAAAGAACTAATTTTTCTTTTTCAGTTTTTTTCCTCCCATCCTGTAGCCTACTCGCGCCCCACTGGTTGAGAATCACCGCTTTACATGATTAAGAGGTCAAACAAAAACAGCAGTAAAACACACACCAAGCATATAAAGTAAAAACAGCAATAAAGCAAGAAGTATACACAGATACATCAAGGCATTACAAAGCATATAATGTAAAAACAGCAAGAAGCACACACAAAACATGATACAACAAAACATTACTCAAATGCAGCTCTAAACAGATACGTTTTTTGTTGTGATTTAAATGACCTCAGTGTTTCAGCAGCTTTGCAGTTTTCTGGAAGTTTGTTCCAGATTAGAGGAGCATCAAAACTGAAAGATGCTTCTCCGTGTTTGGTTCTGATTCTAGGGATGTTGAGTAGACTGTATTTAGAGGACCTGAGTGTTCTGGTGGGTTAATATAGTAACAGTAGATCTTCAACATACTTTGGTGCTAAACCATTTAAGGATTCAGAAACTAGTAAAAGTATTTTGAAGTCTATTCTCTGAGCTACAGGGAGCCAGTGTAAGGCTTTAGAACTAGGGTGATGTGCTCTACTTTCCTGGTTCTAGTGAGGACGCGAGCAGCAGCGTTCTGGATCAGTTGGAGCTGTCTAATTGAGTTTTTAGCAGTAGTCGAGTTGAGGGGGAACGGAGGGGGACGCCGCTCCCCTTAGAAAGAAATCCGACATATAACGTCCCACCAGTAAAATTCCCATCCTCCATTTCCATCCCTTCCATTTTACAGTAAATATTTTATGGAAATATAAATCATAAATAGGCTTAGCCTATATGAAATAATTTCATCATCAGAAAATGTTAAGTCTCCGCATGTTGAGCGAAAATAAACAGTCTAATAAAATCGCAGTTTTTTTATGATTGACGTTATAATTCGGGACTAGTTGGTTTTTACCGTAGTGAGACAGGAGTGATACGGCTGCTACGTAGCCGTTTTAGACCAAGAGATGGATTTAACATGACATCGATGTCTTGTTCATGTTTCATGGAAGTTAGATGCATGTAACACATTTTACATACATGTTTTTACTCGGTTTTGTAAAAGTTTTAAAGAAGTTTTCATCATGACCTTAGCTGTCTCCATATCCGCATACGTCATCACGTCGGTTAAACTCTGCCACCGCATTGGTCTAAAACGGGTACGTATCAGCCGTATCACTCCTTTCTCACTACGGCGAAAACAAACTAGTCCTGAATTAAAATATCGATCATAAAAAACTGTGCTATTACAGAAGGAGAACTTTTACTTTTGAACTAAGTGCGAACATATTTATTTTATGAAGTAAACAGTTTGTAGATGCCAGAGGTCGGAATGAGATTCATTTCTAAAGACATTTTTTCGGGGTTCACCTTATGGCCTAGAGAGCGGCAAAAGTTAACATGCCCAAACGAGCGGCTGGTCAGCGGGATGTCCGGGATTTTTTTTTTAAAGAAAAAAATTACAGGTGAGCTATTAATCTCAATAATTAACCTAGCCTGCTTTTTTTTATTTAAAGACCACCCGACTCGTCACAGGTGTAGCACAGATCCCAGGATGCTACCCTCCAAACTAGCTAAGATGAACGGGCGACCCCCCACATCTCTCTTGTTAATTAGCTTGCTAAAATACATGACTTGTCATTCAGTCAAGACACGCATGCTGCTTGCTGAATCTGCACTAGATGTCGACTCTTTTTACACATCCAGCCATAATCAGCCTAGAAAAAATGATCACCTTGTCAGAGCTCATCTGACAGTGCCGACATTTAGCCATAATCAGGACGAAAGTGAAGAAGAGCAAGAAAAACTGTAGAAAAAAACATGATTACCAAAGTGTTTGGAAACTGCTATGAGCATGTGGATTAAGTGAGGGTTGTAATGAATAAAATTGAAATGACTCATTTGGTTTGGTCTTTCATGTTAAATTAATCCAATACTTTGTTTTGTATAGTCCTAGTTTGCACGAAAAAAACTTCTTCTGCACTGCAATTATTTGCTAAGGCTTCTTTGCAAGGTGCTGATATCGGCTTTGCTTCACAGATATATAAAGCCTCCATGTCACCCGATCTTGTTTAATTCTAATGCAGGCTATTCAGTTGTAGTCCCCTAACATTCCGGCCAATTTGGCGATACAAATACTCTATAAATGCCACCTTTTTTAAAATTAAAATCCATATTTTTTTAATAGGCGAAAAAAATGACCATCCCCCCTGAATTTTTTTTACAACTGGACTACTGCTTTTTAGGTAATAAAAACTTGCTGGAAAATACAACTTATTTCCATTACAGGAGGCAACAACCATCTACTGAAGCTTTTGAATAGGAAATTTAACTAGTGCTTTATCAATTTCTGCTATTATGCACAGTATAAAATCAATCAAAAAAAACATCAAAATATATAATTTTGTATCCAATTTGAGTAGTTTTATTGTAACAACTAACTATATTGTATAAAATAACAACAATAAAATATTCCCAAACCAAGTAATAAATGTGCAATAAAAATGTGCAATATCCACTCAAAAAATCAAATCAAAGTCCAAATATTGCTGGCTTGCCCCCCACGGCCTCTCTTTGACAGTCCTGGGACAGGGGAAGAGGATCCAGAATATCCAGTAGACTTTGTCGTCTGCGTCATGATCACTGTTGTATGAGAACAGAAAAATAAAAGCTAAAAGAAACGCAAATAATCACCAAACAAACCTTGTAAGGAGAGGTTATGCCTCAGTGTTGATGACAGGTGGTCCTGGAACCTCACTATCTTCTTGTTGGCTATGGAAATGTCAACAATAATTACTATTTGGGACTAAATGCGTAATGAAATGGGTACATTAGACAAAAAGAGGCAGATGCAGTGGGACGTACGTCATAATATCCAATACCATCCACTGTATATGTATATAATGTTTTGTATTTAGGACTAAACACAAAATGAAATATGACCAAACAGCATTAGAGTAAAAGAGAAAAATCCACAGAAAATATGTACAAATAGTGTTCAGTCATAGATCAGTCCTGCTTTTATATTGTGTATAGATAGAAATACTGTAAAATGACTAGTGTTTTCTATGATCAACAACAAATAGTTCTCAATTCAAAATGACCACAAGAAACTTTCTCATAAATGGCGTCCACGGTCAGCATGAACAATTGCTCCTCTTTTGAGCCGACATCATTACTGCTGTCCGAGTCAGACGAATCTGAAACCTCGACGTCTGACCGTCTGTGAATCTCGGCTAAAATTGCAGCAATGTCCTTTTCTCCGACATACATTTTCTTCACATTTCGCAAATAAAAAAACAACTCACAGAACAGCTTGCTAACAGAAGCTAAAATTCACAAAAAAAAAAACTAACACTTATTGGAACTACCGACGACTTACGAACACGATGTAAAAACCAATCAACGTTGTATTCCGACCAGGGCATACGCTGTGCGTATAAGATGTGTCATTCTCAAGTGGTGGACTTTTGCTGCGTTCTATTTGTCCACCGAACTCGGTTTGCAAGTCGGTTTCCCAAATTACGAAGTAGCAAATAGAACGCCCCCGAGGTCGTATATACAGGTCGTCAACTCGTCGAGGCTCAGAGGACCCCGAGTTCAGTTCCAAAATGGCTACCACGAGCATCACACATAAGTAAACATTGTGGTTTTCTACTATTTTAAGCACTTTTGTCTTTGTCGTAACCAAATGTAGGAGTCGTACACATAGCAGTGTTTACGGTTACCTATAGGCATGTCGCTACAGTCTAATTATGTGCTAAATACCGCCTAATAAGTTATTTTGTAGCTTGTGCAGTTTAAATTGGCTAGAGACGCTCCATGTTGCAATGACAACAATGCCGAGTCTTGAGCTACGGAATTTTTGCTTAAACAGCGGTTAAAACAATAATAGACTACAATCAAATAAGATGAAACATGAACTTACATTCTCCGCTTGCTATCATCTTCTTCCATATTTTGATGATGAACCACAAACTTAAATATTAGCTCTCTGTACTCTTTCAGAGCTAACGCAACAGCTAGTTTCCTGGAGGCATCCATCTTTTCTCCGACCTGTCGTGTTGTGTGCAAAACAGAACGTAAAAACCCGCTGTAACTTGTTTTCCAACACGGATGTGATGTCACTCTGGAGTTGCAAGTCGCGCTTACAAGACAAATAGAACGGGGCATTAACTTGGGAATTTGACGTCAGCTGGGTATTGTAGTCAATTGAATGTTTGCTATCATTCAATTCAGTAGCTTCTCCCCTTCCATTAGACTACAAACATGGCCGGCCAGCGGTTGGATTTACAATGATATAAATGATTTATTTCTTCTAGTCCCTTTTGTCTATTTAGCCCTGATAGGTTACGAATCATTTCTAAGCATTAATGTTTGGACTAAAATACATCTGTGGTCTTCTTTTGTGAACATTAGCGTCTAAACTTTGAGCAGCAGTTGAAAATAAACCCATTTGTCCTGTTTTATTATCTTTTTATTGCGGATGAAAATGTGTTTAACTCGGTGGGCCCGCGGAAGGGCCCATCGGGCTTTACAGGTTAAAGGGTATTGGACTAAAATCTTCCACACATTATCTCCTCCTGACCGGTTAATTGCCCTGTCTGGGGTGTGTTAATCTCCAACCTTGCTTACTTCTGCTGAACAGGACCTAATAGGCTTGTTTACACTATCAGAACTTTAGGGTAATTTGACCGGAACTTCCCGATATGAATGTCTCCACTACATCAGGCCTGGCCGGCCGGGCTTTTTTCAGGACTGTTTCAGAAACCAAGGGAGTACCTGTATGGGGGTATGTACTCCGAATGGCCCGATCAAGTCGCTCAGCGGGAGCTGGGATTACGTCGCGCTGATTGGTTGTAATTCAGAGGGAAATGAGCAGACGTCGGCAAACAACTGACTTTGTAAATATAAGAAAAGTTGCTGGCGAAGCAGTTCATGACAACAGCAAACAGAAACACAGCAACAAGCCCTGCTTCCTTCATTTTTATCTCTTGTTATTTCTGCTGCTGTGGGCTCTTTTTTTTGAGTTAAAGGGTGACGCTACTCGCTGCTGAAACAGTGGAATATGCAGATGTCTTTTGTGTATGGAGACACAGCGGATAAGAGGAGCAGGCCAACAGATTACCCCGTCAGAAAAAGATCTGGTTAAATTACCCTGAAGTTCTGATGGTGGAAACGCGCCTTATAGCATTTACAACTCTACTCTGTAGGAGGCTTATTTTACGCAACCGGAAATGTGCCACGTCGCCAGACCTCACAGCCTGGATGAAAGAAGTCCTCTACTTCCTCAAATTGGAAATAATCAGACTGACTCTATCAGGCAAACCTTTTTTGTTTGAGAGAATTTGGAAGCCTTTTCTATTTTATATCAAGAGCCCAGGGTGGCGGATCATCCTGGGTTTAGCATTGGAATGCAAACCATATAATACATGTTCAGGTGTACTGTATCATTGTTTTTCCTTTGTATTTTATTTATTTATTTTTAATTTTTTTAACTTTGTATTTTAAACAGCTTAAAAACAACCCCCCCTCCACCGTTCTGAAATCTGCACGTGTCTTTCATCTAGAACATTTCTGGATTATTTTTTGATTATTGTGTCTGATTTCCTGTCTGCCACGATCGACAGGTCAGAAATAAAGTTATGAAGAAAAACCTACCAAACCATGGCCACAACTCAGCTGGGAACATCTTAATTTTCTGCTCCCCAAATATGTCCTTTATGGAAGATTAGCAAAAAGAAATCCATTAGAAGACTCAGATGCATGTTGCCACAAACCATGCAGGTGGCACAGCTAATATGTATAAGATGTTGTTATGATCAGACAAAAATTCAATCGTTTGAACAGCTGTATGTGTGGCGGAAAACTAACATCGTCTATGGAGGAACGTGGGAGTGGCAACATCATGCTGAATGTGGAAGCTGGTTGGAGCTAATAGGGAGATGGAGTTGAACTCACGGTGATCCTCAAAGAAAACCAGGAAAGCCCTGAGAGTTCACCTTTCAGCAGGGCAACAATTAGCAGACAGCTAGAGCTATACTAGAATGGTTCAGATCTAACAATATTTATGTTGTAAAAAGTTGAGACGTAAATCTATCTGAGAATCTGTGGTGGAACTTGTTCACAGAAACTACGCAGCTATTTTGAACAGAAGAGGAGCGCTTTATGCGTCTTATAATACTGTGTCTGTGGTGCGGCATACCAACCTGTAGTCCCCTCACTCCCCTCTGTAGAAAGACGGTAGTGCTGTGGTTCAGTGCTCTGCTGTTCTGCAGCTGATATGAGTAACAGTTCCCAAACCACTCCTGGTATTTTCCTCTCTTTACTCTTGATTCTTTAGTTCAGCTGCAGAAGGTAAGCTCCAGAGTTTTCTCTCTTTCCATCCATCCATTCATGTTTGCATCCTCATCTGGCTGAAAGATTTGTTCCCCTCACTGACTGTTTCGTCCCCTTCTGCCCCCCCTGTTAACTCTTTCCTTTGTAGTCTCCCTCTTCCTGACTGTAGCTTTGGATATAACTCCACTATTCTTTTATACATCCTCCTGGCCTACTTCTGTGTTTTTGGACACCATGCAGAGCTCACTGTCAGCTTCTCTGCTGTGGGAGATGTATGCATTATTAAAACCTTGCTCAATCACTGTCCCCCACGTCGACTTGTTGTGCCTTCTGTGTCTGAATACATCTCTGTCCATCTGCGAGTGTGTTTGTCTGCGTAGATCTATGTGTTTCTTCCTCCTCTGCATCTGTTGCTTTTTTGTTACTTTCTCCCAAATGAGCTCACATTACTGGCTTTTCTTTGACAGTATCTCAGATCAAAATAGCAACATCAACCGTGGTTCACAGTAAAATATTAGTCTGGCATAAAAGCTTAAGACATTACATTTTCACACCTTGTGGGGTGACAAAGGGCTCCTAGTGTGAAACATGCCTCTTATCTGTTTCTCAATCTTCGTTGTAAATTATTTTAGCATCTTGTTTTGTAGCTATTTTGAAATCTGAAAACTAATGTCCAGCTTCTTGTTTACTTTATTGGTTTATGGATAAAATAAAATAAAAATTTCACTATCTTGTATGACAGGATATAACTGTTAAAAACTCCTGTGTCTGAGATATTTGTTCTCATCAGGTTTGAGCTTTAGAAATCTGCCGACTGATTCAGATTTTACAGCGACACCGTCTCTCCGGAGAGATGGCAAAACAGAGAGATTGAACAACTCGCACCTTTTTCTTTCTGCTCGACAGCTTATCACAGCAATCTAATGACAAATGTAACTGCTGAAGACGTATCAGGCCATCGCAGTTTGCAATTTGTCATTGTCGCCTCACTTTCTAACTGTTGTCAAGATGACATATGAGCACACTGACGGAGCACTCTCGACTCTCTTATGTTTCCTTTTGTGTAAAAGAATCTTTTCATCAGTGCAGACCCAGCTTCATGATAATAATATGACTAAAAAGAGGTGCTGAACCTCCTGACCTTTATAGTTTTCTTTAGGTTTCTAAAAGATTTCGAATCAGTTTGAAAGATCAGTTTTCAAAGTTTCCACTTTCACACAGCTTGAACTTTTTGAACATTTTATCCCAATACAGCCACACACTTAAATGTATTTTGTTAGGGTTTGAATTGATAAACCGACACAAAGTAGTCCATCTACAAAAATCTGTAAAAGCTATGTATGGCAAAAAACTGACACTGCACAAAACCCTGAGTCCTCTCATGGTAGTGGAAGCATCATGCTGTGGGGCTGTTTTTCTTAACGAGGGACAGGGAAGCTGGTCACTGTTTTTGAGCAAAACCTCAAAGAAGAAAACCTGTTTGAAGCTTCCAGCACGACAACAACCTGAAAGGTACAGCCAGAGGACGAAATAGTTTAGATGAATTAATGTGTTAGAATGGCACAAAGTAGCTCTCCAAGCAATTTGACAGAGCTCCAGGTGTCCCCAAAATGTCTTTATCAAGGCTGTTAGAGACGCACCTCGAAAGACTCATAGCAGTGTTTCTCAACCCTGCTCCCCAAGGCACTCTGCCCTGCATGTTTTAGATATTTCCCTGTTTCAGCACACCTGATTTCAACTGATGACAGGTGTGTTTAAGCAAACCTAAGATTGTTTTCTCACATGATCAGAAGTGGGTAATAACTAGTTACATTTACTTGAGTAACTTTTTGGGGAATAAATTTACTTTTGGGATTAGCTTTACTTCACAGTACTTTTTACTTTTACCTGAGTAAAATTAATACAAAGTATCACTACTCTCGAGTGAAATTTCTGGATCCTCTACGCACTGAGAGTAAATTCACTGAATGAAGAATAAACGTATTATATTTGTACATATAACTAAAACTGCAAGAGACACAAGCATACACCTATAGTTTATATTAAAGTGAGACCTCATGTTCGTTCATGAACTTCGTTGTTTCATTGTTATTCTATCTGCTGAGCCTGTTGGGCCATTTGGAGGTCACTTAAAATACATTAAACATCACATATTGTCACAGGAAGCACTTTACCCTGTTCTGAAACACAGACACACACACATATATATCTATATATATAACCTGATATATTATTTTAATAGGTTTTATATTGGAAGGGAAAAAAGTGATTTTTTTTTTTTTTTGCTTTAATTTTATACTCGTGCTATTTTTTTCTGCTTTTCAGTCTTTAGAATAATAAAATTTGCACCAAAACCTATAGTTTTGTTTGTCTGATTCCGTTTTTTTTTTAATCAGATGTTATCAGTCACTCAGTACTCAAGTAGCCTTTTTACTAAATACTTTTTTAGTCTTACCTAAATAATTTCTTGGATGGCTATTTTTTACTTTTGCTTGAGTAAAAATATGTTGAAGTAGTACTATTCTTACTTGAGTCAAATTTTTGGCTACTATTCCCATCTCTGCACCTAATAGTCTGGGAGACTCAGTTCGATTGTGGATCAAACTGCACTTCTTGTAAACACAGATTTGAGCTCCTGTTATTTCACATAATGATCTTTTCAATGGATAAATCATATGTTTAACTCTCCACTGCTGTATTGTTGGATTCTCAAATCGATGTCTGGATTTCTTCCTTCTCAGAAACACGAGTTGCTGTTGAGAACCTCAGTCAACTGTCTAAGCTCCCTCCTGGGCTTTCTTAAAAGAAAGAATCCTGATTTAGGTACGAATTACCTGAAAAAAAGAGTAAGTGTAGACAATATGACCATACATGTGTGTTTTCAAGGAGACGGAGAGGTCCGATACATGTCAGATAGAGATTTTTAAAAAAAAACACGACCATGTACGGTTTTAGTCAGAAGTTGTCAGGCATAATGGGCAAAAAAGTCATTTGTTTTGAGCTTTAAATGATGTCTGAAATGCTCGTTTTAGAGTTTGAATAATGAGACAACAAACCCCAGCACGAACTTTGTGCACAAATTTTAATTTGTTGTGGATTTTCTCAAATCTACTTATTTACAAATATACATACAGCCTTATTAATATTTGGTCAAATGCCGCTTAACAACAACAATATCAACAGGCTTGTGGCATAATTCTGGCTGGATATTTCGCCATCTTCCCAGCATTTAGGTATAGTCCATAATTTTCCAGTTGGCTTGAGGTTGGGACTTTGAAAACCGTTCAGGTGGAGTCATTTTAGCCTTCTCTATGGATTCCAAATCAGTTTTGTGTTTTTGGTCATTGTCCAATGAGAACGTCAATCTGACCCAAAGGATATTGGTTAGAACAGCGTTTCTTAACCCTGGTCCTCAGGGCCTGCTGTTCTTAATGTTTTAGATGTGCCTCTACTCAATCACACCTTATTCAAAGGATTTCATTACCTCCTCAGCATGCCATTTAGTGCTACAGAAGCCTGTTTATTTTAGTCAGATGTGTGGCAGGTAGGAAGCATATTAAACATGCAAGATAGTTAATCTTAAAGATCAGGATTGAGAAACCTTAGGTTAAAACAAGGATGCCCAGTCCTTACTACTCTGCAACTTTAAGATGCATACCTTCTCCAACACTCCTTAATCAGATTTACTGCTCGTTACCAGATCTCTGCAGAGTTGAATAACTGTTGTTGAGGGAATATAGCTGTTTGATTCATTTGTGTTGAAGCAGAGATGCATCTAAAAATTGTAGGATGGTAGCTCTCTTGTAGCACCTCTGGGTTCGATAGTTCAAAATCCACAAAGGAACCTCGCTGGCTCAACCCTATCCTAAACTTGGAGCTGCTTGAACACAAGCCTAATATCCTCTGGAGAATTTTCTTTATATTAAAAAGAAACAAACATTGAGTTATTTAGTCACAAAGACAAGAAAAAATCTTTTGAGTCGTCAAGATCAGGCTCTCAAAGCAAAGAAAATTGTACCAACTTTCAAGCATGGTGGCTGTGGTGTCACGCTGAGGTCAGCTTAAATGCCACTGGACCTCAAATCAACAGGTAGACAGTTAAAGCTTGAACATAACTGGGTGTGCCAACGGAAACAATGACTCCAAACATACATGAAACCTTTTATTTGGAATAGATTAAGCAGGCTAACAATAGGCTTCCTGAATGGACTCCATTAAAAAAATGTGAACTCTGGCTAAAAGCTGGGAATGTATAAGGAAATCATCTTACTAACTATGTTAAGTTCTTAGCTGGGATCATCAAAGTTGTATCATCATTCTATCTTGGATAAAACTGTTCAAATACATAATAAAAATCCCAAAGTAGATGACATTCATGTCAAAGAATGGTGTATATAAATCTCTGACCTTCTTGTTTTTCCTCTCTGCACCTGTTGTTTGGTTGTATGTGGTTATATATAAGGATGTTCGATATTGACTTTTTCTACCCATATCCAATATACCAATATAGTCTAAATCCAAATTACCGATACGATATATACTGCCGATGAAGGTTGGCTCAGAAATGCAGAAGCCACTGTATATACTGCGAGTTTAGCCAAACAAATAACAATATCTCAAAAACTATACCACGGGTCAGTCATATTTTGACATTTTGAGTGAGGAGAAGTAGCTGAACAGTTTGATGTGCATGTAATGAAGGTAAGGTATAAAAGTTGTCATAAAAAAAACTAAAAACCATTACCGATAATTTCCGATATTACCTTTTAATGCCAATATTCGCTGATAATATCGGACATCCCTAGTTATATAATAAATCTTTGCACTCTACTTAAGCTACGTTTACAATGCAGGTCTTAATGCTCAATTCAGATTTTTTATTTTCTTTATGAAATCGATTTTGTTTGTGTGGTTGTTCACACTATAACTGAAATGCGACAGCAAACACGCTCCAGTGTGAACCGTTCACGACCCTAAAGCGGTCCGCGTGCACGGAAGAAAAAAAGACGTCACATACAACGCGGTGTTTAGGCAAGTAAAAATGGCAGCTACAGATGTTAAGAGTTTGAGCAGCAGTTTGGCAATTCTTGCACAAACAGAAACAACAAAATTATGACAAATTAATTAGAGAAAGGGGAACTTGAAAGAAAAGAGAGCCCACAGAGCTCTGACCGTTATCCGTCATGCTTTTTTCGAGCGTTTGTCCCCTCCTGCGCAGACTAGTTGCGTCTGTCTCATGTCGGTGACATACATGATGGATCTAATGGATTTCGTACCACAAATGAAAGTGACCAGGGTCGGATCAGAAAAAATCTGATTTTTGTCGTTCAGACTGTCATAAAAAAAATCTGTGTGCCTTCAGTGTAAACGTAGCCTTATTTCATGCAACACTGTGTTACAGTCAAGTCCTTCTATTCAAATCACCATTTTTCTCATCTCTGTCATTTGCACTGCAGCACAACAATACTTCACATGCATTCTGTATGTCTTGATGTTTTACATCTTTTTAGGCTTGTTGTGTTCTGTCCAGTCTTGTGAATTTCCATTTTTGTCCTTTTTGGTTTGTCTCATGTTTCAATTAGCCAAGCATGCAGCGTGTCAGCCGTGGTCTCAATTCCTCCTGTACTGCAAGCTCAGCTCAGGAGAGAAAGCCCTTCTGCACCCCGCTCTTCTCAGACTCATCACACTTGTAAGATATTTCTCTCAACGATGAAAAATTGGGCTTGGTCTAAGGAGCAGTGAATACTTTAGATTGGAAGTTAATGTGAATCGTAATATAAAAGTGTTTACATCCCCTGAGTGAAGAATGAATATTGTGTTATGTGGATTAATGCAAGATAATTACAGAAAGAAATTGTTCTTGACAGCAATAAAGACTTGAATGAATTCAGTGATTGATGGGTAGGAATAATTGGAACTACTAGTTGGCTCCAGTCTAGTTCCTAGAAAAGATCTGGACTCAAAGGCTCAGTAGCTAAGATAACTCACATTTTATGGCTAATTTAGTCTTTATGGTGTTAATCAGTGCAACATTCAGTCTGCTGCTTGAGACCATGACCTTCAGAGTTTCAAACGACTTTGTGCTGTGGCAAATGGAACAAGATCGCTATTTATTGCATGGTAATATTTGAGAGACAAGAAAGCCACTGTTTCTAAAGCCATCCTTCCTGCCTACACCTTTTACTACATTCTTTACAATGCGAACCCTCATCGTCCTCCTGTCCCTGTGGAAGGTGGTGCATTTCTATTTTTATATATTTCTGATTTTGTGCCTTGTTTACAGTTGTTGCAGTACAGCAGCACAGCAGTCCTGTGGGAGCCGGACCTGCTTCATGTGATTGATACCATGGAGAGGAGAGGGACAAAGGAGCTCAACCACGAAGCAGCACGAGCACTAAGGTTGCTTCTCACACAGGTGAGCTGTGTGCACAAACACTGACAGGCCTTCTAGAATCTAACTTGGACAGATACACAGATGGAGCCGTTATACACGTTATAGCCCGGAATACAAAGCACCGACATGTTGGCCAGCAGAAAAATGTAATTTATTGCCTCGGGGTGTTTCACATAATTTATGAGCACAGATTTATGGAAAGATCAAAACTAATCTGAGGTCTGTGATTATGGGTTAATGTTCGTGCAATGTAATTGAAAAACTGAATTATCACAAGGGGGCGGTAATTACCTGAGCAGCGTGTGCCAGGTAATCAGCTTTTTAAAATGTCCCTGTCAATAACAACCCAAACATTTCAAAAAGCAAATTCTATTGAAAAGGGTCTTCTGAAATACTATTGCATTTATTAAAAATAATGATATGGTTATGTCCTTAGCAGGCATCTCTGTTGGCATAGAGATGTGTGCTATTAAACTGGAAGCTGATCAGATTTGTGAAGGAATAAATCACTGCCTCTTTTTCTGCCTGCATAAAATCTGATAGTCAGAATGTGGCGAACAAAAAAAGATGTGCAAGGTTCATACACTCTTGATGATGTTGGATAATAGTGTTAGTGTTAGCAATGCATAACCCAGAGGCTTTGTAGCTGATCTTCATTCAGAAATTAAAAATAAATTTAAGAAAAATCCTGACCTGCCGATTCCAATTCTTCATTGAGAACAGCAAATAACTAAATACTTTTTTGTGCTTTCTGCATAAGTTAAAAATATACCTGACCTAGCAATAAAAGTTACAGAGCTGTCTCTGGTCATTACAATCAGAAAGTTTCTATTGCTATACTGTATGTGTTAACAAGTTCACAACATTAGGAAATTGCTACGGTACTTTGTGCAAACATAAGATAAACACTTCTAAGCATGCAGTAAATAAAAATAAAATGGGGTAAACAGATTAATATATAAATGAGTGCAGGTTATGATCAGTGCAAAATCAGACAGGTGCTCTTTAACCTTTAATCTTTTTAATCTTTAACCCTAATCTTTAGCTCTGGACTCTGGCTGAGCCACTCCAATACACTCATTTAATGCTCACTTTTAACCCAAATCTGCCAGTAGTATGAGTAACTTTGAACATAACTGTATCTGAGGACCAGAAGCAGTCTTAGACTATGTAAGAGAGAGCACCATGATTTCACTTTAATCTCAAAATAAACAAAATATTTGTAAAGTTGACATTTTAAACTGTATTAAGCATCTTGTGTTAGTAATTAGCACGATCAGAATACAAGCAGTAGTTTCTGGGTGTATTCCCTAGAGGTAACAGGTCTTTATCTCAAATGTAAGACTTCCAAATCACTGTCAAAAATGTCCTAATCCAGCATGCTGAATTACATTTTAAACTGGAAGCTGAAAATTCCTGCAATTTTTGTCCAAAAGGCTTTAGAAAAGTTATACCCTAATGAAAAATGTAAGCTGATCTTAAACTAGTTGGAATAGAAGCATGGTTGAGGTCACTTTTGAAAGAAAGCAATCTGCAGTTTCCCCCAAGATGGTCAGAATCAGTTTAAGCTCTATTGTCATGAAGTAATATGATCTTAAATACACTGAAAAAGATTATTTTTGATGGCCGCCTATTTATATTCTAAAAATACATGCTGTAAAAATGACCAGCATGCAGTTGTGAACTAGTGGCTTTGAATAGTGAGTTGGACATTATTTTCCGTTTTTGAGTGGGTTGACAAAAGAGCTTACTGTGTCTACAGCTATATTTGTATCTTTGATTGCCATACATCATTGGAATCTCAAGAATCTTAGTCTTTTCAATGATGTATGATATGTATGTGTCCATAGAAAAGGTTGCCAAAAGGAAATAATAATAATAATAACGCAGGTTTGATTTGGATGTACGTAACATACCGCATTCGGGACATAAAATGCAAAGGAGTTGATAGCATGAAACAGACCAACTTTGTTTTGCTGTAATCCAGTTTTCTGTTATCTGCTAACGTCCCTCTCCTCATTGTCGCAGCCTGGAAATAAACGTTCCCCTTAAGCAGCTTCTTTCAGCTTCTGGGCTTCTTCTGACTTCTTTTTAAAGACCTCAGTAATACTGAAAATAGCTAACAGACTTTTTTTCATTCAGTAACGACTTGATCTGGTAGTGTTTATGTATTGTGCCTTTACTGATTAGTTTTCAACCAGGTAAAATGCAACAAGAGCCGGTCGAGATTAAAATTGGCGGATTCTGGTCACCATCCGATTTCTCAGTGCATCTGTAGTTAGCACAAAACCATCACACTTAGAAAGGTTTGGGCCTTTACCATAAGTACAAACAGATGATCTCCTTCTAGAAACATAAAATATCATAAAATAGAAATGATTTATGCGTGTCATTTTCCTCTGTGAATTGTGAAGCTCAATATGCTCAGCTGTGATCACAGTTCTTAACCAAACATCCTCTGCATTTAGTGTCATTTGCCAAATCACTCAGATCATTCCTTCTAAAAGTGTGCCGTCTAAACAGCATCCTTGTTGTCATCCTTGTCAGCTTTACTGCAATGCCTTCTGGGATTCCTTGAGAACATTATAAAACACGGAAGGAATCGCAGCCACATCAGATTGAATAGATTGAATCTGGCGTCACAGACATGACCAGAGCTGCATTTAGCATTCTGTGAAGAGCTCAGCGTACAAGACTGACAGAATGATGGCATGATGGCACACACTGCAGCTCCCAGTGCTCCAATGAATCATGAACTATGTGATTGCATGCAAATGTGTCAGCTCGGCTGTGTTGTGTGTGTTTTCTCCGTGCTTTCATGTACTGTGCCTTTAAATATGTGTGTGTATTTCCAAAAGCTTAGAGTGGTCAGATTTTGCTCCCCCAGTTTGATTAATGCAGTTAAAACTGACACACACAATTTGATGTGTGCACTTCTGATGAATGTGGTACCAAATTATTGTTTTGTTTTTTGTATGAGCCCTGGCATTTAAGTCACCTGTGCGTCTGTAAATCTACCAGTTTCGCGTTAGGTTCACCAAACCTCTATTCACTGAAAAAAAAAGCTTCTCCCCCAGTTTCTGTGTGTTTCCATTTGATTAATGGGCCACTTTGATTGGTCAGCAATCATGACGCCTTTGTCTTTGGCTGCGCATTTGGCTCGTCAATATGCAAGCACCAAAGTGTAGTGCTTGCAAGCTTTCCAAACTTGTAATCATTACCTTGGAAGATTGTCTCTCACGTCTTTATTGGTTTCATTCTTTCCCCTCTTTGTTTCTACTTCCTCCCTGATTTCCTGAGCTTCCGTCATCTTTTTCACTTCAAAATGATATGATTCAGCTTTCATTTTCCTTTCTCTTCCTTCCTTCCTTGTAAATATCTAAACAGATTAAAATCGATAACATAAGATTTAAAAATATTTACCTCAAATTACCATGTTCTAGAGTTGGATGAGAAGACCTGTTATATAAAGACTGTTTTAATGTTTTATAATCAGTTTGTGTTTTAAGTAAAGGTTTAATTTTTAATGACTGCAGACAGTTTGGGAAGGCAGTCATCTATTCTATGTAATGTTCAAAAGCCTCCGTTCTGTTTTCACCGGTTAGTACAAAATACACGAAGCAGCTTCCTGTTGGCCATTAAAGATTGTTCTGGTTCTGTAAATTAAAATTACTATCTGGTGATACAGGAACTTTTAAAAGTATTCACACCCATTGAATTTGTCCACATTCTGTCAAGTTTCAACCACAACCGACGCCAGGTAGTGGATATAGTTGTGTGGTGGAAAGAAAAGAAGACATTGCTTTCAAGTACTGCGATGTACTGGCGACCTGTCCAGGGTGTGCCCTCTCGCCCCTAGACCGCTGGAGATAGGCACCAGCCCCCCCGCAACCCTGCATTAGGTTGGACGGGTACAGAAAATGGATGGATGGATGGATGTTTTCAAGTAAAAATCAGAGGATCAGCATGTTTCTAGCTCAGTGAGATTGGAGGGAGGACATCAGTTTTCAAGTCTTGTCAAAGATTCTTAATCAGATTAGATCTGAACTTTGACTAGGCCTTTCTAACACATTAATTAGCTTTGATCTACCCATTCCATTGTAGCTCTGGCTGTGTTGTCCTGCAGGAAGCGTCTAAAAGGTTTTCTTCCCAGAGATTCCTGTATTAGCTCAGTTGATCTTTCCCTATCCTTGATCAAGTAATGTGTACCCGCAGCATGATGCTACCACTACCAACACACTTCCCACTGGTCTGACTAGATTGATTTCAAGTGTTGTAGCAAACTGCAAACAAGACATTTTCTGGCTTTCATTCCACAATGGCTTTCATCTTGTCACCCTTTCATTAAAGCCAGACTGATACCAGACTGTCCCATCTGAGCTGTGGAGCTCTTAAGCTCCTCTAAAGTTACCTTGGGTCTCTTGGGTGCTCTCCTTGCTCTACCTGTCAGTTTAGGTGGATGACCATGTCTTCCCCATGACACACTTTTCAGATTTGTATGTGTAAAGGAATTTTCCAAGCTATGATGTATACTTTTCCTTCACTTTATAATGATGCAATACTTTGTATTGGTCTATTTAATAAAATCACTCTATAGCTCTGTACCTTCACATATCATGTCAAACCTCCAGTATACGGGGGGGCTCTTTCTGTAAAGCTCAGGTAATGCCACTGGAGTTGTTTCATCTGGCTTTGAGCTTAACATCACATTGTTCTCGTATTATTCTCTTAGATCCAGAGCAGCGTTCCACTACCTACGGAGGACCACAAGCTGAGAGTGAGAAAAATGATGGAGTCGCTTGGTCCACCGACATCTGCTGAGAACAGCAGTGTGTCCAACGTTTTGTATCCAAAACCTAAAGGGAATCCAACTCATTCACATCTCTGGACGAAATAATAACACAGTCTGATAAACTGTAGGTAGTATACACTTGCTTACACATGACTTGTAGCTCACCGGCTGCAAAACCTCTAAACAAGGCCAGATCAGTTCTGTAAAGCCGCGTTCACACCGGTCAGCGTGTCCAGGCAGCAGGGCAGCTAGATTACATGCAAGTCTATGGTATCTACGCATCTAGTGGGCGTCAAACTGCCAAGCAGCAAGTCGCGCGCGTCGGCGCAGCTGGCATCAGCGCGTCCACGCGGCTGATGCCCGGACGCCCCGACGGAGCGTCGGGGCGTCTGCTGCTCAAGTTGGGAAAATTGAACTTTCGGGCAGCAGACGCGCGGCGTCAACCAATCAGAGCGACTCGTTGTACTGACGTAGTAACTCCTTCCATGGGGGAATCGGCAAATTTTTTATTCAAGATGGAGGACAAACTGATCGTCGCTGTATGTAATGTCCGTGAACTGTATGACCCGTCTTCGTCTTTTTACAAAGACAGGAAGAGATCGGATCTGATTTGGAGGAAGATATCGGAGGATATTGGAGTGCCAGGTAAGCAGTTAAATATATTTCTTTTAACTTTCAACGTTGTGTGGCTTCATTAATTAAAGCCCAAGCCACTCTCTCGACAAGATCCGCCATGTTGTAAACAACTAGCAACAGACAAATCCACGCCCGCATGCTGACGTAATGACGTGACGCGCTGATGCCCCGACGCGCCGACGCAGACCACAAGTGTGCAAGCAGCTGGGTTTTAATTTTAAAGCGTCGACTTTCGTCCGTTTGAGCGATTTGACGCCTGGACGCGCTGACCGGTGTGAACGCGGCTTAAAAGCAAAACTACCAGTTACATGCACAAATACCAGATTCAGGATGCGTCTACTGCACATCAGATCCAAACACTACCATTTTATTGATTTTTCTAGAAGTTTCTTTATTGTTTGCTGTAGTGTTTATTTTATCTAGATACACTTACATCTCAAAAAACTAGAATATCATGAAAAACTTTAACATTTTTGCCACTCATTTCAGAAACTAAAACTCATACATGATATAGATTCATCACACATAGAGTGGAATATATCAAGCTTTTATTTCTTGTAGTGTTGATGATTATACACAGATAATGAAAACCCAAAATGTATTGTTTGTGCGGTGTGGTATGGAGGCGATCAGGCTGCTGTTCTGCTGAGGTGTTCAGGAAGCCCAGGTTGCCTTCAGGTCATCTGCATTGTTGGGTCTGGTGTCTCACATCTTCCTCTTGACCACAGCTCCATAGATTTGCTATAGCAGGGGTCTGCTGCAACTCCAGTCCTCGAGGGCGGGTGTCCTGCAACTTGTAGATCTATAAAGCTACAGGACAGTAGATCTTGGGGACTAGAGTTGGAAACCCCTGAGTTAGAGGCTTTTGTATCTGTTTGCAGGTAAATTAGCTGATTAGGTTTTGACACCTTAAGTAACTTTTTCCCAATATTCTAATTTTCTGACATGCTTAATTTTAGAATAAAATAGTCTTTATTGTCATTGTACCAGGAGGCACAACAAAATTAAGGGTGCTCCAGCTGAGCCACTATGCACAAAATAAAAAAAATAAAAAAAACTGTATTAAAAATTGGATTTAAGAGGCATAAAAAACAACACAAGAGTTTAGGGGGGTGTTATGGGAGTCTTATTTTTATGTGATTGTTTATGTCCGTGAGTATTCGCAGTTCTGAAGGCCCAGGGGAAGATGCTGTTGGGTCAGACATTTTGAGGTTTGGGTTGTGTAATGAACCTACATAATATGAGTGACCAAAAATGTCTCAGAACTTTTTCCTCTTTCATGACATTCAAATTTTTTAGCTGTACCTGTACAGACTTAATAATCTGGAATACACTACAACAAGTTTGACCCGTGATAAAAGAAGGGGAATGATTCACAATGAGTTAAACTCCATCAACTGTGACAGAAGCTCTAGTTAAATAAGTAACATCAGTGTAATTGTGAGTTCATTTTGGAGAAAGCTGTTTCTTGTTTAAAGCACTTGCTGTTAAATTATTTACATCGAAGCTTTCACCCTTGGCTTTATTGATCCCTAACTCATCTCTTCAGATACGTTGGAGATGTGTCCCTCTGTATGTCCGAGTTCTCTCTGAAAACAGGCTGATCTGTAGATTTGTTTTCTGATATTTTTGTGTCTAAATCTCTTTGATTCCTTTGTTCTTTCTCTCTGTGTTCCTCTTTACTACTCTTTTATGTAACAGCAGCACAATAAACTGTGAGTAAGCTGGCGTTGAAGCAACAACACATCTGACATTGTGCAGACAGGAAGGTCTTTGCTACCAAAAGGAGCAGATGTTTGTGTCGCTCCTGAGAGAGCAAGAAATGTCATTGTAGAACAAAAATGTCCTTGGTGACATTTTTCTACAACATTTCTTGTGTTTACTTCTGGTGGAGGGTTGTGTGGGTGTTCTTATAGAAAAAATAAAAATGTTGCACACTGTACCAGGAAACTACCACTACTGTCGTTTATGACTGACTGCTAATACGGTCTTTATGTTTTTTAAAACTGCACCCTCTTGAACTGAACATCTACAGAGTAGGGGTATGGCGGTACATGTATTCGTATTTGTATTTTCCAGTACGGCCTTGTGGGTTTGGCACGCACATGTACCGAACAAATACAGCTGTTTTGTACTTTAACACATGCAGTAACTTTATGTCGGGAACTCAGAGCGCAGTGCCACTTTAAAAAGTGACACCAAAACAAAACAGAAAGGACTCCCAGCTATCATTAAGCTCTGCTATTTGGGAACATTAATAGTTTCTCATGCAGCTACAGTAGAAAAGAAAGATGGACCAAACTTTGAACTTTGTCCGCAAACGCATCTTTCAACAGCATAAGGTCCATAACGCGCTCTGCACTGAACTGAATGACTCACCTGAAACAATGTCAAGCTGAATGTAAACATCACTGATACTCGTGAAATAACAGCTGATGTCCACATGGCTGGCAGTAGCATCCAATCAGCACAAACTCCTTATTTTATGTAAAACGTAAGTCGGCGGAATTCCTGTTGATGAGAAGGGGTTTACCGAACAGCACACCATGCTACATTCAAGTACAACTGGGAGACTAGGCTGTCAAAATATCAAAACAACTCCAAAGTGATTTAAGCATGTTATATTCTCAAATATGGGAAAAGTATTATTTAAACATTTCTAAACATGAACACTGACTGTTTTCAAATGGTTATATTGTTTTCTACTCCAGCTGTGCTTGCTTGTACTATTTTATTTATGTTTAAAAAAAAAATCCAATTAAATCTACAGTCAGTTCTATACTTTCAACTTTTTTAAGTTACAGAACATATAAGAATCCAATTAATTTTAGGAACTGAAAGAAAGGAATTCAGGAAAAGGTTATTTGTTGAATACTAATCAAAGTAAAAATTAATATAAAAAAAAGTCATTCACATTTGTATTTATTTTTCATGATTAAAGTGTACCGAAAACTTACCCGTGAATTGTGCCTTACTAAAGCATTCCTTACACTTCTTAACACTGCGCTAAAGGTTATCAGTCATGCGAATGACGGATAATTTGGTGATGCAGTGCCTTGCGAAAGTATTCATACACCTCCAACCTTTTCACATTTTGTGTCAAAGCTGTGGATGAATGAAATTTTATCACATTTTGTGCCGTGAACAAAAGTAATAACATTTTGCAGACATTAGCTTATCATTATCTTTGAGATTTTTTCTTGCTCCGACTTTGACTTTTAATATGGCCACCCCTTGCATCAACGTGTTTATTTTACAAAACACACTTGTAAGAATGTGCCTAAAATCAGTGTTACATGTAGCGCCTGCAACTCTAAACTGAACAAAATAAAAGTGGTGTTTGGATATGGAAAGTACAGTCGTGGCCAAAAGTTTTGAGAATTACATAAATATTGGAATTTGGAAAAGTTGCTGCTTAAGTTTTTATAATAGCAATTTGCATATACTCCAGAATGTTATGAACAGTGATCAGATGACTTGCATAGTCCTTCTTTGGGTTAGAATGGCAGACTTGACATGTTAAAATGATGGTCTGGTTCACAGCGTTACGTCCTCATTGCGTTTGGCATTAGATAGTGTAGCCCCCTTAAAAAAGAAAGTGGCTAGCCATAGGAGGCTGACTCCTTGGTTTAATGCAGAGTAGAGTTGCGTACTTTAAAGCAGAATACTAGGAAGTTGGAGAGAAAATGGCGCTCTACACACCTAGAGGATTCCTATTTAACCTGGAATAACAGTCTATTGCTGTATAAAAAGACCCTTCGACAAGCTAGAACAGCATATTTTTCATCATTAATAGAGGCGAATAAAAACAATCCTAGGTTTCTTTTTAGTACAGTTGCCAAACTTACACAGAGTCATAGCTCTGTTGAGCCAACTATTCCCCCAGCTCTTAGCAGTGATGATTTTATGGGATTTTTCATAAATAAAATTAATTTTTTTTTAAATAAAATCATTGGCATCCTCCCAAACATGATTACTTCTTCCTCAGTAAATGAGGCAGTATCGGAAAGAACCGTAGAACCTCAGTTGTGCTTAGGCTGTTTTGATTCAGTCGAGCTTTAGGAATTATCAAAAATATTAGCCTCATCTAAACCTTCAACTTGTATGTTGGACCCAATCCCAACCAAATTATTTAAAGAAGTGTTCCATTTGGTTCCTGGCCCCATTTAGGATATGATGAATCTATTCTTAATATACGGATACGTACCACAGGAATTTAAAATAGCTGTAATTAAACCTTTACTCAAGAAACCTTCCCTTGATCAATATGACTTAGCGAATTACAGACCTATATCTAACCTTCCTTTCTTATCCAAAGTCCTTGAGAAAATTGTTGCTAATCAAGTCTGTGAGCATTTAAACAGTAACGAGCTGTTTGAAGAGTTTCAGTCAGGTTTTAGAGCTCATCATAGCACTGAAACAGCACTGGTGAAGGTTACTAATGATATTCTCATGGCCTCAGATAATGGACTGGTGTCTGTTCTGGTTTTGTTAGATCTCAGTGCTGCTTTTGACACAGTCAATCATAATATTCTCTTAGAAAGGCTTGAACATGTTGCAGGGATCAAAGGAACAGCACTAGGCTGGTTTAAATCATATTTGTCTGACAGATTCCAGTTTGTTCATCTAAATGATCAATCTTCTTCACTCTCAAGGGTTACTTGTGGAGTTCCACAGGGTTCTGTGCTTGGACCAATTCTGTTCACCATATATATGCTCCCAATTGGTAGAATCATTAGACAGCATGGGATAAATTTCCACAGCTATGCCGATGATGCACAACTATATTTATCCATAAATCCTGATGAACCCAGCCAGTTAGGTAGATTACAGGGATGTCTGGAAGACATAAAAACATGGATGAATCTAAACTTTTTGCTTTTAAATTCTGACAAGACAGAGGTTGCTGTCTCTGGACCAGAAGTTCTAAAACAGAAACTGATTAGTCAATCAATTCATCTGGATGGCATTAAATTGGCCCCCAGTAATAACGTAAAGAACCTCTGCGTTATTTTTGACCAAGACTTGACATTTAAATCCCATATTAAACAGGTTTCTAGGATTTCCTTCTTTCACCTCCGGAATATTGCTAAAATTAGAAACATCCTGTCCAGGAGTGATGCTTATAAACTAGTCCATGCATTTGTTACTTTAAGGCTGGACTACTGTAATTCTTTACTATCAGGTAGTCCACAAAATGCCATTAAAAGCCTTCAGTTGATCCAAAATGTGGCAGCAAGAGTTCTGATAAATATTAAAAAGAGAGATCACATTTCTCCTGTTTTAGCTTCCCTTCATTGGCTCCCTGTTAAATCCAGAATAGAATTTAAGATCCTTCTTCTTACATAAAAAGCCCTTAATAATCAAGCTCCATCATCCATCAGAGATCTAATTGTTTCATATGTCCCCAACAGATCACTTCGCTCTCAGACTGCAGGTTCACTTGTAGTTCCTAGGATTTCTAAAAGTAGAATGGGAGGCAGATCTTTTAGTTATCAGGCTCCTCTCCTGTGGAACCAGCTCCCAGCTTTAGTCCGTGAGGCAGACACTCTGTTTACTTTTAAGTCCAGGCTTAAAACTTTCCTTTTTGATAAAGCTTATAGTTAGAGTGGCTAAGGTCATCCTGAGCTATCTCTGTAGTTATGCTGCTATAGGCTTAGACTGCTGGAGGACAGACTGACCAATTTTCTTCACTCTGCTACTTCCTTTTCTCCTACGACTCTCCAGTTGTATTACAGTACATTCTGCTATTTCGACTGTTAACTTTGTTTTCTCTCAGTGTTTTTCTCTCCATAGAAGATATACCTGGTCTGGTATCCTGCTTGGCTGCAATGCCCTGTTGGACGGGGGGCATCGAGTGGGATGATCCCCACAGTAACTGAACATCCACTGTGTCCTGTATTTACTTTTTACTTTCTGTAACATAGAAAGTTCTCTTATATAAGATCTTCTGTTCCTTCTGTGTCTCTGCTCTGTCTTCTCAAACCCCCAGACGGTCGTGGCAGATGGCCGCTCCTACTGAGCCTGGTTCTGTTGGAGGTTTCTTCCTGTTAAAGGGGAGTATTTCCTCTCCACCGTCGCTACATGCTTGCTCAGTATGAGGGATTGCTGAAGGATTGCTGTGGTTGGAAAGTCTGCATCAACGGGGCCCAACCTCACGCCAATGACTGACGCAATCTGCTGGGATTCCTTAAATAGGAAACTTTTTAACTGATTGGAATGTTTGTATAAATGTATTGAAATGACTTCTTGTAAAGTGCCTTGAGATGACATCTGTTGTGAATTGGCACTATCTAAATAAATTGAATTGAAACTGAATTGAAAATTGAAATTAAAAGGAGGGTGATGCTTGAAATCATTGTTCTTCCATTGTTAACCATGGTGACCTGCAAAGAAACGCGTGCAGCCATCATTGCGTTGCATAAAAATGGCTTCACAGGCATAGATATTGTCGCTACTAAAATTGCACCTAAATCAACAATTTATAGGATTATCAAGAACTTCGAGGAAAGAGGTTCAATTCTTGTTAAGAAAGCTTCAGGGTGTCCAAGAAAGTCCAGCAAGCGCCAGGATCGTCTCCTAAAGAGGATTCAGCTGCGGGATCTGAGTGCCACCAGTGCAGAGCTTGCTCAGGAATGGCAGCAGGCAGGTGTGAGCGCATCTGCACGCGTAGTGAGGCGAAGACTTTTGGAAGATGGCCTGGTGTCAAGAAGGGCAGCAAAGAAGCCACTTCTCTAAAAAAAAAAACCCATCAAGGACAGATTGATCTTCTGCATAAAGTATGGTGAATGGACTGCTGAGGACTGGGGCAAAGTCATATTCACCGATGAAGCCTCTTTCCGATTGTTTGGGGCATCTGGAAAAAGGCTTGTCCGGAGAAGAAAAGGTGAGCGCTACCATCAGTCCTGTGTCATGCCAACAGTAAAGCATCCTGAGACCATTCATGTGTGGGGTTGCTTCTCATCCAAGGGAGTGGGCTCACTTACAATTTTGCCCAAAAACCCCTAATTCTGACAAACCCCAAGAAGTGATCATGAAAGAATGGGTTGCTATCAGTCAGGATTTGGCCCAGATTTGATTGAGAGCATGCCCAGTCGAATTGCAGAGGTCCTGAAAAAAAAGGGCCGACACCACAAATACTGACTGCATAAATGTCATGTAATTGTCAAGAAAAGCCTTTGAAACGTATAAAGTGCTTGTAATTATATTTCAGTACATCAAAGAAACAACTGAAACAAAGATCTAAAAGTAGTTTTGCAGCAAACTTTGTGAAAACTAATATTTGTGTCATTCTCAAAACTTTTGGCCACAACTACAGCTTAAAGCTATGTAAGAGGTACTATACCAACTATGGCTGCCTGAGCCTTGCTTAATTGGAATCCTGCTGTTTACTGAAGTGTGACAAACCCAGCACCCACTTCCTAGGTAAATGGAACGCACCAGAATTTTCCGATTGATAAGTTCGGCATTCCAATTGATTTTTCCAACTCTGAGTTTGGAATTTCCGAGTTCCGACTACAAATGGAACGCATTACTTTTCAGTTGCGGCGGTATCATAGTAAAGGAAGCCGAATACAAATACACCCCACACGTTTCAGATTTTTATTCGTTAAAAAAAGGCGAAATAAAACCACTTTGTCTTTGTTTATTATTTAAAGTCACATTAAAAGACAACAAACTGCAACTTGATAAAATAGGGAAAAGTTCGAGGGCTGTAAATACTTTAGCACGGCAATGAAATGTAGGCTACGTGACAAATAAAAATAAAATAAATCCCAACCAGTAACCTCTCCTGTTTTTAGCACAGTGCTGCAGATACAGCGCTTTCTGTTCTTTATTTGACTAATTGAGCCGTCGCCGTGGAATAAGGAAACTCCGAGCCTCTGTCTGTGCGTCTGTGTAAGTCCGCCGTGTAGAAACCACCTCCTCCTCCGCGTTCAGCCGTCATTCGTCCAAGTCAAGCCAGCCGGTGCGATCGTGGCGCTGGTGGGGTGGAGCGGAGCGTCGACAGCCGCATGTAAATGAATCGCCTCCCTTTCTGTCACCTGAGGATCGAGCGGGGTGAACCGCATGTCCCGTCTTCCGCGGCGGCTCCCCGATTCCTTTGACGTTGTGTGCGGGGGATCTAAACAGATTAAAGTGCACTACCGTGGAGCAAACGCTGCCCGCTAATCGCTGCTTCCTCGGCGCTGCTGTGCCTCGCTACAACACGGTGAGTGGACCTCGGGTTGTAATGTCCGGAGTCTGATCCCTTCTCTGTTTCAACGATGCCGCTTCAGACAGCCACTGAAATACTTGATCAAGTCTTGAATCATTCTTACTATCCGTGGTCCTAATCCCAATTTTGGTATTCATCATGTTAAAATGAAAACAAATAAATATTTACTCCTATAGTTTTTGGCAACCCAGGTCAGAAAGGGGGCGATGTAATCAATTAAGCAATCTAATTAATGGTATATCTGACACTTTGTTCAGACATCATCATTATGCACGTCTGTGGATTTGCAATTGCATGATTGATGACAGAAATGCGGCGCTTTGGAAGCGAGCAGAGGGAGAGAAAGATGAAGTGTCAGTCCTTGAACCTGATGCCTCCTACAGCAGGGGTGCAGCCTGAGGGGGGGAGCAGGATCTTCTCCTGCTGCACATCCAGCTGTCTGTCTGATGAGCATCTTCCTTTTCCATCCTCCTCAGAGCTGCACTCACCTTACGGGTCAGCATACCTCATGAGATAGATGTTGGAGCATTCCCCCCCAGCCTTCAGTGATGTAACAAAGTGCATCACTGAGTATAGTCGTATATCAGATGTTGTACGTGCTTTTCCACAGAGCAGAGCAGAAGCATCTTCACGGACTGCTTATGCCTAATTGACAAAGCAGGAGTCTTGAGTCTCCCACACAAACTTCAGTCTTTCAGCCCCAGGAGATTGTTATTGGCGGAGAAGAAAATCTACAGCCAGGAGATTTATGTGGGCTTACATGACTTCAGCGAGATCTCCACTGTCTTTAGGCCGCCACATGGCCAGTACACCTTGCCAACTTCAGAGCAAATCTAAAACAAGCCCACCTGGATGCTGAACATCAGATCAGCTGGAAGAAAAAACATCTAATCCTGGACTCAGTACAAGAATATTTGATTTAAAAAAAACTTGGACTGCAGCCGTCCTTTAGTTGGTGTGCTGGGCTACTGTTTTTCACCCTAAGAAAGAAATGTGAAGCTTGCAGGATACATTTACGTAGATGGGAGTCTAGAAACCAATCCCTTTAAAGAGACACTTCAAAGGTAGCATCCACAGTGTGATGTGTCACAACCTTTGTAATATTGGTCTGGGTAGATCCAATAACCCCACCAATATTTTTTCTGATGACTTGGAGGCTGTAAAACTGTCATCTTGTGTAATTAGAGTTACTGCTAACAGCTAATGGCTTCGTTTATACTCTAGTTTCTGTGCTGCCCGCGCCACATTAGAAATGATTGATCTGGTGTTAATATCCTGCTTACACTACTTATTAATGTCTCAGCACGTTGTTCTCGAACTGATAGGCTGGCAGCTGTTGGAAACACTTTACAAGGGTTCCATCACACTCAAAAAGTATGTGAAGGAGTGTGAAACATTATTTTCAATTTTCAAAGTCCGGTTTTACTATAAAAAGTAAAATTGCATATGGGAAAACCCATTTGTTTCCAAACAGTGCTGAGATTTCCATTTTTCAGAACACAAGTCAGACTTGTAAATGAACTGAAGTAATTTTAGACAGATTTGAAATAATAGTTATTTTCCTTAAGATTATATCTTACTTTGGGGGGTAAAAAATTGTATTACAGCTAGTTTCATCTTTATGTCACTGTCCTGATATTTGGGTATAATCTACAGCAGTAATCCATATTCAATTATGTATGTTTTAAACTTTAACCAGCTAAACGTATGTTAAGAGTCTGAGATACCTTGAACATTTTGTCTCAAAATAATGGGACAATCAGACTATTTATAACAAATTGTTCAATGACACACATCAGTTCTGCATAATGATATAACAAAACATACAACATAAAAATGAACCCGATGTTGAATCTCAAGACAATGAATACTTCAAAGTGGTATCACTACAAAACTAGCAGAAGATCTTATCTCAAGATAATGACGGGGTGAAACTGTTGTATTTTGAGATGTTAATCTCAACATTAGATAAGGAAATTGAACTAGTAATGAATTAAATAACAAAAATTCAAAATAGCAATATTTTAAGACAATAAAATGATCATTGTGAAAACAAAATGAGCTATAGACCTCATCTTAACAAAATTACCTCATTGAACATGTACCAAAAAACTAGCTTGAGATTGTATCTCAGTAAAATACATTTAATCTGTTATAGTGACAAACGATGCAATTTTTTTCCTAAGGTAATGTGCTAAGAAACTAAATGACTAACAAACGGCTCAATATTATTTCCTTTACTTTTTTTTAGATTATGTGACAAAATACTTTTTATGACAAAATGGGGTGGAGAGACTTTATCTAGAGAAAATAAACTAATCAAGTTGTTATCACTACAAAATGATCTTGTAATGTTGTTAACTCTTGATAATACAGTAAACGAGATAAATATCGCATTATTAAAAAATGACATTTGTGACAACCCGTCACCCTTAACCTAATCAAAATGGTATCATTACATAACTGTCTTGATGTTATGCTGAGATACTGAGACAGTGGAACTGTCATTAAAAGCAAGTTTGGGATAACATGAGATCTAAAATTGTTATGGTGACTAAAACAAAACTTTAATTTCTGTATCTCAATATAATTCAACAGTGAAACTATATATGCAGCAAAGAATTCCATATCTCTATTTCAAGATTATCATGTAATGGTTACGTGTACAAAGCCTCAGAACTCGCTTTGAGAATACGACCTAATTGAACTGTTATTACGACAAACTAGGTTTTGTGATCTCGAGATAATGACATTTATCAGGCTGAAGATATCTTTAGCTTAACCTAATGAGATAAACAACTTCTCTCTCTCTCTTACAAATATATGTCTCTTATGAGAAGCTGTGGCTCAGGAGATAAAACACATTTTGTCCACAGTTTGGGGACTTCTGATGCTGACAGCACACTTATACTAAACCCTAATCACTGTAAAATAATACATCATATCACATTAAACATTTTTGCTTTTAATGGTCCAAAAATATACTTAAATTTATGAAAATATAAGTCTGAAAATTAATAATGGGAGCAGTGCAGGATGTCTTGATTGTGCCAGTAACAATCCCAGTTTTGCTCATCCAAAATCACCCATCTGGTGAGAGGTCGCTGTCCTAGTCTTTCAAGCCGAAATATTGAAGCATTCATTGAGCACTTTAGGTAATTTAGAGGATCATTTCTTAGAAAGCTTGGAGGCTTGTTAGAAATGGCCCAATCAAAAACCAGACCCAAATCCAATTTAGAATCTGGGCGCAGACTTGAAACTTGATATTCAGTGTGACTCTTAATCCAGTCTGACTCAATTTGAGCTATTTTGGAAAGAGGAGGGGTCAAAAATCTGTCTCTAGATGTGCAAAACTTGTAGAGAGTTGCAGATTTAATTGCACAGAAAGGTGGTTCTGTGAAACAATATTTCAAGAATACAAATGCACACCACAAAAAAATTGAAAACCATTTGCATAAGCCACTTTCCATCAAATCCCAATAAAATACAACGGTATTTGGAGTTGTAGAGTGAGAGTATATTAAAAAAATTTAAAAAAATCAAGTGGTGTGATTACCAAAGCAGAAAACTCTAAATACATAAAAAAAATCTTGATGTGAAAATAAGATCAGACCTGTTCTATGACTGGTTGTATGCACAGACTGATTTACTGTCATTCACAGACACAGGAAGCAATGGAGGAGTGTCTAATGGAAGAAAAGGGAAAAAATAATCAGCTGCAGGCCGATCTCTGAGTGATAAGCTGTGATGCGGTAAAGTCCTGGCCGGTTGCATGTGTTTGCTTTGGAGACGGCCACACAGAGGCCATGCAGGGGAGAATTGGGGAGGGACAGAGGGCAAGAAAGGCCAAGAGGGGAGGATGGAGTGGAAAGACGATGGGATGTTGAAAGGCAAAGCAAAGAGTGTCTTGATAGGCCCTCAGAGAACAAGGGAGGAGTAAAGCTTTGCTGTGAGTTTTATGATAAAATGCCCTAAATGAGCAATTGTCTTCACTCAGCTTTCTCCAGGAACTTTTGTTTCTGCTGAATACGAAATAAAAATGTATCCTGCTCTTTTATCTTCAGATAAGAGACTTGAATGATCCTAGAGACCTCTGCAGAATGCAGAAACGGCTGCTAAAAATGAAATTCTCATACCCGCATCTCTAGAAATAATATCTTGAGACCTTTCTCTGAGTTGGAGGTTTTGAGCAGCTGCCAAGCAGCTGTCAGGATGTACCGGGAACCCCCTGTTAGACAGAAGGGAGCTTTGGGGAGGAAGTGATTACTGTTTGTCTGTGTTATCAGCACTCAGAAGGATAGCGTGGTTTTTTTATTTTATTTTTTTCCATAGGACTCAAGTGAGACTCTCAGGGGAAAATGCTAACCCTAAATTAACATTCACCCCCCTGAGACATTTGCTCACTTCCTAGTCCTTCAAATTCAAGAGCAGGCACCCCAGCTTGTAGAGATTAACTCGGTTAGAGCAGAAATCAAGTCCCTCTCGCTCATTATCTTCTTCCACTGATCCATGTTGCACTTGCTCTCCTCTCTCTGTCTTAGTAAGGAGGATGAAATATTCACCAGGAAAGCTGTTGTTTTCCCGGAGGGCCTTGCCTTCCCCCTCCACTCTCTACCCTTCTTTACCTCTCATACCCCTTCCCTCGCCCTGCTTCCCTCCATTCAACCTCTCCAGGCCTCGTAGCCCCCTCCGTCCCCCTCGCGGTCACAACGATGGAGCCCTTGCTACATTATGCATGCATTATGTGAATTATATCCTGTAGTTTTTCATCAGCATTGTTCAGTCCTCCTTCAATTTTCTGCTAATGGTATCTAAAAATGGGCTTCGGGAGATCTTCATTTATTAGTTTCCTATATTTAGCTCCTCTTCTCACTTTTATCTGTCCCTTTTTTGAATGTTTTAAAAAAGCTCCAGAGGATGGGGGGAAAAATGAGTTGCGGCCGAATGAAAATGTTATATAGGCCCGTGTTTTCAAGAGGGGGAGTATGGTGCCGAGATTGTAAAAGTTCCTCTGGGGATTAGGCAAGTGCCAGACATCAGATGTCTCTTAAAAGGAACGTAAGGGGCCCGTTTACGAATACCGGCTACCCTCTGTTGCCCCATATTGACCATTTATCCCCTGTGTGCTCTTCTACTATACGTTTTTACAATAAACAGAGGAGACAGGGCTCGGCCAACTCTAAAGGAAACCGTGATAAAGACAGTGAGATTTCATGTGATTGTAGATGAAAGTAAGAAGTGAAGTTTTTTTAGGATATAAACCAATATTTCGAGGGTTTCAAACCTTTAAAGAGATGTTGAAATGAGCGAGTTGACCAACCCGTGGGTTGTTTTTACCTGCGAATGTTTAACGTACCTAGACAGCAGGGCTGAAGTCAGAGTTTAGTTTCAAGGTGCTTTGCGCTATTGCCGCAGGAGGAGAGTCAAGGCTGCATTGTTTCAGTTTTCTGGTTTTTCTAGTTAGAAAACGAATGTTTAAAAACAAAATAAAACTGCCTCCTTGAAGAATTAAATAACATGAGCTACAACAACACTACATTTCCAAAGGATTTGGTCTTCATCAGGTTCTCAAATTGTCTAAATATAACATCATGTATATGGAAAAACCCAACAGATTACAGTTTGTCATTAATTTCTAAAAGATGAAGCCAAACTGACGCACCTTTTGTGATAAATTTGTTATATTCCATTTGGATCCACTGGATTTAGAAGGGAAGGTTCATAGAAGCACGTGAATATTTTTTTTATTTTTTGGGAGGTCATCACCAATTTTTTTGCCACATCTGTGAAAGCGTTTGCTGATCGGAAACAGGCTTGAAAGACATCAGCAAGTAGTTTAATGAAAGAATTGTTGTAGTGGAAAACATTTTAGACCGTTACCAACCTTCCCAGGAGTGGACTTTCCTGCAAATTCACACCATGTGCCGACTATGAGGGTGCTCAGAACAACGGCAAAAGACAGAGAAGCTGCTGTGGAGGGATGAGATGGCACATTAAAGTTGTGAAAGCCCCAGCAGGAGAAAAACTGAACAGGTTTTGCTTGTTTGGAAGTGTGACCAAGAGAAAGCTTCTTTTCTCTAAAAAGAATATGGCAGGACACTTTCTTTTTACATCTGCATTGATCGTAAGCGGTGTTCTTTGGAACGATGACACTTAAAACCCCCGTACCAGCTGTCAAGTTCAGTGGTGGATGAGTGATGATTTGAGCAATTTATCAAATGTTTATTTTTATGAAGATTGAATGTTTGCACCGCTTGGGTTTCAAAGTGATGTCAGCCCACCCAAGGCCTCCCATCTTGTTTTAAAAGCATCTTTTACGGCGTGTATTTATTTGGACTTTGAATTCAGGTCAACTCCGAGAAGAGATGATTGAAGTTTTAAGAAATATTTTCTGTCATTTGTAATTTCTTTTTAGGAATAGAGAGGGAGGGAAAAAGGATTAATATTGAAAATAGAATTCGGCATGGAAAAAAAAATCAAAGATTTTGTTTTTAATCCATATCACCCAGCCCTAATTTTAGCTGCCTTAGCGGCCGAAGGGAACTGGGCACCTTCCTGTCACAGAGGCTGACATGAAATCTTCTGTACATCAGTTATCTAGGGTTAAACGTGAGAACGTCAATCTAACAGTTAACGTTTGAACTCTTTTCCTTCATGCAGTTAACAAAGCAATGTTGTTAAAAGTGTGCATTAGGAATGCCTTATGATGTACAAACCCTAGAACTGAAAGGGGTGTGTGCAGTGAGACGAAAGCTAGACTAAGACTAAAGTCTTGCATCTGGTTGCACAGTGAGTTTTAAAGCTGTGAGAGTTGAGGAAGGAGTGAGAACAGGCAATTCAGTTTAACTGGAAAAACCTCAGCAACAGGCATGACTTATCTTAACACGTACAATGCAGCGTTGAAATTCCTGTCCAGGTTCTGCAACCGTTTAAACTGGATTCGCTGGTCATGTGACTTAAGGTGAGGCCCACATGCTAAAGGTATTGAAACAGCCTCTCAGGTGAGAGATGCAGTCTCTTTAGTAATCAAAAAAGACAGTGAAATGTACAGTGCCATTGTGTGGTTCCGTTGTTTTAAAGTTCATGCCATCTAACAGCTCCTTCTCCTTCATAGGAGTGCCTCTCTGCTACCCTCTGGTGACCATGTGGGGCGTGAGCGCTGTGATCCTGGGCCTGGCCGCCGCCGCCGCAGTCGCCCTCAGCTCGGCAGACTCTGACGCGCAGAGACCTCGACACGACTCCAACTTGGAGATCTGTATCCTTCCGCTGTCAGTGCGCAGAAGTGCAGCTTGACGCTGTCACAGATCGCTTTGCAAGGGAGACTTTATGTGACGTTTATGATTCTCCCTGACCTCCCCTCGTCAGACAAGCGGCTGTTTGAGACGAAGAGGAAAGATCAGCTGAACGCCCTGAAGAACCTCGTGGAGCTGAACGACATCAACCAGCAGTACAAGATCATAGACATCATGCTCAAGGGGCTTTTCAAGGTAGGACGTCTGTGTTTTGCTCTCGTATCCCTGTCATCTCGCACAAACTGGGCCACTGGCATCAGAAAACGCGTTTTAGAAGAGTTCAGATTTCAGGTGATTTCATTTGAATGGTAATTCAGAGTCCTCGCAGCACACGTTTTGATTTACAAGTCTGCCTCCCCTTCCCAGTCGACAGTTATCTGTGCATCCGCGTCCTGCACAAGGACAACGAGTGCGAGCAACCTTCGGTGGCAGGAAAACATTGTCAGCACTTTCACACCACTCCATGTTAGCGTGATGGAGTATCATGTAAAAATATCATTAGGGGAAAGAATTAGCATCAGATCAAAACAGCTCTGTGTTGGCTGTAACACCAGCCTTCCAGAGCTGTTTTTAGTCTGCATAATTGCGAGGCAAAAGCTGAAGGAGACTCAATTTTCACATTTTTTTGCAAATAAAATTCTGACAAGTGTGGCATGCATTCAGTTACCCCTAATCTGCTCTGCAGAGACTGAAAATATTGCTAATTCTTTATAAGATAACTCAAGCTCAGTCAGATTTTGTGAAAGCATCTGTGAAGAACACATGAATATGTTTTGATGTAACCCATTCCATTCTAACTCCGTCTGTATGTTTAGAGTTGGTCTTAGGCTGGATGAAGAATCCTTGTCCCATTGAGGCCCCATCGACACCGGAATGGTTCTTTTTCTGAAATGGGGAAGTTTTTAACTGCTTGTGCCCCGTGTCCACGCGTAAACAGTGTTTAAGTCGACCCTAAGCAGTTTTTGTTTTGGACGAGTTCCAGAGTGAAAACGCCTCTTTTGTGAGGGTTAGGGGTTAGAACACTGGCATTTACGTATTGTAGACAAATTGGTGAAGGGGAATGTATCTTCTTAAAAAAACAATTGCAAGTCTAACACTAGAATCCACATTATTTTGACTGTTGATTTAGTAAAGCAGTGTAAAACACATTAGATGTACACATTAGAGGCATTCATGCAGAACAAAGTGTTAGCGTTATATCGGTAATAAAATAAACAAAAGATTCAGTAGGTAGGAGGAACCTCTATACCTGGACCATCTAGTCACACCTTTTATTTCCGTTCCTCTTTCCTTCCACTTCACAATTATGCTCCACTTTGTGCTGAGCTATCACATAAAATCTCAATTTAAAACATTAAAGGTTGTGGGTTTTAACGTGACTGAATGTGGACAAACTTAAAGGAGTATGAATACTTGTTCAAGGTATTGTAGTTTAACTCTGATCCGGAGGTGGTTTGCTTTTATCCGAAGGTGTTGGAGGACTCGAGACAAATCCTAGTTGCAGCCAACATGCAGCCTGATGACCCCTTCCCTCTGGATGATAAGATCAAAGAAGGTCAGACTCACCCCCCCCCCAGTATAAAATAAAACTCCACTTTTGTCGACATCCTTTCTCTGTTTCCTTTTTCCTTTCTTTTTTTTAACCGCATCTAACATCGTCCTTGTTAACATCCAACATTGCGTCAACACCCTTTCTTTCATCAGCACCGATGCGTCTTCAAATCATGACAGCCTCAGTTATCTCCCATCTTTACAGCTTATTCCCATGTGGTGGAGAACACGGCGTTTTTTGGCGACGTGGCGCTGCGCTTCCCACGGATCGTCCACCACTACTACGACCGGAACGCCGACTGGGGCGGACTGCTGCGCTGGGGGCTGAATTTCTGTAACCAGACCGGCGTCTTCACAGGAGGAGCCCACCAGCATGTCCTCACACTCGTAAGACCACACTGACTCCCGTTCTGTCATGTACTGTACCTATCAACAACACTCTTGTCAGAATCTGCTAACATCTTTAGTCCTGGGTGATTCTAAAAACAAACTTTGAATGGAAAATCCCGGAAACCGGTCTTTCTTCTAGTTTGCGGCTGCATGTAGGCTTATTTTTCCTGGTTTTCACTTCAGTTTTATTTCAAAACTATTCGTTTTTATAAAAATCTTGTTTGATAGAATCTTGTTTTGGCCCATTTAGACATTTATATTATGTATCTCTGCGGTGGGGGGGACATAGTGAAATAAAGTACACCTATGTTGATGGGACCACAAAATCTATCAAACAACTGAAAATGGGATTTGCTTTGATATTTTTCTGTGACACGCAGAAGACTGGCCTTTGAAGCAGAACTGAGCACGACCGATGAAACATTTCCCCCTGCTTTTTATGTTAATTAACTTAACTCTATCAGGATTACCCTGCAACTTTAATAATCTACCGAGAGGATTACAAAGTAGATTAATTCAGAGTGAAAGCGTGAGTTCCACCCTCCGTGCTGCAACGGTAATCCCACGTTGAGTCTCATTAAAGAAAAGAGTGTTTCTTCTCCTGCATCATCGTGTCTTTTCTGTTCATCCCTCAGATGTCACAGGAGCTTGGAATAACGGAGAAATCCCCGGATTTTATAAATCCATACCGCACAGAGAGAGACGATGTGAGTATGATGCAGATATTCTGCCCTACGTTTATTTGATACATGACACATTTTAGTCCGTTACTAATTCTCTAATATCAAAGTAATTTTTTTTTTATTTATTTTTTTTTTGTGTCTACAACATTTGTTTTTAGGGATGTCCTGATCTTTGCATTTTTAAATGATTTGTATCAGAGTCTCTAATAAAACTCGGCTCCTGGTACCTGATGTTGGTCTACAGTCAGTAAATTTGTCTCTGCTGCACAGTCTGTAAGAAGTGCAGGGACGGCTTTGGCTCAGGTGGTAGTAATTCCTCCCGTAATCGGTGGGTTGCTGGTTCGAGTCCCCGCTCTGTCCGTCTCGGTCGTTGTGTCCTTGGACAAGACGCTTAACCCTGTTGCCTGCTGGTGGTGGTGGGCCCTCAGTGTGTCAGTGGGCTACAATGTAGTAGCTTGCCACCAGCTGCGCGTGAATGGGTGAATGACTGAATGTAGTGTAAAGCGCTTTGTGGTCCTCTAACTGAAAAAGCGCTATATGGCTCATTTAAAAAGATCATGTCATCCCTGTTTTTCATCCACATCATTTTATTGAACGATTGTCCCTAAAAATCTACATTAAAAAAAACTACTTTTCAACAATGTTCACAGCAAAAGTGAGACTGTATTGGCTGCTTTGTCTCCTGGTCCTTCTGTTTCCTTTCACCAGCTTTTTGCACTCTGCTTAAATATTTCTCATCTAAGAGCTGAGCAGAGTGCAGCTGAAACACTGACGATTAACTTTCATGATGTTGAATGTAAAGCACTAAGTTTAACAAGAAACAACCCCCCACCAAATTATCAACAAGTTAAATGAAAACATAGAGGAAGCACGCTAGTGTTGAACTAACACGGCACCAAAGTGCCATGCATGAAAACATCGTTAGTATGAGCAAGATCGGAGTTAACTAACGACTGCAGGTCTAGTGTCCAGTTAGCTCTGACGTTGCGTAACTTTTAGGTGACATGTTGTCGGAACATTATTATTCCTAACAAATTAACCGGGGTGTTGGCAGCATATGAAGGCTCTCTTGCAAAAACTATATCCAGAAAATGGACACGGCAGCTTCTGGATTGTCAACAATGGTAATAATTTAGAGCAGTGTTTTTCATCCTTGCTCCTCAACGCATGCTGTCATGCATGTTTTTAGATGTTTCTGTGCTTCAGCTCGCGTCCTCACTAGAACCAGGAAAGTAGAGCACATCACCCCAGTTCTAAAGTCCTTACACTGGCTCCCTGTAGCTCAGAGAATAGACTTTAAAATACTTTTACTAGTTTATAAATCATTATATGGCTTAGCACCAAAATATGTTGAAGACCTGTTGTCATGGTACCAACCACCAAGACCACTCAGGTCCTCCAACTCTAGCCTACTAAACATCCCTAGACTCAGAACTAAACATGGAGAAGCAGCTTTGAGTTTCTATGCTCCCCTTTTCTGGAACGGACTTCCTGACGAGTGTAGAGCTGCTGAAACTCTGAACTGCTTTAAATCGAGACTAAAAACCATCTGTTTAGAATTGCCTTTGAGTAAATGGTTGATGTTATATGTATGAAATGTGTTCATGCTCTCTTGCTTTTTTTTAATTTTTCTCTTGCTTTATTGTGTATCATGTGTAATGTGTGTTTCTTTTATGTGTTTCTTTTAAATCACCAAATCATGTAAAGCACCTTGAATTACCCTGCTGTTGAAAGTGTGCTATACAAATAAAATTGCCTTGCCTTGCGTTGCCTTGCCTCATGTCAATTTATGGCGGATTGACAGGATTTTGCTGAACTGGAAACATCTGAGGCGTGTTAAAGCAGGGAATCATCTAAAACATGCAAGGCAGGGTGTCTTGAAGGTCTCCCCAGGGTTGGGAAACACTGATTTAGACCATGTGAAACTGAATGAATATAGTGTTATATTCCTGCATAGACATTTTTTTAAATCTCCTACTGACCAGGATACAATATTTTAATACCTATACCTACCTCTCCCAGGTTTTTAGAGATTTTTTAGAGTTTTTTTCTATTGAATTTTTGCATAACTTTGGTTGTGTTAGGGCAAATGCATAAAATTTGGCCAGGGTATGTTTTTTTTTTGGGGGGGTGATTTTTATTATTATTGTTTATAAGTGTGTTCTGGATGGAGCAATCTGCTCTGCATTTCTTTATCATTGATTCCCAGTCAAATTGCATGTTTTGAATCCTTTTAGCACTGCAACTTCATTGCGTTATTTTTCATTCCCTGGTGTTGAAATCCCTTTGCAGTTTGATTATTTTATTGTTTTTTCACTGGGTGAAAAGCTACCAATTTTACATATATGTATATCGAGGGCACACCTTTTGTTGTTCCGTTTTAATACAAATTTTCTTTAAAAATATGTTGCGTTCATACAAACACTGACCCTCTCTCATCTACTTCAGGTTCTTCACACAGCTGAAGCGTTCCAGAAAATCCTGAGGGAGGAGGAGAAGAGGAGGAGGAAGGAGGAGAAGAGGAAAGAAATCCGGAAAGGCCCCCGCATCTCCCGCTCTCGCGCCGAGCTATAGCGCTACTCATCAGAGGGTGCGAGTAGCAAGAGAAACGAAGTCAAAGAATCAGGAGGAGCATAGACAGGGGTCCACACGGAGTGGGCCGACATGAAGACTGTGACGACGGCGAGGGAAACAAAAGCTGCCGTCCATTGTACAAAAAGTGAAGGTGCTCTGGGGGAAAGAACAGAGGAGCCCTCAGTGTGACACCATAAAGATGTTATTCAGAGGTTAGTCAGGTTCTGATCGAGGCTTGAACTGCCGTCTATCAGTGGTGATTTCTAATTGGAGAATCTAACTTTGTATTACAGGAGGTTTCTGGGAAAACGGCTGAAAGTCGTTGTCAAACTTTTCAAAAGGCGGACAGGTTTATTGGTACCCTTGGTAAAGATGTGGAAAAAATGCTTGAAATAAATTTAGCTTTTTTTGCAGCAGCATAATCTCACACTGAATATGGCTTGGTGATAAGCACCCCAGCATTCAGTAGTTTGCACAGCCTTGCTTTCCTTATGCTCTTGTCTCCTCCGCACACCCCACGGTTCAGGTGTTCTAAAGGATTTAGATCTTGCCATGGAAGGAGGTTGATTTTGACTATGTATTTTGGAGCATTATTGTAATGAAAGATCCATTGATGATACGTAATCGGAGTGAGTATGAACCTGATATATAAGGGTTCATGATGTCATGCACTCTAACAAGGGCCCATGGCGTCACTGATCCTCCATCATACTAGTCTGCATGAGGAGCTTCGAGTGCTCAACCTCGGTTTCACCTGACCACAGCACGCACTTACAGTTTAAAACCTCACCACCCCTTAGCAAACTCCTCATGTTGGTGATGTTGGGACATAAAAAGGCTTTTAGTCACAGTTTACAAGTTCTTTTTAAATTAATTTAAAAAAAGCAAAAGATAAAAAAAATTCTTAGTATATATTGTTGTTTTAAAAGGAATCTTTAGGGGTATCAATAATTGTACCACTATTGAATTTAGTTTGTTTTTCCCCCTCATTCCATATACATACTCAAACTAAATGATTACATTTCGCTTCTTTTTTTTCCGTGTTAGACTATTATGCTGCAATTAAAAAATAAAATAAAGAATTATACACATCTTTACCAGGAGAGCCAACAAATGTGCCCTGCGCTGCAATGGGATATATCATAACTGAACTTTGGCATATTATTAATTTGAAAAAAGTTTACTTCAGAACTTTACAAACCCCTAATGTATTGTCTGGTTCAGATTCAATGTGTAAAACCCATATGCTTTAAATACGTGTGGTTGCAGAGTATAAATTTGATCTCATTTAACTGGGCCTGTTTTTGTTTGGGATGAGCTTAACTGGGGGGTGGCGGCTGGGGTGTTTGCTTTTTGTTTTGAGGGGTACATTTTCCTGAGGTTTTTTGTTGTTGTTGTTGTAAAACTGAAGATTTCCCTATAATTGCTGCTTAAGGTTGTGGGGACCTATCTTACTTCGTTTGCCTGAAAATACCTTTGTAATTTTTTATTTTTTTTATCATTCTGTTGGAAAGGGATCACCTCCATTATCACCCTTTTTACCTTGTACTTGTTTGTGCCCAAATGGTTATTAACATGTATTCCTTTCTTTTATGTTGAAATATAAGTTTTGGGCCTTCACCTTGTCTGCTTTTTTACTTTATCTGCTTTATATTCATGCGTTATATCTATGAAACTGAGATTGGTGTAATTTTAAAGTAGTAGAACGACTGTTATAAAAAATATATATGTATATTCAGAGAAAATATTGCTGCAAGACCAACAAGCCATTTTGTTAAGACATCTAAAATAAATTGATTCTGAGATGTTCTAATGGAGGAACAGGTTGATGGGCTTGTTTGTGTTTTATGAGTCAGATTTCAGAGATCAGCCAACAGAGGGCAGCCACCAAACAGCTTTCTGACAAGATCAAAGTCCAAATGTTTGCTTTCAGGCTCCGATTGTGCTCGTATTTCTCTGACAGGATTCCGCTGAAGGTTGGAAGCCAAATAATAAACTAGCACAGAGAACAACAGTGCTGTTATCCAGGAATATGTTACCGCTATAACATGGACCAAGGTAAGATGATAGGCTTCTATGTTAGCAACATGCTAACATTAGCATGCTGGTAATCTGATGGGCTGGTGATTAAAGTGCTTCCTCTTCAGAGAAATGTGATTTCTATTTTCTGATTAATCGCATTTTGCCTTTGAGAGCCTTAACGGTGATTATATATCATTGCTGAAGCTTTTACGTGAAGCTTTTTTGACATTTCTGAGCAGAAAATTCCCGAAGCGCTGACTACAGTCTAGCAACATGTCACTGTTTACAAACGCCACTAAAACTGTTCGGTGCTCATGAAGCATAGGTTGGTTTTTGCCATATTCACCCGGATTACATAAATATACCGAGACCAGTACGTTTACAAATCCGGGGCCTGTACTTCGCCGTCGTAAGCGGGTAGTAAACTTCTATATCAAATCCAGGCCTGACCCGAGTTAGAAGCAAACCTTGCGCCTAAAAAAGTTGTGCAGGGGGCTCCGGTGTAGGTACCAGATCTGCTCGGGGGGGTTCAAAAACGAACTCAAATCCTTTTATTCCGCTCTGTTGCTTTTGACTGAAAAATATGGACCAATAGAAGAACTTTGTAATAACACGTCACAATTTCTTAGAACTTTAGCTGAAAGATATATTGTTTAAAAAAAAGACGTTTGTGTCCTTAAGTAACCTTTTCATGTGGTGGTGGTGTGGACGGTATAGCGAGAGGAAGTGTCCCATTATGGAAGAGGGAAATCCTGTAGTGTTAACTTATGGATTTTGTTTACTAACGTCATTTTGCACGTTTGTTTGTGTTGTGGGAACTTATGTTTGTATGTTTCCAGTTGGTCCACTGAGTTGTTGGTCTTGTTCTGTTTATTTATTTATTTGTTTGTTTTATTTGCCTTGCACATGTGTATGGTTTTTGTTTTTTATGAGAATGCAAATTGAGATTCGCAATTAAATACGTCACACTAAGGTATCGCCACTGTGACAAACTACATTTTCTGGTACTGCTCTTTCACACATAGGTTTTGGAAAGAGTTTAGAATGTTATTAACCGTATTTTGACGGATTTTCCCTTACGATGGAAAAATGTTTTATTCTGGGGTTTCTTTTAGAATTCACCAAAAAGATGATAAATGTTTAACTATACATCAAATCAATATCAGACTATCAAGAAAAAGGCTCTCAAAACAATTAATATGGGCTATGTAGATTTTTGCATGTGCAGAATTTATATAACACCCCTGACTGTATCTGTTGAATTCTTCTGTATACTTCCTTTGTTTGTGTGTTGTATACTTGCTATTTGTTCAATAAAGTTCTTAAAAATGCACACCACGTCAACGTGCTAACGTTCGGCCAATCATGTAGTGTGATGTTAGCGTTCAGCCAATCATGTAATATGACGTCATAATTAGGCGCAGGCCCCCGAGCAGATCTGGTACCTACACCCACACAGGCCATGTACACACATAGTCGGGTTTCTTTTTAAAGCAACTATTCTTACCACCTGGTTTAAAAAAAAAAAAAAACTCCATCTACACATAACTGCATCTGTGCATTGTTAAGCACATTCATAGACATATCTAACCTGTAGGGGGCAGTAGTTCCCCCAGATCCTATCCACTCAGAGTAACTTTCTAACTTCTACATAAAGCAGGTCTCATAAATGAGTAGATTTTTGTAACCAATGTTTATTTCTATCTTGTTTGTGTGTGTGTATTTTAGGGGGGAGGGGCTTAGGAGGTCATGTATTTGTTCAGTCATGTGACAGTATTGGTGATGCAGCACAGAATTATGGTGCATTTAAAGCAGAGAAGCAGTCAGTTCTTTCCAGTTTTGAAAGGATAGGTATATCTCCATTAGGTGTTAGAAAATATCGATACACCAATATATCGCAATATATTATTTACTGATATTGTATTGGTTTTCAAAGGCAAAATATCAAAAAAAATTTGGAGGGGGGATTTGAATCGAACCATTAATAGTTAGTCATTTTTATAGTAAAATTTAAAGTGTGACTGGCTGTTTTCACCTTTTTTGTTCCAGTGGATCAACTAGATCTAGTAATAAAACTGGATTTAAGCATGAAACAGGTTGGAGTGTTTAAATGCTGAGGTTTTCTACAGTTAAATTAAGTTTTAAAAATCACAATATATTGTCTTACTCATAGAATCGCAATATATTGTATCGTCTCCCCGTATCGCGATACATATTGTATCGCGATACATATTGTATCGCCAGATTTTACTCAATACACATTCTGTAGTTCTCCCAAATCCTATCCACTCAGGGTCACTTTCTACTTTCTAACTTCTACATACAGCAGTAATTCAGCTTGTAAAAAGAAGTAAGCAAAAAGTACTTGGACAATGGATGATGCCAACACAGCTCTGAGGGGGGGGATGCTGTTTCTGAGTGTAAACACAGGTCTCACAAGTGATGTTGGAGCATTTTTGTTGCGGACAGTGACGTTGCGAAACCTAAAACTCTGGTTATTTCTGTCCACAAGCAAATGCTTAAAATGGAGAAAACGCAAATCTTCACTTTGGTCTGAGTTTTTAGAACAATTTTTGTGCCCTAAACCTGCGTTTTGGTTGGATGACGGGCCAAATCGTAGAAAAATATTTTCGTTTTGTGAGATACCTGGCTACGTGTGGACAAGGCATCAGTAGTAAAGCAGGTGCACCATGTGCAGAGGCCATTTGCTGGTCACTAGTGCCACAAAAAACCTTTTAAAAAAAAAAGGTTGTGCAGCTACTTAGGAAACCCTTCCAGCATTAAATTTTACTTTTTTTAGAGCCATGAATTAAAGCTTATTTAATAATGCTGCTTTTGTCTGAGCTCTTTTTTTAAATACAGTTTTTGTACACACTACACAGTGGACTCCTGTTGGACCACAGCTGTCCGTGAATAGCTTAAATCTGTGAATACTTGAGACTCCCTCTAAAAACACTTAGAATTCCATAGTTTAATAGTTAAAATTCCAAATATACCGTAATGTGCATTAGGAGCTTCTAGAAGCTAACTGTGCGTTCCATTTGTAGTTGGGACTCAGAAATTTCAACTTCGAATCACAAAAGTCAACTGGAACACCCCCTTAAAGTCGAACTTCCCACTCTGAAAGTTGTAGAATTGTTCTTGCACCAACTTTGAGTTTCAACATGGCAGCTCCTGGCATCAACAACAGTAAGTTGTGGAGGAAAGATATTTAACAAGACACATTGGTAAGAGTGCATCTAAAATATTGTCACATGTAGTGCCTGCAATTCTAAACAGAACAAAATAAAAGTGTTCTTTGCATATGGAAAGTACGACTTAAAACGTTTGTAAGAGGGACTACGAACAGTGGCTACCTGGGCATCATGACTACTCCAACTACGTTAAGCTGAGCGCTGTTAACTCATGTGTGACACCAAACCCACCTCCGACCTCCAAGATAAATGGAACGCACTATAACATCCAATGTCCTCTTTTTCTCGTTCTTTGTGGTACAACCAATCAGCGCCAAGCAAAATGAATGGTACTCCTGGTTTGGTTGCTTTGCAAATGGCAGCTAATAGCGTGTCAAGTGGCACTGTGGAAGGGTATTTCAGCTTTCCAAATATTTTAAACAGGCTATACGAAAAAAATCAATGGATAGGTGAATTTTCCACAAATAATTTGGAGTTACCTTCCACTGAAGAATCTGTAAATAGCTGAATCTGATAATGCTGAATTGATGAGGCTTCACTGTAGAGTAAGTTTCTATATACATCAAGAACAGGCAGGAGAGCAACATAATGGACTGATGTGGTTAATAAGCAAAACAATCGAACTATTCAAAGGGGTTCTGGAATTCAAAACCACATTTACCTTGTTGAATGTGGGCAGTTTGGAGTGTAAAATGTAGCTTATCAACAAGTCTGCTTTCTCCAACCTGCTTTTCTATGCAAATTTGTAATTTTGCAATGTCCACAGAGAAACAGTTTGGTCTGAGCAACGCTGCAATAAAACATCATAGGAGCTGTAGCCCACTTAGATACACCCCCTTCAATTTGCACGACCCAACCCACTTCAACGTTGTGTTGGTGGCGGTAATTCACCGAATGGTTGTGTGGCAACCACCAAACTACACCAGCCGGAGCTGGTGTAGTTTGGTCTTACCATTGGAGTCTTACCACTGTAGGGCTTTATTATGGGGGTGTATTTGGCCATTTATCAGGGCTCCTGGGCCATTTTCAGCCCCAACAAAGCTTCAAATGCTACATAAAGGCTCAAAGAACAGTTTTCAATTGTCAACAAACGTTCTAGAACCCTTTTAATTCAGTGTTAGTTCACTAGTTAACTGTGAAACTAAATTTCTTAAATCAGAATGCAAAATTGAAGAAAAATAAGGATTAACAATAAAAACAGTCAACGTTGCTCTAGAGGCTGGTAGGCTAAGCCTCCAACTAAAATTCTGCTCCAGACCACATGTAAACTTAAGCCGACTCAAAACCCTGACTGACTGATTAATCAGATTTACCAACAGCAGTAGTATTTCTTTTAGGTAGATGATTAAAATAATGTTGATATGATTGATAACCAAATGTTAAAGTTTCTTACATAACACTCAGCAACCTGACTAAAAATAAGTACGCTTACAGGCGTCAACCTAATCAAAGTGACGACTAGAGGTAATAAGTTATTAAAAAAGAGGTGATGAGTGATACACTTGACATGAAAGTGTGCCAATTTTCCATCTCAGGTTTTTTTGTAAAGCTTTGACCCGCTGATATCATTTGTTGCAAATTCCAATTTTTTTCTTTAAGAACCATAATGTAAGAAGATGTAAAAAATAAAAAAATAAAAGCTGTTGGTCATCATTGATTATTTGTATTCGGAGCAGTAGCACCATCACTCCGCTGTATGTGAGAGGAGCAGTCACTATAAAGCAGGGTTTGACTTTAAAAACCTGTCTGTAGCACCATTAGTGGCTAGCGTGGCTAGCATTACTACATCAACAGTCTCCCTATGTGTTCCCTAGAGAATGCAGATCTTCACTTTAACTCTGAGACTTCCACAAAGGCTGCCAAATTTTCCGAACCAGCATGTTCCAGAATATAGAGTAGATTTCAAACAGAGCAACACTGCTATAATAAGTTCATTCTTACTGTTATCTGCTGAATGAACTGTAGACAAGTCTTGAAATGTCAATGGAAAATTGGTTTCACAACAGCATTTATTATGCTCTAAATGCCCGGATCTTCAGCTCAAATCCAGTGACGGCCAGCACAGGACTCGGTGAAGAATAGGAAGAAGGTAAGGAAAAAGAGAGTTTTTTTTTTTTTTCCTTTTCCTTACCTTATTCTTTTTCTTCGTCGTCCTTCGCTTCTTCCTCTCCTGGTAGGCCAAGTCCCGTGCTGGCTGTCACCAGATTTGAGCTGAAAATCTGGCAAATGAGATCAAACAGAAATGTTAGCTCCCCCAACGAACAATTGTCCCTACGAAACACAGAGAGGGAGCACAATTTTTGAGCAAGAGCGGACAGATGGGTGGAGTGGGCATGTTTTACAGCTCATGGGCCCGCGAATAAATGGAAATCAGAGCTATTTATATTCATATTTCAGTTAATAAATGCGCTAAATAAAGATTTTGACAGGAATTTGATGCCATAAAATACCCAACTTGGAGTCTTCTTCTCTGAGTCATAGCCTCCACACGTAAGAGTGTTGTTACCATGGCTTGGTGATGCCTATGTAAAGTGCGATGTGTTCACTGATCAGAAAAATGTACCTATTGTGAGCTTAACTGGTCAGAGCCGATGGAACTGAAAATAGACTAGTGCTAGTCACCAGTCAAAATTTTAGAGCATTTGTATTGTCAATTTCTGTATTATAACTAATTTTACGTCACCCAAAGCATTGATCGACGCTAATCAACAGTAATTAAATTAAATTACCATTCTTGTTACAGTATTCCCATCTGACAATGAGAACAAGGAGACCAGTGAAATGGAGGAGGATAATGGTGGCGAGTCCGAAAGCAGCCAGGACGGAGAACTCCGACTAGTCCTCGTCGGAAGGACCGGATCTGGAAAAAGCGCGTCTGGAAACACCATCTTGGGCCGAAGGCAGTTCCTGTCACAGATCAGCGCCAGCTCCGTCACCGAGGTCTGCGAGGTGGGCATCACTTTCCTCACGGAGGAAGAGGGCACGGAGCAAGAAGGCCCAGCTGTCGAACAGAGGAGGAAGAGAAAGATTACGGTGGTCGATATGCCGGGGTTTGGTGACACCCGCTTGAGTGTGGAGCAGACCCACGCAGAGATAGCCAAATGCGTGTCACTCTCGGCTCCCGGTCCACATGCGTTCCTCCTGGTGGTGCCGGTTGGACGCTATACGGACAATGAGAACCAAGCTGTGTCCCAGCTGACTGACATTTTTGGAGCAGACGCCATCTCTAACCACACTGTAGTTTTGTTCACCAGGGGCGACGATCTGGACAGGGTCGGGATTGAAAAGTATCTCCAAGAGACGGCGCCTGCTGGACTTAAAGCTCTGATCGACTGGTGTGGGGGTAGATACCATGTGCTCAACAACAGAGACCCGAGTAACTTGGAACAGGTTAGAGAGCTGGTGAGGAAGGTAGATGAAATGGTGGAACAGAACAATGGAGGCTTTTATACTAACGCAGTGTTTTTAGAGGCAGAGGCTGCCATCACGGAGGAGCAGAACAGGATGTTGAGGGAGCGAGGGGAAGCAGAAGGGGGAGAGGAAGAAGAAGAGGGGCTGAACAGTAGCAAGCTTGCAAAACATAGAAAGAGTGAGTTGGAGTCAGGTGAAGGTGACTTAAAGGGTTTTAGGGTTGAGAGATGGACGGAGGAGAGCAGGAACAACGCCTTCAGACTCCTCAGAGACCGGTCCAGAGGCAGGAATCAGGGCCATGTCAGGGCGGGCAGGAGAGGACATCCTTTCCGTTCATCCTTGAGGCGCCTGAGGAGGGAAGCTGCTCTCTCTCCTAAAGTGCTGGACCGGGTGAAGATCCTGGTTGCTGCCGGAGCAACGGGCATGGCGGTGGGGGCCGTATTTGGAGCGGCTGCACCTTTAGCCGCTGCAGCGGGGGCCTCTCTCGTAGGAAACTCCTTTGGTTTTGCTGCGGGGCAGTTAGCTGGAATGTCTGTAGCAGGTAGTGCGAGCATTGGTAAAGCTGTCGGGGCCATGGTGGCAGCGGCCTCCGGAAAAACAGCGGTGGCTCTGGGAGCGGCAACGGGAGCGGTCCTAGGTGGTTCTGTGGGGGTTGTTGCCAGCGCTGAGGCCACAAATTCTCAGGAGGGCGCTTTGGACGCCCTGGGCCAGGTGAGCATGATAGGAGCCTCTGCTGTGGGAGTGGCAGCCGGAGTGGGGTGTGCCATGGGAGCTGGAGCTGCTTTGGGTGCAGCGGCCCTCGGCGGAGCAAAAACCGCAGCTTCCGCAGCTCAGGGGAGTTTACCTGCAGCAGCTCAGCATGCGGTGGCCTTGGCAGGAGGCGGAGCCGCAGGAGCTCCCCAGGGCTCTGCAGCCTTAGCTACATATGTCCCACCGGGGGCTGTGTATGGGGTAGCCAGGCCTGTGTCAGGCCACTGGGGAGCTGTGGCAGCAACCACTCGGATCTTAAACGCAGTGGCTGAGATTGGGAAAGCGGCAGCGGGTATTGCTCTAGCTGGTGGTTTGGTTGTGAAGGTGGTGAAGGAGAAAGTTAGATCTGGCACCAACACCCCAGAGGCTAGTTATTCAGAGAGAAAGTCATATGAGGTCTACTGGAACAAATAAACTAGGGCCTATTTTAGTAGGCAATCCTTGTAAATTAATTCATACTCATCAGCATAAAGGTGTGGCAAGTAATGCCAGATCATTGTGATGCAGCGGATTATATGATATATAATATCATATGGATGAACAAATCCAACATCTTAGTGAAAAGGCGAAAAAAGGAAGGCAGAAAATTGCGACTGCGTTCTTGAAATCCACTTCCCTGTTTTTCATGTCATTTCTCTTAATCAGATGTTAAAAGGTTTCTTTTTATTCGGACCAGAGCTGACATCACACCCCTGTGTGAGAGACCAGTTAAACTGTTGTAAAATAAAAGATTAAATATTTACACAGTTGATGTAATTAACTAGCTTTACTATCCTATATTAGCAAACAACGCTGCTAGCATTAAAAAGTCACAATTTCTAAATCCAGAATGGTTAATGACAGACGGGTTGAAAAGGGGAAAAACTGAGAAAATTTGCTTCATTCAGTTTAGCCTTACTATTACCTGTTAAAGTCTTGCTCTCTCGTAAAGTAAGTTGTGAAAAGTAGCTTTCACTAAATCTTCCTCTGATTGAACTTCAAATTTTACTCATGCAGAAAACCCCTAACTTGTCATTTTTCTGCCTTGTGCAACAACTTCCACACTTAAGAGTGGTGTTACTGCTGAAACCCAAAAGCACTTAGGTAAAGTAACTAGCTGAGTTTGTGCATCTCTATGTTTGACACAGCACTGGTAGGAAAAAACACATCTTTGCTTATGCGAGTAGTTTTGTTCAAGTTGTGTTTGAGTTTGAATGAAAAAGAAGCACTGAAGATTCATAAGCATTTCAAAAGCTGAAGGGTTTGCACTTCTAGAAAGCAGCGGATGTTTTTGTGAGTATGAGCTGTTTTCAACACATTTCACTATTGTAAGCTAGTGTTCCTCTTTAAGCAATGAAAATTAATATCTTGTATTTCATAAATGAATATATTCATTGTGCTGTGCTTATTTTAGTAGTTATTCAGTATTAATCTTTTTATTCAAGTTCTTTGGACTTGTTACGTGTTGAGTATTTCTATCAAACTATTGGTGTGAAACTGTTTTCTGATTTTAAAATTCAATAAATTGTTTTAATTGAATCAGCAATTTTCTTTTTCGGATTTGTGTACGATTTTATGTGGAAGACCATCTCAGAAGTTGAAAAAATTTTTAGAAATAAAAATCTGAAAAGCACGACATACATTTCTTCCAGCCTCCAAATCTGTAGACTGAATTTTTGGTATAGTTTGGTATAGTTTTTTTTCCAACCTCTGTCAGATTGGATGAAGAGTGTCAATGAACATTAAATTTCAAGTATTGCCACAGATTCCTATTTGGATTGGATTCATCTTCTTGCCAATCTCCTCTACTTTTCTCATTAATCCATTCCTTGACCAGCCATGTCTTGGTAA